>CM053510.1:18521119-18555778 GCA_028627145.1 Eidolon dupreanum
CTCCCTTCAATAACTGATACAAAGTTCTACATCCCTCCACCAATTTACATTCAAATGCCAAACCCTTCCCACCAAGAATTGGAAGGCGGAGGAGAAGGAAAAACTGAATATAAGGCTATTAAGTACGTGTAATCATTGTACCCATTGGTCATGCTGCTTCATTCCTATTTGGTCAAATCAGAAGAGCTGGATTCTAGCTTTGGTCTGCCATTAATGGGCTGTTTAACTTTGATCCTGGCTCCCTAAACTCTTTGAGTCACACTTTTCTCATCTGTTAAAGTACTTGAAATAGATGATCAATAAAGATCTTTTTTTTTTTTTGAACTTATGCATACTTCATTATTTATTGGTCCTCTTTCGGGGGGCATTTTAATTTGTTTTCTGTTTGATTTCTTAATAAATGGAGCATTTCACCTATGGCTGACAGGATGAAAATAAGTGAGAATTGGGTTCTGCAGAATTTTTCTTAAGGCAACTGGGAAGCTACTTTCTCAAAGCCAAAGAGATGGGTTCTGTTAAAGTACACCACTCACCAGGTTGTTAATCCAGACACATGGAAGTTGTCCACATAGAAGTCATCTTTTTTTCCTCTTTCACTTTCTCATTCTTTCTCTCCACTTCTTTCTCACCACCCCATCCACTCTCACCTGTCATTTTTTCTTTCTGAATATTTCTTGCCTCCAACTTCTGTTTCCATTTACAGTGCCCCAGGCCACCATCATCTCTTACCTAAATTACAACAGCAGCCTCATAACTGATCTCCCCACTGCCAGGCCTGCCCTATCAATTTCCCACACAATAGTCAGTGTAATCTCATTTTATTTTACTCTCTGCCTCATCCATATACTCCAGTGGTGGCTTTTTTTTTTTTTTTTCCTATAGCATATAAGCTCTTCCTCTTATTAGGATACATGCTACTCCCTCTATCTGGAACTCCCCTCTTTCTAATTTTTATGTGCCTAGAAGCTTCTCCTCTGTCACATCTCAGCTTGAATTTCACCTCTTTAGAGAGATCTTCCTTGACTAAGCAATTCTCTTTCACCCTCTTGCTATTTCTTTTCTCTCTTTCCTTCTAGGCATTTATTACAGGCTGTAAAGTATTACTTGCTCGTCTAATGAGTGTAAGTCTTCACAAAAACTTAGGTGTGCAAAAATGGAATGTTATTTCTCTATATCTGAACCTAAGCCAGCCCATGAGTCGCTGTTTGATTGATGGCAGTAGGAGAGGGAAAGTCTTGCCAATTCAAGATAAATTCAGGTGATTCTAGATTTTTTCTTTACTTTTTTCTTTTTTTGGATGAGTGGGGAATGATGGTCAATTAAGAATGTTTATCTTTCATCTTTCTCCTTTCCTTCTCCTTTAAGGCAATTAAAATTCCGGAGAAGCTTATGTGTTTTCTGAGCAACAGGGATGAGATATCTAGTTTGTGCTATCTATTGTTGATGGTCCTTACTTGATGTATATTGAGTTTTGAAGGGAGCCAATAAAAAATACTCCTCTCTTCTCCCAAATTATGATCAACTGAGCTATAAGACAAAAGAGGGAGGCATATGGAGACAGAAATAGTAGTACTATGATTATTAAAGCTTATGTTAGAGAATGAGCTTTATATTTGTGACCGAGTGGATTTGCTCATCACTACTCTGGCCACAGAAAACATTCTAAAAATGGTCTCTAACAGTAAACGCTGAGCTGGTTTTAATTGGAAAAGAACAATTGTTGTCTTAATCTTTATTCTTTTGTCTCTACTTGAGTTAAAAGGAGGTTGGTTATGGTCTTTGTGAATTTTTACAATACAATTTTAGTTATTTCTTTTTTAAAAAGTTCCAGAGCAGTATCTAGTCCTGTTAAACACTATGTAAATACTTGTTGAATGAATGAAAGTATTTGCTATACATGGACATTTTTCTACATATGTTCATTTAGTTTTAAAATGTAAGTATTGGGAAAGAAGAATTATTTTGTAGATGTTTGTGTGTGTGTGTGTGTGTGTGTCCCTTTAGAGGCACAAAAAGGCAACATTAGACCTAGTTAACCTTTAAGATGGCCCCAATGATCCCTGCCTCCTGTTTTTCAAACCCTTGTGTAATCTTTTCTCCTTGAGTGTGGGGTGGGCCCGGCGACTCATTTCTTACAAATAGAAAATGGCAAAAGTGATGAGTCGTCACTTTTGAGGTTGGTGACCTAACTACTGTGGTTTCTCTTTATCTTTCTCACTCTCGCTCTCTCTGAGGGAAGCCAACTGCTACAGTGGCGCATGTGGCAAGGAACTGAGGGCAGGCTTTGGTTAATAGCCAAAAAGGAAATGAAACCTTCAATCTAACAGCTCTTGAGGAAATAGATCTTGCCAGCAACCATGTGAATGGACTTGGAAGTGGATCCTTCCCCACTTGACTTGAGTCTTCAGATGGGGCTACAGCCCTAGCTGATGGTTTGGCTGCAATTTCATGGGAAACCCTCAGCCAGAGAGCCCCCACTAAGCTGTGCTTAGATTCCTTACTCACAGAAATAGTGAGCTATTAAATGTTTGTTGCCTTAAGCTGCAAAGTTTTGGGGTCATTTGTTATATTACAAGACAAAATGAATACATTATCTATGTGAAGTATGGATAACGGAATGTATCTTATCCAGCACATAGTAGCAGAGAGCAGCTACTCAGAAGGTGCCCAGTATGTGCTTATTAATATGTAGACAACCAAAATATTTGTTAAGCTGTTCTAGAAATTAAAATTTTTATGTTGCCTTAAAGGAAAATGAGGTCTTTTGGAGAGAAGGCAGATAACTATAGAGAGGTACTTATTTGTCTTTTCATTTGAATTTATTGTATTAATTGCTGCTCCTTAAAGTGAGGAGTGGGTGGAGGGGGGATATAAACAGTTATAGCGCATCACATTGGGTGGACTATCAAAAAGGATACCTTCAAGAGAAAATCACGTTGAAATGTGGGCCTGAAAATCTAGGAGAGGAAAAGACAGCTAAACCAGTTAGGATTTTAGTAAGGTTCACAAATATAACTTCAGGGATGGTCTTTATAAACATCAGTCACAGCAATTTTTACCATTGCCATATATTTGGAGTATTAATGCAAAATAATTTCATCATGACTAGAGGATCCTGATATTATTGTATGTAGCTGCTGAAATAAGATAATACATATAATAGGTAGGAAAGCATAGTGGTTGGGAATGTGGACCTTTAAATCATATGGGCAGGATTCAAATCTGGGCTCCCCAAATCCATTTACTAGTCTTATGACATTTGGCACATTGCTTAAAATCTCTGAGTCCACTTTCCTCAACTGAAAATCATCGTAATAATACCTATTGGGAGGAATGGATATCCATATAAAGATTTATTACAGTATTTGTCACGTAACTAAATGTTAGCTGTCATTAATTATTTTTATTATTTTTACAAGTACTGAATACTGTGGCTGGCACATAGTAGACATGCAATAAATATCAATTTCCTGCCCCTTTACCCTCCTACTTTCTAAAATCTAGCCCATAATATTTTCTAAGTTCTATTTGTTGATTATTTATTCTCCCAATTCAAGAACCATGTTAATGCAGGATTTTTTTTTTTAAATGCGCTGCTTGTTTAAGGGCTCTCTAATTTCTCCTTTTCTTCCTAAATGTTTTAATGTTAGCAAAGCCTTTGGAGAACTTTCAACGTAAAATTGCAATCAATGGCTTGAAACTATTAGGTGACAGAAGATTTTTTTTCTATAAGTTTAGAAATTATTAGCCAGTTGAGCTAGAGGAGAGATTTTCTTATCATCTAGGTATTCTGGATATGTAGGATCCAGTGCCAGTTTGTGTCTTCTCTGTAGATATAAATTAGCAAGAAAGATTGTAGTTGTCTGAAACTGTAGGAGAAAGATAAATGGATTCAGTGCTGTACCAACAGGATGGAGTATTATAGGAAAATTACGTAAGGAAAATGAGCAATAGGGGATTGTTTTAGAAAAAATGCACAAGAGTTAACCTACATGAAAATAATTTTTAATTTTTCCTGTGACATAAAACTTATTTCAATCTAATAAGTTTAACACTGAGGTTATCAATAAACTTTCAGAACAGTTTTCCGTTTGTAAGCTTTTATATTTAAAATAATTCGGTTGAAAGGAGTCATTTTTTACCTCGCCAGTTCAGTGCCTAAGGTTTAGTTGAATTCATTACTTAAATTCCTTCCAGGAAGGGGTTAAGTATATCAAAGACAAATAAATTAAGGTATTGCTAAGGATCTGAGAGGTTTACAGAATTATATAAGATCAGGTTTTCATGACATGTAAAGGAATGGGGAGTATTGTTTAAGATATTTAGCAGTGGAGAAGAGTTTGAATGCAGAATAAACCTAAAATAAGGAAATAGTACTTTGAAAGTGAAACCCTCCAAATTCAATATTTGAGTCAAGTACCTTCAAGTCTTCATAGGTATGGAAGTGATTTTATTAGTTTATTTTTAAGTAAAATCTTATCAGTAGTCAGGTACAGGTGCCCAAGGTTATTCCCAAGCAAAACCACTGGGTCTTTACTTCTTTGTCCATTTATTCATTTGTTCATTGATTCATTTATTCAACAAGTATTAACGAGTATCTCCCATCTGCCAGGCCTTGAATTAAGCCATGAGATATAGTGGCGAAACAAACCGGCTTGGGTTTTGGTTTTACCAAATACTGCAGAAATGCTTCCTTTTATATTGAACCCATCCACCCTCTACAGGAATATTCACAATGCCTGTTAGCATGTTAAAGGTTCTGAGAAGTCCTGCAGTGAAGAAACCTGTTTAACCTTTTACATAACATTCCCTAGACTTTTATGTCCTCAAAGGACTATTCTTTCTTGTAATACACTATGGGACACCGAGGTTAAGATGAACTAAGTTGCCAAGAAAGATAGGATCACATTGGATAATAGAGGAAGTAAAATGCTGTTTTAATTCATACTTGATTGCAGGGACTCCACCAAGCAGCTTGGCACTTCACTTAAGGAAGAGGGAGCTTGTTATTACCTTCATTTTGTCTAAGACCCTTTCTATTTCCCTGTTCGCAATGGTCACATTTTTCAGCGTAGGATATAATACAACTTCATTTATGACAAGGGAGATTTTTCGGTTCGTTAACAATGGCTGGTTGTGGAGCTAGCTGTTTGCAAAAGGAACCTCCTTACTATTCATGACCCACCATTTTGGGGGAGTGTATAAAAGTGTTGAATATGTGCTTAAATTAGATTCTTTAAAAAACATTCCGACAAATATAACTATCACAAAGGAGAGGTAATTTGCCTTTTTTAGAATTGCATACTTTCATAAAGTCAAAATGCTTATCCAAAGTGTATTATTGTATTGCAAAAAAATTAATACATTCAAAATAATGTGAGCACATGGTACTTTTAATTTTTTTCAGTGGCCCCGGAGCACTGTTATCTGCTCTTTTCTGGGAAATCACTCATGTAGCTATTGGGGAAAGGGAGCACTTTGGCCCCTTTTCTGGGAGCAATCCAATGCAGTATGGATATTAATTAAATTTATTAAACAAATAACACAGCGACTCAGGGAAGCAGGGGTCCATCTGCCAGTTCTGTAGACAGATCTCTGCAGAGACGCGAGCTGAATGGTAGTTAAAGCGAAGTTGCCGAGCTCAGCAGATGGGCTCTTGTCTCTAGTGGGGGAGATTTGGTGGCGGTCCAACAACTCTTTTCCCCCTCCAGGTTTTTGTTCCTTGCAACTGTGATTGAAGAAACCCTTCTCTGTCTTTTCCCAGCCTTGCGCCACTCCCCACCCCCCTTTGTTTATTTGAGCAATGTTTAAATCTGAGTGATTTGTTAGAGAGGCAAGTCCCGGCTGATCTCATTTTGTGTATGTGCTGTAAAGCTCAAGCAGAAAATAATTAAGAAAATGTAATCCCATTGACTTTACACCCCGCTTATGTACATTGCGGCAGCTCAGCCTCGTGTCCTGGAATAAAGTCTGAACAGATTTGAATTTAGTCAGCATCCTCATTCTCTGCATTTGGAAGTTCGTATTATTCTAAGGTTTAGATGTTAATTATTCTTAGAATTGTTCCTTAGATTGCTTTTAGACCTACGTGCTTTTTAAATGATGCAATTTAAGGATTTTTTCCCCCCTAATGTCTTCATATTCTGTTGGCAAGTGTCTAGGTGCATTAAATCCCAGTGTCTCCCTCACTTGCCATCTGGGATGAGACGCCATTGATAGTTAGCTCTGCACATTTGTGAGCTGCTGTGTCTTTAAAAAGCCACTTTCCCACCTCCTGACCCACGTCTCTCATGAAAAAGATGGTGAATTTGCAACCTTTTTTGTGAGGAAGGACCACTTTGCTTTCAGTTGATTATCGTTTCCCAGCATTTGGTATAATTTTTGACAAAAGCACACTTGGACAGAATTTGATTCTAGGATGTTAGGTTTGGTGGCAAATCACCCCCACCCCTTATCCCTACCTGAATCTTTACAAAACAAAAAACAAAAAAACAAAAACAAAAAACCGTTTGGTAGAAGGCTTTCTTGTGTTTGGCTATGTCCCCTTGCTGGGGATCTGTGCCTTTCACAGGAAAAGGGGGGCGAGGAGAAAGAGCCCCAGAAACCCGGCCAGGCAGATTCCCCGCTAGGCAGATCGTGTGCTCCATTGATGGCAAAGTTTTGTACGAAATAGATGCCACCTTGGGCTGAGTCCTGAAATGCCCTTGTTTTGGAGAGATAGGTCTGGTTCCAGCCACCCTGCGGGTGAGGTGTATTAGCTGAGATAAAGGCACCTCTGTAGAAACTCCTCCAATCAGAATGATTCCCCTCTCCCTAACCCTCAATTCTCTGCCAGCAGAGCTCTTTGCTGGTTACAGAACCTGAAGACAAGAGTGGATGGATCTGGGATTATGATTATTCCCAGATGTACTGAGTTTTATAGGAATATGGAGGTCAAACTCTTAATCCAGTTTGTAAGAAAAACCAACAAATGGATCCTTTTACCTGTAGCACAAAGAAGCCTTTATCCAATGAGGATGTCAATTCATTTCTGTTGCAACTGAAGGTGTTTGGCAGAGTCCATCCTTGATACTGGTCCGTGTTTGTGCTTTTTGAACCCACTTGAAACCCAAATCTCATTGGGTTTAACCAAGAGTTGAATTTTTTAGCTGCTGTTGTCTGTCCCTGTCCTCCCGCTGAGGTTCTAGCTCCCCCTCAGGCCATGCTAACATTAATAATATAACAGCTTCCCTTACAATGGCAAATTGTTGGAATTAGGTGGAGATTTTTGTTTTTCATTAGAACCCTGCCAACGATTATTGTGAACTCCAAGAGTTATCGTTGCACAGCAGTCCTTTATGGATTTTAAAAAGGCTCAGCTCAAAAGATGGTCATGAAGTAGCTGGTGAAAAATGTTTGTTTACCAGTGAATCGTAGGTGAACTGCCAATTTATTCCTCTAATTTGTTGGAAGTCAAAATTGGCTGGGGGCAGGGCGAAGACTCTACATTTTGAATTCATAGGCTATTTACCAGCGTTTGTTCTGCCTCTCCTTCCACCCTGGTGTACCTGGACTAATTTCATTCTTTGATTTAAATCACAATCTAGTCGCTCTGGCATCTCAATTTAAGGGAAGATTGGACGTTGTTTTTCAAAAGGAATTGCAAGTGTTTTACTCTTGTCTGAAAACAGATTGTGGTTTCTTTCCCAAGGATAAGCTTAAAAATTCTGTATAAATCTCAGGGTTTCATTCTTAGCAAAATGTTTTCAACTCTCTTGTCCACACATTAGTATAAATGAACAAAACAGAGAAAAAGCCAGGAAACACCCTGACAGATAGTGTGTGAATATTTCTGATCTGCTTCCTGTGCTTGCCAGTCTACAGAACACATTTTGTTTACTCCACATCTTCTTAATTGCTTTATTGCAGATTTTGTAGGCAGCGTGACAATTTGAGACTTTGCATAAAAAAGCTTTTGATTAGGAACAAATTTAACACTCATCTGTAAGGAACTAGAGAGCCGCTTTAAAAATAATCATACATTTTAAAATTATTTGATAAGGACAGATATTTCTCAGATGTTTTTATATTTTCAGCTCTCATGTACTTTACTTCCAAGAGCTCAAGTGCAAACTTTAAACATATTCAGTGTAGGGGTTCCTTTTATAAATATTTTATAAAAGGAACCAGATTTGTGAATAACATCACCAGCTTTATGCAGTAACTATCTTCGGAATTAAATGCAGTGGCTCTTCAAAGCATGTACCTCACCATCTAGAAAAGGGACTGAAGAATGATGTCTCTGAATGAGAACCAGGCCTGGCAGGATATAACTGAAAACACTGACGTTTGACCTGTGCCTCAGGGGACACAGCTCAGCTCCCAAGGTAAAAAGGAAGGTTCATGGTCATTGTCATCCTTAATGATCTCACAGCCCATTTCCCATGTCTCAGTTTTATTTCTGGGAACATGTCTGAAGCTTTTCATAATCCTGGATCTGATAAATACTGATTTATTGTTGATTAGATTTGCATTTGCTTTCTAGGAGCCAAGCAAAATAACCCAGCACTCCCTGTTTTGGCCTCTGGCCAACTGAGTCTGCCCAGGTCCTGGAATGCCTGTCTTAGCAATGCTTCAGAGCACTGCCTTCATTTCTTAATGATCTAGTCTTCTGAGGTCAAGCTGACAGGAGGGCCTTCCTGGGAGCTAGCATGATTCTTTTGTTCTCACTTTAAAGTAGATTTTAAGTCAAATACAGAGTCTTGCAGTAGGAAGGGCATTTATAAGACACCTAGCCCATCTCCCTCCCAAAGACAATCCTTATTGGGAGTGAGGTGGTGTGGGTGTATAGATTTATGTTGCTTGTCAATTTGTAATAACAGAGAATTTTCCCTACTTACTGCAGTTTTTAATTTTGTAAGTTTTAAATGTTTTGGATGTTAGAAACTTATTCCTTATACTAAAGATTAAAAATCTCAATCTAAGGAAACTCAAGAGTTTGTTTCTAGAAGTGATGGTAATAAAGTCACAGTTCGGTTCACTGGTATCATGATTTCTTTTTCTATATCTTATGGCTTCAAATATGGTCATATTTAATAACTAGCTATCATTGCTTGGACACTTACAATGTGCTGGCTTCCCTGCTAAGCACTTTACATACATCATGCCACTTAATCTTTAGAACATCTGAATATCTTCATTTCAAAGATGAGGATATTGATGCTAGGAGATGTTAAATAACTAGCCCAAAGAAATAATCTAAGTAATCTCAACTAATCTAAAGTTATAGTTAATAGCCAGATCTGGATTTGAAATCAAACAGCTGATACCAAAATCTCTGCATTTAACCATTTTGCTATCTTGTTGCTCTGCATTTACTTATTTCTAATTTATAACTTACTTAGATCCAAAAGGAAGTTGAAGTCTCTTCAAGTAAAAGCGAATATAAAGTAGCATAGTTAAAGCCAAAGGAAAAAGATAAATCATATGGGAGCCCTTCAAATTTTTGGAAACTGTGCCCCAGAATTTACACTTTCCAAGTTGACATTGCCAGTTTCTTAAACTTTCTGTCCATTGGGAAGAAGGTGGCTGCTCTGGAGGAAGTGGCCTTGTCTTATCACTGTTGTGTTTCCAGTGACCATGTAAGTAAGGACTGAAAGAGTGAGCTACAGAAGAGGAAGCTGAATGCATAAATTTGACTCAAGCTGTCTTAGCTGAAGGAGGCTCATTCAGAGCAGTTGGGTTAAATTGGATGGCACTGTGACTTGGGAGCTAAGGCAAAAATGGGAGCAAGGGAAGAGAAGAGGCAGGATTAGTCCTATTCAACATGAGAGTTTCTCAGGTATCAGAACCTTTTGTTTATGAAGTAGGATACTTTGAGAGGTAAGGAAGAGCTTAATGAAAAAGCTTCTTCCATTGGACAGGTCACAGTACAAGGAAGAAATCTTTATTTTCCATTTCCTATAAGCCCTTATAGACCTGGGCTGCTGTTCCTTGGCTGGAATAACTCAGGTAACAGGCAAGTCTTGACTTGAATGATGAGTGTAGCCCTTTTTGTCTGTGACATTTGTGTTTTTTCCACCCCTTACTAGGGGCATTGAAGTACAAAGACAACTGTTGGTTCAGTTCTCCAGAACTTTCATTATTTGTAATACTCATCAATATTCATTCATTCATTCATTCATTCATCAAGTATTTGTTGAGTGCCCACTAAGAGGAGAGTATACTGTAAACAAAAACAATGACAGCAAGAGGTCCTGTCCAAGTGAGGATGCCTTTCTTGAGTGAATCTGCCCTTCCCTTAGGACATCTTAGGTCCCACTGTGAGTGAGGGTATCAGCATCAACCCATATATTATATTCCTGTTGATATTAAAATAATCAACAGGAATAGAAATTCTAGTATTTCCTTCCTGCATCCCCAGGTTTCTTATCATTGGATTATCTTAGATAGCCCTTTGATGCACATCCCACACTGTGAAGTTCACTGGTTTAGAGGACAGAAAGATTATTTGGGTACACAAAAGGCAAACAAAGTACAGCATCATTAAAAAATATTGGGGTAAGAGAAGTGACTGATTCTTTGACTGTGGAGCCTGTGAAGAGTTTGTTTCTTTCATTTGTTTATTCAAAAAACAACAACGAGTAATTCTTGCCAGGGGCTGTACTATATTCTGGGGAAAAAAAGATAATTCACTTACTCCCTACCCCTGGGGAGCTCCCAGATTAATGAGGAAAACTGAAAAGCAAATGAGAACTTGCAAAATGGTATATGGGAGAGGAATTAGAAAATGTCTAGAATCCCTCACCTTCTGCATGTCTATCTGACTTTCTTAATTGGCTCTACTCTGATCATGGCTATTAATTGTAACTCCTCCTGCATGTAGCCCTCCTCTAACCCTCACTCCCATTCACCTTTTACTACTCTCTTTCTATGCTACTTATCAGCTTACAAGATTCTATATAATCTAATTATTTATTACATTTATTTTCACTGTCTCTCCCCACAAGAATGGCAGCTTCTCAAGGGCAGGGATATTGGTCTAGTTCACTAACCTGTTTCAGCTCCAGGAATAGTTTGTTGAAAGAATGAATGAAGAAGGTGATCATAAATCTCTGTCTGATTATTGAAGGCTATGTACAGAGATGGGGGAATAATCAGGGAGGATGTAATAAAAGTGATGTTTGAGCTGGGTCATACATGATGAGTTGAAATTTTAAGGGAAATCGGCATGCTATGCAGATGGAATAGCATACGCAAACGTATGTGGTGAGAAGGAGCTGGCCCAGAGTGTTGGAAAAGTATTCATGGAATTTAGGGTATATGGTGGGGAACAATGGAAGATGAGTCTGGAAAATTGAGGAAGATTGTGAGCCCCTCATATATGGTGTTTATTGCTGGAGAATTGCAGACCGCAAAAGTGCCTGAAGAACTGGAAAAAGAGAACTTGATAAACTAACTTGTATAGCACATAGAAAATCTTCCTCTATTTTCAGCCCATTGTGCCTGTCTAAAGCATGGAAGTTGAGGAAAGGTCTCCTAATGGATGTCCATGGGTTTTGGGTGAGGCCTGGGAGAAGTTACTTAAAATCTAGGTGAGGAAACATGTTTTCATCTTTATTACCTCGCATGGTGCCCACCAAATAGTGGTTGCTCAGTAAATATATACAGAAATAAGTAAAAGAATGAACTTGTTAAACAGTGTCCAGGTGATCCCCAAAGTGAAAAGAATAGCAATCAGTGTCTAATTCTTTCCCCACTAGAATTAATTTTTGCTAATATGAATGCCTCCTGGATGTGTTTGCTAATAATCTCTGTGACTCCTTTCTGGTGCTACAGTTTTGTGATAAAGAGCCTGAACTTTGTAGTCAGACCAATTTGAATGTGAATCTTGGCTCCATCACTTACTAACTGCATGGTCTTACATGAGCTGCTTAACCTCTCTGAGTCTCACTTTGCTATTGTAAGGATGTCAGTAACTGTTGTCTTGGATTGTTTGAGAATTAAATGAGATAGTCCATGAAAGAGTTTCAGACAGTTTTTAGAACTTAGTAAGTGTTCAGTGATGGGCGACTATTAGCTTTTTATATCAATGGAGAGGAACGAAGTATTTGGGTCAACCTTGATAAACATGAAGAGCAGCGGTCCCCAACCTTTTTGGCACCAGGGCCTAGTGCTCCTATGAGACTCTAATGCCTGATGATCTGAGATGGAGCTGAGGCAGTGATGCTAGCACTGGGGAGCGGCTGCAAATACAGATGAAGCTTCTCTCCCTTGTCAACCGCTCATCTCCTGCTGTGTGGCCCGTTGGGGTTTGGGGACCCTGATGTATGGGATTGAGAAGCATTGATGGCTTCATTTTCTTTAGCCAAAACCAGAGTAAAATAAACATGGCCCATTCCATCACTTCATAAGCTGATAAATGTTTCCGTTGTACCAAGTGGTATTAATGGAAATACAAACT
The DNA here is from genome assembly GCA_028627145.1 of Eidolon dupreanum. Classification (NCBI taxonomy): domain Eukaryota; kingdom Metazoa; phylum Chordata; class Mammalia; order Chiroptera; family Pteropodidae; genus Eidolon; species Eidolon dupreanum. Next base: position 18,533,562 of record CM053510.1, read on the forward strand.
CAGCAGTAGAATTACAGAAAATATGCAGTTTTCCAGTAACCCATTATGACTGAATGTACCATGTACTGCATTCCTCATACATGTTGATACTTTGGGGTGAAGTCTCATAAAGAAAGCTAGTTAGGTTCAGATGATATTAACAAGGTCATAGTTGTAGGTTTGTTGCCCGAAACCGACCAGGTAGTGTGCTATAGGGAAACGGTCTGCTTTTTCACTCCAGAGAGCCCAGGAATGTTGAAAATGACACAAGATGAAAAGGAAGAAGGGTGACTCTTCACTCCTGGAAAGATCCTCGAGACTTATGTCTTATTGGTGGTTTATTAATCTCAGCTACATTTTGAATCCTGTTGATGTGCCAGGCTCCATGCTAAGTGCTTTCCACTTGCCCTATCATTGAATGCTCATCACAGCAATGTAGGTGTTTTTTTTCCCCTGTTATTTATTCATTTCTGAAGCGTAGAGAGGTGAAGAGTCTCGTCCAGGTTCCCTTGAAGAGCAAGTGGAGGAGTTGGGACTTAAATCTCTGTCATTTTCACTCTGAATTCTTAACCTCCAAGCTCTGCATTTTTGCTTCAGGGTGTAGTTATACTCTGCTTACAGCGTTGTTAATGAATGCTAGCCATTTTCTTAACATGGATTAGAGCAATTTAAATTCCTGCAAGATACAAGATGTCTGTCTTTTCTTGGTATCCAATGTCTAATGACTATGAAATAGTAGCAGAATCATTTGTGAACCATCCATTGAATGAGCTCAGCAGTAGACTATTCTCTTACTATTCTGTTTGTTCATTCAAATGAGCCTTAAAGAAGCTGCATATATTCATTTAAATGCTGACTTCATAAAGAGGATAAGAAGAAGTGACATATTTAAGTAGTTAATTTTACTTACTCCTCTTTGTGATATTTTGCCTGGGAGTTTGGGTCAATATACATAATTTACGTGTCATAGATCTAAAATAATTTTTAAGGTTCCTAGTTTTAGGTAAATAGATTTTATAATAAAAAGCAAATTCAAAAAATCAGTGAAATCATCGTTTGGGTCATTATAGTCAGATTTAAGATGCTCAGAGTCAGTTACTGTAGTTAAAATTCTTCTTGGAGCATAAAACAAGCATTTTGGGAAATGGCATTAATGCTGTTAGAACCATTCAGGATAATGTTTCAAGAGATTAATACTCTGTGAATCAAAAAGTTCAAACTATCTTATATTCTTGAAAGTCCTAGGCATAAGCTTGGGCTGTAAGTTTGATTCTTAAACAGCTCAATTAGCTTCATGCTATTCCCTGGCTGTAGCATGGCTCCCACCCTGATCAGATATTATCTCCTTATCAGCTTTTGGTCTCACAAAAGACTGATGAAATAGGGAGAATTGCTTATGCAAATTTATCACCACTTCCAAAAAAGAGAATATCCTTTTCCCCCAAGCATATACCCTTTTGTTGGTAAATTCAGCAATAATTCTTAGCGAGCAATTGACATCAAAAAATTAAGAAAATTATATCATGTGCTAGAATTCGGCCCTTGTTTACTTAAACATTATTCGACCTAAGTGTAAAACACACTGCTAGGGCCCTTTAAAAATTTTTTTGTTAGATTTTTAATTCCACTATAAAGACAATTCAAGTGAGAAACTTCAGTGCATTGATTTTGTTCTTTGAGTCATTGCACTGTAATTAGCTGAGTTGCGTTTTAAATGCAGCACGAGAACATCTTTCTTGTCTGTTTATGTCAGAAAAAAAATGGCTAATGAGCACTTATCAAAAAGATGAACATTTTTTCATTAGATTAAGTAAAATCAAAACAGATTTATAATGTACTATTATGTTTCAGCTTGGAATAAATTGAGCAAAATAGCTAATATCTTCACAGCTTTCTGAGAATTTATTTGCATGGCAGGATTCTCCAACCGCACCCCCCCTCACACACCCCCACTATACACACACATTTAGACTTTAGAAAAGTGCCCATTTGTGGTGACTTTCTTTGTGGAGTCAAGGCACATTTCTAAAGGATTTGGAAAGCCCTTAATATTATTTGTAAAATCTGAATATCTATGAAGCAGGTGTCAAAATTGATTTTTTGGGTTATTATACCAGTATGCTTTACTATTTAGTGATACAGTTCTTTAAAATTGTTTTTAAAAATGATTTCCCTTGACTTTCTCATAGTGGTCAGTCAAAATGCCACCTGACACTCTGTGTCATACTGAGCTTTCTTCTATTTTAAATTTTTGGATGTGTTCAAGTAGATGAGTATTAGCCTGTGTGTTATCCAAAGGTACAGACAATGAAGGTTGATTCCTTAGGAAAGTTTAATTTAAAAGTGTACAAGTTTAAGAACCTTCTCCTTTTAAGTGTCACTTAGATGGCAGGTTATTTTCAGGTCATCAAAGAGTTTAAGTCATTACTTGCTCTTCTACTATGTGAGAGTTAAAGTTCATTTTCATCAGCGCCTTTGTGGGGGCTGTATAATATGTGCATATCCACGAAGCAACCAATATAACAAGGTTGTATGTGAATAAAGAAGAATCTTGACTTCCTTAAGTTTTCAGAGTTTGCATTAGGGTGAATGGACAAAAGAGAGATCCCCTGTAGACCAAAAGAAGAAGAAGAAGAAGAAGAAGAAGAAGAAGAAGAAGAAGAAGAAGAAGAAGAAGAAGGAGGAGGAGGAGGAGGAGGAGGAGGAGGAGGAGGAGGAGGAGGAGGAGAAACCGTCCTGGACAGTACTTAACTTGATATAATCACATAACTTCTGTCCACATAGCACATTTTAGTTGAAGTATAACATTCATAAATGAAAAAGCTTGATGAATTTCTACAAAGTAACACACCCATGTAAACACCATCTAGACCAAGGTGTAGGATATTACGAACACTACACAAGCCTTCTTTATATCACTTCCCTGTTATTATTCCACACCCTGAAGTAACCATCATTCTGATTTCTGTCACAGTAGATTACTTCTGATGTCTTGGAACTTTATATAAATAGAATCACACAGCTTGGTTTCTTTCTCTCAAAATTATGTCTTTAAGATTTATTAATGTGATTGTGTATAGTAGAAAGTCATGGTTTTTCATCACTGAATAGTTTTCAATTGTGTTGTTTCCAGTTTGGGTCTGTTGTGAACAACGCTGCTGTGGTTACTCTTGTATTTGTCTTTTGGTGGACATATGTATACATTTTTGTTGGCTATATACCAAGGAGCAGAATTGCTGGATCATAGGCAATGCATTTGTACAATTTTAGTAGAAACTGCAAAATAGATTTTTCTCAGTAATGTTTTGTAGTTTTCAATTGTAGGTCTTATACATTTTTTATTAGTTTTGTTCCCAGGTAACTGGTGTTTTTGATGTTAGATATTCTTACATAGCTTATATTATACTAATGTGAATGATACTATTTTAAAATTTCATTTTTCAATTGTTTAGTGTTAGTATATAGAAATACAATTGGTTTAAGTATGGTGTCTGTATTCAGTGATTTTCTAAATTCAATTTTTAATGCTTAATAGTTTATCTGTATATTATTTTGAATATTTTATGTATACAGTCATATCATCTGTTAACATTGAGAGTTAAGTTATTTTTTTTATAATTTTAATTTCTTTTCCTTGAGTATGGTAGAATGTTTAACAGAAGTGGTGATTGCAGACACCCTGTTTCATTCCCAATTTCAGGGGGAAAGCTTGCACTATTTTACCATTAGTAGTATATTTACTGTAGATTAAAAAACATATTCTTTATTAGTTAAGGGAGTTTCTTTATTCCTAATTTAAATTCTTTAAAATTGTGAATGGACATTGAATTCCATCAAATGCTTTTTAAAAATCTATTTAGTGACTATATAACTTTTCTTAGTTAGTAGGGTAAATTATATTTATTGGTTTACAAATGTTAATAGTTTTGTATTACTGTTATAATTTAAATTGGTTGAGATCTATACTTTATGTACATGATTTGCTCTGTTAATATTTTAATTTGATTTTGCCAAATTTTTGCATCTATGTTCATGAGAGAGATTGGCTTTATACTTTTACTTGCTTCTAACAATTTTTCTTTATTGCTAAATTTTGGTATCAAGGGGATTATATAGGCCTCATAGCATGAGTTCAGAATTGATTTCATTTTATCTATTACTTGGAATAATTTAAGATCGGTGTTAGTTCTTGAAATGGTTAAGTACTTTACTGAAAAGTATTTTTTATTGTGTAGTTTTTTCTCTGTTAATTAAACATTCTTTTCCTGTTATTTTAGTGATTGTTCCAGAGGTTACAACATGCATCCTTGGCTTATAGTCAACCTAAGATGAAGATCGTCAGCATTTATTGAAAAATGCCAGAACTTCACAACACTATAGTTGAGTTGACCCTCCTATTTCTTAAGCTACTGTTGTGGGATATCTTAATTCTATACACATGTTAAACCCACAAGACATTATTAATATTTTAATATTAATATTTAACATTGTTTTAAACAGTTAATATTAATTTCAATTTACCTACTTATCTGCTCTTTCCATTGCTCTTCATTCTTTTCCGTATTACTGTACTTTCATTCATTGAGGATAATTTTCCTCCTATCTGGAGCATGCCCTTCAGCATTTCCTTTCACGTAGGTCTCCTTAGGATGAATTCTTTCGATTTTTGTTAAAATGACAATTTCTTTTGGTTTCATTTTTGGAGGATATTTTCTCTAAATTTAGAATTCTAGCTCCGCAATTATTTACTTTAAGAACTTTAAAGGCACCACTCTTTTGTCTTCCGTCTTTGATTGTTTCCATTGAATAAGTCAGCTTATTGTTGTTGCTTTGAAGGTAAAGTGTCTTCTTATTCTTTGCTTCATTTAAGATTTTATTTGCCTTTGGTTTTCAGCAGTTTTATTGTGTTTGATTTTATTTAATTTATCTAGCTTGGGTTCATAATTATTTTTGAATTTGTGGCTTCATTTCTTTAAGTTTGTGGGAATTTTCTGCCAGTACCTCTTCAAGTATTGCTTCTTAGCCATTACCTTCTTCCTGTTTATCTTGAACTTCAAATGCAATGATTATGTTACTTTTTAAAAATAGTGCTGACCTGCATGTCACTTCTGTTTGTTCTGAATTTTAAATCCTTTTTTTTTTTTTTTTTTTTTGCTTATGCCTCAATCTGAATATTTAGACTGACCTAACTGGAAAATTAATCAATTTTCTCTTCTACTGTGATTAATCTGTTGTTTAATCTATCTATTGAATTCATAATAAAATGATTGTATTTCATAGATTTCCATACTCTGGCAAAATTGTCAAATTTTTTATCTGTTTTGAAACATATTAATGACAGCTTTTAGGGCTAAATTTTCATGTTTTTATAATTTCCAATTTACAGAAAACTTGTAGGAGTAGTAGAACACATTACTGTATATTTTCTACCTAGATTCATCAATTTTTAACATTTTTTCCATTTGCTGCTCTGTTATTCTCCCCTCCATGCAAATGTATTCTCCAACACTCCCCAACACGTATACATTATTTATTTCTGAACTGTTTGACAGGTGGTTGCAGATGCCCCTTTATTCCTAAATTTTTTGTTTTGTATTTACTAAAAGCAAGGAATTTCTCTTATGTAACCAGAATATAGCTATCAAAATTAAAAAGTTTAATACTGATATAATACTATTATCAGATCTACAGTTTATACTCAAATTTTATCAATATTCCAATAATATCCCTTATAGGTGCATACTTTTTCCCAGCCCAGTATATAATCTAGGATCATGCATTGAGTTTAGTTGTTGTGTCTGTTTAGTCTGCTTTAATGGAACAGTTCTTCTGCTTTTATTTGTCTTTCATGATCTTGATATTTTGAAGAGTGCAGAACAATTACTTTGTAGACTGTTCCACAATTTTCATTTATCTGATGTTTCATCCTGATTAGATTCAGATAATGCACTGTTGGTAGAAATAACACAGAAGTGATATTGTGTCCTTTTCAGACCATTATATTAGGAGGCACATGATGTTCATTTGATTCATTATTAGTGATACTAACTTTGAGAACTTAGATAAGTTGATGTCTAATAATATGAGTTACCATAATGTTACTATTATTCATTTGTAATGAATAAATTATTTGTGGGGAAATACTTTGAGACAGTGTGAATATTCTATTCCTCATCTTGAACGTTTCTTTACTTTCTGGCACAACGAGATGTTCCAGGACCACCTTTTACTTGATCTGCCCCAGTAATGCAATCAGTCATTTCTTCAAGGAGCACTGATTCCTTTCTGTGGAGAATGGTATTTAGAAAATAAGATCTGGACACTGTGTTCACTTTGCTACTGGAGTGGCAGTGCATCTAGGCTCAACAGGGCTACGGAAAACAGGGCTATCTCTATGTCTATGTCTATGTCTATGTCTATGTCTATGTCTATGTCTATGTCTATGTCTATGTCTATGTCTATGTCTATGTCTATGTCTATCTATCTCTATCTCTATCTCTATCTCTATCTCTATCTCTATCTCTATCTCTATCTCTATCTCTATCTCTATCTCTCTCTATCCCTAATCTAGGAGTTAATACTGCAACTCTCAAATCTAATCAAATCTAATCTAACACTAGAAGTTTCCTTTTAGTCTTTCTCTTTTTTCTCTGTTTGTAAGTCCTTTCTCCAAGTAAGAAAAATGGCTAACATTATCCTCAGTATATTTACTCATTATCTCAGGCTTAGATTCACAGAAAGCAGTTTCAGAGTTAGTTATTAACCCAACCACTATAAAAAAAAATCATACCTATTAACAGTGTTCAATATTTGTTCGAAGAGTTTTGTTTTAGACTAAGGTTATATAGTCAAAACCCTGTATTCAAAAGTAGTTCTTTTTTTCCATTCAGTGAGATTATATTATTCATGTGAAATGTAGTTAGGTTTGTTTGTTTCTGTTTCTATTCCATTTTAGATTTCTTTCTCCTCCATCATTAATTGTTAATTTAACATCATTATCATCATCAACAGCAGCAGCATCACCTTGTGTGAGTCTATAAAGTAGTATTATGGCTCCCAAACCCAAAATTACACAAAAAGCTATATTCAGAGGAATGTTACTTCCCCTCCTCCACCAGCAATGTACGAGAGTGTCTCTTCCCTCATGGTTTTTCTAGAGAATGTGTTGTCAAGCTTTGTAATTCTTACCAATCTAATCACTGAGAAATGTTATCTCAGTATAGCTATAATTTGTATTTTTCTTATTATAACTGAAATCTTTTAAAATTTTTATTTGTGAATTATCTGTTTGTGACTTTCGCTAATTTTTCTATTGGGTTTTTTAAATCCCCTCCTCCTTAATTTTAGAGCTCTTTATGTATTTGGGATAGATAGTAACCCTTTATTTTTGATAGCTGTTAATCATAGTTACTTTAAAGTCTGTGCAAGTCTGTGGGACTACTTATTGTCTTTTTAAAAGACTTCTTTTGGATTTTGGTCATTTGTTCCTCTTTCCTGGTAAGCCTCGGTAGTTTTTAATTGGATGTCAGACTTCGTGTATAAAAAGTTGTAGCGAATCTTGATGATGCTATTTCCCTGGAGAGATGATTAAGTTTTCCACTGGCTAACAGATGATGTTTGGGTAGATAACCCTGATCAAGGCTGGTCAATTTAGGGTTTGCCCTTACTCTAAGGGAGTAGCCCTTCTTGAGTCGAAGCTGAAAGTCTGGGATCTTTGCCTTCCTCTTTGGCAGCCCTGAAAGCTAATTTTTGTGTCCTCAGCACAACGAGACTCCTATTTTCTCCTTAGACTTTTAGCCGAGTAGCAGTTGCTTTCTGCTGGTTTCTCTGTCTTACTGGAGCATGTGTAGCTTAGGAGTCTTGAGAGGAATTTGCACTATAAGGCTAACTTCTCTGCAGCTCACTCTTCTCCAGGATGTTGGCCTTTCAATTTTTGTCGGCTGTCCCAACACAGCAAGACCACCACAAGCTCTAGGTTGCTGTTATCTCTCCAGCCTTTATTCCGCACACGGTGAATTGGCAAATACCCTGATGAGAAACAGCAGTGGCAAGTGCCAGGCTCACTTCAGTGTGTTACCCTGTCCCCAGGGTTGCAGCCTATAACGTCCTGCTGCCTTGATTATTTCCTCATGCCTTCAAAGAGCTTTCTTTTACATTTTATCTAGCTTTGATAGTTGTTCTCAAACAGAGAGGTTATTCTGAGACTAGTTATTCCATCGTAGCTAGGAGCAGCAGTCATCTTTCCATTTAGCACATTTCATTAAATTTCTATGGAAATGAGAGCACACTATCAAATTGACAAAGCATTTTGAAATTGACAAGGAAATTGGCCTGTTCATACACTGCTTGGGGTGTGTGTGTGTGTGTGTGTGTGTGTAAGTTGGTATCATCTTTCTGGAGGGCATGAATTTATATCAAAATCCTTAACAATGTATTTGCCCTTTGACTCAGTAATTCTGCTTCTGGGTATGTATTTTAAGAAAATAATAAAAATTATTTTAAGAAAATGGTGTGTGAGAAGATTTATTTACAGAGAAGCTAATCCCAGTCAACAAAATTGGAATCAAAATCCTCAATATGCAGCAATAGAGGATTTGATGAGTTGTGGTGCTTCAGTACAATGGACTATAATGGGATTCAGTGTTACAAATGATGTGGGAGAGTATTTAAACATAGTAATCTATTGTTAAGCACAAGGTATTATAAAATAACATGTGTAGTAGGGTTCAGTTTAAGAATAATTAGACAGATATCTAAGCATAAGACTAAAATAATGCAAATGGAAGTGTTAACAGCTGGTACTGTTGGATTGTTTCTTTTTCCCTTTGTTTATGCATATTTAAAAAAATTTCCACAGGGCATTATTTTTGTTCCAAAAGAAAATTAATACAATTTCAAAAAACCTTACAGTTGATATGCCCAGTGGATAATGTTTTTTGGCATACATTTTATTTTTGTTTTAGTGTCCTGAGCTCTATCTTTATGCCCTTAGTAGTGTTACAGAATTTTGTCAGAATCAGTACCCTTTTTGAAAATACTCCGTGGAACTGAAGACAAATATGCTTCAAATTTCTGTTAGTCAAATTCAAACAAAGACTTCATTTGTTTCTGTCAGTGTGTGCCACAGCCTTTTTACTGCGGAGCCCTTTAAAAAGTAAATAGATTTGTGACAAGGAACTGGATCATCAGGGAAGATTTATTTCTTAGAAAAAAAAATCTAATTTCCTTTTGAAACCAATGGCCAAATTTAATGCAATTGCTTTTGTAAAACTATATCAAGATTTCCAAAGATTATTTTATGCTTTGTTGCTCTTTTTTCTTGAAGGCACTCTCCAAGGCAGCAATCACCATGGCTTCTTGGGTCTTGAGGCTGCTTCCTAGGCCTGTCTGTTCCTTGACTACATCATCAGGGAACCAGAGAGTTAAGGATTGTCGTCATCACCATGAGGTCTATGGGTCCTTCTTGCCCATCCAGACAAGGTGGCAGGACAATGACCAGTATGGCCAAGTGAACAATGTTGTGTACTACAGCTACTTCGACACTATTATCAACCACCACCTAATCAGGTAAGCTTGGGTTCTGCAGCCCCACATCCTCATGTCAACCCTCTGGCATGCCCTCGGTTGGGAATTCGTGCAGGGCATTCTTTTGGAAGAGAGTCTGCCATTTTCTTCTGCTAGTGCACCTCTTTTGTTGGGCCAAGTGAACTTCAGATTATTCCAAAAGAGAACAAGAGGACTGACATGTGAGTCACCCTGCTGCTCCTGTAGTCTCAGGTGTTAATGTATCTTGGTCCTTTGGACTAAATTGTCAGCAAATGTGCGGGCTTTGAATCTCAAATAAGCACCTACACAATAAGCCACAGAATATTCAGACCCTGAACAATTTGAGCAGACATAACATCAGGCCTGAAGGCCTTTTTGTGAGAAAAGTAGCTGCTTCCCTCCCATTGGAGGGCACATAAAGAGGAGGAGAGAGTAAAGATGTAAAGATGTTTGTTATATCTCTGAATGCTGCCAAGACATGATTGCTATTTTATAGGATTGTTTGCAAGATTGGTTAGTATATTTTTGGTTAATATAATTCTCTATATGAAAGTTTGTGTCATATAGACAGATCTACATAAATCCTAGTTTCACCTTGCAGCTATGCAATTTTGTTCAAATTATTGAACCTTACTGAGTCTTCTTTAAAAATAACTCACATTTATTGAGAGCTTTCTCTGTGTCTAGCACTGTGAAGCATTTTATAGACTTTCTTATTTAATCCCAAAACAACCTGAGGAGAGAGTAGCAGGTTGTCAGTGCACCGCCTGTTCTTCCTTGCCTATACCCTCTCAGGGCACCCTGGCCTGATAGTCAATTGTTAGCACCAACATTTACTTGACTAAGGACCTTCTCTGGCCACTAGAGGCCTTTTTGCAGCCAAGCCAGGGGTGCAAGGAATTAATACCCCCCTAGAAGCAACCTTCAGTTACTGACTGATGAGAGTTGATATATAAACACCTGAGCTTCCTCACCTCTTGAATGAGATATTGCTGATCACTTTATATAGGTTCCCAGGCTTCTTCACTGGGATTAAGCTCCAGTTTTCAAATTGGTACCTTTTAAAAAAAAATTGAGATAAAATTTACATAACCTAAAATCTACTACTTTAACCATTTTAAAGGGTACAAATTCAATGGCTTTTGTATATCCACAATGTTGTGTAACCATCACCACTATCTAATTTCAGTACATTTCCATCACCCTAGAAAAGAAACCCCATACTGTTAGCAGTCACTTTGAATTTCCCTTTCCTCCCATCACCTGGCAACCATGAATCCCTTTCAGTTTCTATAGATTTACCAATTTTAGGCACTTCATATAAATAGAATCATATAATATGTGGTCATCTGTGTCTGACTGCTTTCACTTAGCATGATGTTTTCAAGACTGATCCATGTCGTAGCATATATCAGTACTTTGTTCCTTTTTATGGTTGAATAATAGTTGATTGTATGGATATACCAACTTTGTTTATTCATCAATTGATGGATATTTGGGTTGTTTCCACTTTTTGGCTATTATGAATAATGCTGCTATGAATATTTTTGTACAAGTTTTGTATGGACATGTTTTCAATTCTTATCTAGAATTGAATATGGTAGCTCTATGATTAACTTGTTGAGGAACTATCAAACTGTTTTCCATGATGGCTGTGCCATTTATTTTCCCACCAGCAATGTATGAGGGTTTCAGTTTCTCCATGTCCTCATCAACATTTGTTATTATCTATACTTTTTATTATAGCCATCATGGTGTATGTGAAATGATACCTCATTTTGGTTTTGATTTGCATTTCTCTGATGACTAATGATGTTGAGCATCTTTTCATGTACTTGTTGGCCTTTGGTACATATTCTTTGGAAAAATTTATAGCCAAATCCTTTCCCATTTTTCAATTAGATTATTAGTATTTTTATTGTTGGGTTATAAGAGTACTTTATATATTCTTGATACTAGGTCCTTTTCATATATAAGATTTATAAATACTTTCTGGCATTCTATGGGTTTTTTACTTTCTTGATAGTGTCTTTTGACATACAAAAGTTTTTAATTTTGACGACAGGGTGGTAACTTTTTAAATAGCAAATGCTTTATTGGCTACTTTCCCTTCCTATTCCTTCCTCACTTCTGCAGGAGTGCTTTTTCTACAAAAAATACCTTACAGTTGTCACTCACATTGCAGATTTGCTATATTAGAGAACTTAAACTTCTATTTTTAAAAGAACATGTATAGAAAACTTCCACTTTGAGAGTGCCTGGTTCTCCCTTGAGTGCTATGTGTGGTCCTGAATCTTCAGACTAATTTTACTTTGTGTGCACCTGTCAGTAATTCCTCTAGAAGCAGCTTGTACTTGCGTACTTATGAATAATAAACTGTCTTTTTCAGCACTTATTTTTGCTTTTAGAAGAATGGGTGCTTTATACCTTGAAATCCACAACAGGAAGTAAAAACAGTATTTGAGGCCCATTGTAATTTCACATTGTTTGTCACATAGGGAAACATAACAGTGCTTTTTCCAACTCACTCTAGGCCACTCAGTCTTACTTTAAGAAGGAGCCTGTAACTTCTTTGGGTTGACTTTTAGGAATCATCTCAACACAGTTTGGACCTAGTGGTATGTCTTTGTTCAGGCTGCTGTAACAGAATACCGTAGATCAGGTGGCTTAAACGACAAAAAATTTTCACAGTTCCAGAGTCTTGGAAGTCCAGATCAGGGTAACAGCATGGTTGAGTTCTGGTGAAGGCCCTCTTCTTGGTTTGCAGACAGCCACCTTCTTGCTATATCCTTAAATGGACAAGAGAACAGGCTCTAGTCTCTTCTTTTCTTATAAGGGCATTCATTCCATCATGGGGACTCTAACCTCATGACTTCATCTAAACCTAATTAACTCCCAAAGGCTCCACCTCCCAATACCATTCCACTGGAGGTTAAGGTTTCAACATATGACTTTTGGGGGAACACAGACATGCAACCCATACATGACTTTTGTGGCCTTCGAATGTCTCCCAATCGTGAATGGGGCTTCCAAAAAGATGACGTGCAAATAATGATAGTTGAGTCCTTTATCCAGTGCAGATTGTGGGGGTAGTGATGGGGGTTGGCAGCATGCAAGGCAGAGATCCTGCCAGAATAGAGAGTATCCTTTCTCATGCAGAAGTCTCAAGGTGTTACACATCGACTCCAAAACTGTGAAAATACTGTGGCTATTGTGGCTGGAAACTTCCTAGTCATGACAGAAAAAAAAAAGTTGACCTTTTATACTTTTTCTAAGAGATCTGAGGATTATTTAAAAGATTGCTCTCTGATTGTCAGAAGCCAAGCCAGCACCATGTAAAGGTGTGAGAGCTCAGGGGAACCAGCCTCGCTCTTCCAGTCATCGTGAGGAAGAGCAGCTGGTCAAGCCCGAGTGATGCATCCTGTCCTGGCTTGCACACCTCCTTCCACTTGGCTTTCTAAGGATGGGCAGCACTGTACATGTGCTAGGAACCCATGGGATAATCAATGAGAAACATCCTTTTCTAGAACATTCTCTCTCTGAGCGGGGGAGGGGTTCTCCAGGAGAGGGGACCAAGGAGTTGTGGAGGGCACAGCTGAGGAGGGCGAGAAAGACAGGAGAAGAGACTACAGCCTGCCCAAAGTTTCCATCACTTTGGCACGAGGAAGGGGTTAAGTCATTCTTGAACAGTTTATCGCTCATCAATTGTAATTAAATATGTTTATATTAAATTATGTTCTGTAATTAATGTAAAATCCTTTAGCCTGTGCTGTTATTAGAACCAGATGCTGAAGTACCAACAATATTTCAACATGACTGTGCTGCCTCGCCAGCTGTCTAACTGTAATTACTTTAATCTCAGCTTGTTATCTAATTATCACCTTTGTAAAGGGAAAAGTACTCTCTAATGCTTACTGATTGTTTCAGATGATGATGAAGAGCAGGGAACAGCTGTCAGAGATCGAGGGCCCTGCTTATCACGACGAAGGAACTTCTCTCGAAGCCTATTCAAGGCCAAACTGCTGGAAAAAAAATGTCCCAGGCAGGAACAAGGGACTGGCCAGTAAGGGGAGACAGACGGTGTGGTGGTTAAGGGTGCGGCCCTTGTGGATAAACTGTCTGGTGACACTTGCCTCCTTCAGTGATGGCTGGGGACAAGTTACTTAATCTGCTTAAGACTCAGTTGCCTCATCTATAACATGGAGACAGTAATCTACCTCAGAGGATTGCTGTGAAGATCGAAAGAGATAATATATGTGAAGCCCTCAGCACAGTGCTGGACAGAATGTACACACTTAGTAAATATTAACCATTCTTCTTTTTAACAATATTTATGTTGGTCTACTCCATTTCCATCCTAGCTTTGGTAGCCAGCTTCAATCGGAAACAATTGCAATGGGTATCTAAATGTCAGCAATGTGGCATTATCAGTTCCTTTTCCAAATTATACTTAGTTCTGTCCTTTTGGGACTGTAATTTACCTTTGCATTGCTTATTTAAAAATGGTTTGCCAAATCAGCCAAGAGTATAAATAAGTATTGTCAGGGAAATCTTGAAGCTCTTAAGGGGAAGAAACCGTTTTCAGAATACCTTTCAGTACTTTATGCATGTATTTGCTTGTCAGCAGTTGATGGGGTAGCTGTAGTTTATTACAAAATAACCATTAAAGCCAATTTAGACTTTAGGTTAAACCTTAAGATGTTTATTAAGCTTTTAATATCCTCCCGTGCTTTACTTCCTAGGGGCTGCACTCCCCTCAGAGGGGAGTTGGCACCAGTCTCTCTGCCATGAAAAGAGCATGGCTATCTTCCCCGTTAGACTGTGAGCCCCTTACAGGCAGAACAGTACCTTAGTCATTTATATATTCTAAATATATTGCCTTGTCTGACATGTATTTCGTCCTCGACGAATATTCCTTGAAAGAACTAAGCAAAATGACTCATTCACAGGCCATGCCGGATAACCCAGCGTTTTCCTTTCCCAATGAGGTGAAGAACGCCGCCTCCCGGGGCCCTGGGCCAGGTCTCAGTCTCCAGGATTTCTTGCCAGAAGTTATTCTGCATCCTCGATTCAGGAAACTGCAAACAGGCTGCAGGGGAGACATATCAGAGCACCTAGTGAGTCTGGTTTAGCAGCAATAGGAGCAGGAGGCCAGAGCTGGCATACCCCGAACTGTGCCACCTGAGGAGGACAAAGCGATAGGTCTTTAATATCAGGTATATGCCCAGGTGCAGAGAGGGCTGCTTTATGAGAGGGGCTCCCACCATCCATCAGAAGAGCATAACTGCCATGAACTCCACGCAACCTCCCTTCAATAGGAGATACAAACGAGACTCTTGGCTATTGAAGGAAATATCTTAAAATGAGAGAATTAACCCAGCAACAGAGGACTTAAAGAAATCTCTGCTTGTAGAGTCATCTCCCATCACTTCCCTTGTAATTCCTTTCTCTCCTGCAATAAACTACACTTATGGTTCCTTGCAAGCAGCGTGCTGATGCTCAGCTCTATGCATTTGCTTCTACCTGGAATGCCTTTGCTCTTGTTCTTCAACAGTTAGACTCTTCTTAGCTTTTTCTGACTATGCCAACCACCACCTCTCAAATAGAACATGTGCCCATCCTCTGTATTCCTAGAGGATCTTGGATTTCCTATATTAGAGGTCCACAGACTTTTTCAGCAAACAGATACTAAATATTGTAGCCTTGATGGGCCACAAGTGTCTGTTGCAACTGCTCAGCTCTGGTGTTGTCTGGTGTTGCAACATGTATGTGAACATGTGGTTGCATTCCAATAAAACTTTATCATAGTTCTCTGCTTACTCCACTTATTCCACTTTTTCTGTGCTCTTGTATTTTTATAGTTTGAGTCACTAGTCTGGCTACTTAATCATAGATTGTTAATGTATCATTACTGAATTTTTCCTCTTGCAATGACGTGTCACCTTACTCTGAACTCCTCAAGCTGAGAACTATAGTGTCTTAGCTTTAATTTTCCCCAAAGCTGAGCTGAGACAAGATCTTGCATATAGGTAGTTTGATCCCAAGGAGCAAGACTGGGGACCAGGAGGAGTGAACTAGAAGAAGGAAAGCCAACCCAGCTTTACTTAGCTGATTAGCAGTGGGCAGTAGCAGCTAAATTCTACTGGGGATCCCTGGGGAGCCATGTAGGATGGCCCACAGGACAGAAATAATGGGGGCTTCTATCCACTGGCTCCATCCGTCATTGGTCAAGGCTTGCCCCATGAGATGTTGGCCCCATCTCTCTTCCAAGTGTATACGGGTGTCAGAGTCATCGAGTGGGTTCCTGTAACCTCCCATGAGGTGGGGGTAGAGACGCCCCCAGGCAGAAGGTGAGAGACTCTTCTTGGTGCCCAGGCAATGTGCTATCAGGTCACACCTGAGCATGGCTAGTTGCTTTAGCAATGGCTGGAATACAAAGGGGGGGCAGGAGTCGGAGGATGTGAAGCAGCCTGGCAGAGACGTTCAATATGTCTAGCATCCATTTGCTATTGCCTAGCACAGTAGGTTGCATGTGCTGAGAAGCAGTGGTTAATAAGGCAGCCGTCGGTGCCAGGCTGCCCAGGTTTTGATCTTGGTTCTACTCCTTACTGAATGTGTCATCTCAGGTAAACTATTTAGCTCTTCTGATTTTCATTCCCTCGTCTCTGAAGTTGGGATAATAGTACTTGACTCAGAGGCTGTTTTGAGGTACTTAGAAAATGGTCTATGTCACATGCTCAGCAGATGTTAGTTATTAATAGGCACTTAATAAATACCAAAGAATTTTTAACATGGGCCTTTTGTAAGTTAATGTTTCTATCTTTGCTTATTTTTTTTTTAAATAAAATATACTCTTTCCAATTGAACTTAAAATAACTTCCCAAATAAGATGCATTTAAATAAGTCATTTTTATTAGAAATAGAAAAATAAGAAAGATAGAAAGGCAAAAGGAAGAAGACACAGAATACCAACCAAACAGTAAAACTGTAGGAATGACAGTAATCTCTGAGCTTCCTGGCACCCAAGAAAACAAGGGGAACAAGAGAGCTGCATAATTCTCATTATCCGATCAAAGAAAATATATTATTTTTTTTTCCAGAGAATCAAATGTTGTTCTCTCAAATTAAATTCTAAATGGAATTTAATGGAATTTGTCAAGGAGGGCTGAACAATAAAACCAGAAGAATGTAAGGAGGGGATTTATCTGCTTTGGGCTCGACCGGGTGCTTGGTACATGTTGGCTGCTCAATGACTGAAAGATAATGGAGAGTGTTTTCTGTAGCAGATTTTCTTTCGTAAGAGCCAGCATCCTGCCTCTGATAACTGGTATAAAGGAGAGACTCCAGTGGTCAGGTCTGGAGCCAGTGTGAGGACAGAGATGAGCAGCTCCGCCACTGGTGGCCTGTTGATTGGGGAGCAGGCAGTAGGTCCCTTCGCTGCCCTGCTTCCTCCGAAGCTAGCCCTGACCTCCACCAACCTCTGCTGCTTCTTCCTCTTTCTGGGGGTCTCTTCCCTGGCGCCCCCACCTTAGGCTTAATGAGCAGACTCTGTATCTTGCGCAAGGGACAGGTGAGATGGGGCTTCCTGTGGCCCTCAGCCAGCATGAGGTTTTCCCCACAGGGGTGGCCTTGAGCTGTCCCAGTCAGGGAGGCCTCCTGAAGGGGCTTGGTCTTCAGTTCTCTTGCTGAGTAGCATCTCAGAGACCCCAGACAGGGCCATACTCCCTCTAGTACACGTGCATGTCAGGGCTTTCGTTAACATATGGTGACTCTACCAGTATGAAGGCCTCAATTTAAATATTATGATCTGTCTCCTTGAGCCCAAGGAAATCTCATTATAAAATAAAGTAATCGCATTTGCAGGTGTGTTCTATAACCCACAGGCTTGGAAATGTTCGGATACAGCATGCCTGGGAAGTTGAGCTGTCAGATTAATACATTGTGTGAAAATTGGGGCCGGAGGTCACCGGTCTCCTGATACACAAATCTCCCTCTGAGAATCTCATTTCATTCAGACTATCAGTTAGATTAGAAATGCCCTAATTATCTCACTGAAATTAAATTACTTTATGTTAGGGTGATATAATGAACAACCATAAAGAGGATATATACAACCAATCATCTTATTAGTCACAGCAAGACCAGACCATATACTAAACGGACCTTGCTTATTGTCAGCGAGTCTGTGACACACACACACACACACACACACACACACACACACACACACACGGGCTAGGAGGAGAGGGAAAAGAAGGGAGCTTAGCCTCGGTTCTGCCTCTGGCTGTTCTTGTGTTTTTCCTGGATAGGTGTGGGTTCCTGCCATATTCCTTGGCTGAGGTGCTTAAAGTTTGTCTCCAAAGGCACCACCTCTGGTCATTAAGAATGAAATTGTTATGAAGACTCCAATGAGCTCTTGACCTCCTTCACCCCCGTGGCATTATGTGACCTGATGACTTCAAGGATAGGACCAGGCATCCATTGCCCTTCACTTCTTTATTCCAGAAACCTTACCAGTACCTGTCAAATGATATGGCTCTGTTGTTAGGGTACTCTTGTCCACCATAGAAAAATTAACTTCTATTAGTTGTTATTTGTTAAAGTAAATAATACTAGCTGCTATAATGAATTACCACCAAATCTCAATGACTTAACACTACAAAGTTTATTGCTTGTTTAAATCACTAACTAATGGAGGTCACTGTGTGTGTGCACATGCATGTGTGTGTGTGTGTGTGTGCGCGCGTGCACGCACGCACTCTGTTCATGCAGTCACTGAAGAACCCACCTGGTGGCTCTGCCTCCCTCTGGGTCAAATTTCTTAACAGCGAGACTGTCAACATTTTGGAGCTAAATAATTCTTTGCTGTGGAAGACTGTTCTGTGCATTGTGGGATGTTTAGCTTTATCCCTGGCCTCTACCCACTAGGTGCCAGTAGGATATCCTCCCAGTGTGACAACCAGAAATGTCTCCAGACATTGCCAAATGTCCCTGGGGGAGTGGGACAAAAGTGCCCTTGGTTAAGCACCACTGATCTAAGTCAGTGGAGCCTTATCCATTCGTCAGGGAGATGGGAAAAATAAAGCAAGGAAGATTCTACAGGAGGTTTTCATAGGCCAGGCCTGGAGGTGGCACACATCACTTTCACCCACACCCTGCTGGGCAGAAATCACATGGCCTCACCTAACTGAAAGGAGTGGCTGGAAATGTAGTCTAAAAGTGTCTTTGGGAGGAAATGAAAATAGGCTTTGTTGGACATGTAGCATTCCCTGCCATACTGACGTTCAAAGATGAACCACAGGTACACCAGAACCTGAGATTGGATACTTCCCCCCTTACTGGTACCTGATGCCTTCAAGCCTGCTGCTTGTTACCATGGGAACCCACCTGGATCTGCCTTTTTGTCTCTTTCCCTTCCTTGGCCTTCTGACCAAAGCTCTTCTTTGCTGACTTCCATTTGTGCAAAGCCCTGATTTCTAACTAATTAAATAATCTAATCCTTGCTGTGTGGTCGTGGATGCTGATGGACCCATATGTATCCCCTTCTGGGGAGTATTAAATATGAATTTATACAGAAAGGAAGGAACGGTGGACACTTGAGCCACTGGCAGATGGGACAGAGGGGATGGGGCCAAGCTCTGGGTGGACTCTGTTTGTGAAACATGGTTAAAACGGAATTGTTACACATAGGAAAAAATATTGATAACTTTAAAAATTAACACCATTGCTTTAGGTAGATCTTTTTATTAAATGGTAAGCAAATGCAAAATAATTTAACAGAATGTATGTCTGTGGCTCCTCAAATTCATCTGTTGAAATCCTAACTCACAATGGGATGGTATTAGGAAGTCAGGCCTTTGGGAGGTGATCAGGTTTAGATAAGGTCACTAGAGTGGAACCCCCATGTTGGGATTAGTGTCCTCACAGGAAGAGAGACTAGAGCTCACTCTCTCAGTCATGTGAGGACCCAGCAAGAGGGTGGCTATCAGTAAGCTGGGAAGAAGGCCCTCAATGGAACGAAATCTGCTGGCACCTTGATCTTGGACTTCCCAGCTTCCAGAACCAGAAGAAATAAATATCTGTTGTTTAAGCCACCCAGTCTCTGGTATTCTGTTGTAACAGCCCAAACTAAGACAGAGCACAATGTACTTTAACTCTTAAATAAACACATCACCACATAAGGTGAGCCCAGTTTCCATCTGAGGCAAGCCTGCATTCAAACAGTTTGGTCCTTTTGGATAGCCAGCTCTTTTCCTCATCTCTGATACACAAGAACACATATAGTGACCAGCGGTTAAAATTTTAAGTTATTATCATTTTTAAGAGCACAGACTTGAACTTCTCTCTTAGGCAGAGGTTATATAGCTAGAGATAGTTGGAAAGAGATCACCAGATGTGTGCTGATGACCCCTTTTATTGGAGTCAGTACCTTATCTTTGTTGATGCTTTTCTCTGTGTTGATGGGTAGCTTCCCAGAGAGGTGAAGGGATGTGCTGCCTGGTTTGCCAACTTTCTGCCCATGTGACAATATCACACCTGAAGAGTTGTGCTACTAGGTAATGCTGCAGTGTGGAGTTTTAGGGTAAGAGACTGGCACCCTGAATTCCTGAGTCGGCCTTGCCATTGCCCTTGTGATTGTGGGTGAGTCAGGTCACTGCCAGGGCATTCAAGCCTCTGAACACCTGCTTCCCCTGATGGGTTTTTGGCAAACAGCTCATACTGCCCCCCACCTTCAACATGGCTGCCATGCTGCAGCCAGAAAGACATTCTCTAATGACATGATACCATGTTTCCATCCCCATTCCTGCTTACAACTTCTCCATGGCATCCAAGCTGTGTTTTAAATAAAGACAAAATGCTTCGTACATCCTGCAAAATCCTACAGGATCTGGACCTTTTTCAGGCTCCTCTGGAGCCACAGTCCTGCTCATTCACCAAGCTTAATGTACACCGGCCTCTTTTCTAGTCCTCGCCATGCCTGCCCAGCAGGGCTCCACGCTGTGCTCTCTGCCTTGAAGGTTTTCCCCACCTTCCTTCACTTGGTTAACTCTTCTTTGCCTTTTACTTCTCAGCTGAAAGGCCACCTCCTCAGGGATGTCTTTTGGATGCCCTGACCTTCTCCCGGGCTCTCTCAGCACTCTCGGGCCCCCAGTAAAGCATTGTCAGAGTCGTAATTGTTCATTTATTAGAATAATTATTTGAATGCATCTCCATCATTTGATCATAAGCACCATGAGAGCTGTGATTGATAGCTTTGCTTATTATTGTGTTCTGGGGCCCTGGCGCAGTGCCTGACACATAGTAGGTGCTGCGATCTTTTTGCTGCATGAACAAATGAACAGTTTGGTCTGTCTGGAAATTAGTCAGCTAGGCTTCATACTGAAGTGTGACCTGTTTGATTCACTGCAAAACTGCTGACAATTTAGAAGTGATTCTTGTATTCTCGAGATAGACCCTTAAGAAAGCTAAGGTGCTCAGTGAAAAGGATGTAGCATGACTTTTACTGGAAATCTTAGTAGAGTCCACAGCCCCATAGTCTTCTAAAACCTTTTACTTAAAATGCACATACCTGGGCAATCCATATGCAGCTAGCAACCCCTAGGAGCCTGAGTGTGGTAAAAGGCATAGTTTGCTGGTAAACTGCCTAGTTTAGGGAAGGAAAAGCCTACTGATCATATAGCAGTGACTCCAGTGCCCTCAGCTCACTAATTCCCTTCTCAGATTAAGGGATGGGGTGAATAGTCTGTGAATGTCTATATGTGGCAGTCGGAGGAAGATTCGGTGGCCCCAGGAGGGCCTCAGCCTCTTACGATTCACTGCATGCAACCACCTCTCAGCAATGAACGGTGAGGTATGAAGTCATTTCCAAAGCAGCATCTATGAAATTCCATTACACGGCGCTTTTCAATTTAAGGGGAAAGACCTTTGCGGGAACTAATTTGCAGTTGCTTTAATCATGGAGCGCAGAGACACCTCACTTTTCCCACCGCTGTGACTAAAAAGCTCACTGGTTTTCTAGATTGAGCCTTTCCCCCTCCCCAACCTCGGCTCCTGGATTCCTTCTGTAGTTTTTGCACATCCCTTAATTTTTGCAATTTTTGTGACAAAAAGGACGTAATTATATTCCGTAGCCATGGTGAGTGTAAATGTTTCAGAATTAGAACCCATTTGAAACACCCAGAGTTAAAGCAAACAGGATGCTCTCTAGGAAGGAGATCATCGTGGGGTTGCTTCTCCTTTGCCAGCCTCTCCTGCCCCCAGGGAGTGTCTCTTGGGTTCCCT
The DNA here is from genome assembly GCA_028627145.1 of Eidolon dupreanum. Taxonomy (NCBI): domain Eukaryota; kingdom Metazoa; phylum Chordata; class Mammalia; order Chiroptera; family Pteropodidae; genus Eidolon; species Eidolon dupreanum. The sequence goes on from CM053510.1 coordinate 18,555,369, forward strand.
TGTTCCCTTGTTCACTGACACCACTGCGATTGTTCTTGACCTGGAAAAGGGCAGCCAGGCACCACAGAAAAGCTTTTGATTAGGAGTCAGGAAACCTGGGTTTATCTCAGTGCTGTTTACCAAATTCACTCCCATAGGAAATTCATTAACCTTTGGGGGTATCTGATGTATCAAATGAAAATAAAGACACTTACCTTAAAGATCACATGAGGCTTTGGGGGAAGGTGGGGTGAGATAAAACATGGGAAAGCATGCAACTTCTGCCTAAAGGTAAGGGGTTTGTAAGGGAGTTGGTAATATCGGTTTGTCCAGGTTATTTATGGAAGAGCAGTTGTTTCAGTCAAAAGACTTCCTTGCTGACCCAAACTCCTCAAGGTAAATTTCACAGCTGCTTGAAATTTTTTTTTTTT
>CM053510.1:18556278-18589961 GCA_028627145.1 Eidolon dupreanum
CTTGCTGTCAATTACCTCAAATAACTTGACTATATTCAAGAGATTTAAGGCCTTCATTCAGTGGACTCCACAGTGGGAGTCTCTGGAGGTTAGAGGAGCCCTGCTAATGTATGACTTTGACAGTCACCTTTGTCCCAGCTGGAATGTACTGGCCCAACCTCACCTTGGAGAAGCTTTCCTGGACAGTGGTGTCAGGAGCCCAAAACGGGGCTCCTCGTCAGCAGAGGTGGCTGCTAAGTACACTGACAGTGTTAACTAACACTGCTAACTATGTTTACTAACTATGCTAACAAACAATAGTAACTATGCTAACTTGTACTAACACTGACAATGATAACTATGCTTACTAACTATACCATAAACGATAACTATACTAACTATATCAACAATACTAACAATACGAACTGTACTAACAATGCTAACTAGATTTACATTTAAATTAGAGGACTTTGAGTAAAGCAGATTGCCCTGCATAATGTGGGTGGGCCTCATCCAATCAGTTGAAGGTCAAAATAGAACCAAAGACTGACCACTCAGAGCAAGAAGGAATGTTACAGCAGAAAGCCTTTAGACTTGAACTACAACATCAGCTATTCTTGAATCTTCAGCTTGACGGCCTTTAGACTTGAAATGCAGCTCTTTCCCAAGTATCCAGACTTTTAACTTCTCTCATCAGATTTTGGACTCAAGAAGCCTCCACAATCACATAAACCAATTCCTTAAAATAAATTTTTCTTTATATCTGTCTGTCTATCTATCTATCTATCTACCCACCTACCTACCTACTTATCTATTTCCTGTTGGTTCTGTTTTTCTGGAAAATTCTGATTAATACACTATCCCAGCCTGTTTATATGTGTCCTCCCTGGTTCTTGGTTTTTATGTTCTCATAGAACTTATTTCCTGATGCCCATATAATTCAGGAGAAAAGGAACCTGGAAATCTGATACCAAGGCATTAGAGACAGATGTGTGTCCCCTCCCATGTGGAGTTTGCCTGTAGAAGAGGAAGAGGGCAATTCTTAACACAATCATCACCAAGAATGGGCACTCAGGCATCAATGGGGATTTCGCCTCACTTCTCCAGAAAGATAGACCTAGTAACAGGTGTAGTGCAAGAGAAGAGCTGGCCTGCAATGAGAAAAACATGAAAACCTCACCGGCCTAATCCAGCGCAGTGGAGGGATGTTAAGGCAAAGCAAGGGCTTCGGTGTCTGATGGACTCAGGTTTAATTTTGAGTCCACCTCTTACTTGTGTATCTTTGGGCAAATCCCTTACCTTCCCTGAGCCTTAGTTTCCTCATCTGTAAATTGAGGTTTTGCTACAGCATAGGATTGTTCTGTAAATCAAATGAATGAACACATGTGAAGCGCCTAGCCCATGATAGGAGCTAGCTTTTTTACTTCTTTTCTCCCTCTTAAGAAAGAGATTTGTTTGGGGGCTAGACAAGGGCAGTGAGAGTTAAACCTGTAAGAGAAGCTGCAGCAACCATGGTACAAAGTGCATCTTTCCACGATGACATCTCTGTGTTTGGGTTTGCAGATGCACATTTAATCGCACTGGCAGCAAACCTCTATCGAGAGCCGCTCCCCTTGGCAGAACGGCCTGGGGGAGTTTCCACTCTCTCCCTTCTGCAGTTGCTTCAGGGCACAGAGAGGAACCTTGCAGGCTCTGAGGGACCTTCTTTTGCTCAGCCAAGGATCCCTGAGACCACCCGTGTCACCCATGCATTGATCAGAGTAGGACTGGATCCGAGGTGCCCTTCCTTCTGTGGTCCCCTTGGAGAAATGGCAAGGATATTATGAGAATGAAGATTCAGCAAAAGCCTCAGGAACAAAGAAAAAAGGTGCTGCACCAGTGCCCTTCTGCTGGACTTGAAGACACTCACTTTATGGCTATTGTCCTAACGGATAACTTTTGAGAAATTTCATTTTGCTCTGGGCTTCTCCTTCTCTCTAAAACTATTAGGCCATACTCTCTAAAGGAAATTTGCTTTTTGCAAGTATCCGGGAAAGCGTAAGGATTTCCAGCCATGTCTCCTGCCTGGTTTGACATTCTTCAAAAAGCCTACCTTGATTCAAGGATGGAGCAACTAGTCTTAGATATGTCTTTTTGTCACAGCAGCTAATAGAAAAACCACATTGCCTGATGGTGTGGCTTCCCTGTACTGACTTCTAATCTCACGTGTATTTTACAAAGTGATCGACCCACATTTAGTAAGAGACTGCTGTGATCTCTGATGGCACTAGGTACTACTGGGGACATACAGAGGAAAAGATTTATGAAATGGCAACTTGCTCTTGAGAAGTGGGGAGAGCTTATAATTTTGAGGAAGGTTGTACTCTTACTATATTCCACCTTTTACCCCAAGACACTCCATGACCAGATGGCCATGTTATTATGCATAATGGGACACTTTCAAGAGTAAAAGTAGATGCTATTAATAATTGTATCAGGACAACAGACGTACACTGAGCAATCTGACCACCATACTTAGTATTAAGAGCTATCTGGGTGCTTAATAAGTCTGAATAGGGCAACTGAATGAAGGCCCAGTTTCCCTCTCTCAAATATTTGCTCATGCTCGTTGAAACTTATCAAAAATGAGATTTTGCTCTATTTTCACCAATTAGAAAGAGAAATGGGGGTGGAGTGGAGTGACCAGGATTTGATCTAAACATCGGCAGACTAGCTTCACAGACGGACAGACTCCAGTCAGCGCCTATCATAACTCAATGCATTCTGGGCCAAGTCAGCCAAATAGCAGCAGAATTGGAATAAATCACTCCTAGCCCTGCCCTGAACCAGAACAGGGGGCTTATACCAAGGATGACCAAAAAGAGCAGATGTTTTTGCCAAGCTAAATAAGTGAAGAAACTTTTTGTGCCAACCAAGTTTGAAAAGCACTGGGGACCCCACTCCGGAGTCCACCAGCCAAAAATCTCCAAGAAGTTTGACAATGCCGTAAGCTCAAGAACAAGTTTTATAAGAGGCTGAGCATTTCTCCCCTGTTTTTGGGTAACAGTTTTTATAAGTGACATTTTGTTTCAAAGTCTTGTCCATCCATCAATCCTTGTCCATCCTTCTGTTGCCTTCCCAAGTTAGCAGTGCCTCTTCCCAGCCCACCTGGCACCAGATGTTCTGACAGCCACCACTGTGTGTCTCGCGTCCTCCGAGTGGCAGAATGGGAAATCTCAGGCGACGTTCACCTGGAAGCGCTTAGCCCTCAACAGCTGCAGCCCCTTGATTACCTTGCCCGCCTCTGCAGCTCCGTGCCGCCACCGTATCAATTGCTTGTCAATTCAGTTTAGCCATGACTTTGACTGACTGGATTGAGGGGAGTGGAAGTGGGGTGTAGGCGAATGGTTAAAATTAATTGCTACATAAGAAAAAATTGAAAGATAATTATTCCTGCTTTCCTGTCAGTGCTCGAGGGTAGATGACCTCATTAACTTGCAGCTTGTACACAATTCAATTACTAGGAGATGGAAAATACATTTTTAATTACCTCGGTGGCCTGTGTACCATTCATCTCCATTTGCATGGCTTTTTTTTTTTTTTTTTAAATAACTGTTGTGTTCTGAAGAAGTAGCACCATCTTAGGAAGGTTGTCATAAAAGCCGGTTCCTGGCTCCTATTATTCCTGTTTAAGGTGGGATATTAAATGTGCACAGTTAACCCCTAGATGCCAGGTGAGTTGCAAGACAACCCTTGCTGTAGTAATGTGCTTTTAATTAGCTTGTTATGTCAGAAAATTCCCAGCTCCTAGTGAGAGAGAATTAAGAAGGATAAAATTGTGTATTTGGTTTCTAGTCATTGAAAGGAGAAATTAAAAGCTGTGGCAAGTATGGAAATCAGGAAGGTGGGCCAATACCAATATTCAGATGAGTCCTAAAAGAGAATTCTGGTCTTATTTTAATGTCTGTTATTTCACTGATTGAATTAAATGATGACTTGATTATCTTAAGTGTATTGCTTAGCATATTTTTTGAAAAATTCTAGGCACAACTTAGAAAACCATCTAAGCCATGTGGACGGTCTTGCAGCAGTCTCTGTGCATCTGTTGCCTGTTTTTGCTCTCAGGGTCAGTTGTGTTCTGGAGAATAGTTGTCACCTCTCTGCATCTCAGTTTCCTGTCCCCAAAGTGCCCTGGCCATGGGTTCCCAAATATTTTGAAACGAGGTGAATACGACACCCTCTGATAAAACGATGCATGTGGGACCTGCTCCCACTACATGCAGTCACGCAACCACTGATAAATTGTCCTTTACAAATAGAGTTAAAAAGGTGAGTCTAATTATACTCATAAAGCACCTTAAGTCTATATATTTGGGAATTTAGGAGCCATTGAAAAGGTAGCTTATTTATTTGTATGAATGTCATGAATATTGTTCATTAATCGTGATGTTCATGTAACAAGTATATGTATTACATTTTGAAAAATTTGGATGACTTTTTGTATTGACTTGCTCTGGCATTTATTTGGATATAGCATCATGATCAAAACATTGCTCTTGAACCATACAGGAAATATTAACATCAGTTATACAGATGTTAATTCTGGCAATGCCAGATTTATAAAGGAGATCCTGCCTTCCTCTCCACCACGCCCTCTTTAGGCATTCATATGTGAGCTCAAGAACACTGATTGTACTGTAGCAGGGCAAAGGGTGAATAAGAGACACCCTGTTTTCCTGGAGCTCAATTTCTAGCAGGGGAGGTTGACATGTAAATCAGTAACTGACAATGTCACATGATAAGTGCAACAATGAATATTCACATGTAATTAAGAAGACTATTCCCAAAATGTTTAGGAAGGCTTTCTGTTCCATGTAGCCTTGTTTCATTTCTAGCTCATGGTCCAGGGGAGAGTTTCTAATTCTATTGAGTGATCTGTGGTTAGCTCTCTGAAAGATGGGTCCATAGTTCAAGTGACCTTAGGAAGTTGAGAATTGGGACCTGTGGTTTTGAGAAGGGGCCAGGTCTGAAACGTCTCTCCCCTCTCTAGGGAAGTTTCCTTAAAATACTGAGGCTCTTGTCGGTACACATGTGAGAATTATACAGGGTAGTCCATCCAGTAATGTGCTTTAAATGTTTAATCAGTGACTCTCTAGGAAAAAAAATGTTTATTATAAATTTTACTGACATAAAAGATGTATAGCTCAAAACTTAGAAATAATATTGACATATGCAACACATTTTATTGTAAATCTCATATGGTCAACTGATTATCACAGAAAGCTTTAGTTGATTTTTGCTGAACTCTTGTATCTGTAGCCAACCTGTAGTTGCAATCCAACCGTAATTTGACAAAATCAGACTGCGGATTACAATATGATTCAGCAAAGAAATTGCTCATATCATTGAGGAATGAGTACTAAATCCAACACAAATGACACAACAAAGACATGTCAGAACTTTATTCATTTGTCGATAATATGAGATACTTCTTTAGTGAGGGAGATAATGATTTTCAAGTACTGGAAGACCATTTCCTCAATTTTTTGTGCAATTTACAACGTAACAGCTACAAAGATGGCACAGTTTTAAGTTTAATCTATGTTATTAATATTTTCCTCATCACCGTCTTAAGTCTAGACAATCAACAAAAAAATAAATCAAGCCCTCATCTGTAGCATTTGCTGAATTCCGTGATGTAAATACTCCTGTCACAGCCCATTTCAAGATACCAAATGAGATGTCATGAAATGCAGGGTTGAAAGGAACAAGCAACAGAGTACCATTAAGTAGTTTTCCGCCACACAGATATAAGAGCATAGTTAGTAGGAAAATGTAGTAAGGTCATTAGGAAGTGAGGAGTTTCGAGTACTACCCTTATCACCTTTGTTTTTACTATAATTTATTTGATTGTCACAGTTGCCACCTATTACCTCATATTTGACAACTTCCTGCATAGAGGTCTTCACTCTGATCCCAGGATATTTGGAATACATATGCATTCTTTATAAATATTAACAAATGGCTTCCTTAGAAGGATAGAATTGTATATAAAGACTGAAGGCTTTGGAGTCAGACAGACTAGAGTCTGAAACTTGGCATTTTCACTTACTGGTCATTCGGGGTTGGACTAGTGACTTATATTCCTGGGCCTCTGTATCCTTGTCTAGAAAATGGATATAATGGGACCTAACTTCCACAGTTTTTGATAGGTTAAATGAGATGATTTGGAGGTGCTTAGCATGGAACCCTGCACAGAGACAATGTATGATAAATGACAGCTCTTACTATTAATAAATATTAGCCTACAAACACTATGTGTGAATTGAACTCAAATACCTTTTTTTCTTATTAAATAAAATAGTGGCGAAGAATGGAGAGGTTGCGAGGCATATGCTCAGTGTGCAGGGGCCGTGTGAGGATTCAGTTTCTGCTTTCTGACACCCAACCTTGAATTCTGTGCCTAGGAATGAGCCAGGTCACAAAAACAAGAGTCAGGTATCTCAGCCAGCATGTCCTTATTCTAGGTCTTGACACTGGGTGGGAGGAACGTTTAAAATCGACCTGTTTTTTTTTCTTATTTCAAAATTAATCAATCTTTATTCTAGAAATTTTAGAAAGTATAGATAAGCCAAAATCACCAGTAATTCCACACTAACCTCTATGAACACTTTGGTGTTTTTCTTCATACATTATTTTTTTTCTTTTGTAAGAATTAAATATATTCTTATATATAATACTATAACACTTTTCATAATTTAATTTATTTTAATTAACAATATCGTGAACATCTATCATATTAGTAAATATTCTTCCTCCAACATTAATTTTAATAGCTATATAGAGTGTGATTCTAGAAGGTACCTCGATGTATTTACCAAGCACCCCATTACTGGACATTTATGTTATTATAATATTTTCTGCAATCAGATATCTCTACTTCAGAAGGAGAATTTTCCAGGTCAAAAAGAATGCACATTTTAAATCTTATATTTAAAAAACCTCTTTACTTTGAAGGCTTTTTCTAGCCTCGTCTTCTGTCGAGAAGGCAGTGGTCACACCTGGCTCACGAGAGGAGCCTCAGCCTTAGTGAGGCTGGGAGTTACAGACCTTGCTCTAGCTTCTACGTACCTTCTTCAGTTTTTCCTTCTCAGGACTCTAGTTTTTTAAATGGTATGACAAAGGGAGCAAATTCTCCTAGAGCCTTGACGGCCAGGGAGGCTAGGGTCCCTTGTCCCTAAAATACCTCCTCTGACTCCAAGTGTCCCTCGCTGTGCTCATGACACACGGTTGACTGTTTATCCCTCCACTGCACCTCTCCCTTTTCAGCTTTTCTGCCTTTGCTGATGACAGTTCTTCTCTTTTTCTCATCCTGCTGGTTAAAATAAATACTTGGACCTTCCATGACATGCATCTTCAGTGAAACTTTCCCCTGTATCATGCATTTTGTTACCGTTGCCCGTTCCTACAGCTGCATTTTCCACCCTCACCTTGCGCTGTTGCTGTTCAGCGTGGTGTTTCTCTCCTCCACCGGAATGTAGAAAGTGTGAGCTCGGGGCCATGTCTTAATGTTGGGTTTGTTTTCATAATGTCTCTGCCAGCACAGGAAGCCTTGCACGCAGTAAGTGATGCCTATGTGCCTATTTAGTGGAACTGACTGATGGTTGGAGGTAGGTATGAACCAGATGTGGTCTGGTACTGTGGAGCTGCCCTTTATGGAACAGATTAACAGGGGTGCTGGTTGTGTGTGGGCGGAAGCCCAGAGCCTTGCCCCATGAGTCTGCTCCTCATCCCACCCAGGCACATCCATAGAACCCTCAGGATCCTTCCCAGACTTCAATTAGACCTGGCTTTGAATCCTTGTTCTGCTGCTGTGTGACCTTGTGCAAATATCATCTGTAAATTGGATAATGTTAAATCCCACCTCCAGGGTAGTTGGGAAAAGTAAGAAATATGACTTAGCAAAGACACACAGTGCAGTGCCTAGTGTCTAGTAAGTGCTTACCTTATTTATTTCCCTTTCTCCCTCATTCTCTTTCTCTGTCTCTTGACTCCCCCTGTTCTCTTTGTTTGGCTAAGGAAGTTTCTTAGTCTGGATTTCTAAATGGAATGGACCCATCCAGTTCAGGAGTGGGTGCTGCCCCACCTTTCCCACCTCCAACTCCCACTGTGACCCTGTCTAGCCCGAACCAGTCTCTGGTGCAGGGACTCTTCCGTGTCTGATGGAGGGGTTGAAGCACTGGGTGGAAGTACGGGGTCTCCAGTGTCCTGATACGTCTGATTTTTACTATCTTTATTTTAAAGCCTCAAGTGTCCCTTCTGACTAGAGACAAGGCCATCTCAAGAAGCCTTGTGGACCAGCCACTACTCCTATTGGGGGACATTAAGTGTCCCTAGCAGGGGCCCCTGTCACTAGCAATTTGGTATAGCGGTTAAGAATGGAAGCTTTGGGATCAGAAAACCTGGATTCAAATCGTGACCACCCTCTTAGATCTGCAAAATGAGAATTTTAATCGAAATAGTGCTGTCCTTAAAAGATTGCTGGGAGAATAACACGGGAAAAAGTATGTAAAATGTTTAACAAATATTAATATTCTTTCAAAAAGTAATCACATTTCAAATATGCTAATATAGACTCCTTTTATGACAACCTTCACCTATTCAGTGGTAGATACACCCAAGTGGCCCAGAAGAGATGGAACCATGTTGAGATGTGCTTGGAACAGTGCCTTGCACATAATCCATGTTAGCTATCATTATTATGCAAATATTTATTAAGAACTTAATAATATGGTATGCCAATTATAATTGAAAAAAATATATAAAAAGACGTAATGACTATATAGTACAACACAATACATTGAATAATTATGTTATACAAGAAATAATTGTATGGTATTCAAGTATATTTAATGCAATATAAATTATTGTACAATAAACAATTGTATAATTCGTTTAACCGAAAAGATGCTCAAACTCGCTAGTAATAAAAATAGGGACTAAAACGGTGAAATGTTACTTTTTTATTTTTTCGTTTTGGCCGAGATTAAAATCAATGACAGTGCTAATGTTGCTGAGGAAGCAAGCACTCTTGCATGGTTTCTGGGAGTAGCCAAAACTGACATTAAGTACATCTTTTTGAAGTAGCATATTACTTTTCTGAATTTATTCTAAAGAAGTGATTATTTTCCTAAGCTGTAATTCCAAGGCTTTTCATTGTAACATTGCTTGTGGCTATAAAAAATGTGAAACACCTTAAAGGTCCATGAGTAGGGGTATGAGTAAAGAAATTTTAGTATTCTAATACCAAGCTGCCATTAAAAATTGTAATGTAAATTTATATTTCTTAACATAGGAAATTTGCATAATTTTTAAATAGTAAAAGCAGGCTGTAAAACAACATGTTATAGCATGATTTCTAGTCTGTTTGAAAATGTCTAGATGTGTACATATGTATATACAAGGTGCATACATGTATGAGCAAGCATGTGTGCACACAGAAAAATTCTGGAAGTATATAACACAAAAATTTTAAAATGAGGGAGTTTTAGAAGATGTACTTTATTCTTAAACATCTCTATAGAATTTTAATTTTTACAATAAGTATGTGCTAATTGTGTAATCAGAAGAAAAGAATAAAGTTATTTTTTATCATTCATTAAAGAAAAAGGAGCCTGCTGTTTGCAAAGCAAAGTGCTGTGTGTGGGTAATTAAGATAAGTGCCCAGTGTCAAGGTTAGAGAAAACTATGGGATATAGATAATGGTGTGCTGTGGGGAACAAAGTGATGAAAGACTTATTCCAGCTATGTGGCAGGGAAAGGTTTCATAGGGGTAGGGACATTTGAACTTGACTTTGAAGGATAAGAATCAGTGGGACATGGGAACAAACATCAGGATTGATAAAGCCAACTGTGCATAAACTGCGTATAGTCTGAACTAAAGTTGTGGGTTTTCCCTCCAGACATGCCTGTCAGAAAAGAAGGTGCCTTATAGTCAGGTTATTCAAGTTTCCTCATATTATTGGATTCTCTTTCAATTGTGTTATTTTGCAAAAAATCACATTATCCTGAAATGACATAAATTAACATTTCTTTTCGATGTTTGTAGAGGTTGCCAGCACTGATTTAGGAATTATTCCTTTGGTTGTGACTTCATGATGGCAACTGTTAGAATTTGTCATAAATGCGCCTTTTAGAAATCACATTACAAACCACTGTGGTTACAGTGAAGGTCATGAATATACATATAAGTACAAATAAATGAAAAAAAACAACAACAGTAAAAATGGCCTATGAAATAGTACTTGTGGTTTAGGATAAAAATTTTATGTTAGCATCATACACAGATTTAAAAGTGCTGTATCTCAAATAACTTAGATGAAAATCCAAAAGAAATTCTCTTGGAAACTGAGAAAAGGTTCTAATGATGATAAAGACTGATGTTAGAATAAAATAATTTCATAAAATATGAAAATGGAAAAATAATTACTTCAAAATCAATGTATAATTTTTATATATGCATTTTTACATGTATATGTGTAACTACATTTAAATATTATAAGTAGACATTTGGCTATTTATATCCCTAAAGTTTTATCCTGATTTTCTTATTGAAAAAAATGGGGATTTGGCATTGGTGGACTTGCTTTATAGTCAGACAATATGATGTTTCCTGTATTCATTATACGTGTGTGTCTGAAATCTATGTTACATTCATCTTTTGATACTCTAATAAGTAAGAATAACAACAGCTACCAGCTTTGTCCACCCACTACGAATTGTGGACTGTGTCTTTTATAACTTTATCTTTATTCCTCATGATAACGCTCCAAGGCTTTGTATTAGTTTGCTGCCATGACGAAGTACTGCAAACGCAGTGGCTTAAAGAGTAGAAAGGATGGTTGCACAGTTCTGGAGGCTGGAGCTCCCAGATTAAAGTGTCTGCAGTGTTTGTTCCTACTGAAGACTGTGAGGAAGAATCTGTCTATGCTGCTTCTGGAGCTTCTGGGGGTTTGCTGACACCCTTTGGTGTTTCTTGGCCTGTAGAAGCATCACCCCAGTCAGGGCGTTCTCCCTGTGTGCCCATCAGTCTCCAGATTTCCCCTTTTTGTCAGGACACTGGTCATATTGGAGCAAAGCCCATTCTAATAACTCATATAAACTAGATTACCCATGTAAAGAGTCTTTCTCTAAATAAGGTTACTTTCTGAGGGACTGGGGGTATGAATTTTGGAGGAACACAGTTCAGCCCACAGCAGTAGGTATGCTGTTGCCCATTTATGGGTGAAGAAATTGAGACTTGAAGTTGCACAATTAGAAAGCGGTGGAGCCAGGAATTAAACTCAGCTTGGTCTGGAGCCAGCCCTTTTGCCGGCTCTGCTCTGCCATACCTGCCTTCCTGGTCCATTTGTACTAATGGATACCGCCTTATGGAAATTTTCTTAGAAGCTGTGGGGTCTGAAGAGTTGATGCTACAATTAAATTCTTTCATTCTAGTAGCTTTATGTCCGATTGTGAATCAGAGCAGCTACCCCCAACCTTTTTGGCACCAGGGACCGGTGCTCCTATGAGGATGGGATGCTTGAGGATTTGAGGTGGAGCTGAGGCGGTGATGCTGGTGATGGAGAGTAGCTGCAAATACAGATGAAGCTGCACTTGCTCGCCTGCCACTCACCTCCTGCTGTGAGGTCCTGTTCCTAACCTACTGGTCCATGGCCTGGGGTTTGGGGACCCTTGAACCAAAGTACAAGTAGATAAGCTTCACTGTTTATATACCTAAACTTCACTCTTAGGAAATCTAGTAGCTAAAACCTGAGATTGTGGTTCTGTCATCATTCACTTAGTATTTACTAGGTAGCTGCAGTAGGTAGCTTATGTGTTCTGGTGCTGGGCGTAGAGAAGAAGCTATAAAATACTATCGAGGACATGGAATTTTTGGAACTTGGTGACTATAGATGCACAGGAAGAAGGAATACTGGGGAGATGGTGGATCTCTGGCTCAACCCTCAGCTGGTTGGCAAGTCTGTACCTATGTCCCCAGCCTGTGTCATCGCTCTTCAGGATGCTGACATCTCACAGTGGTCACTGACAAGACCAATGATGATCCTGCCTTGTGTCCATTGCAGAGCCAGAGGGCTGCCCACAAGCACCAAACCTTAACAGAAGTAGCCTTGTTCAACTGCCAGAGGAAAAAGGATTTCATTTTCATGTCACAAAACCAAACTTGCAGTTTCAAGAAAGCTAGACTTCAGCCTCTGGTCGATTAAGGAGTCAGAGATAGCTCCCATAGTACAATGAGGGCAACCATTCAGGACTGGCTTTATCCAGCCCCTCATGAGGTCATAAGGGAGGCTTTCAAGAGGATGCTGTTTGGGGGGAAAATGAAGCAGAGATGGGGTGGGGGAGATGTCAAAAATCAGAAACAAAAAATCTCAGGCTCAACTCCAAACCTGACTGTGGAGTTGCCAGGAGGCTAGGTGCAGCTGCTGGAAGCCTCACTTTCCTCTTGGCACTGCCCTCCGCTGTGACAGCCACTCACGTGCCTGGACCCACGGGGCCCAGTCTCCCCGCTGGTGGACGCAGTCACAGCCACGGAGGGCTCACTCAGGTGGTCTCAGAGAGAGAGAGAAAAAGAGGATGAGAGGGAGAGAGAGAAGGAGAGGGAGAGGGAGCGAGAACGAGAGAGAGAGAGAGAGAGAGAGAGAGAGAGAGAGAGAGAGAGAGAGAGATCAGAAGGCCCTGTAGAGAACCTCTTTTTGAGGACTCAAGAGAGGGGTGGTAACAGACCTTACCTCTCTTTTTCTGGTACTTCACTTCCTGGTTTCTAAGAGTGTCCTCTTGTCTAATTCTACACACCCTTCCCAGGACAGGAACACATACCTGGTGCATAATTAAAAAACTCAATAGGTGACAGCTAGTATTATGAGAGGTTAGCATTGTATATTATGGGAATGCCAGTGACAAGCCCCTAACTGAGCTTTGCCCAGAGGAGGGGACACCAGACCGGAATCTTAAAAGATAAGCAGGAACAAGTCAGGCAAGAGAGGGGTAACCGGGAAGCTTCAGTGTGGGGAAGGCCTGGTTGAAAAGTCTCCTTTGGGAGCCTTGTCCACTATCAGTTACACTCGGTGACCACTTTCACAATGGACATAATTAAACATTCTCCAACAGGTCTTGGGAGTTAAGCTTTGCCTTTTGGGGGCTGTAATATTTGTAAAATAATGAAAGGACTAAACTGCCACCAAAGCAATAAGCTTCGTGATAGTATTCTGGCTTGCAATTTGCATTAGACATAATTACATTTCCTAAACATAAAAGGAAATATTTGTGATCTGCAGAAAGGAGGCCTTAACACACAAAAGCAGGTCTCTCTTGGTTCCCTGACCCATTAAGTGACAATTATGGTACCTGTGTTAAACATCTTCTAAGTGAAGTAACTTGCCAGAGCTCTGTGTTGTTAATGCTTGAAATAATAGCATTTCCTCCCTCTGTTGCATAAATGTCAGCATTTATGATTTTAAATAATAGCACATAAAAGCCCAGCTCTGAAGTATTTGCCGGCTTTCTTTGTCACACCAATTTAAAATTTCAAGTCTTTTCCTCTATTTTTCCTCTAGGTAATTGTTGACCCACTGTACCAGCAAGAAGTAAGAATGGCTGCATATAGCAGAGAATTAAAAATAACAGGACTTAAACAAGAATGTAATTTTTTTTTCCACCTAAAAGAAGTCCAGAGATAGGCAGACATGGCTGGTACTACAGGGACCCAGGCATCTTCTACCTTTCTGCTTCACCATTCTATCACATGGCCTTCAGCCTAACGTCACCTAGATTTAGGAAAGCTGTTGGAACTTCAATCATCATGGCAGCAAGAAGGAAGAAAGGGGAGGGACAGATGGGCAGAGCTTCCAGTAGAGTCAGCTTCCTGAAGAGTTTTCCAGCGAGCCCTGCACAACACTCACTGGGCAGCACTTCATCTCAGGGCCACAGCATCTGCAAGGGAGGCTGGGAAATGTAGTCATTTAGCTGTGCGATCGTTGCTCAGGATGATATTGGGATTCTATTACCAAAGAAGGGAAGAATGAGTGGTGGATAGCAATCAGTCTGAGCAAAGTAAGATACCAGTTTCCTAAAATCCAGTGATTATATTTGTAGTAAAGAGTGGGACTACCCGTCAAGCTCCGTGGTCAGGTTTTTAAAAAGTAATTTAAAATAACTCCTATTGTCTTTTTCCTTTTACAAACGCAACACACAATTTCATTGTTAAGAAATTTAAAATTGCAGACTAGCAGAAAGATCACAATGAAAAAGCACCATGACTCCATTACATAGCGGTAATTGCTGTCAACGTCTTGGTAACTATTGTTCCAGAATCTTCCTTGTGCATTCACATACATACATATATTTTTAAATAAAATGGGATTGTACTGTAGTAACATTTAGTCTCCGCTCTTTTGATTTAATAAGATAGGATGACCATTTTCCTCTGTCAGTAATGTTAATCTACTTTAGACTTCCAGTATTCCAATGGATACCATAATTCCATTAACTAATCAGTCTATTGTTGAATATATTTCCACCTTTTCACTAAACATTATTGTCCTGAATGTCTGAACACATTTATGATTATTTATTTGGCACAGATACTTAAATAAATTGCGGGTCTTAAGAATGCACACATTTTAAAGACTTTGGGTGAAAATGCCAGACTAACCCCCTGAAAATTTCTCCCCAGCAGCACTGAAAGTTTCTCCCCAGCCCTTTGGGGTGGTCATTTCAGATGCCCAGGGCAGACACCTTGACTTTGCATTGCAGATGAAGAGCTGACACCTTTGGTAGTTAGTAACTGCTTTAGCCCTAAACCGTTCCTTCCTTTGGATGGCAATGAGGTGTGCAAACATTTATTCTGTAATAAAATTGTGCAGTAAAGAGGGGGAAGGAGTGAGGGAGAGATCAGAGTGTGAACCCCCAAAGCACATGACAGGATAGAATTGGCTTCTTCTGTCAGATGGTTTGGGGAGCCCAGCAGAGAGACTGAAGCTCGAGGATGTGGTGTGTGCCTGTGAGAAGCCTTTGCCGACGCTCCCTGCGGCCAGTAGTGGAAGAACTTCCTTATGAACATATCTGGCTTAAAATGTCCTGCATCTTCTGATGCTTTTGGAAAAACAGAGTAGACGTCAAATGGCTAATGGAGCACACAAGTTAAAAGGCGGGGGAAGAGGCCAGGGTCATGGAGACATTAGGACGCCATTTCCTCTGTGTCGGGGACCTAGCTCAGCCTGCTGCCATGAGGCTTCTCCCGCCCTGCTAGCCTGCCCCTAGTGGTCCTGACACAGGCGTCGTTCTCAGACCCTGTGCACGAGTCCCAGTCCTGTCTCTTGTGCCAGAGCAGCCCAGTCCCTGACTCCATCCTCTGACCTCAGCCTGTTAAAGTGACCTTTGACCTTGGGTCTTCCCAGGAAACAACCAACTGGGTCAAAATATCTCTGAGGAAAGACACTGCGTTCTTCGGGTCCTCTTGACCATCATCTTTTTCTCTGTCTGGTTCCTTGTAACTGTCCTCTTTTGCCAGGCTTCTTTGATGAATAAAGGCCACTGAGAAAAGCAAGAAGAGATAAGGGAGAAAAAGCGGCAGATAGACAGATAGTCAAACCATGAGATGGTCAGGGAGATAATGAAAGGTCTTCCTATAATAGCAAGCAGAGAGAGTGACTGCTTTCCCACCATATGAAGAATAGCCACAGAAAGAATCAGAACCCTGAAACCCTGTCACCCACGAGCCGTGAGCCTGGTGGGTGTGCCTGTGGCTGAGGATCACTGAGAGATATAGTTCGAGTAGCATATTCTGAGTGCTGTTAAGCGCCAGGCACTGTTTTCCATGTGAGATTTTACAAACAGGAGCCAAAAATAAAGAAAAGAAAAAAGAAAAGAAAAGAAAAGAAAAGAAAAGAAAAGAAAAGAAAAGAAAAGAAAAGAAAAGAAAAAAGAAAAGAAAAGAAAAGAGAGGAGAGGAGAGGAGAGAAGAGAAGAGAAAAGAAAAAAGAAAAAAAGCCAAAAATAAAATAAGTGAATCAATAAAATTTAAAAAGGAACCATGAAAACACTCAACCTATGATCCAGGAGCTCCCAGTGTGGTAGGAGAGCTAGAAGCCACCCTAAATATTCCCAGTAAACTGTGGCAGGTTGTAGAAGTGGCGCGGGGGGGCGGGGGGGGGGATAGGAGGTGGCTCCAGGAGCAGAGAGTGGAAGGATGCTAACTGTGCTGGGACGGTCAGAACGACCTCTTGGGAGAGGTTTCAGATGAACCTGGTCATGAAGAAGGAGAGGTCTGCCAGGTTGAAAGCAGAGGAGGGACAGCAAGGCACAAGGATGGTGCCTGACAATGAAGATCTGACAATGGTGTTGGGTTTGGGGAAAGCGGGAGTTCTGTGGCCTGCAGCTTGGGATACACAGAAGGTAGGGCAGGAGCGGGGTTCGGGTCAGATAGTGAAGGGCCTCCATTATTTATTGTGTGGAAAATGAGTCTTTGAGGAGAGTGGGGAAAGGTTAGGTGGAGGAAAAAGGATTTGAAGACGTGGGAAGGCTAGGAAGGGCATTCCAGAGTGGGGTGGAGGGTGGCTTTGGAGATATGGGGAGGGGCTAGTGAAAGTTCAGCCTGGTTGGCAGGAATGTTTGTGTGGGGGAGCATTGAAAGATGAGGCTGAAAATAGATCCATATGGGGAGCAAGGAAGCACTGGAAGATTTTGAGCAAAAATCTTTTATTTTTGAGCAAAAAAACATTTATTAAAGTAAATGTTTAGGAGGACTCAGCAGATAGATGAGAGACTGAAGGCAGTCAGGTCAGTTATGAGGTTCTAATAGAAACTCTGTAAATTCCATGTGAGAAAAAGTTCTTTCTGCTTCCTGCTTCTCTGGGTCCTAATGCTACTGTTACTACAGGGATGCAAGAAAGATCAACAGAAAGCACATACCCAGACTGTGTTATTTTAGTTCCCTACAGAAATGACTTTGCCACTTTCAACTTACAGCTTTGTGCTTGCTTTTTATGGAGCACCAACGTAAGAAGCCTTTTCTGAAGGACACTTCGTATCTTTTGTTATTAAACACATTGGCCATCCTCTTATGCAGCAACCTTTCTGTAAGTAACCACACAATCAATTACTCTCAAGTTCAGCACGAAGAAGGAAACATGTCTATGCAGTCAAACTAATATGCTACCTTTGGGACTTCAGATAATGAGGACTATATATCCCAGTGCAGTCAGCTCTTTTTCCTTGGCTGCCAGGAAGCCCAAAGCTCAACTGGCTTTGCAAATGCGGTAGCTACCTTATTTTATTGCTCTCTGTTCTCTTTCTCATTGGCTCCTTATCTTTTTTTTAAATCATACTCTTTTTATTTATCCTTTTTTTATGTGTTTGAATAATGTAAATGTGTCGGATGATTCCGGGAGGTAGGCTGGGTGTGCGATGTGATTAAATCTTAAATGAAATAATTTCTTTCTCCCTGGGAAAGCAGCTCTTACTGTGCTTTTCCATGCAGCCAAAAAGCCTCTCCCCACTCCTGTTGGCCCAGCTTATGTCTGGTTGTGGTGCCCAGCCTGCCTCTCCCTCCGTCCATCCTGGCCAAGCTCCTTGGGAGGATACACTCGCTCCGAGCTCATCTGCCTCTCGGCTCGCTGGCCCTTTTGGCTTGAGATGTTTTCTATCTTTTCTATATTTCAAAGCTTTGTGGTAAATAATCAATTCAAACCAGCACCTAGTCTCTCTTTCTGTAATTCTAAAAACCCATTAAATTATATTGTTGGGACAAAACAATAGCTGTGCTAATCGAGCCCTGTGCATGCGCATCTTAATTTCCCTGGAGGCCAGAATATGAATTTTTACTAACATGTTAATTTTGTGTGTTAATCAGTAGCTGTAGGCCGAATGAATGGATTGACTATGTAAAACTGTTTGATATTGAAACAACTCCTTTTGACCCCCTCAAATTGGCTTCATTCCCCTAAAGACGGTTAAAGTTAATTAAGCACTCAATAGGTTTATGGTGTTTAAATTAAAATATATTACTCCTCATTGTGTAGTCATCAAGTGAGAAAGACATCCTCCTCCTGGCTGCCTGGCTGGCTAATGGGCTTATCAAAATTCATGATGTAATAAGAAGGCCGACAAGTGCATAAGAGATCCTGGTTGTCACTCAAGAAAATACACTGACCACCTTTGCCCACTAGAGGGCACAAGAAAGCCATGAATACCTGTGGCTTGGAGTGTTGGTTGTTGCAATTAAAGTAGCAAAGGGCCACCTTGTAGGCCTGTTTCTCTCATATGTAAAAAAGCAATCTCTTCACCCTCCCCCCCCCACCCCCGTACTCCAAATAGGGAGCTCTCTCTTGATTTCTCTAATTCTCTTTTTCTTTTCCCCTGTCCATATTTTATACCCCTCTTCTGTCTTCTTGCATTTGTGTCTCTGTGTTGGTAACAGCAGCTATGTGGTAGAAAGCAGCCCACATAGCTCACAGAAGAACGAAATGTTGCTTTTCTTAGTCTGGTTAACTTTTTCATGAAATTTTCATTGTTGGGGGTTGAGGGGAGAAGCCCAAGGCTTGTGCTTCCTGAGAAAATCACTGACATGGTGCAGAGAAAAATATATAAAATAACACTTAAGTCTTCTCTCCAGAAAGACACATGAAAGCTATAATTGTGCCTGCTGACTTTCCCTCTGGGTCTCTCAGGGGCTGGGGGTAGGGAAATGGCTTTGCAGCCTGCCATGACAGTTAGCATT
This sequence comes from Eidolon dupreanum, assembly GCA_028627145.1. Lineage (NCBI taxonomy): Eukaryota > Metazoa > Chordata > Mammalia > Chiroptera > Pteropodidae > Eidolon > Eidolon dupreanum. The sequence continues at coordinate 18,575,015 of CM053510.1, forward strand.
TAGATCTCGGAGAAGAATTGCTTAATGAAATCGGCAGAGTGCAAAAAGGGGGAGGTAATGGTGAATCCTGCAGCAATACTTACTTTGAATTAAAACTGGGCTGAGGTAAAGCTGATCAGAAGAGCTCTGTTATCATATATGGGACCCAAATCTGCCCTGTTCCCAAATTCCACTCATCACTACAAGGACATAGTTAACCAGGGACAGTTATCTATGGTCACTTTCAGAAAAGTGGCTGGTAGTGGGGATCACTGAGGGATTTCCGAGGGTCCTTGTTAATAAATCTGTAGCTCATTTTTCTTAGATTGGTTTTAAGAAACTTATTCTTTTATCTAGCTGTTGAGAGAGAGAGAGAGAGAGAGAGAGAGAGAGAGAGAGAGAGGAGGCGTGTCACAAAATGGACAGAAGACACCTTCTTTAAAGCCTACAGACCCATGGGTATAAGACAAGGAGGGAGCAGGGTGATAGGGAACGGATGGGAGTCATCAGGAGGAAGCTTAAATGATGCCAGGTTGTCACAAATTTACACTTAAAAAGGTGGGAGTCGGCCCCATACTGGACTAAAAATTGTCTATGTGAAATAAGCGGTTGACAGGTGTTGCTTGGCCATCTTCCAGTAATAGCATGGGGTTTATTTTCAAAATACTTCTGATTAGTACTGATTAACAGCGACTATTACTCAAAGGCAATGGTTTTCAAACCATGAGGTAGGAAACAGAACCTGGAGGGTGTGGCCCAGGGGTTGAGCTCTGCCTTTCCTCTGTTCTTCATTTTGGGGCTTCACTTAAGATTCCATTTGGAAAAGAGGCTGTCATTGCTAAAGGAGTAAAAAGAGAGGGAGGAGAATTTTTAAAACTTCTAGTTTATTGCCTCCTAGTATACAACGCTTTTCCATAATCTCCTTTGAACCTCCAACAGGTATTTTTTTCTCTGTGATCTGTTTTCAGAAAAGAAAGCAAAGTTCAGAGAGGTCAAGAAATGTGTTCACTGTCACACAGTGAATGGCAGAGCTAGGACTTGAGCTTGAGACTTAAGATTCCAAATTCAGGGCTCCTGCCTACAACAGGAGAGGGTAAGGGCCTCAGATGAGATTTGCAGAGAATCGTGGTTTGTGCCGGCAGACTGGGTGACACAAGAAGTCTCGAAGGGGAGGGTGCTGGTGATGGACCAGCAGGAGGGAGAAACCTGAAATTTAATAGGCAGGACAGCGGGAGGCAGCAGCTCCCAGGGAAGGGAAGAGGGGACTTGGAGCCCCACAGGGGGTCTGGGGCGTGACCGATGGCCTGAGCCCTCCCCCCTACTCAGGGAGGAAGAATCTTTCCTCGAGCATCTTCTTTCATTTTGGGATTGTCATCATTCTAGTCCTTCAGAGAGTGGGGAAACTGAGTCACAGAGGGCCTGCGCTGGCAAGACATCAGCTTTGCAAGTCTTAGGGCTCAACCAGCAGAGGCTCTTATGTCTTTCTGGGGGAAACGATTGACTTTGGGGGTGTGAAGTGGGAACAACTGTTTCCTCTCAGCTCCCTGTGTTTAAGGACAGACAGTCTGTCCCGGAAGCCACCTCCACAGAATTACTCCCAGTGACTCCTTTAGCCAGCCCGTCAACAGGGCTATTTCATTCACTGCATTAAGATGCCACCCCCACCCCACCCCCGAGTGTGTCCAGCTCTTTCTTGAAGTTAACCAGTAACTGGTCTTTTTGGTATTCCTTTTCTGTGCAAGGAACCCTTCCAACAGTTCCCACCGGGGGAGTACTTGTGATTTATGTTCCCTTTCTCTTTCCGGTCTGCAGAAACCCTTTTTTGTCCCTTTGTGTTGGAGAACTTCGCCCTTCCTACCACCCCATCTCACTCCCCTCACCCCCCATGGGCTAAGCTGCCTTCCCTTTTCTAAGTGCTTCTGACGCTGCTCTCAACCGTTCTCTTAACCTCTCATCTCTGGAAATAAAACAGGCCGGGGAGATTTAGGGCTCCTCCAATAATATGTACGTTTGGGAGACTCTCTTGGGAAGTTGCGGCAGGCAGAAGCGGGGATAATCACACGTAAGGTTTGACATTCGTTTGTGCAGTTTTCTTCCTTTGCGTGAAGTTCTTTCCCTGAAGAGGGATCTGGTAAACAGCTGAAAGCCTATGGAACCAATTGGCTGGAAAAGAAATGACAATAAAAGTCTTACAGAATAAGTCTTCTGTCAGCACCCACTTAAGTAAAACAGGTTTACAAGTGGCAGCGGAGAATTAACTGTTTGATTCACTATCAGCCAAGAGGATTTTCAGAAGTTAGAGTAAGAAAAAAAAATATTTTACTCTAAGTTCATGTCTTAACCACCCTCAGACCAGACTTAATTGCAACATTTTCCCCATCCAGGTCAAAGGTGTTCATTGGGAAGTCCAAATTCAAGGCCCTTGGACTCTATGAAAGGGTCTATAGTTTGCAGCCTGGGAGCATGCTCTGTTGTAGAAAACTCTCCATGTCATCTCTCCTAATTTGTGCATTTAATTGACAGCTTGTTAACAGTTCATTAGGAACACTGAAAACCATGTGGCAAAAACAGATCTATCTAGTGGAGAGGACGTGGTCCCTTATTTGGAACCAATGTTTATTAAATTTCACCGGAAATAAAATAGCATGGCTGAAACAACCCACTGCCTCCTTTCAAAGCAACAACTTTTCGTCCCTTCTTGCTAAACCCCTCAGTCTGTGGGACATCCTATTGTGTCCTGGCTGGGGCTTTGTTCTGGCAGACTGGGAACCCGTGGGCCTGTGATGGGGACATACATAAAGGTTCTGGGGCAGCAGAGGAAAGACTCATTCATCTGTGAAGATAAATTGGCCACTTTTAAAAGCTCGGGGGATTACAAGTCACCTCTCTTCTTCCTGACTCTTACTTGCCACCCCTCTGGGTTTCTGGGGGCCTTAAATATTGTCTTTGTGGAGGCTTCTGCTAGGACCAGTTACAATCCAAAATCCTTTCCTGTAATCCTCCATGAACCACGAGGGAAAATTAATTGCCCCTTCATCTTTGTGCCTGTAACACTTTACACTCCCTTCTCCACGTATTTTCACATTGCGCTGTCGCTACAGAGGTGTCCCTCTTGCCCTGAGCCTTTATTTGACTTGTGTTTTCTCCTTCTCTGGATCCCCAGCACCATGCAACCTGGGGTCAAATCGTAGGAGCGATCGCTTTTACGTCCCCTTTAAGCATTCGATTCTTGACTGCTCCCCCAGTGCCACCACCACCACCACCTACCTCACCTTAGTCCCAGCCTTCTAGAGGAATGGCATTAGAACACTTGGCATAGTCTTCAGGCTGAGCCTGCATGTGAAATTAGGTTGGCTTCTACAAATTAAATTCGTTTTAGTTTCATGGCATCAAATATTTACTGAGTGCCTACTGTGTTCCAGGACTTGGGTACATGGTGGTGAACAGAACAGACACAGTTCCTGCCCATATGGATGTCACTGATTATTAATTACAGTAATTGCTATAGATTATAAACTTGGGAGGAGCATTTCATCTTTCAAATGAATGCGATCATTTAAAGCCCTCTGGAGCAGAAATATGCTAAGGGATACTCTAGTGTCAAGAATCATTCTTTTTCAAAGTGTATTCCTTGCTTCCTTTCTCCTGAAGTTCCCCTTCCTCTCTTATATACACAATACCATCTTGTCACAAAAAGGAGTTAGCACAGCAAGCTATGAGCCTGAGAAAAATTATTTGAAGAGCCTTTCACAGAAATGTAACATTACAAGCTTCCTTAAATCTTTTTACTAGATGTTGAAAAATGTGCCAACCTCATGCCTGACCAGGCTTTACTTGTGTAATCTTCGGGTATTAGCTAATAACACTTAAGCTTTGTTCATAAAATCTTTCTGTAATTTTTAACTTTGACGAGGCATCTGTGTCTGAATATCCCTGGGGTATAGTCAGGATTTCAATAGAGCAGGCTGGGAAAATCTCACCCAGGATGGGGGACTTGTTTTCTTAAAAACATTGTGCTGGGGAGATTTTTCTCCATCTTGAGGTTATGTCAGTTCTCTGAAGGAATTAAAAATTAATTTTGTGTGACATAGTTGGAGCTACCAGAGAATTCAGCAATTCTGCAGTTGAATCCCCACACATCAGACAAGATAAAGCAACAACTTTAGACACATCATGTTGACTGTGATGGACATTTGTTGGCTGTCTCCAATATCTACCTCTAGCTTCTCACATTGAGGGACTTTGATTTTTCCTTTAGGTACTTCACTTCACATCTCTCCATTTTCAGCCATATAGTTTGGGTGGGATTAACTTTTCCTTTAGCTCCTAGGACAGGCCCTGACTGGCCTAAACCAGTTAGGGTAGCCAACAATCACTTGCAGTGATTGGTTCAGAAATGGACATGTGACTCAGTTTTAGACAATGCGAGAGAGTGAATCTTAGGATTTATGGGGAGCTAGTGAAGAGGTTCTTTCTCTTCAGCTAGAGATGAGTCTGCTGCTATTGAAGTCTCTCTGAGACCTCAAGAGGTGTTTTTCTTGGCACTGCTAGAGACCACTAGGTAAAGCTTGAAGCTTATGTCAACATGAAGGAATGCAGAGTTAAGAGAGTGTGAAATCAGGTCCTTGGTGAACTTGATGAAGCCTCACCTGAAGCTTACCTTCTCTGGGCTTTCTAGTTAGGGGACTGAAAAAGCACTCATGCCCTTTGCCTGCTGTTTGCTCTAGTGAATTTGAGTTGTTTTTTCTGTTACATGTAACTGAAAAGTTCCTCATTGATAACTTCACTAATATCCAAAGTGTCTTATATATTAGAATCAGTTGGTCAGGGATCACTGGTGGAATGGAATTGGACCAAAGACAATAGCTGTGAAAGCTGCTGGGTAGGGCAGGGTAACTCAGCTGCTGAAGTTCTTTTTAGCCCTTGTAAAATAGTAGCTGTAGCAGGAATCCCAAGGAGGATGGTGTTGTCTGGGGTTGGGCAGTCCAGGCGCTGACTGTGCCCACACGGGCTGTGCTCCATTCCCTGGATTCCATTCCTGATTCTTTGCCTGACATTGAGCACTTAGCCATGTGTGTTAAAGGATGGCCTAAGGAAATTCACCCTGAAAACTCCTGGGCCACTATCCCCAGGGTCAGGGAGGGCACAAATTCTGAGTCTGAACATCACTTTACACGGAGAGGTGATTTGAGAGAACGGTGGTCATAGTAGCAGAGCTGAGTGAGATGTCCCCAGGGACAGAAGCCTGAGCTCCGCCGCCACTGGGTGTGTGGAGACGTTTGCTCCATGGACAGCCTGGGTGAGGTCGGAATTGCAGTTGAGCACAAGCAGGTGCTTCCCTCCGGGTTATCTGAATCTGCTTACCCTTTAAAGCGTGGTACGGACGAGTGAGTGACCCAAGTCATTACAAGGTGCTGGGATCCGCAAAGCTGAGAAATTCCCCATATTCTACTCCCCAAAGAGGGATCGGATTTTAACCCTTTTCCTGAATTCTCCACAACCCCAAAGCAGCTTGATCAAATAGACAGATGGCACAAGAATTATCTTTTAGGGAGAATTGGTTTGGATAAAGTTATTGATTTTTGTCAAGGCCCTATAACTTTTCAAATTGCCAACATGTCCATTCCCACAATTTCCCACAGTATTGGGCTGGAGAGTAGTAGTTTTTAGTTGTTTGGAGGCTCTAGGGAAATTAGAAAGTAGTTTTCAAAATTAGATGTTTTCTGCAAATTCTTCAGGAAGCAAACCATTCAATGTCACTTGTTAGGAAAATGAGTTTAGTGGTGGCACTACATGGCACCAGAAACTCCAGAAATTCTGGATGAGAGCCTAGGATTTACTCCCCAAGGAGGGCTGTTGAAACTTGCAACTTTCAGGTTCACTGGTACATTCACTAAACCAAGATCTTTAAGGAGGACACTAAGAAAGATTGACAGTTTAATAAGGAATTGGCATTGATTCTCAAGATCAAATCAAGCCCTGCTGTCATTTTTTATCAATGCCAAAAGGCCTAAAATCAACCCTCTGCCCCAAATTCATTTTAGAGATCTATTCTCTTGCTAAAGACTCTCTGTCTTCCTTGATTCGGCGTTTTAGTGTCTGTCCATTTTTCATTCAATCTGTCAGCTTCTAGCTTTACAACTGTGGGTGGGGAGGCACCCTTCCATCTCCACTGAATCCCATTGAGAAATCTATTTCAATGACATCACTTTCTGGAATAAATGACCTTGTTTCCTGATCTTTGACTTAGTCTCAGAACCTTAACATCCTTCTAAACTGATATTGTCTTGATCCCATTCTGACACTCTCCTCTCTTCTTGTTGGGGTATGTAGTCTGCCACTAAGCTCAGAGTCTCAAAGAAGAATCTCTCCTACATTCTGGTTTTCGTTGCTGTTCAGTGCCTGTTTCTTTCTTAAATCTCAAGCATCAAGCACATTCTCTAGGATGCAGGGATTGAAAACCTTGATCAGTTTTTAGCTGCAGCCCGAGAATTTCAGCACTTTTTTTTTTAAAGGAAATACTGTATTATTTTCTACCTATGACCTGTCACAATTTCCACTTGTCACACTACTAAAATGTATGACTAGAACTGGAAAATGTTTATTCTGCGTAGAGTCTTTATTTTTCTTCTTATTTGCCTTTGATGATGCTCCCACCCCTCCTAAACTCTGACTTTGTTTTACGGTTAGCAAACTACATATATTAATTTTTAAGAACTACAGATTGAGGACAAATTCTGCTTTTTCTTCATGATTATTCATGTGTACTGTGAGAATGGCTATACGTGTATTCAAATATTTAGTTGTCCACTGTAATGGAATTAGACCTCGCACTTGTACAGTTACTAGTTAGTTACATGACTTGAACTAGTTTCTTTGCCTCTCTGAGCCTCCGTTTCCACAATTATAAAATGAGAATAATGTCATTTACCTCCTAGAATTATTCTGAGGTTTATTGGCTTCATACTAGTAAATACCTAAGAAAAGCAAGGTGATCAATGAAATTATATTTTTCACTCATTTTCTTAATGCCGAATTCATAAGAAGCTCTAAGATGAAATGTAGCTATACGATGATTAAAAAAAGACTCCATACAGTCTTTAGAGAAATAATTACTTTGTGAATTTTGCAAACTTTTGATTTTTGAGTTGAAATAAAATAAAATAAAATGAAAAAGAGGCCAGATACTTTAGATATCCTTATGAAGTTTGCAAAACATTTTGGATCGAGCTATGGCACATAATTAAAATTTTAAATCGGAGTAAATTAGAAATGGAATTTTAAGGAAATTTTCAAATGTTTAAGCAAAAAGCCAAACTATATAGCCTTTTGCAAAGTTTAAAAAATTTAGAAGACCTGCACTTACTCAAAACTGGTCAGAATCATTGCTTTGGGATGCCAAGAGGTATCTGCAAATTTTCATTGCATACAAAAAACAAGGACTAGCGAAGTGTTGGTAACATGCTTTTTTTTTTTTTTTTTTTTTTTGTTACAAAAAGAAAAACCATATCAGACCATGTTTTACCACAGCATTTGCCTACATCATTCAAGGAGAATCACCCACCAACCCCGTCACCCATGGTATCAGCTGCTCTTTCTGTGGAGTCTGTATGTGGTATTAATGTCACACAACCAAGTGCTGGTGGTGAAGAGTTTCAGGAGGGTTGGCATTTTACTATCCATGACCTGGATCAGATGCTTAAAGAAGATTCATCCAGTTCTACCAGAGGCAGTTTTTATGGAGCTTGAAATGTATGCATTTGGGAGGACCTAGTTACAAAAAAAATACAAAATTACAAACACAGAATTAGGTCCCGGGACTTGAAAGGGGGCCCAGTGAGTGAAGGGGCCTAAAGCATAGGCTTCGATTACCTCACGTAAATTCTCCCCTTCTCCTGATTAGGTCCACCTGAAATGAGGAAGGAGTAGAAATCCTAGAGATCCATGGGGAAGTTAAGTTAAAAGCTGGTCATGGATGATTGTTCCTCATCTCCAGTGCCTGAGCAATTGTCAGAAAACCAGGAATTGCAAAAGATAAATTTGAGAATGAAAACGAAGATGTTTTCTAATTGTAATTTGTGTTTCATTACACAGCGTAAAATATCAATGTTAACATCATTTTTTAAAAAATGCCAAGATATACTACATAATTTGTTTCCCATGTGCAATTTATCATACTTCTATAGAAGCATTTTAGTGCCATATGTGGTCTTTTAAAGTATCTTGCAAACTCGGCGTAACAAATGGAGTAAATCACTAGACATCATGATTTCTGGGTTCATTGTGATTTCTAAGCTACTGGAGATGTTTTTGTAGAGGGTGGAGCATAATTGTTCCTGTGAGCTTTTTATATTAGCATAAGTATTGGAAGGATGATTTAAAATTTCTGTTCAAACTCAGGTTTGGGAATTTATTATTTGGCTTATTTTACTCTTCATGCTGAAATCGGTAAGACAACTATCATCAAAGTCTTTGAACAGTTAAAATAACTGGTATAATAAGTACCCTTTTCAAACATTCCTCAAATATAATCACACATGAGTTCTAGAGGATTCAGATTTATTTTGGGCACCTGAATAACATTCGTTTTTCTGATTTTAAGACTAACATTCATTTTTCTCTTTTACACATTTTCTTGGTGGAACACTTTGCTAAATGTCCTGAAAGGGTTAATTTGGCTCTCAGGACAGCAGGAGGCCCTGTTTTTTTGAAAACAGCAAAGTCAGGTTGCCTTTCCTTTGGCGTCTCTCCCTTTGGCCCTTCCCTTGTCTGGATTCTATGGAACAGCAACTTGCTCCAAACCCCTTACCTTCCTGTTTTGCTAGCAGGCTGCCTGCTTACAACCATTGTAATGTACAATTAGCGCTGAAGCACATGCAGATAATAAGAATCATCATAAAAGCACTAAACAGAGCAAATAACATTTCAGGCTGGATTTAATCCCAAATACCTGGCACTCTGAAGTAAGCAGGTACAGAAACACAGGAACCAGTTAAAATAGCACTCTGGCTAGCTGTGGAGGATTAGAATTGTATATTAAAACATATATATACACACACAACCGCAATGGCTGACTTCAGGCATTAATCAGGGCTGCATGCAGGGTGAGTAAATATTGTAAATGCGAAGCTAAGAAGCCCTGGGATAAACAGGTAAGTCTTTTAGGTTTAATGTAGCATTAAAACCCTTCTTCTGGCTTGCAGATGGCAAGAGAGACATTTAGATTGGCTGGAAAGAGTAAAGCCTTGTGAGGATGGGAACTTGGGGTCCCATCCTGACCTTGGCCTGGCTTATTTACATCTCTGTGCATCAGTTTCCTCTTTAAAAAATAGTCGGTCTTCCAAATCTGAGAGTTCCATATCTGTGGATTCATCCAACCATGGATCAAAAATATTAAAGAAAAAATTTTTGCGTTGCTGCTGACACATACTGTGTATTAGACCTATCTTGGTTGCGTCTACTGAACTTCTATTTCTTGTCATTATTCCCTAAACAATGCAGTACAACAACTATTTACATAGCATTTACGTTGTATTAGGTATTATAGGTAATCTAGAGATGAAAGTATACAGGAGGATGTGTATAGGTTATAAGCAAATACTATGCCATTTTCTATAAGGGGTTTGAGCATCCTTGATTTTAGTATCAGTGAGATTTCTGGAACCAAACCCCCATGGATACCAAGGGACAACTGTACTTGCTTGTGTTGTGAGCAGCCTCTACCAAGCATGGTGGGATGTTCTTCCCTAATAAATCAGAATCTACCAGGAGGCATTTCCTGGGGGCGAGATGCTGTTGCTTCTGTTCTGACTAATGAGTTCATTTTAACCATAGTCATAGCTAATATAGTTAAGTGTGTACTCTGAAATGGGACTGGGGTTTGGAAAAGTTAAGTCACGTTTTCAAGTTCACACAGCTATGAAGAGCCTGGGTTTCAACCTCTTCAATCTGATACTGACTTAAGGATATTCTGCTCCTGGAGCTCCCAGGCCAGATCTCCTCTTTCCTTTCTTAGGGCTGTCATCACACGAGAGGCCGTTGGTCCGGCGCTGGAGCCCTCTAGCGGTGTTCTATCCTCCAGCCTCTCCATCCCCCGTTCAAGCTATGAGGTTGAGAAGTGTGATGAACCTGGGTTTGGAGATCTGATGGTTAGGAGGAGCAGGGACAATTCTATGTCCTTGGAGAGGGCTGAGTTTCTCCAGGTAAGTTTAAGCACCTAGTTTTCTCACAGAGCCAGAGATACTAAGAAAGTGTGCAAGGTGGCTCTTGGAGCTGATACATAATAAGCAGATCTTAATCTTTCGATCTCTTTTTTTGTACACTTTATAAGGCAGTGTGCAGAGCTGAGAACTGATGATTTATTAATTACATTTTCCAGATGGAATGGCTGCTGAAGGGCTGATTTTCAACCTTAAAAATAGACACCAAAAATGCAGAGATGCTCAAGATCTAATACCAACCTCAGTATTTTTATCTTTGCAGCTAAGCTTGAGAATACTGCCAAGGTTGAGGCAACTATTTCTCTTATGAGAGGGTGGTTTTATACTATGCGGAAAATAGTTCTCCATAAACAATTTCGAACCTCAAAACTTTAATTTTTATAGAGTTCAATCACAAGGCCAAATTAACAACTTACTATTGCATTTATATCACAAGATTTTTCCAGTTCTTATTTAATAGAGCTCAGTGACAGTGAGATGAGGATGGAGTCCTTCATTCTGGTAGAGAAATCGTTTGAAATTCTGCATAATATTGGTACTTTACATGTGCAGGGGGCATTTTTTTTAAACTTGTAAATTGGATCTGACTTCAGCACACTGTCTGTTTATACCCAAAGTAAATGTAGCTATTTTGTAGTGCTTAAGTTTGTGTGTGTGTGTGTGTGTGTGTGTGTGTGTGTGTGTGTGTGTGTGTATTGCATCCTTTCTAATCTCCTAATAAAGCTTCTGAACTTCAGAAGACAAATCACTGGCCTCCAGAAGCTGCTGGAAATTATTATTTTTGTTTGCTCAGTGTGAAGATAGCTAATCCTCCAACACATCACATTGTGTGTGTTTTTCTCCTCATGGTATTAGGGTATTAGTCTTCAGCACAATATATACTTATTACCTCTTTTTCCAGTTTTCGTGGTGCGTATTTTAATAGCAGAAGGAGATTTGCTGATGATTAAAAGGAAAAATAGAGGGGGAAAAGTTCTTATTACATAAAATGACTCTTTGCTTGCATAAAGAGGATTCTCTGGGGCTTAACTGGGGAAAAAAACAAACAGGAGGTAAATGTCCTAGATGTTTACAGGTTAAACATTCCATAAGAGGCTCAGAAATCAGCTCTTTCCGGACAGTTTGAGGTGGCTAATTGCTGGAGCATCTGAACCATTTGAGCGACTTCATTTTCCCCAGGGATCGACACTCACAACAGGATAATGCTCACCCTGATAGAAGTGTCACAGTGGGGACTCAGCATAATTTGCTGATATGATATCAAAAATAGCATTAAGGTAATTACATTTTGCACTTGTAATATTTCACCGGCAATAATACAGTAGAAAATTGTGCCTTTTTTTTTTTTCTTTTGGTTCTCTGGTCATTTAAAACTTTTTTTTTAATAGAGCTGCAATGAAGCTGACGTATTTGATGGGTTGTTGTTTCTTAATGTGTGCTCAATTTATAAATGCATAAATGTTAGTCATTAGTCCAACCATTTGACCAAGGTTAAAAGACTGAGAGCAGTAAATGGGAACTGTTTCAATGAGTGTCGTAAAAGGTGTCCTCTTAATTGCGGTACCAGAGAAAGGAGAAAGGGTAAGAACCTTCTTTGCCAGGGGCAACTCGTTATAGTAGAAACACTGCCACAGACGCGAGATCTAGGCTCCCTTCTCCTACCCTTGCTGTTAAATCTCTCTGAGCTACTGCTTCAAAGAATAATACTGGGTGGACTGGTCTTTTACAGAACACCCCAGTTACAGTATCCACGATTCCAGAAAGAATCTTAAAAATATTTATTTATTTATTTATTTATTTATTTATTTAACTTTGCAAAAACATTTTTAGGGTCACTTTTTAAAATCCTGGTTTTTATTTCACCGCAGAAGTAATATTTCTTTTTTTGCCAAGGGAGCATAATAGCCCTTTGAATACTAGGGCTCCCACTGTGTTTTCCTTGGACTATTGAAATGTCGGCAATGGCTTCTAGTGAAAAATGTTATTGATTTAACTTCACCGAAGAAACCCTCATCTTTTTGTTATTCCAGGGAAACTTAGTGAGGAGTTTCAAATGCTGCCACTTTCTTAAACTATTCATGTCAGAGCTTTCTCATCTAAGTGTTCATCTAAGTGTTCATCTTCATTGAGCAACTATTATGTGCTGACACTGTGCTAGGCTCTGCGACTATAATAGTGAACAAGATACAGCTGCTACCCTCCTGCAGCCTAATCACAACAAGATATTTTTAATTGCAAGAAACAAAAATTCACTCCTGAAAACTAATTAAGGGAATCTATTAGACGGATACTATGACAACTCCTCCAAGCCTAGGGCAGGAAGTAGAGCTGTGTTTAGGTACTGGAAAAAGGGGCTTGATAGCCTTTAGGATCCAGGAAACTTCTCTCTCTCTCTCTCTCTCTCTCTCTCTCTCTCTCTCTCTCCTCTCTTTCTTTTTTTTCTTTCTGGCTCTTGTCTGTCATCACTGCCACTCGTTTCCTTCATTCTTGTCTTTACAAACTCATCTTTCCACACTCATCTACTTGCACACAGGACCCATCGCTAGCCCAAGTAACAACCTTATGCAAACTAGGAGAAGGTGCCCCTTACAACACACACAGCTTGGTAAGCTGAGTTTCAGTGCTCACGTAATTAAAAAATTATAGCCACTGAACCAAAAAAATAATACAATAAAGTCTAGTTTATACACAGTTGAAGAAAAAGTTAATGAATTGGAAGATAGCATTCAGGAAATAATTAGAATGTGACACTAACAGGGAAGATATTTCAATAAAATAAAACAATAATTTTTTAAAAGAAGTTAAGAGACATAGAGGCTATAGATCAGAGCCTACAACATAGGAAATGGCAGAGAAACAATGTCCAACAAGAAATTGAATAAAGACATGCCCTTCTTAGGTTCAAAGTGCATGCTGAATTTCAAGCAGCAGATATAAAGAAAAATTCAGAGCTAGACACATCATAGTAAAACTGCAATACATAAAGTATAATTCCTTATTAGCAATTAGTAAAGGCCAGGAGACACTGAAGTAATGTGTTCAAAGCGTTGAGAGACAAGACTATCAACCTTGAATTTTCTACCCCATGGAACTACTATTCTAGAGAGGGGCATCTACAGATTTTTTCTGAAGCGACCAGATAGTAAATATTTTAGGCTTTGAGGCGATATGGTCATTTTCATATGTTACTATTTATGTCACATTTGGGAGGAAGATAGAAATACTGGGTAATTTGGGACTTTGTTGTATAAATACATAATTAAGTGGGTAAGTTAAAATATTAAAGGTAACCATTATAAGAGAGAAATAAAATTTATAGGTTTTAAATCAACAGAATAAATAAGAAGAATTATTAAAAACTTTGTCAATCTAAAGGAAATCAGAAAAAGAGAGGAAATAAGAAGCCAAGAAAATGGATTAGCCAATGGAAAAAACATAATATGAAGGCCAAAACAATTCCATAATCACAAGAAATGTAACTAACCTTTTAAATGACAGAGACTATCAGAATAGGTCAAAACGAAATAAAAAATAAAACACTACAAAGTCCAGTTAGAGTTTGGCTCAAATTTTTATTTTTATTTTTAATTTTTTAAAATTTTATTTATTTATTTATTAAACTGAAGAAATGATTTAAATTCCCCACCCCACCCTATCTACCTCCCCAGGACTTTCCCCTCCCCCTTACCTTCTGATAACCAATAGCCCTTTGTCCAAACAAACAGAGACTCATGGACATGGACAATGGGCTCAAATTTTAAAGGACTGTCTATCATGAATTGCATTAGCAGGGAAGGACTTTCAGATTATTCCTTTGCTCTAGCTAATATCCAGTTCCTACAAAAGATTCAATATCTTGTGCTTAGATAAGCTCGCCTTGTCCCTTCCTTGAACAGATAGCTCGAAAGTGAGAGAATTGGGTTAGAAGACACCTAAAGTCTTTTCAACTCTGAAAGTTCCAAGATTTAATGCTTTCCCAGATGTGACATTTTTGTGGAAAGAGCTTTATGCTGGCATTCTGGAGAACGAAGGAAGCAGTGGATACTACCGTCCACTTGATGGAGGCTGGCTTTGTCACTTGGCCATTTAACATTTCAATTGCATTCTCAATTTTCACGTTGTCAGTGGCCTATGTTAAGGAGCCTTTTGTAGATGAACAGATGCTTGTTATAACCATACGCTTATGGGTAGCATGGAGATTGACCTGTGAGAGGCAGGACAGGGCTTTTTACTCCTAATATGTTATGAAAGTTTGATCAGAGTGGGAATTTTCTGTCATGGATGATTAATATCAGTTCAGATTAATATTCAGTTTCCCTAATTCAGTATGAAAAGTGCCAACATAAGAACACTTTGCTATGCGATGGAGAGAGAATGCAGAATGCCGCTCACAAGGTCTAGTGCTCTCCTTTCTGAAAGATGAGAGGCTTCCCCTACCCTCCTACTTATTCTTTTCCAGAAAAGCTTAGCCTCCTTTTTTTGTTATTATTAGATTTCTACCAAGCTTTATTGAGATATAATTGATATATAATATTGTATAACTTTAAGATGAAATTATTGGATCTATGTATATATTGCTAAAGGATTAATTACCACAATAAAGTTACTTAACACATCCATCACCTCACATTGTTACAGTGTTTGTGTGTATGCGGTGAGAACTTTTAAGATCTACACTCAGAAAATTCAGATATAGAGGACTGTAAACTACAGTCACCATGTTGTACATAACAGCCCAGAACTCACTC
>CM053510.1:18590461-18703019 GCA_028627145.1 Eidolon dupreanum
TTCTTTCTTTCTTTCTTTCAATAATAGTCATTCTCACAGGTGTGAGATGACAGCTAATTATGATTTTAATTTGCATTTCTCTGATGATTAGTGATGTTGAACACCTTTTCACATACCTATTGGCCATCTGTATGTCTCCTTTGGAAAAATGTCTATTTAGATCCTCTGCCTGTTTTTTAATTGATTGTTTAGTTTTTGCTATTGAGTTGCTTGAGTTCTTTACATATTTTGAATATTAATTCCTTATTAGATATGGGGTTTGCAAATATTTTTTTCCATTCCTCAGGTTACCTTCTTATTTTATTGGTCATTTCTTTTGCTGGCGCAGAAGTGTTCCTGTTTGAAGTAGTCCCACTTGTTTATTTTTGCTTTTGTTTCTTGTGCTTATGGTGTCATAACCATGAAATCATAATCAAGATCAGTGTGAAGGATCCTCTTCCCTATATTTTCTTCTATGAGTTTTATGGTTTTAGGTCTTACATTTAAGTCTGTAATTCATTTTGCATTAATTTTTGTGGGTGGTATAAGACAGGGGTCCAGTTTCATTCTTTTACTTGTGAATATCCAGTTTTCCCAGCATTGAATCTATAAACAACTTTGGGCAGTATCGACACTATAACAACATTAACTCTTCCAATCCATTAACACAGAAGATTTTTCCATTTATTTGTGACTTCTTCAGTTTTCTTCATTAATGTTTTATAGTTTTTAATGTATAGATCTTTAACCTTCTTGGTTAATCTTATTCCTAAGTATTTTATTGTTTTTAATTCTATAGTTAATGAGATTGCTTTTCTTATTTCTTTTTCTGCTAGTTTGTGATTAGTGTATAGAAACAATGGATTTTTTTATGTTGGTATTTTTATCTAGCAAATTTACTGAATTCCTTTATTAATTCTGATTTATGTTAATCTTTTCTGTTTTTTTTTCTGTTCTCTATGTCATTTATTTCTGCTCTAGTCTTTATTATTTCTTTCTTTCTGCTAACTTTGGACTTAGATTGTTCTTCCTTCTAATAAAATTTCCTGAATTAGTTTAGTTATCTACCCCAAATCACAGAGGCATGAAGAAGTTCCTCCTTATTTCCACTCACAAATAAATAATAATAATAACAAACATATTTTGAGTACTTACCATGCTTACTATGTGCCAGGCATTAGCATAAATGATTTCCAGCTATCAAGTAATTGACTTCCCTCCAACACTATTATCCCATTTTATATATACAGAAACTGAGGCTTAGAGGTGTTGTGGCTTACCCAAGCTCACTTAGCCAGCAAGCAGCAGCATAAGACTCCAACTCAGCAGGTGAGACTGGGATTCAAGTATGTGTAGTGCTGTTGCCCCTGCTGTGAATGGGAAGACTGTAATTATTATTATTATTATTATTATTATTATTTTTATTTTTATTTTATTTTATTTCAGTTGAAGATGCGAACTGGTGAAAAATGTAAATTCTCAGGCCCCTCCTCCTACTCAGGATTTGGAAATCCTGGAGAAGAGCTCAGCAATCCACATATTAACAGGTCTTCCAGGTGATTCTGATGCACACTAAGTTGGTACAGAGGGTGAGGCAGACCCAGGAATATGAGCTGCAGGAGAGAAGGGAGGAACTCCTGTGGATGAGACAACTTCTCAGTCCCATTCTTCTTAATGCCCAGCCAGGTTCCTGCCCTTGGCTTTGGTGAGATACTTCTATGTCCTAGTAACAGAGTACACCCCTGACTTATTGTTTTTAAGTTCATTGAAATTGGTTTCTTTTGCTTGCAACCGAAAAATCCTTACTTATTCACCTCACAATATGACTACACACAGTTCCTGTAGAGAGGTAATTATATGGAGCAATAACACCCCAGCTGCTCAGGAAAAGACTATAATTTTATCAAGGGCTCTTAGAAATATTTAAATGCTCCAGAGATAATACCCCATGTTTTTTTTTCTTATTATCAAGAGCAAGAATTTGTGTGTGTGTGTGTCAAAAAAAACCTTACATACTGAAAAAAAAAACAACCACCATACTTTTCCTCTGCCCTTCTTATCACTTTTTGTATTTTTTTATTCTTCAGTGCTAAAGGCTTGGTGTTTTCTTGTGTTTTCTCTCACTTGTTTATCCTACGTTAGCCTAGAGTTAAGATAAATCTCAGTCAGCTGACAAGTACTTATCAATTATCTACAATGTGACAGATATTTGGAGGATCAGTCCATCATGGTTCCCAGATAGTTTTCCCTCAAATAACTTATAGTTTGAGAATGCAATGATCCTACTCTTGCAGGATTAGGTTCATGTATAAGGTTCAAAGGAAACCCAGAAGAAATAGTGATGAACCCTCAGGGTGGGGAAGATCTGGGAAAGGGGGAAGGAGGGGTGATGGTCAGAAAAGGCTTCCTGGAAAAAGTCCCACCTGAATTAGACTTGGAAATACAATTAGGCAGGAAAGTCAAGAAAAGGAGAGTGTTCAATCTGTGGTTTGAAAGCATCCCAAGGGAAGAATTTGATGTTTTATTACTCAATTCATTCTTGATTCTGACCGGCTTGGAGGGATACAATATTATAGAAACATTGAAAATAAGGTAAAGACTTTTCTAATTTCTTAAAGCCGCTGGAAGCTGTCTCCATTATACCACTGGGTTCCTCTTCCTGGACATAATTTATTAACTGGACTTTCAGCATGTTGTGGCTGAACATAACTGGCCTTTTAAGGTCATCCTTGTAAGGAGAATAAGACTGTATGTTGGTTTATCTCGTCTAGGAGAAAAATAAAAAGTATGAAGAAGAAGAGATCCTTATTAAGTTTTATAATTATAATACGAAAATTCAGTTAATTTCTTTTATCGTGGTGAGTCATTAAATACTGAACTAGACTCCCAGCCTTTTGTTTCCAGAACAATCCCCTAGAGGCTTAGTGCTCCATCATCCAAATGGGCCTGATTAAAGCAGGAAACCTCTATCTTCAGATTACTGCCCTCCATCGTTAGCATTACGTTATCTTGCTCTTCAGACTGATTTTTAATTTTTATGCTTGCAATTATAAATGATTTACAGGGACATTCATCGCCCGACCTGTCCTGAGTCATTAAATTCACCTAGGTTGAATGGCCCGATGTGCACCTGAAATTAACCAAATCAGTGACATTATCTTGCTGGATTTTTCAGAGCCTTTAGAAATATAGAAGAGCTTCCTTTCTCCCTCTAACTCCTTGGCTTAATGGAAAAATATTTTTAATTGATAAAAGAGGTAATTAGCCAAGGCTAAAAGGTGCACACTAATTGTGCTGTATATCTTGCAGAATTAGTTTGGTCATAGTTTCTGGAATAGAAGGGAAGATAACCCAAATACAGACCTGGCTGCAGTCACATGAGGCTATTTTGAATGAGTTTTATCTCCCTGAATCAAGTCTAGGGAAAGAATTGTGCTAATGTTTATTGGGCACCTACTGTGCACCAGAAATAAGAACTCTCAGGACAGTCCTTTTGTTCCCCTCAATATTCTGTTTTGTATTGTTTTGATATAAGGAATGTAAACTTCCTCAGGCTGGCTCAGATGAAATGGAGACTGGACTGTCATTCAATCTAAGGAAGGAGGGACCTAGGGCAACCTCTTCCATGCTCTTTGTTTATCATTCAGGAGCCACGTTGATGTTCTCATTCTGCTTCTCTCTTTCTTATAGAATGTGTTTACTTTAAAGCTCTCTTTTTCCTTGACTGGCCTCCTCTGCTCTTCAGTTTTGTGCTTGGGTCCAAGGAGCTCTTCCAACTCCATTCACCTACGACCTTTCATCTCAAGCACCCACTACTCTTCCTGTCTTAGCTGAAATTATCTGTAGAACATTAGTGGTTTCTTATCAGCTACTGAGTTTTCTGCCCTTGGGTCAGGAGCATGTCTCTTGTCTACTGTGGCCAGAAGAAACAGAAGTTGTGGGCAGAACAGATAGAATGGGGGTAATAATATCTACTTGGTACATCTTTAAAACAGGTGTAATCTTTCTCACTTTCCAGATGAGGAAACTGAGGCTAATGGAGGTTATTTGTTAGAGGGCATACAGCCAGCAAGTGTCAGAGGCAGGAATTAGGAACAAGTTGGGACTGATTCTGTTCCCGTTTTCCATGTGAAGTGCCTACTTTGCAACATTTGCGCTGTTTGTTATATAAGGTGTAAGAACAGGGGAAGCTCACCATCCAGGCCCAGTGCTGGTTAATTTGGTTGGGGGCCCAGTGACCACCTGGGCCGTGTAAACAACACCATCTGGCTCCATTCTCTTCTTTCTGTGGCTGTTCAGGGACATTGAAATAGTGCATCCCACCCTCCAAAAGTCAGAGATGAAAAAGATGTCTTGCTACACCTTGAGCTTTGGAAATAACCCCAAGAAAATCTGGTTGGGGGGTCAAAAAAGGCATTCATAAGGCTTTGACAGTGAGGCCTGTTAAGAGAGGAGATCAGAAATTAATACTTTCCTCACCATCAGTGGATGGAGGCCTGTGTCTTCATTTACC
This sequence comes from Eidolon dupreanum, assembly GCA_028627145.1. Classification (NCBI taxonomy): domain Eukaryota; kingdom Metazoa; phylum Chordata; class Mammalia; order Chiroptera; family Pteropodidae; genus Eidolon; species Eidolon dupreanum. The sequence goes on from CM053510.1 coordinate 18,594,954, forward strand.
AGTTCTAATACTTACTAGCTCCATGGTTTGTGTAATAATTATGCAACTTTCTGATCCTCTGTTTCCTCATTTGTAAAATGAGGATAATGTAGTTATAAAAATTAGATTATGCAGTGTGTGTACCAACAAAGTGCAGTCCCTCATGTAGTAAGTAGTCACCCAATGGCTGTTAACTCTTCCTTCCCTCCCTGTGTTGTCAAGACACTAAGGCCCTGGACTCTTAATAATTGTAGCCTTGATGTTAGCAGTTGCTCTGGGTCTGAGAATCCCCTGGAAAGTTCTGCTCATCAAGGGCCTTTGGCTTTTATTTATCCAGCATTCTTCCCTCCTTTAGGTAACAGCATCCCTTCCTTAGTGGGCATTGCCCCCTTCTTCTATGTAGTTCTTGAAAGGCTCCCAGTTTATCACCACACCAGGCCTGGGCAGTCATAATATCCATCTGTCTGGCCTCACTGATTGGACCAGAGATGGGCTTGTGACTGAAGGTGGACCAATGAGAGTTTATATGCAGATGTTGGCAGGCTGGAGCTCTCTCCCTTTTGAAGGAGTGTTAAGCTGGGATGATGTAGCCTTGAGTTGTGTTAGTCATGCTTCCTACTTGCAATAGGAGGAAGCGTCTCCAGGAACAAACAGAAGCAGAGTTAGAGAGGAATAAAGACAGGATTAATTTCTGAGAACATTGCTGCAATCCTTAGTGTCCTAAGGCCACTCTTCAACTTCTCAGTTACATGAGCCACTGAATTCTACTTTTCTGCTTAAGCCTCTTGAGCTGACTTTTCTATCACTTGGAATTGGAAGAGCCTTGAGGACAACAGGAACTCAATTTCCTTTGGTCAGTTTCTTTGGTGAGGCATGGTTCAGGTTCCAGAGAAAACCTCTCTCAGATAGAGCCATTTGGCCATTGGAGACTGCAAAAGGCCTTTTGTAGGAGTGGTGCTACTTCCATGATGTTCTATTTTCTCTTGTTCATGCTATTCCAGGAAGTTGGCATGAACTCTGAAACCCACTTCTCTCCCTTCCTAACCTCCAAAGCTGGAACATCAGCACAAATGCAGTGTACTTTATGATCCCCTAGCACTATTCCCAGCCATGGTCCAATACCTCCTATTAACCTCTGGCTGGATACCACTTGAAAGCGTGCTCTATTTCCTATCACAAAACCATTTAATTGGATTATAGATGCTTGCAGTCACAATTTCACCAGTACAAACCATCACTGATGAGATGAAATATGCTTACTGTTGCAGCCCCAAGGAAGTTCCCCATCCCCGCCTCTGTTCAAAAATTTGCTCTCAGCAATATTATGCAGGGGCTCCCTTCGGAGCCTTTCTCTTCCCTTTCTGTATGCCTGCCTTGCCTTCGCCTGGGGATTGACTCATCTGGAATTTTTCCAAGCCCACTCTAGCCCATTTCCAAACCGATCCTCATTTATAACTTCCCTGTGTTCTTCTGAACCAAATACATGGATTCTAATGAGGCAGTCTTGAGAGATGGGCCTTGGAGTCAAATAGACTTGTGTTGGATATCAGTGCTGTCATCACTAGTTATATGGCTCTGGACCAGCCTCTGTTTTCTCTTCTATGAAATGGAGATGTACCAGGGTTCCCAGGAAGGCCTGAGAGGAAGTTTAGATACATTTATTTAGCTTGTGATATTTGGCAACAGCTCCGTCCTCCTGCATCTATGCGCATCTACTGTTTTGTATCAGGACTGGGTGCTTTTTGAGTCATGTGCTGGTAAATATTTTTAACAACCAGTATATATGTTCATTATAAATTTTATGTACTTGGCACACAATTTACAAATTATAATAAAATCTACAATCCTCTGGGGGCTGGTCACCCTAAAGACCAAGCCTTGAGTAGAAGCTTGGAATCTTCAGCCCCATCCCCCAACATCCAGGGAGGGGATGGGAGAGAAGCTGTATTGAGTTCAATCCCAGTGGTCAATGACTTAATTAATCATGCCTACATAATGAAAACTCCATAAAACCCCTTAAACAACAGGGTTCAGAGAGCCTCCGGGTAGGTGAACACATCGAGGTTCTGGGAGGGTGGTGTACCTGGAGGGGACTCCATTCCCCTCCCCCTGTGCCTTGCTCTATGTGTCATTTCCTCTACACACACACACACACACACACACACACACATACACACACACAGACACACACATATACTATTCTCTTTATTATATACTTCATATAGCCAGTTGCTTCTCATAAAATGCTTTCATTGATCTTTGGCTGAATTCTTCTATCCTTAGCTAACCTTTAGTTGCAATTGACAAACAAATGTAAATGAGTGTTGGTTGATATTTTTGTTCATGTTAATGAGTAAGAAGTATGTTGTGAGCTAAAAAGATAATAGTTTTTGAATACTGGAAGAATATTTCCTCAACTTTTGGTGCTATTCACACTATAGACATTCTAAAGTTAATCTACATTATTAATGTTCTCAAATCTTTAGTCTAGCCTAGGGATTAACAACCTATGGCCCTTAGGCTAAATCCAGCTTTCTGCTTATTTTTATAAACAAAGTTTATTGGAGCACTGTCATGCCCATTTCTTTAGGTACCATCTATGACTGCTTTCCTGCTGCAAGAGTCGAGTTGAGTGGTTGTGACAGAGACCATGTGGCCCACAAAGCCTAAAAGCTCTATGACCTAGCCCTTTACAGAAGTTTGCTGACCCGCCTTCCCTGTCTTGACATTCATTAAAACAATAAATTAATGAATAAATCAAAATGATGGATTTGTAGTGTTTTCTGATTTCCATGGTGTAAATACTCGCACTGTGGCCAATTTGTTAAAGTACTAACTTGATGTCACTAAATGCAGAGCTGGGAAGAGCTGCTCAGCTGTATACTATTCTATAATATTCTCACCAAACACATAGATACGACAGCACAAATAATCTCAAAAGCATACATCATAGTAAAATGTAGTAAAATAATTAAGAATTATGAGTTTTGAGGATTTATTACTTTGTCTTAATAGAAAAGGAAGAGAGCAGACCCCTTTAAAAAGAATTCTCCCTAGGAGCAAGTGTCAGACTCAGGCCCAGAGCCTGAAAATCAGAGAGAAGTGGGTGGGATCTTCAGGCAGCTGTTACTTTAATCCACTTCAATTCCATTCAGTGGCTCTGGTGAAAGTTGCACACTTAACTAGGAAAAGGAGCTTTAAGTAAACCTCAATAAGCAGAAAGGCCTTTGGATGCATCAGCTTTGCTAGGGGAAACCTCTAAGTTGATGGGACCTGCAAGAAAGCCCCAGAGGGAGAGAGTTTCAGTAGGTGCCATTGGCATGCTGGAAATGGAATGCTGAACAGATATGGGTTAAGGCACTGAGGACATCTACCACAGCACCTTAAATGCAGGTTTGCCCTCTGCTCTCTTCTCTACCTATACTCAGATGATCCCCATGTGCAATCTCATATGCTTCATGATGTCAACACCAGCCATATGTCAATAATCCCGAAATCTCTGTCCTCAACTACACACTCTTTCTCAGGTTCCAAGACTTTATTTTCCATTGCCTACTGAGCTTCTCCACCTGGGTGTTCCACAGGCATTGTGAAGGAAAAACCTCATTATCCTTTTCTTCCTACCTCATCATAAACTAGACATTGCCTTTATAGTTTCATTCTTGGTGAATGACTTCATTATCCTAAGCTAGAAATTTCAGTCAATTTTTTTACAACAGCCTAATGATTAGTCCTAAACAGCCCAATGATTAGTCCTATTGCCAGACTATTTTTTCATGCTACTTTCCTGTAAAAAATTTCCATTTTATGTTGTAAAAGATATCTCTTGAGGTGTCTGTCTTTCTCTATTAACCCTTGTAACTTAATCCTATGTTCATGAAAATGAGCCTGTAGCAACCATATTATCCCTAAGACTACCCCCGGCCTTACCATCACGGTTAATTGGACAAGCTACACTAGTTAGATTCTCCCAGGGATTTTGAATTGTAGCTAAAAGTTCTTGAATAATGAGAAAGTGTTTCTTGAGCTGAGGTTGGCAATATTTCTCCTGCCATACTGATTGAAAAGACAGAAAACTGGTCCACAGAGAAAGAAGCAAGTTGTGATTGATATGTTTTGACTGCCTAATACCTTGGGAAATCACCCTTCTCTCATTCTCAGTCCATGTGATTCAGGTGGGGCTGGCTTCTGCCAGAGAACTCTGCTACCCAGGCTACAGTGATTGGTTCAGGGCTGGCCATATGACCCAAGCTTGGCCGATCAGAGTACTCTACTCCCTGGCTACAGTGATTAGTTCAGGAACAGGTCTGTGACCCAACACCAGGCCAATCAGTCATCCCCTGAATTTCAGTTGTAACTTTCAGACAAGAGGCTTTCTTTTAGTTGCGATTGTTAGCTTTACAGATCAGGGGTCTCCAATCCCTGGACTGTGGACCGGTACCAGTGCGTGACCTGGTTAGGAGCTGGCTGGAGATGAGTGGCAGGCAAGCGAGAGAAGCTTCAACTGTATTTGCAGCCACTCCCCAGCGCTAGCATCACTGCCTCAGCTCCATCTCAGATCATCAGGCTCTAGATCCTCATAGGAGCACTGGTCCCTGGTGCCAAAAAGGTTGGGGACTGCTGCTGTAGATGATTTAAGATGAGAGTGACCATCTTTACTTCCACTTAAGAATAGTGTTCTTGAAAATGAAGCCAACACAGAAGAAAGAATGAAAGAGAGAGTGACAGGACCCCAAAGATATCCTTTGACCCCTGCATCTAACAGTGCCTGAAGTTTTATTTACTCCTACATTTTCTATTTCTTAAAAAATTGTTAACATATACATAACATAAAATTTACCATTTTAGCCACTTTAAGTGTACAGTTCAGTGGCATTAAGCACATCCACATTGTTGTGCAACCATCACCATCATCCATCTCCTGCACTTGTTCATTTTCCCAAACTGAAACCATTAAACAACAACTCCCCATTTCTCCCTCCCACCAGCCACTGGCAACCACCATTCTATTTTCTGCATCTTTGAATTTGACAACTCTAGGTACTTTATAAACGTAGAAACATACAATATTTGTCCTTTTGTGAGTAGCTTATTTCACATAAGAAAATATCTTTGAGATTCATCCATGTTGTAGCATGTGCCTGGATTTCCCCACTTTGAAAGCCAATACATTCCTTTTTTGGCTTGAACTCTTTTGAGTTTTATTTCTGTCACATGATCAAAAATAATCCTGCTAAATATAATATAGATATTGAGAAAGGGGGGGGGGAGAGACAAAAAGTAGAACAGAGCTCCTCTAGCTTTCCAGTTTTGACTTCCAGCCCCTTTCTAGTCTTGATGTCTCTAAGAACAGAGGGCCATCTTTCTCTCCTAAACAAAATCATATTTTTTAAAATGAACGAATTGTAACCAATACACCTCCTTATTCCCACTGAAGAGCTTGCCATTTACCAAATAACCCAGGTTTCTCATCCCTCTCTGCCTAGAATGTCACTCTTTTCCTGAGCAGAGAATTCCTACATAGTCTTCAAGACCCTCCTCAAGTGTCTCTAGGTTTCTCTGCCTTCTTTTTCATTCTCCCAAACCACTGACACCTTATAGTGCAACTGTTTGTAGGTGTATTAGTCCTTTGACTAAGAGTTCTGAGAGGTCATGGGTTGTATTTGCTTCTTTTTATTCTAGAGCCTGACACGGTTGATGGCAGTGACTTTTTGTTAAATAAATGAATGTAAAAATTACTGCGTAAATCTTAATACTTTTTTTTTTTTTTGCCTCAATACTTGATCTCTAAATAATTCAAGCACTGAGGGCTTTAAAAATACTTTATTATCTAAGTAGGTTAAATATGTTCCCTGAAAGCTTTTTAAAAAATTATTGCTTTTACTATTAATAAAAATTCAGAGTGAATCTTCAGCCCAGTACAACCAGATTTAGCAAACATTGCCAAGAGTGGAAACTCAGGTTAATGAGACTTGACTATATTTGGTCAGATGTGGAATAGCCTTTTCTGTAGCCTAGCTTGTACATTGCAGTATGTGTGTGTGTGTGTGTGTGTGTGTGTGTGTGTCTGTGTTTTAAGGATCAGCAATGCGGGTCACTTGATAATTATGTTGGATTATTCCTTAATGCTTATATTCCTGGTAAACTCAAGGAATGATGAGTTATAACGTCATGTAAAAAATTCACCTCCCTTTGCTGGCTGGCATTGTCTTTTCCTTTTCCCTGTTCCTTCCTTCTGTCTCCTACCAATTTATTTGAAAGACATTTGAACTGGACAGTCCAGCTAAATGATGCATTCTGTTAACATGGTGCCTTCTCCATAGGTTGCTTTAGACTTAGGTATTTTTGTTCTTGTGGAACTTATAGAACCCTCTCATAGTCCTCTCTAGTCTACCACGCCTTTTGAAAAAATAGAGGATCTTTTATCATTTGAAAAGTGTCATGTCTTTGATTTTTTCACCTCATGGTCTTAAGGTTCGTAAGTACAGACAGACTATTTTCTCCAAATTTCTTTATACACGTAATTCTCTTTTTCTCCACAAAAGTGTTTTTATGATTCTGACATGCTCATTTTGGAAATTTCAGAAAAGGATAAAGAAGAAAGGGTCATCATTAATAATCCCACAATCCCACAGTCAGAGACTGATTTTATGAAGATATCTGCTATTGCCAAGATATTGGTATATTTCTCTTCATTGCTTTATTTTTTATAAACAGCTTTATCGAAGTATAATTGACACAAAATAAGCTATACATATTTTTAAGTGCATGATTTGATGAGTTTTGACATATTTGCACACTTAAGAAACCATCTTTGCAATCGAGTTAATGAACATCACAGCCCTCCCAAGTTTCCTGGTGCTCCTTTTGTAATCTCTCCTTCTTGTTCTTCCTCACCCCCATCCTCAGGTAACCACTGATCTACATTTTCTGGAAATTTATGTATGAGGAATCATACAGTATGTACCTTTGTTAGTCTGGCTTCTTTTACTGAGCATAATTATTTGGAGTTTCATCTATGTCGTAGTACATTCATTCCTTGTCATTAATGAGTAGTATTCTATAGCCTGGATGTGCTACATATTGTTTATGGACTTATGGACCGACCTTAGGTTGTTTTCAGTTATTATAAATAAAGCTGCTATGAATATTCATGTACAACCCTTTGTATGGATGTGTGCTTTCATTTCTCTTGGGTAAATATCCAAAACTGGAATGGCTGCGTCATATGGTAAGTGTGTTTTTGACTTTTTTTCCAGGAAACTGCCACAGTATTTTCCTAAGCAGTTGTATTGTTTTACATTCCCATAAGCAGCATATGAGAGTCTCAATACTCCACATTCTTGTCAACACTTGGTATAGTCCATCTTTTTTAATTTTAGCCATTCTAGTGAGTGTGCAATGGGTATCTCATTATGATTTTAATGATCATTTCCCTAGTGAATAATGATATTGCATATATTTTCATGTTCTGATTGTCACTCATATGTCTCCTCTGATAAAGTGTCTATTCAAATATTTTTCACATTTAAAAATTGCATTGTGTTTTCTCATAATTAATTTCAAATGTACTTTATATATTCTAGATCTAAGTTCTTTGTTAGATAAATTGTTCCAATATTTTCTCCCATTCTATGTCTTGCCTTTTCATTTTTGTAATGGTGGGTTTTGAAGAGCAAAAGGTATTATTTTTGGTGAAGTTCAATTTGTTGATATTTTTTCTTGATAGTTTGTACTTTTTTTGTCCTATTTAAGAAAATCTTTGCTAAACCCCAAACCGCTAAGATTTTTTCCTATTTTCTTCTGTATGTCTGTTAAGTTTTAGCTCCTAAATTTTGATATGGTTCGTTTTTAGTTCATCTTTGTATATGGTATAAAGTATGAATCTAAGTTCTTTTTTATTTTTATTTTTTGCATATGGTTCTCCAGTTCTAGAATTTTGAATAATTTTGTATCATCCATCAGTACATGTGCTAAGAAGAACTTGTATCTCTGATATACCATTAAATAGTCATATGACCTTTTATAAATACCTTTGACTTTTTGCCTCTCAGTTTAATAATCAGTGAAATGGGGATAACAGTTATTGATCCTACCTATCTGACAGGGTTGTTATAGAGATCAACTTACAATAAGTAATATCATTTATGATTTTTTTTTTCTCTGAACAGTTGGAAACTTAGAAGTCAACCTTGATTTCTCCTTCATCACCATCCCCGTACTTAGGCACCTCTCAGGTATTTCTGGAATCTGTCATTTTCTCACGACCTCTACCCTCACTGTCCTGGCCATGCCGAACTCTTTTCTCACATAGACTGTTGCAGTGTCCTGTCTCCTGGTCTGCTGCTTCCAGGCTTGCTGCCCTCAGACCTGACCTTTCTGCTGCCTCCAGGGTGATCCGGTGAACTTTGTCGGTCACGTTATTTTCTGCTTACACTGTATCATCTACAGAGCTAAGTCCAAGCTTTATGTCTCGCATCCAGGCCTTCCATGCTCTGGCCCTAGCCTCATCTCCCATTGCTCAAAGTTCTTTCAATTTCCAATATCACACTGGTAATATTAGAGAAGAAAAATTCTTTATCCTCTGCCTCCTCCAACTTTGCCTTCTCTAGATAGAAAAAGCCCTCAGAAAATTGTTTCTGGCATATTTGGTATTCTAAATTGTTCTCCAGGTGTTTTAAATGTTTTCTGCTACCTGGTTGATTTAAAATGAGTTTTTAAACTGCTTCTCCTCAGAGTCTCCTGTACTTTTCCATAACTAATTGCAAGATGCTGAATTGTAGGAACCTTGTTGAATGCTGTGGGTATGGGAAGCATCACCCACCTTCCTTAACTTCCATTCTCACTTTTCCTCAGCAGGCCCAGGAACGATCACTGTATCCCTGGCCTGCTGAAAAGATCTAATAGTCACTTTTTAGAGATACTTTTTTTTGAAATCTCTTACTCAGAGAGCAACTCCAGCTGAGGCAAAAAGCACAGCAGTTGTGATATCATTAGTGTGTAGACTTAAAGTTTCTCTCTAATCTAGTCTCGCTTTCAGAGTCATCTCTAATGGTTGATTCTGCTTCTGGATGTCCAAAAAAATTAGATCATCATCTACCACATTTACCCTTTAAGATTGTGTTTTCCTGTTAATTGAACATAATGTCACGGTCTTCTTATTTTTGTTCAAAATGTTTTAATGAATTTGTTTCACATCCTTCATTTTTTGGTCATGAATTCTTCATCAGACCCTTTACTGTTCAGTTTCTGAATGCAGATTTGGAGAGTTTTGCTTGTTATATATCACGCCTCTTGAGACATGTTGGATTTTCTTGTCATTTTGACACTGATTTACCAGAATGAACTTCCTGCAAGAATACTGTTGCAAAGAAATTGTTCTGCTCTGACAGTAGATGATTTCATTAGGTTTGCTCAGTTTGGGGACCAAATACATGCACTTTCAAAATTGCAATAGCAATTATCTGTAGCCAGCTGGGTCTGGGGATTTTCCTAATGTGAGCTATTGCCCACTCATTATATTAGCTTCTTATATTTGGAGATAGGCAACCTATTTAAAAAATATCTTTATATAAATTATAAATGTGTAAATATATATATCTGAATGTCAAGCCAAGATAAACATCTCATGGAGTAAAGGCTTATTTAGGTATTTGCTCAGTCTCACATCTTGCTTGATTCAAATCTAAGAAATCTTCTTGTTACTTATGGTATCATTTATTCTTTAAAATAAAGCAAAAAAAAAAAAAAGTCCTAAAAAGCAAAATTAAACTAACCAAAGGAAAACCTCAGTATTCTTTAAGTGAAGGTTGCTCAAATGTGATATCAGAAAATATTTCTTCTCATTTTTATCTTAACTGCCCCTCATCCCTTTCAGAGGTAAAGCAGCTTAAAAGTTTGCAAATAAATTTGTCTATGTGGTCATTTTCCATAGGTTTGGAATAATATTCTTCTTGAAATACTTGAAAAACCTGAACCTAGAAGGCAGGACAAGATCGCAGTGATAGGCAATTGAGGCAGAAATCAACCTGGAGAGTGTGATGTTACAACGAAGAACCTCAGGGTTCATCAATAGCCTCAGAAATTACAAAGATTTGGTGGAGCCCCCTGCTTTTGTTATAGGTACTGCTACTATCAAACACTGACCTTTGTGAGAGGGGGAAGTTAGTCAGCCAGGCGGCCTAGCTATCAGTCTTTTGAGCCCCTCCTTGAATATTTCTGGAAGCCACAACTTTTCACCCCACTTCTGCCACCCAGCCTAGTTGTCACCATCTAACTGGTATCTCCTAACTGGTGTCTTTGCATCCACTCTTGCTTTCAATTAGTCCGTTCCCTAGAGGGCTGATCTTGAAATGTAAACATGGTCATGACTCTACCTTCCCTTCATACCTCTGCAGTGCCTTCCCTTTCTGTTAGGCTAAAATCTGACTTTTGCATGATCAGGCCCAGTTTTCCTATCTCATCTCATCTACTGCTGTCCTGTCATCCCTCTCCAGGGCTTCACTGGCCTCTCTTCAGTTCCTCAGATTCTCTACTCTCCTCCCTGCCTCCATTTGGGTCAGACTCCTTTGTTATACCATCTCATGCAACCATATCCCTCTCGTGCAGAGCCCGTACTCTCAGTCTGTATTGACATATTCATTATTGTCTCTCTTTGATTAAGTGTAAGCTCTGCTGGAGAAGAGACCTGTCACTGCCACATGACCAGTGCCAACCCCAGTGATACGGTTAAGTTAGTAAAGCTTAAGATGAAGTCTAGATTGATTTACTAGTTTCTGCTGAGGTCTTAGTGCCACAAATTGGCATGCTTACATCATCGCCACAAAGGGACCAAATAAGCTTCTAATGTAACTTTTGCGTGAATGTCTGTTATGACAATGCAATATGCATTGCTTCAATTCTATAATATTTACAGTGCAAATTACATAGGCTCAAACTTACTCTGGCTCAATTGCTAGACCCACCAAAGAGTCCTTAAAGCCTCCCTCAGCTCTTCCTTGAAGCTCCTACAATGTAACTGTCACCACACCTCATCCATCCTGTCCTTTCCTCATTGCTCTGCTTGCCAGGTTCTCACATCCACTGCCCTCAAAACCACCTGAAGGAACAATACAGTGGCCTTTATCAATAGTCTCCTTGTGAGATCATCAGTGATCACAACTCATTTGGTTACCAGAGTCCTGGCACAAGGGACCTTCCCAAAATAAAGGAAAAGTTTCCCCCAAAGACAAATGTAAGTCTCCAGCCCTAGAGACCAAAACTGTTTACACAGTTTAAAAAAACAAACCAATAACAATAACAACAAAAATATTTAAGTTTAGGCAATCAGCCAGGATTTATAAAATATGCATTGCCTTATTTAATCATTTTAAAAATCTTATCAGGTCTATGTTATTATATCTGTCCTAGAGATAAGAAAAGCTGAGGCTCTGGGTGACTCATTGAAGTAACACAGCAGCAGGGTCATGATTCAAACCCAGGTCCAATAGCTTTAGGTCTTCACCAATGTTCTATACTGCAGGCTGACACTAATAGAAATGGCTGACAGTGGGGACGCACATACAATTAATTTCATTTAGCCTTCCTGTGCCTGATAGACCAAAATCATTCTGTAAAGGCAATATCCAAATAAGCTTGACTGAAGATAAATAATTATATAAAGGCACACAGAGTGCATTCCTAAGTGTTAGTTTCATCACCTTAACCTTTTAACTTTATACGTGTTTACATTTAAGGTATTTTCTCCTCAGAGCTCTATTTCTATATCCTTATGCAGACTCCTAAGACCTGAGTTTCCCTTCAGCTGCCTAGTGACGCTCCCTGAGCATTCATGGGGTCATGCTGCCAAGCTGATGATTATTCTTGGTTTCAGAAAGTATGTGGTTGGACTTCTTGCCAGAATTCTGCCCTGGCATTCCAGGTAACTGACTACAAGCTATGGCCTATTCCGTACTATTTATAGACACTGACAAAAATAGTCTCACCCATCTGAAAGGTGTATCTGTGCCATATGCCTACTGGCCTCCTAATCTGACAGATGCTTTTCAGCAGACCTCGTGAAGCAGCAGGGCTGTGTCCTCACACAGACCCAGAGGTACTGTGTTCATCACGTGTACACATACCTCCTGCTTCAGAAGTACTGAGGGCCTGGGGAGGCATCAAGGCAGGGCCCCAGCACAGGGGTCAAGGCAGAACCTACTTATGGACCCAAGGAAGAAGGCTTGGGAGCTTGGGAAAGGGGAGTTAGGTAAGACTGAACCCAACTGTCATAGTTAGGTAAGAATCAGGGTAAGATCATGAGCATCTGATTTGAACCTGAGCTGTGAATGTCCCAGAGACTCATTGGTCTCCAAGCCTGGGCCAGAGCTGAATCTGGGCATGGGGAGATGAATGGACGCAGCTGAAGGGGCTGGAGTAATGCATAGAGTAAAGACAGACTCTGCCCCTTACTACCTGAGTACCGGTGAGCAACTTACTTCATCTCTCTGGGCTTTTCCTTATGCGAGGGGATTGGTCTAGAAAAGCAACTCTTCTGCTAGGTTGTACATCAGAATCACTTGGAAGCTTGTGAAACTCAAGATGCCTGGGCCCCTCCTCGTAGATTGATTCAGGAGGTCTGGGAGGATACTGGGGATCTGGAGGTTTCCCAGGTTCCCCAGGAAGCTCTGATCCACACCAGTGTTTGCAAGCCCCTGTACTGGATGATCGCCAAAGAGTCTTCCAACTCCAACATCCCTTTATTCTAAAGCTTACTAAATCAGGGATAAGAAAGCATAGAAGGTAGGCATTCACCTCATGTGATGATTCGGTGGCATTGAAATCAGGGGCTTTATCAGTCACTTGTTGCATCCTAAGAAAACATCATTTTGGGAGCTTATTCAAAGCCAGTTTTTTCATGTGTAAGGCTGAAAACCTGGGGTCAAGTTTACTCCCTTCTATATTCCCTCCTAAATGGTCTCCCCTTTTCCCATGGTTTAATTACCATCTCTCCCAGAGGTCACAAACTGAAGCCAGAAAGACAAATCAAGGCAAGCCACACATGAGTTTTATTTAGTTTGCCCAGTATTTTTTAAAAGTCTGAATCTGTCTGAGGTGAGACTGGATATTTGCTTTCCACTGACCATGGGCCCACCACACCCACATAAATTATACCAGTTGGCTTCCACCCTTTACATTACCTGCCTAGACTGATTTTAGATCTAAGTCAGTCTCTCAACTCCTGTCTCCAGCTCAAACCTCATTCTGAGCGTCAGACTGTACCTCCAAATGCTTTCTGGAAAGATAGCCCAGTTTGCGTACTTAATGAAAGGCTCATCCAGCACAGGACTAAATAAATGTCAGTAAGTGATATGTGTCATTATCCCTACTGGGCACCTCTTCTTAGAGTCTCACAGGCGCCTCACCTCAACCTATTAAAAACAGAGCTCATCACTTTCCTTGCCTTCACCGCAAGCTTCTCCTCCACATTCCCTCTTTCCACAAATAAAATTATCAGTAAGTTGCCTAGACTGGGAGTCATCTGGGTTCTTTTGTTTCCTTCATATCATCAAACCTTATGCAAATTCTCTCTTAATTCCATCCAGTTTTCTCCACCACCATCCTAGTGCAAGCCAATTATTTTCACATGTAAGGCTGAAAACCTGGAGTCAAGTTCACTCCCTTCTGTATTTCCTCCTTGGTGGTCTCCCCTTCTCCCGTAGTTGATGACCATTTCTCCCAGAGGTCACAAACTGAAGCCAGAAAGACCAATCAAGGCAAACCACACATGAGTTTTATTTAGTTCACCCAGGCAACTATGCAGTTGCCTAATTATTCTCCAACAAACACAATTGTTTCTATCTAACCCATTGTTCAATCCTAGATCAAAAAGTTCATTTTACAAAAAAAAAGGTTGATCTCCCCTCTTCCTTGCATATATTTAGTGGCCTCCCATTGCCTGAGGATAAAATGCAAATTCCTTAACAATAAGATCCTCCCAAGTCTGGCATCTGCCTCCTCTGCAGCCTCCACTGGCAGTCCGGGTTTTGCCATCTAGGACTTCTGTGAACTCTGGGATACGCCCTACTGTCTCTGGCCTCTGAGCGCTCACATATGCTGTGCCTCCTCCTGGAAGAATCTTCCCCCTACTGTTTACTTGGATAGTTCCTACACTTGCTTTATGTCTCAGCTCAGCTGTCATGTCCTCAGAAGTACTTCCCAGATGCCTTAGGCCAAGGCAGCCTGGCTGCTAGAGCTTGCAGAGCCCCTGGCAAAGCATTCCTCACACTGCATCATGATCGCATCCTCTCTAGACCAAGGCTATACAAGAGCAGAGACTATCACTGCCTCGCTTGTTCCCTGCACTCTCTTCCATGTCTAGCACATGCTTAGAACATAGTAGATGCTCAATAAATGTTTGTTGAGAAAAGGAAGGAAAAGAGAGAAGAAAACACAAAGGGTGGAGGGGAACCAGAAGGGAATGCGACTAACAGAGCCGATGCATCCAGTCCTCCACCCTGCTAAAGCTGACAGGTAATAAGGGCAGAAATTCTCTCTGACTCGGTGTATCCTCAGTATCTCACAAAGAGCAGATATGCAGTGGAGGTTGTAGAATGAATGAATTCATTCCAAGAACTTGATCTAGACTATAACCAATGGTCTAACCAGCTAGAGAACCAATGTTTTTGTAATAAGCCTTGAGAAACAACTTGACTTTTTAGAGTATGTACACACACAAACTCTGATAAAAAATTACTGCCCCCCTTCTCCCCGTGAAACAATGGGAAAAATTCTTGCTGAGTTGCCAGTTGTTACCACCAACCAAATCAGATTGGGTTATGAGCTTGCAAACTCCTAGGAAGTCTCTATTGTCCAAAACGTGATGAAGTTGTCGTAACACTTAAAGAAAATGTAATAATTCTTGAAGTCACAGATACACTTAAAGAAAACATAGTTCATCCACTGGACTGAAATGTAGAGTTTGGGTTTACAGTATAGTAAGCCAGAATGGAGAAGAAAAGGTGATCTTTGGCCATAGAGAACCTGAAGTTTGGGCCCAAGCCACTGTTGACTGCATTCACGCCTTTGAGAAATTAGTTCAGCCCCTCCACTTATTTTCTCTCCTTTAAAATGGGGAAAGTGAGACGTGCTTTGTAGGGTTATTTTGAAGACTGAATACAAAATGTAAAGCACCCAGCACAGCCCTGGCTGCCAGATGCTCATCCATAGCATTGTTTGAAAATACCTCTACATTTCAATTATTTAAAGGTAACCTGGCTGGGCTCAAGGATGCAGGTCGCTCATGAAATACTACTCTCCCAGTGGGAAGAGACACTATTTCTGTCCTGTCAGTACTCTAAAAGAATGAGGAAAATGATGGCAGAGAAATAAGAAAGCAATAGCAACAAAGAAGCATGGGAAGGCAATGAAACTGGGAGAATTTGGTGAGCACTGGATCGTGCGGTCATGCTGAGGCGGAAGACTTTTCTTTTCACGGTTCCTTCTCCCTCTCCCGGTGTTCATGAGGAAGGAGCCTCAATGAGGCAGCATCTCAATGGGCACAGGAAGGAGCTGTGTATGTCCAGCCTGCTCATCTCCCCAGTGTTTTTTTTTTTTTTAAATAATGAAATTCTTATTCAGCCAATTAAAAATAACATTTTTTCTAATTTCATAAGCAAATCATGTTATTTTAGAAAATTTATATGAGCAAAAAGAAGAAAAATATTATCACAAATTCCATTGCTAGATAACTACCGAAAACATTTTAGAGTTTATACTTTCAAATTTTTTCTAGGCGATAAGTACACAAACAAATATGGTCTTGAATAACAAATGAGATCGAATGGCATGTACTGTTCTATAACCTATCTTTTTCACTGAACAGCTTTCCATGTTATTAAATGAACGTATCTAATGTCACAAGGGGCGGCATCAGTGGATGAGGCTCAGGATGGCTGGCCGCAGGCACTCACGGTCCCTTCCTGGCTGGGCAGAGCCTTGAAGCTCATTCCCACTTCTCCTCTGTGAACAATGATTTAGTGAACGGCTTTGTAGTCACGACTGTTCCCTTACATCCAATCTTAATTTTCTTAAGGAAAAAAGACAATAAGGCAACATGAATAAAATGTTTAAATTGTAAGTGGGTTTCTTTGGTGGAGAGGAGGGGAGTAACTCAGCATCATGCTTTTCATTTTTGATTCTGTTCAACCCTCAAATTCATCTCAAACGCAATCTTATTTCTAGTCAACACACTTAAAATATAAACGAGACACAGTCCCTGTCTTTAAAGAGATTACAATCTAATAGCAAAGATAAAAGACATAATAATCATCTGTAAAGATGATGTTTTTTTCTCATTTAACCTGGCTTTTTACAATAAGAAAAAAGGACAAGATGGACATAATAATATTAATAATAACTAATGTTTATGAGAATGTACTCTGTCTAGGAACTGTTCATATGTGAAATGGTATACTGTCTTAAATTTGTCATTGGATTCGCACGGTCAGTCTGTGAGGTAGTACTAGGGCTGTGAACATTATATTGTTGTGGAAATCGAGGCACGAGGAAGTAACTCAGCTAGCAAGTAGGAAAGCTAGGATTTGATTCCACATCCTTTGAAATCAGAGCCCTCTGTTGCTGAAACACACAGCCTTTGGGCTGGGAGAGAGTGTCATGGTGACCTGGAAATAAACACTGTGTTTTAACCCTTAGGTACTGTGCCCTGAAAACCAGCTTGCCGAGGCCCCTATGGTGAGGTTCATGGTGACCAATCGGTGCACCTACCACAGGTCCATCAGCTTTCCTCGGGTCCCAGTAGCTGCCCTGGCCACGGAGAAAATGGGTCACTCCAGTGCATTACTGCCTTGCTCTGTTTCCCACCTAAGTCCACCAAGGAACCACCTCAAGTTGATCCCGTGACCTGGCTGACGGCTTCTTCTTTAGCCATTCCAAGCTGGCACGCTTTGATGCTTTGGCTTGTACCACTGTTAAGGGTGGAAAATTTTCAAGTGAGCCAACTAGCTAAGTCCGCTATAGGGAAGAAATATCTTTAGATACCAGAAGTCATCCTGATTGCTTGGGTGTGGTACTAGGAGATGTATTGTATGTATAAAGATATGCTAATGGCCAACTTCTGCTTCTGTAATCTGCTTGCTTGTTTGATGTGGTTTTAGGCTTTATAAGCTGCCTTTTTTAGTAGCTTGGAACTGATCTCCTCTAACCCTGCGTGGTAGAGAGTCAGTGGCTAGCCGGCTAATAAAGGCTCACAATTCATCTCAATTGGCTCCGTGGGTCTTAGATTTGATTGAACCACAACACCACTGGGTCCGCAGTCTATGTCTTTGTGAATCAAGCCACCGGCAAGCCAACAGAATTTCCAGAAGACTTCAGGAGCAGCCTCCTGAGGCTGATGAGGCCAGCGTCAGGGTGAACCGTCTGTATGTGGAACTGTGACTGTCAGAGAACAAAGTTTAGATTATTCTCCAAATGATTTCTTTTAATTTCTTAGCATATATTTTTACTCTTAAAATCACTGTCAATTTCTTAAAAGTTTTTTTATAACAGAGTCCTCTAGCTGCATTGATTAAGCCCCTCTTTGCATCAAGCCCAGAGCAAGGCGCTTTATGCACAAGGCCTCCCTGAGGCCTCACCACTGCCCAGGGAAGCAGGTGCTGCTCTTACCTTCCTTTACAGAAGAGGAAAAGGAGGTTTGCAAAGCAGAAGTAATTGGCCCAAAGTCATTGTTCTTGTGAGTCTCTGACTCTGAAGTCCACCTGGGCACACTCTCTACATTCTTTATCTCCAAAATCTGAGCAGCGAGGCCACACGCTTCCTGTGGTTTGAAATCGCTAATCTGATATGACTTGTTAAATGTCCTCAGCTTCTTACAGTTAATAAGTACATAACATCTTTTTTAAAAAGATGTGAACTTAAAAACACACACACACTTTTCTTTTACGTATTTAAAATGACAAACACACCTCTGACAATTTTCTGATAAATCTAAAACCTCCATCAGTCACTAATGCTATGCGCTGAAATCTAAACCATGAATAAACAGAATCTTTGATGCCGAAGACACATAAGGCCCCTACTTTAGTGTGATAATAATCGTGTTTACTGTTTATTGAGTGCTGGCTACACAAAGTGCTTTACAGTCATTACCTTAAATAATCTTCATGTTCCCTTTTTCAGATGAGAAAGTTGAGGCTTTAACAAGAATAGCTGGAGTAGAGGCAGAGTTCTGTAACCTCTGCCTCCATCCTGTGACAGGGAAAATTGCTGGTTTAATTTCTCTGGGCCTCAGTTTCTCCTTTGGAGATATGACCCCGAGTGACCCTTTTCCAGTTGGATCCTGGAATGTTTTCTGAATACACAGTGACTCTCAATCTACTTTTTCTGAATTAGTTTCAAATCCCTGCCACATATAAATAGCTTTTGAATACTGTCACTGTGAATAAAACAATGTTAAATTCTATTCCTTTGTCATTTAATCCACTCAATTTCACCTAGTAATAGATGAATTTTGAGGTTTTGAAAACACTTCACACGATAATTCTGAGACTCAGAAAGACCATTAACCAGCAGCCTAGTGTTTGTAGGCATTGATTTATCTGACCTCTGGCACTTGACCTGCTGAGGAAGGTCACCAGGGAGAACTTTTATTTGTGCCTCATGTTTTAGCCCCTGTCATTCTTGCATGTGCATTATCTCACCTCATCTTTGTGGCTACTCTGAGAGTACGGTATCATCGTCATCATCATCATCATCATCATCATCATCATCATCGTCATCATCATTGTCCCTGTTGTACAGTCAGAACAGGCTCTTTAGGAGGCAGGTGACCTGCCAAGGTCACAGAAGCCCAATGTGGCAGAGCTAGAACTCAAATCCAGCCAGGCCTTTGGACCCTTCTTTCCATGCCACTAACTCTGCATCCCATCCCTGTGGTCCTGAATCTTCGAACTACAACATGCGTCGCCATGAACTTTTCAGGTTGTAGTAATACCAGCGGTAGTTTCACCAAGACTCTTAAGTTGCAGGCAACACAGTGGGGCAGTTAAGAGGGTAGGGTCCTCCTGGATTTGTCTCCTGAACCTGCCATTTCTAAAGAGGGGAACCACATGTTCCAATTTGCCCAGGATGGTCCTGGTTTTCCCAGCATCATGGCAGGCCCACCCCTAAAACTCATGGGCCTCAGGGTGAGAATAAAAATGAAAAATAGTCTGTGGGTCACGTCACCATTTTCTTCCTATAAGGGACTTTGTGTATGTGTGTGTGGACATCCTAGCCTGCACGTTTAAGCTGAGTCTACCAGCTGCCCCTTGTGTCCTTTGGGCCTATATGTGTTCCTATCTGTGGCTTTGTCTACCTTTTGGAAGATCCACCTGGAAGCTACACACGCAGGGTCTGGAAGAGGCTTGGTGTTATTTCGGCAGGGAATTCTGGGATGTTGCAGGGACTTGGAGTATGATCTAGAAGCAAAGGCCTTGGATCTGAATGGGCAAAGCCCTCTGGCCCACAGATTTCTCACTCAACCCTGAGGAAGATCCCAGCCAGAAGAGGAGATGAGTAGGTCTCTAAATCCCAGAGTGGGTGGGGCAGGTTGCCCAGGATGTGGGGAAGTATTGATGAAAACTGCTCCCCTTCACTGGCAAAGCTATCCTGGTTTAGACAGTTATGTAATTACCTAATTTATGAGTTGTATAATTT
This sequence comes from Eidolon dupreanum, assembly GCA_028627145.1. Taxonomy (NCBI): domain Eukaryota; kingdom Metazoa; phylum Chordata; class Mammalia; order Chiroptera; family Pteropodidae; genus Eidolon; species Eidolon dupreanum. The sequence goes on from CM053510.1 coordinate 18,614,625, forward strand.
TGGGCATTATTTTCTTTTATAGTCCTCTCATCTTCAAAATGGAAAAAACAGGTACCAGAAGTGCTGTTCACTAAGGTTTTCGACATCTCCCCTCTGAGCAACAGTAGGATTGTACTTCCTGCTCCCTTCAAATTAGATGTGGTAATGTGACTTGCTTCAACCAATGGAAGTGAACGTGGGTGACACAGGTCATTTTCAGGAGTGACCACATTTGCTTGCCTGTACTTGATTCTTCAATGGGCATGGGTGGATGTGGAGACCCACAGTTAAGCCACAGCTGCCCATGGACAAGTACCCAGAATCACAGCAGACTTTACAAAAGCAAAAATTAAATCTCTGTTGCTTTAAATCACTGAGTTGGTATTGTTGTTTGTTACAGCAGCATCACACAGTTTATCCTTTTTCTTACAAGGACCAACTTCATAGGGTTGTTGTGAAGGTTACATGAGAAATATATGTAAGTGTTTGGCATAGTGCCTGGTACACAGCTCTTAGTATTTATTGTAGGAGAAAAGAAATGCTGATGTGCCCCCACTGCATAAACTTCCAGGTAGGAAAGTAACCAGTCCTGATATTCATTTCGTTTCGTGTGCTTCTGTGGGGAATCAGACACTGTTTTCTATTTTATGAGAAAAATCAGAGGTACTTGAAGGTCATGGAATGGTAGGATGCATTATACCTAGGGTATGTGTTGCCAGCCCTGGGCCCCAGAACTGACCAGAATTGAGAGTGCAGGTAGATTCTTTGGAAAAAGCCACAAATTCATGTAAATCTCATGAGTTTAAGTACTGATAGCACAATCTTTGCACTACTCAAATTTTTAATACTTCAGTGTGAGCCAAAGCAGTGAACATTGTGGCGTTCATCGGTTTTTAGTGGGAAATTCTAGTACTCTATAAACTCAGTTTTAAGACTACAAAGAGAACCAAATCTAATCACATGTATTTGGAGTGAGACAGATTTTATTATAAAGGTGGCAAAATAAATAAAGACTTAAAAAAAAATCCAGTCAGCTATTCACTACTTCACTCCAAAGATGTTTTCAAGCTGAGCTGCTAACAAGTAGCCATGTATCTACTCTTTTCTGGGCACTTCTGAGCAGACATGATTTGTGCCTTTGCTAACAAAAAACAACTACAATAATTCAAGCAGGTGAAGAAAACCTTCAGGTGTTGCTGACTTTCTAACTACATTTTTGTTACACTCGAATTCATTTGAAAACCTACAGTAAGAGACGAGGTACAAAATGTGTGTTCATGTTTTACTTGGACAGATTTTGGCTCCTAGCAATTAGTGCTTTCAGTCACATTAAGCATATAAATAATGCTTTGTGACATTACAGTATTTCCCATTACAGATCAATTTTGTAGCATTTGTTCATAATCAGGCTTGAAATGTTACCTAGAAACAAAATATGTTTTCCTTGAAACAGTCAGACCCTATTAGAAATCTAAGGCTTTACAAATCACCATGTTAACAGTTATGTCCCCTAGCTAAGGCTTTCTTTCTTTAAATAGTGTTAAATTCAGCCCCAGAAGCACAAGTCTCTTTGAGGGTTCTCTTCTTATGTGCATTGACTTGAAAGAAAAAACTTAGTGCTCAAAATATATTTAATATCTTACTGTGTGTAACTAAATAAATCAATCAGTATTCCCTTTTGGAGGAAAAAATGTTAGCACCCTTTAAAAGTGTTATGCTTATAATTAGGTTACACAATATTATTTCATTTTTTAAAAGGCAAGTTTTCATTGCTTAAAGAAAAAAGGTGTCAGCTGATTTCTAGGTAAGAGTTCTCATTTCTTGACCACATAATCATATATTGAGAGTGAGCAAAAAAATAAAACATATATCAGATCTGGAGATTTGGAGCAGTAAAGCTTAGTGCTAAAGAGCAGCTTTTGGAGCTAGGAATATCTGGATTTGAAGTTTTTCCCTGCCATTTAATCACTATGCAATCTTGGGAAAAATTACTTCCCATTCAGAAAATGTTCACTGTTCATTTTTTCCAGGATTTTTTTTCATGAAGAATATTCTTTTTGATTAAAATTAACCACCTCTCATTCATTTAGCAAAAATTAAGAGTACTTATTGTAGGCAATGCTCCACTGTTCTAGGTCCTGGGAAATAGCAGGAAGTAAGATAGCCAGACTATTGCTTTCACAGAACTTATATTCTAGCTTGGGGAAGATAGATAAATGTACAGACAAGATAATGTCAAATGGTATAGTTGGTTGAATTACCTCAAAAGACACATTTAACTTTTTAACCTCTGGAAGTTGTAAATGTGACCTTGGAAAAAGTCTCTGCAAATGTGATTAAGGGTCTCAGGATGAGATGATTCTGGATTATGCACATGGGCCTTAAATCCAATGACAAATGTACTTATAAGAGATACAGAGGAGAGACACTCGGAGGTAGAAAAGACCATAAGGCAGTGGCAGAGACTGGAGTGATGGCAGACACAGACAAGGAGTGCCTGGAGCCACCAGAAGCTGGAAGCAGCCAGGAAGAATTCTCGTCCAGAGCCTCGATTGCAAGCTCTGCCTCTAGAACTGTGAGAAAGCAAGTTTCTTTTGTTGTAAGTCATCCACTTTGTGGTAATTTGCATGGCGGCCCTAGAAAACAAATGTGAATGCTAATATGTATCAAGAGAAAATAAAACTGGGACATCAGACAGGGACTGGAATGGGGACAGCCATGTGTCACATAACCTGTCAGCAGTGACTGCATACAGGACGGCGGTATACAACATAGTCTAGGTGTATAGTAGGCTATACCATCTAGGTGTGTGTAAGTGCACTCTGATTTTGTATAACAAAGAAATTGCCTGATGACACATTTCTCCGAACGTAACCCTGTCAGTGTATGACTACACTATAAAAGGTGGAGTCTGGAAGGCCCCATTGTAGAGCTACATTTGAGCTACCGGAGGACGTGGGAGATAGTTTTCTGATTCTGAGGCAGCAGCAAGTGCAAAGGGTCCAACCTAGGAATGAACTGGGCATGTTTGAGGACCAGAAAGAGTGGGGCTGGCTATAGAAGGCAAAAGGAAGCGTGGTTAAGATGATGCTGATGGGGCAGGAAGTGACCAGATCCTGTAGGGTCTCATAGGGTTTGGTAAGAAGTCTGAATTTTCTTCCAGTCTCAAAAAGATCTTAGTTAAAATGACCTGTAGCTTCTCTAACTGGCACAGAGAAGGAAATATGCATTTATTAAATCAGTAAATACGAAGATATTCCGAACAATCTAGTACTTGGACTTTAAAAACCCAGATCCTTTATAATCTCACTCATGTAATCCAATCCATTTAATTCTGTATGAATGATAATGTCACAGTACACATGAAGTCAAACACCACAGGACACAGTAAAAAATCCTCAGAGGGATCCTTTATTTCATTTACTTTCTACTTAGAAGGCATTTCAACCTGTAGAAGTTGCTTCTTCCAGTTCAGCCAATGGCTTGGAACATCATCTTGTCCTAATTCCACAGTGTAAGTGGTCCCTGGGGTAGGTCCGAGGGTCGTGGAATCATCGGGACTAGATGCTACAGTTCCAGCACCCCAATAAGCAGGCTTTCCTAGGATCCCACTCCATATTTTTATCAACGATCAGTGAGGAAATGAACTGTATTTATATTCACTTTTTCAAAGATCCGACCTACATCTTTTATGTCAAAAAATTTTTCTCAAGTACAATAACGTATTCACCATTTTCCTATAATTTTTCAAATGCCTGACATTCATCTTTTCCCTACCTCTAAAATTCCTTTCTTTTCACATTATCTTTCTTGATTGTTTCTTATTGTAAAAACAAAAACAAAAAAACCAAGATGTGGATTTGTTGTGCACATTAGCAGGTCTGTACAGAAAAATGCACAGAGGTTTTTATATACCATTTACAGTAACAGCTCAGCGTACAAAGTCAAGAAGGAAGAATCTGAAGTACAAGACTTGTTCTCAAATAAGCCTATGGAGGATGACATCAGAATTTTTCCTCATTAACTATTTGATAGTGACAAATGTAAAAAATGTGCAGTTAAAATACATAGCGGTCACTTTATATACTGCAGCCCCCAACCACCCGACTTCTAAATAATAGAGCTTTTTCAAATTTTATTCCCCTTTAGTTTAAATTTAATGGAAAAAGCTAAAAAGTCATATTTTGGCAATGTATCCCCATAAAGCATTGTGAATGATCAAGATTTTAATGTGCTTGGAGAGAAATCTTGCTGAAGTAATGACTATTTTTCAGTAAATATTGAGTGAAAACCAACTTTACCCCCAATCTGAGGTTATACTCTTGCTTTTTGGGGGACACAACTGCTATATATGAGACAACCGTAGCAACCATCCAAGACAGTAAAAGAAAGGCTATGACAGTCTGCCATGTTATGCTGGGTGTGCATCAAAGCTCATCGTGATTTTTTGTGAGATCTTCCCCATAATTGGTAGCTTGGCTTCCGACAAACATGTTCCAGTTCTCTAAAATCTCCTCTTTTGTTAGCTTTTCATCCTGTAAGAGGAAAGAGCTGTGTCATAAAAGCTCTAGTAACTCTGAATAATGGTTCAGCATGAAGCTCTATGTTATTTCATTGATTTGCAACATTTAAAACCTAACGATTAGTAATTAAAATCTGCTAGGTACTCCTTCATCTACTGCTATGACACTGCAAAACCCCCAAATGCAAAGCCTCTTCTTATAAAAGCTGTGCTAAAATATATCAGTTAAATCCCTGAGGAATTCAGAAGCTAGAATCTAGCTATGTCTATAAGCAGTGCTAGCATTCCCATAATGGGCCCTGAAGATTTCTGCTCTCCTTTTATGGCCCGACTGCTAAACTCAACTGTCTTCTGAGAACTTGGAGCAGTGATCAAAATGGAAAGGGACCAGGCTTCTTTCTAAATCTTTTCATTTATTTATTTGGCTACGTATCAATAGATATTGAAGTGCTGGGCATTAGTATTAGAAGTGTGAGCTTGCCTGAGGATGCCTGGGTTTTAAGGGGACGGGCTTCCTTGTACCTGACACATCACAGATGTCTGATAAATACCTGCTGACTAAACATATGAACAAATTGGTCCTAGAGCAACGCAGGGCGTACCTCTCAAATCCATTCCCTGTCCACCATAAAGTTCTGCAACCCTAGGAAATGGGAGTAAATGTAAGTGTGTGGCCACAGCAGACCATCTGGGAATGCCTGATGAGCTCATCATGGGTTATCATGGTACTGGGTCAAGTTTACAGGTCTCTAATGTAGGCCAAGAATGAGAAATGTCAATAAGGCACAGCGGCACAGGCCAATGCTCTCACAAAAAAGCAAACAGAACCAAAAGCATATAAACTGTCTCCCTTCTAGGGTCGATTCCAGAAGAATGTGAAATACCTTGTTTTTGTCCGACTCATACACCAGGTGCCTCGCCTCGGCCTGCGCGTGGTCATAGTCTTGAGGGAGGATCCAGTGGCGAATCTCATCTTTGTCCAACTTCCCATCCTTGTTCAGATCCCGGAATTCACTAAACTGCTCCCGTTCTGACAAAACCCAGTCTGGCTCAGGGCCATTCTCCTCGTGGGAAAACATATCCGCTAGAAAGGAAGGTTGTTCTTGGTTATGAAGACAAGTAGGAAGGTAAATCAGAAATATCTGATGTCCTGGGTTTTTGGAAGGGTGATGACTGTGAAGTCAGTTTGGTGGAAAAGAAAGAATTGAGCTTAGGAGCCAGAAGGTGAAAGATGATCTAAGTCTCTTGGCTTAGTTCAGTGACTAGGATTAAGTTATTTAATTCAGTGACTGAATTTTAAAGTTGCTTTGTCTATAAAATGGAGATAATACTTCACAAATCACAGGGTTATTACAAAGATCAAGTGGACACACTCTGTGAAAACCCTGTACAACCTAAACTAGCACTATAGCTAGCAGTGAAAACTAATAACCAACATCAAGCACTTTCTATGGCTCAGATGCTGTACAATGTATTTGGCATACTTTTTTAAAAATTTTCATAATAATCCTATGAAGTAGGTATTATAATTCCCACTTTATAGATGAAAACAATGACGCATAGCTCTACCCAAGGATCCACAGCTAATATGAGCTTGAGGCTGCACAGGAATATGGGCACTTTGCTCCAATCCATGGTCTTAACCGCCATGTTCATTCCTACTGTTTACATCATCTCTAAAGAGCTTCTGCTTATACCATTTTATTTCATTCTTATAACAATTCTATAAGGTAGATCATGATTCTTGCTTTACAAAATGGCGGGGAAAGGAAAAAGAAGGCAAAGTTTATGCATTATTTGCTAAGTTACCATATCTTCTTAGAAAAGAGAGATACCCTGTGGGCAGTTTCTCTTTAATGGAAACAAAGCTTGCAAGTGTCAGCTGGTACTGGGAGCAGGTGGTAGATAAAGGTAAATGAGAGACAAGACCCTTGGTTTAGCTACAAGGTAGACTGACACCTGACATTGTTTTTGAGAAAGGGTTGTCACATACATTAGCTAACTCAAGCTTCACCCAATCCTGGAAGCATGGGTGTGGTGTATTCCCATTTTACAGATGAGGAAAATGAGGCTTATAGTGATTACATGACTCCCACAGGGTCACAGAGCTAGTAAGTGGGGAATCTAGAACTCCTAAATACAGTGCTCTGCCTACTACACCACATCATCACGTTTTCCACTCATTCTTGCCTGAAGAGAATAAATGAAGTCACTTGTTGGGCAAATCTATATATTGGGCTGCTTTCACTGCAAATTGCTCAGTATTCAATTTTCAAGCACAATGTTCCCCCATGTGCCTCTCTGCCTAGTGGAAAGAATGGAATGTTGCTTTTAGGCAAAACCACTCATTGAGTTTTGCCCCTGACTTTGCACTGTTTCAGTGCAGAGTTCAGGAAGGCAAGGAAAAGCACACACCCTTAATCAAAATTGCTGCACTGTTTTAATCAGTCAGCCTTTTCTGTCAGCCTAATTCCATCGCCAAGGTGTCAGTGACTCTGAACCTGCCCTTGCATATGCACCAGGCAAGAGGAAGGCTCTGATGCTTGCACTGATGTCGGGGTTGTCAGCATTTGTTATTCTACAAAGTTAGTGCCACCAGGATCACTTTAATTACCGTGGTGAGAGCCACCTGTTATACCACAGACGGAGACCAGCGTTAGGTTTCTCGGATCAAATGTAATTCCTAATGATCAGAAGCAATTTTGCTCTTCTTTACCAAAGGCCCTTGTTTTTGGGCATGGGGTGGCAAAGTAATACAACCGCAGATCAGAGACTGACGGCAACTTGGGCTCTGGTTTTAAGTAGAAAGATAATTACCTGCTTCTATTAATATGTGTACAAAAATTCTATTGATCCCATCTCTCAAACGATTTGCCAGCTTTTACTTTATTGAGACTTGGGGAAGAGGTGTCATGAGAAGGCAGTTGGAGCCACGTGCTAAAGCACTGAAGCAGCAGCTGATGAGGATCAAATGGAAATGTCCGTGTTGCCTGCTCCAGTCCTTTCGCTTGGAGGGCTACCAGGCTGCCGGGAGGGGCTCTAACCAGCACCGGTGGGTCCTGACCCAGGTACATTCGAGTCTCATTCAGCCAGTGCTCACGGCTACCTGAAAATGCACTTCTTCATGTTGCATAAGTGGAGTCTTTCAGAACGAAATGCTAGGTACGGTATTCCCAATGAAAGGGTCAAAAACAAAATATGTTGTAAAAGGATTTACCTTTAAAAAGGAATGCTTTTCTGCAGATGGCATGGTCACGTAAACAGTTCTGTTGATCACAGCTGTGTCTGCTCAGAGCTTCTAGGCTCCACTCTCCCAGTCTGATTTTAGTCTTTTCCCTAAGACCATCTGCTCTAGCCTCACTGTAAATCTACAGGATCTCAAATTCCATCTTGCAAAGGTAAAACAACATAGTATGATGAAAGACACCACTTGGAGCTGAGGGGCCAACTGCTGGCCACCCTAGAGGCAGGGGCCAGCATTCTGGTCTCTTCTCCATTGAATGGGGTCTAATAATTTCTCCCTGATATTGTACACTAGGGCTGGTAGGACAAGTCCCTCCATACTGGGAGGTCGCAGGAGTGACACCTACATACTTGCAGCTGTTGCGAAAAGACATCTGGAGAAAGTAGCCAGGCATGTGGGTGGAGGAATGTGGCTCAGCTAGAACAGCTGAGCAGGACCCCAGGCCATACTCACCAATATACTCATCCTGATCCACAAACCCATCCCCGTTCTTGTCGATGTCCTCCAGAGTTTCCTAGGAAGCAAAGAGGAACACAGAATGCAAGATGGCTACATGTTCTCAGTAAATCTTATGAGTTCTGACCACTATCCTCCTTTGTCTGGCTTTTATGGATGAATGCTTGGTGACTTCTGACTTGTCTCCTTACCTCCTCGGGCATTCATTTCTTATCTGTAAAAAACAGGCAGTGGTTTCTGTCCTTCCTCCCCCACCCCCAAATTTTAATAGCAGAACACTCTCTTCAAATGAAAATGTACCCGCAAGCCCAGAGATGCTCTGAATAGATTGAGAAGCCCTGCCAGGCCAAGCATCTCCACCATCCAACCAAATCATCCCCTGGGGTACCTGTGAGGAACCAGCTTGAGAACCACTGGACCAGATGGTCACAAAGATAGATTCTGGTGCTAAGTGGACACTGAGTTGACGTCAGAAAAATATAAAACAGTGGGCAATTAAAAAATCAAAGTGTTTCTGACTTCTGAATATATTATGTTCTGTATTTAGTACATTTGACTTCTTAATTAAGTACTTTGCTAGTGTGAGCACTTAAATGAGTTTACTGTCCATTGTCATAGCAACTCAAAGGCATCCTATATCAAAGAAAATAGCCAACCTGAGAACAGAGACAATCCAGAGACACATAATCCACTTGTGGCTAATTCTCCATCTTCACCGTCCTTCAGCAAATCAGCTATCACTGAGTGGATGTTGAGTAGTAAAAAGAAATGATTCTTAGAGCCACTGCCCAGTCCTTAAGGTCATGGATGAAGCATGAGTCAAGAGTGGACCCAGCCATGAACTGCGTAACTAAAATAGTCCAGGGCTGATTATAAACAAAAGCTTTAGCCTCTTGTTTCCAAGCATCAAAGCAGCTGGAACTGGCTTGGGTTACCTGCCCAGGAAGCAGGTGATGGCATTATTTTACCGTCATGGAAAACTAAGACAGTTGGGACACTATGAAAAGCAACAGAGGCCTTACAAGCACAGCTGACCCTCAAAGCCTTTAGGGTCTGACCCATTTACCCTCTGAAGACTCCCACTAAGAGAAGCATCCTTTCTGGCCATGGTTTTTACTTTAAGTTTCCATATGGTTTAACAATCCAATGCATTCCATTTCAGAGTCTTTTTCTAGTTTCCTCAAAGCTGAAAAATGGACAGAGACTACCTAGTTGCTCATCAAACCCATTTGCTCTTTCTGGGCACACATCTAAACTGTATTTCCCAGTCTCATCATACCAAGGAGCCAACAGAATATAAAGGGAAGGAGTGTGTCATTTCCTGGGCAGAGCAGTAAAGGGAGATTGCCTTCTCTTCATTTCCTCTCTTTTCCTTTGTCTGCCAGCTGGTTGTGGTCAGGATGACCTTGAGGCCACAGGATGGTGGAGTATAAGATAGAAGTAGCCAGGTTACCTGATAGCACTTAAAAGAGAACTACCCAGAAGATCCAACTGGCTGGGACCAACTGCAGTGGGCCTGGTGTAAGCAAGAACTAAGCTTCACTCGTGATAAACGGCTGGGACTGGAGGCTCTTTGTTACAACACCCAGTCTGCCCTGCCAAATTCACCAGGGAGACAGGTATTCCAGTGTATTCTACTCCAGAGTCCTTCCCCAATTCCCCTCAGGCTGAAGAACTTTCTCTTTTTGGAAGAAGAGACAAGATTTTTGGTGCAGCTTTCACCCTGGTCTTTTCGCAGCGCAAGGACTTCTTTTATCTTACCAAAACTACAATTTCCTTCATGTGCTCAAACTCCTCAGGGTGCAGAAAGGCGGTGAACTCCTCCCGAGTGGCTGTCTGGTCCCCGTTGAGGTCTGCAGCTTTGAATCTTCTCTCATCACGCGGCAGCATCTTTTTAAAGGTGTGATGGTCTGAAGAATCGTGAAACTCTGCAGGGTTTCCTGCAGGATGGGCACATGGACGTTTAAACCAGGCATTTCCTTCCAGATCACTCATTCTCCATGTCCAAATAGCACACATGGGACTATAAAGATCCTGACCTATCGAGTTCTTTGAAACATTTCTTTCAGAATGCCTCTAGTATCTGCCCCTTCATATCGCCCCACAATCCAGGCCCTAAGGGTGTATTCGAAGCACTACAGCAGTGGTTGAGAACACAGGCTTGAGACCATATTGAGGCCATACTTCTTTTTGCTGAACCCTGCTTTCATCATATCATTCTCTGATCTAGAACACGCAGAGGTTCCCTAGTCCCGCAACATTTTGTCTGAATGTTTCTGCCTGGCTTTCAAGATCTCCCTTAATCTGGCCATGAGTGTGTGTCTTCATTTCTCCACAGTCCTGTCCCCTCGCTGTTTCTGCCATCCATCCAGAGGGTCTGCATCCTGTGCTTTGCCCACACCCCTCCATCATTCCCCAAACAAGTGTGTCTTATATCCGAACCCTGCTCTTTGCTGAATGCATTGCTGCACCTTTGCCCCTCCAGCAGAGCCATCTTCCCTACTCATCTCTCTCCAAATATAAATCCATTCGTCAAGGCCCAGCTAGCCATGCTTTCCCTGACTGCTCCAAGCCCACTTGGTCTTTGCTATCTGAAACTTGGCAGCATTTTGAAATTATACCATAGACACACTTTCTCTCTGCTTTGTTCTGTGTGTGACCCTGAGATACTAGGTCAGGGAGGGCAGCAACCCAAGTCATTTTTCATTAGACCCCTCGATCCCTCCCAGTACTAACCACCTACCACTTCACCCAGAGTAAGCAACTCAGTACATTTTCAGTAAGCAGAGTAAGATATTACACAAGAGGTTTTACTTAGGAGGCTGTGACATCGCCCCAAAGGGGGTGTATATGATGAGAGGGTAGAGTCTCCTGTGAGAAGCTCGTTATGGGGCCCCAGCTGTGTAATTGCTCCTGTAGCACCTCTTACCTAGATAGTAACCATAGGTGGCTTGTTTGTATTCTTCCCAGGAAATTTTATCATCTTTGTCCCGATCGTAATCCTTCCAGACTTTAGCAACATTATCATAGATATATCTTTTCTGCACCCGTTTGATCCAAGTTTTCAGTTCTTCGGTGGTGACAAAGCCATCCCCATCACTGTCAATTCGATCAACAATCTTCCTATAGTAAAAAAGAAAAAGGAAAAAAAAAAACAACCCACGATGCTATTATCAAAGTTTGTGTGATCCTGATCCAGAAAAAGATCAAACACCTGCAGAATCTAAAATTCATAAACATAAAATCAGTGATCCTCTGGTGCTGGAAGGGATCTTAAAGTTTAACTTTTCCAAAGATGATATGCTTTACCCCTGACCCAGTGCTAATGGCAGACTCTACCAGTGGACCACACCTCTTCATCCTGATGAACCTAGATGTAGCCTCAGAATCCTTCTGAACACAGTGTTCTGCAGACAGACCCTACCAAGGATTAGCGCTGATTTGTACAGTGAAAGCTAGCAGTCTTCCCTGACCTTGTCCTTCAACTAAGGAAACTGAGGCCGAGAGAAACTGAATGACTTCCAAGATCATGGAGCAAGTACTTGGTACAACTGGGGTAAAAACCCATGTCTCCTGGCTCTAGGTCCAATCTAAAAAATGGAAAATTCTATGTAAACCAAAAAATGAGTTGTTTGTTAAAACAACAACAACAAAACAACTCACCTCTTTGGACCCAAAGACTTGAAACTCAAAGCAGGAGGGAACCAGCAAAGCATAAAATGTCAAGGATGAAAGAGCCTTGACATCACGTGACCTATTCCAGAGACCTGGCTAGCTGAGTGGCCGCAGAAGCCTGCACCCCTGCTCTTGGGGTATAAACCCTTATGTCCACTAGGGTCTCCTCCTCCACAGCTGGCACAGATATCATCAATTTCCCACTGGACTTCACTGAGATACCCCAAACCCTAGTCCAGGGCAAAATGCAGGCTAAGAACTCACCAGTGTCCACCTCTAGGCCAGAGGATCCAAGCGAGGGATGCCGTCCCTGTGGGAACTTCAAAGACAACCACGAGCTATTGCTAATATTTAAAAAAGTTTTACCCAGGTAGTCCATTTACCTGGGATGAGGTCATGCAGGCTGATTAGGGATTTGTTTCTTTGCTTTGGGCTGGAATTCTGTCAACTCAGTGGCCAATTTTTCCTACTGTGAACAGAAGTTCTGACTGGCAGTTACTCTTTGATTAATTAGACATGGGAAATGAATTCATTAGTACTTAAGTCTCTATCTCCCAACAGACACCTGGGTAGCCCAAGCTCCTCTTTTTCAGGAAGGTATAAACATTACTAATAGTTTAATATGTCCTTTCATTTGCAATTGTAACAGGCCTCCAGGCTGAAAGATTAAACCTCAAGTATCTTCAGGCTTCTTTCCAGGAAACCACAGCCAGACACAACAGAATTCTTTCAACATTGCAGTGTTCAGCTTGCCTACTACGTGCTAGGCACTGTTCCAACCCTGGGGACACAGAGGTGACAAGTCCATTTGTTATCTAATGCCAGCTGAGGAAGAGAATTCCAGGCCAGCAGAGACCTAATGTCAGACTGTGAATAATGTTTTTGTGGAAAGGACAGCAGTAAACCTATACAAAATAAACATCTAGGACATAGTCAGCCTGACACATAGTAGGACTTCTTGATTATTTACTGGAAGAATAAATATGATCTAAATCTTTCTCCTCAATAGTCTCAGGAGTGAGAAACTAGGAAAAGCAGCTATAATGAGGTAAAGATGAACCCCTCAGTCAGAACTCCTGGTATAGTGGGTTCAGGCCTCTGCAGTTGCTCAGCTAGCCAGGTCTCTGGAATAGGTCATGTGATTCAAGGCTCTTTCCCTGACATTTTATGCTTTGCTGGTCCCCTCCTGCTTTGAGTTTCAAGTCTTTTGGTCCAAAGCAGTGTATTTTTTTTAAACAAACAAACAAACAAACACCACTAATCAGTTGGTAGGGTCTGTCTGCAAAGTCCTGTTTGATTATGAGCAAGTGACTTGACTCTGAGTCTCAGTTTCCCCAACGTAAACTGGAACACCTACTTTACAAGGAATGTCGTGAGAAATAAAGGAGACAATGTGTCCCCTTTCTCACCAAGGTCCAAAAAAAGGTAAAAGAAAAACTCAACAGACACCTGGCAGGTAAGAGAAATGAACAAAAGCCTCCAGGCAGAGCCTAAGGCAACCCTGCCAGCCGCCAACGAGGGTGCCCAACGCTGCTCCAGAGAATTACTGCCACACGGGAATCATGGTCCATGGGTGTCAAGGGAAACCAGAAATCAAGGTCTGTATGTGAAATCATTCAGATTTTAAATGTTGGCAAGTAATTTCAATAGTTTTCTATTTGTCACTGCATGCAGCCTATGGGTCCCCACTTTGCAGCCCTCTGGCCTAGGTGTCTCCAGGGACCTTAGAGTTGTCACGTTTTCAGGATCAGCTCAGGTGGTGGTGACAAAGTTGCCCAGATCCAGCTATGTTCCTCCCTTAGCAGCCCAGACTTGAAAGGGACTGCTGCACCGGCTGTGGACAGAGGTGTCTTTTTATGCCCAGCCAATCTATGTGCACCTATCATTTCCAACCCTCTGCCATCCCCTGCCTCTGGCCCAGATTTACTTTACAAGTGAGTGGTGTGTCCACTACCTATCCAGTGGCTCAGCCAGAGACCGAGATGTCATCTGTGATTCCTTGCTCACTCCCCTTTACAACCCCTCACACTGAGTCAAACTCCCAAGCACCTCTCTTCAACCTAAACCCTTAGGGGCTCCTTCTCCTCGCTGTAGTTTTTATGTGCCACCACAGAGATCACACTGATGTCTGCTTGTGTTTCTCTCATCCACATTTTAATGGAAGCGTTTTAGATCCTACAGCAGACAAAGGTTTTCTCTTTGTACCTGCCAGGTATCTAACATGGTGGTCGGCACACAGTAGCCATTCAAATGTTTGTTGCATAAATAAATGAATGAAGGTAAGGTGTTCATACAAGGATCAAATGCAGACCAACTCCATCAGCCCTTGCTCTCACCACTTACTCTCACCACTAGACTTACTCCTGACGATGAAGGCACTAAACTGGAAGCTGTAGCACTGCAAACTGCAGCATTCCCTACTCCAAGCTCCACCCCACCCCACAATGACAACGATGCAAATGGCTGCCCCTGGAAGCCCCAAAATGAATCAGTTTTCAAACACCTCAAAGCAATACAATGACAGAACTTATCAAAGGCCCCCATTGTTAAGTCCCAAACAAGAGAAGGGAAAGTATTTCTCTGCAAAATAAAAGGTGATTGTTTGAAGGTGACTTTGAAGTTCAAAGATCTTTTTATCAGAGCAGGCAGATGGTGCATCTACACAACAGGTATAATTTAGCCTCGTATACTAACCAGCCCTATTGGCCATTGGTGGCCCCCTTCGGTACAGGCATGGCTGCGTTCTTTTTCATGTAGCAGGACACGAAGATCCTCCACCCTCAGGAACCAGGTTCCAGGAGGCCTGGCGCTCAGTCAGCAGGGCTACTGAGACCCTCCCCAGCCCATCTTCCCTCTGGGACCAGGCCAGCTGCTGATTCCTCTGTGGAAGAGTTGGTTTCCAGATACCTTCGCACAATGCCCCAGTGTCTCCGCAGGGAATCTGCGGGAGGGTGCCCTGGGATGTCCCTAAGTTTTGTTGCCCCGGGGCCAGTTCCTAACTCAACTGCCTTCAACAAGGAAATCTGCAGTCCACCACCACACCACCCGTCAGCTTTTTGCCCTCAGTTGTCAAAGGACGGGGTGCCTTGGCGGACATCTGCTGGAAAGAGAAATTAGGGGACCAGTTTCAATTCCCACCCCACATACCCTATCCCTAATGGCCCTCCCTTCTTAATAACAGGACTTTTATATCCCTACGTCAGATTTACCCGGCGATGAGGGAGAAGGCAAGAATACCCCAGCCTTGGCCCAGGGACACAGGCCAGGAACCAAGCTTCTCCTTCGTCTGCCCCCTTCATCTTTTATCCATCTATGCTCCTCCTTGAGACCTTCTTAGAAGTATCTCAAGCCCCCTTCTTAGGGAATGGGAGGAGAAGAGAGAAACTGGAGGGTGGGAAAGAACTCATGTTACCAAAAAGCCACCGTGGACAAACTCCTTTTGTACACTCCCCTCCCTTCTGATGCAACCCAAGGGAGGGGGCGGGCCCTCGCCATCCTGGCTCACGCGGCTGCTGCCACGTTCTCGCCTCCCGGGGGTAAGCCACCTCGCCCCGGGGTTCATCTCCACGCAGGGGTCCCGGCGCCCGTGGGCAACTTTGCGCCGACCCCGCCGCCGCACCCTACTGACCCACGCCCTCGGATCCGCGCGCCCGATTTCACTTTCGCTTTGCGGCTGGCGTCGCGCGTGGCTCCCGCCCGGATGGCCCCGCGGGCACCTGCAACGCCCCCGAGCGCAGCGCGGGCCGTGGCCTCACCCCAGCCTCTCCTGGCTCTCCTCCGAGGTGAGCTGGTCGAAGGTCTTGGAGTCCTCCTTGCCCAGGAAGGCCTCGTGGTCGTACTGGAAGCTCTGGTTGTCCTCGGGCGGCCGCTCGCCCAGCTCCGAGTCGGGCCGCACCACGCGCTCCTTGCGCACCGTGGGCTTGGCCCGCAGCGCCCGGGGCGCCAGCGCCAACGCCAGAAGCAGCCCCAGGGCGAGTCCCAGGCGGCGGCCGCCGCGCGCCATCGTCAGGAAGAGAGAGCGGCCCGCAGGGAGGCACCGAGCAGGCGACGAGAGCGGCGGCTGGGGAGTGGGGGCTGGGGCCGGCGCGGGGGAGGGGACGGGCCAGCCCCTCAGCCAGCGCCCGCCCCGTGCCAAAGCGGAGGGGCGCGCCCCCGGCCGCGGGCTGGGAAGCCTCGGGCCGCTGCGCTCCCGCGCCCATTGGCCGCCCGGCTGCGGGGGGAGGCCGGGGCCGCGGGGCCGCGGAGCCACGTCGCCGACCGGGGTGGTGGGCGCGGGGCTCGGGTTTCGCCTCCGCCCCTCCCGGCGAGCTCGTCGCCAGGGGCGGGCCCGGCGTGCTGGGGTAGGGACTGGAGGGCTCAGAGGAAGACTGGGAAGAAGTTCTTTGTCGAGCAACAGATGTTCAGGATAAATTTCCCTCTTTTTTTTTTTCCAGTTCCAGAGAACTGAAAGGAGGGAGGCGCTGCCCCACCTCAGCTTTCTGCTAGGTGCCGGAGTCTCAGCCCTAGACCTTGCCCCAGATGTGCACGTAAACCGAATCCCACCCCACTTTCCCAAACTGGGAATCTGGTTACAAACACAAGTGACAGGAAGAAGATCAGGGTGGGCGAGGTTACCTAGAAACTCAAATGTCCAGGAGGGCCAAGCAGATAACTTAATGTAATGGAGGGTTCATCTAAACCTAGCAGCCTTGTGTACTCCAGTGGCTAGGAGGAATGCAGGCCCAAAGCTGGCAGATAGTCCTGTTCCCAAAAGAAATCAGGATTTCAGGTGTTTACGTTTTCATTTCTAAATGATGGCAACTCATTTTACAAAAGCAAGACATGACTCAGATCTTGTCTGTACATCGACTCTGGAGTAATGCTACCAATATAAAGAAACTGTAGAACTTTCTTCAATGATGAAAATGTTCTGTATCTGGGCTGTCCAGTAGATAGTGGCCGTTGAGCACACTTGACATGCAGCTAGTGTAAGCGAGGCATTGAAAATTTAAGGTTAAACTTAAGTAGCCACATGTGGCTAGTGAGTATCATATTAAACAGTGCAGGTCTAGGACAATGATTCTTTTTTTGTGTCACAGCCTTTTGAGACTCATGGAAAGCCATGGACCCTCCAGAAAAATGCACATAGTTACTGGTATGGGTGTTTGATTACAGTGTCAGAGGATTCTTGCAGCTTCTGAAGCCCCAACAGTGAACCCCAGGTTAAGAATCCCTAGAGAAGTAAAACTGGTTGAAGAAAGGAGCGGATCTCCACAGCCCTGGACAGCTACACTCCCAGAGTAGCTGTCCCTGCTTTGTCTTCCATCCCTGATAGCTTAGGAAAGATCCTTGGTCTGTGCTTCTTGCTCTTGTATTAAGAATGTCTGGACATTGTCAACAGCAGTATAGATGCAGGTACCTTTCTTATGAAGACTTCTTTCAATCAATTAACAAATAACTGTGTGTGCCCACCATGGCCTAAGCACTGGACTAGGTGCTGAGAGTTCAAAGAGGAACTGCAGAGTCATGGTCTCTGAAGAGCGATAGTGTATGTGAACAAATAGATACTCATTCCTTCTTTCTGTCATTCATTTGATAAACTAAGCACCTGCTAAATGTCACTGCTATGCTGGGTACTGGTTTACTGAGCAGCCACAGATTGTAAATGCTCCAGGAAGAAGGCATTCATTATGATGGGGTCAGCACCCAGACCTGGAGATCGATGGGGGAAGGCCTCCTGGAGGAAAGGACATCTAAATTGAGACTAAAGGTGAGTAAAATAAGCCAGGTATAAGGGATGTGAGTATATGAGAAGAGGATAAATTCCTATGTTTGCACTGGCAGAGAGCAGTGGAGTCTGAGGTCGTGTCCTTGAGACCCTGTAACTCCCCACCAGCTGGCAGTGAGACCTGGGGATGTAGTCCTTGGTGCTTGACCCCACCTAGGCATGAGACAGGAAGTGCTATGCTCGTGAACAGACAGGTCCCCAACTGCCAGTCTAGAGGCTTGAATTTCTAGCAATAGAGAAGCATTACTGTGGGTGAGTAAGAGCTCCCTATTAAAATACAAGGACTGGGAGGTGGGTGGCTTAGTACCTTCTGAGATCACCAGACAAGCAGGATGTGAATTGCTGAGGGGGTGGGAGAGGAGAAGGAGGCGTGGGAGGAGGCACAGAGAGAGATCAGAGCTAGAAAAAGAGGACCAGGAAGGGAATGGGAAAGTGGGTGGAGATTGAAGACAACCTTTACTTAGTCACAGTTTTGCCCCAGGCTAGGCTGAGCTGGGCCTCTGGGATTGATCCAGACTCTCAGGAATGAGGACAGGCAAAGCGTTTGCTCCTGTGCTACTTGGCTTCCTGCCAGACACTAATGGTTTCCAACAGTTAGATTGTTCCAGAGGTAGTCTTGTCTCCCATGGGAATTACCAGAGAATTCCAGCAGAGCTGTGAATGTGGAGGAGTCTATATAATTTTCTCTGGGCTTGCCTACACTCTCTTCCTTTGTGTTTTCATCCTTTTACTGTCTTATGAGAATTAAGTCTTCTCAACCAAAGGATCAAGAGTAGTGACTAGTACTAGTCAAGATATTTTACTATGTAATTGCTTTCTTTTGTTTTTAAAATTGCTTTTTATTTCTTCCCATGTGCATGTATATCTAAGTACATTGTCATCTCTTAAGTTAATCTCCGTTCTTGTTGAGGCAAAGAAACCAGAAACAAAAGGAGTGCCATTTAGCAGTGGGCTGAACCTGTGAGAAAAGAAAAGCAAGTTTCATTTAGGTGAGTTGATGGTCAGGGTGTGTGCCTCTGCTGCATCCGGCTGCAAGTAATACATCAACTACAACAATATCCAGCCGGAAGTTACTGAAATGGTAAGAAAACTTGATCATCTCCTGTACCAAGAAGTCTCAAGTTAGATTGATCTCAGACTGGTTAATTCAAGTGGTTTGATGACATCATCAGGGAAATAGGTTTTCTGGGTTTTTTTGTTTGTTTTTGTTTTTCCCTCAGAGGTAGGGGAAAGAGGAATGTTTCCTCCTCTTAACAGGAGAAAAACTTTCCTAGCAGACTTTCCTTCACATCTCATTGGCCAGAATTTTGTCACATGCCAATGCCTGATCTGGTGACAGACAATAGAGATGAAATTTCCAGGGCTGATATAGACAAATTGAGATTCACTGCCTGGGGCTGGAAGGCACACAGCTTCCTCTGAAGCACATGATTAGGGTTTTATTGGCAAGGGAGAACATGAAGGATGGCTGGGTCTGCCAAAAAAAGTCATGATTAACTATTTTCATGTTTAAAAGCACTCCAAATGTTCTACCTCTTTCTACTTCTCCACCAGGCAAAATTACACTCACTCTTTAAGGCTCAACTCAAACGCGCCTTCTCTGTGAAGTTTCCTTTATGCCTCCAATCAAATGCATTACTTCCACAATATGCCCAGAGCCTTTTATCTCATATATAATACTTCCACAGTCTGCTCTGTATTAACAAATTTGCCTTACTTTCACCTAATTCTGAAGTCCTTGAAAGGAAGTAGCACATCCGATTCATGCTGGTGTGCATAAATCCAGGGACTAGCACATTTATTGCCTTTTCACACAAGTTGATCCCCAGAGGACAGATTTGCCATGAGACCAAGGACCATGACTTTTTGGTGCACCTGTGTATACTTCGTACACAGTGCTTGGCACATAGGTGGAAGAGAGGAAGATAGGGACTGGATTTTCCATCCCATTTGTAACAAGCAAGCAAAAAACAGGCACAATATATAAAATAACAGTTTTCAAGGCACTGGACACCAGGCAACGAATGACATTGGAAATACATAAGGTGAGTCCTATGATTGCCTCAGTTCACTGCTGTGGTAGAGTTTCCAGGCTTCAGTGCAAGGAGAGGTCACAAAGGTGAAGCCTGGAAGACTCCCTGAGTTAAAAAGAGGAAGGTGACTGTCCAGAGACCAAGTCAGTCACATTGTTTTGGAGAGAGTACCAGAGATAAGACAGCTGAAAGAGAGAGAGCTGCTTAAGTGTTCAGCAGAATGCTGATTAGTGCATGCATGTGAGGCCAAGGATAAACCATCTGAGAGAGGAAACAGTGAGTGCCAGGAGCAATGCCTGTTTCCATCAGCCAGACTGGAAAGGCTCATAATTCATGGGGCACTGGGTAAGGGGACTTAGGCAGCTCCTCCTTCTGTGTTGAGGAATAATTAGCCCTAGACTGAGCACTGCTCCAGAAAATGCCTAACCAGCATAAAAGCAAGACCTGAAAAGATCAAACTGTTTCCAGGTAGCTTAACTTCATCCCAGGAAAAAAGCTAAAGAAACTTAAAAGAATATAAAAAGTATCCAACACCCAACAATGTAAAACTTAAAATTTCTAGCATCCAATCAAAGACACAACAAGACAGGAAGACATGACCTATAATGAAAGTAATCAATAAAAACTAGCCCAGACATTTGAATGAATGGAGAACATTAAAATAGTTATAATGATATTCAACATGTCTAAAAAGTTCAGAAGAGACAGAGAAGATAGAAAAAGACAAAAGTTGAGAGATTAAAAAATATGATATCTGGATGCAAAATATACTGCATGAGTGTGGAGAAAAACTGTATTGTTTTCATTTATATTACACACAATGCTCTGAGTACTGCTCATACTTCACTTCTGAAACTAACACTTCTGATTCCCAAGTGTATATGAGTTCTTTGCACCACCAAACAATTCTACAACATCTGTTTGGTGTTCTACAATTTAACTCAATTCTGACACTACCGAGAGATAGCATCAGATCTTACAGGTTAAAGATTCATTCCCACAAGACTGCCCTCCCCACTTCAGATGCCAATCACAAGTCCAAGTTGTTCCCTGTGCTTCTGACCAACTGGTTCTAGATTGGACCGCCTCCTCAGGTTCAGTGAATTTGCTAGAGTAGTTCACAAAATTTGGGAAAAGATTTTACTTACTTGATTACCAGTTTCTTATAAAAGGCTGTAACTCAAGGACAGCCAGAGGAAGTGGATGTCTCTTTAAAGTGGACACCTCAGTAATCAAAGCTTAAGTTGGGCATTTACAAAAAGAAAGGCCAACTGTCAGGGCTTATGTTTTGTGGTGATGCTGGTGTAAACAAACCTACTGTGCTGCCAGTTATATAAAAACATAGCACAATTACAGTACTAGGCTATACCATCTAAGTTCATGTAAGTACACTTTACGATATTTGTACAATGACAAAATTGCCTAACAATGAATTTCTCAGCACGTACCTGGTCATTAAGCAGTGTGTGACTGTATATACTCTTTCTTTTCTCAGCTCCTTTAAAAGACATAAAATTATATAAAGTAGTAATTATAACAATATATTGTTGGATTTGTAACATATGAGGATGTAATAGGTATAACAATCATGACATAAGAAGGGGGAAAAGAACAGTTATGTAGAATTAACATTTCTATACCTCATTGGAATCACATTAGTATGTATATCTAAAGTAGATTCTGATGAGTTGGGATGTATAATGTAAGCCCGAGCAGGGACTAAGGAAATAACTCAAAAAATATGTAATGGAAAAAATCATTACACTAGAAAACATCCATTTAACGCAAAAGAAAGCAGTAAGGGAGGAGTGGAGAAACAAAAAGGCAGAAGAAAATGTTACCAGATGGAAATCTGTCTCTACACGTAGAAATCAAAGGTACCAGAAATGTTAATCGAAAGGTAAATATATATTTTTCTCATTGTTTAAAACCTTAAAAACTATAATTGCTCAAACAAAAATAATAACAATGTTTTGCGGATTAACAATGCAGAAGAAAAATGCATATTAACAATCATGAAAGCCACAAGGAGAGAAATGGAGGTACGCTGTTTTATGTTTTTTATATTATACATGAAGTAATGTAATATCACTTGACAGTGGATATGCTGAAAGGGTTATGCCAGCAGGCTAGGAATTCACCTGAGCTGTTTGCTAAAATTTCTGTATAGCATGGAGTTCTGGTGAAGGCATGAGACATACCCATTCATAGTGTTGGCTTAAAACCATGTGTTGGAGAAATTGGGGGGCAATTTTTGCCAACTTGTCAGCATTCTTTATTGAGACTCCTGGAGGCTGCTTCTGTTCTGTAGCAAGAATATGCCTGCGTGGCTAGGTGAAGCACCATTTGGGTCTCCTTGGCTCTCAGGTGTTCTACATGCACAGCAGTGGTTCCTGATCTAAGATATGAAGTGCATTTGGCCATGGTCTTTACAGCAGGGGGGTCTATAAGAGATCCTCCTGACCTTTTCAGACCCATTCCTGTGAGGTAGACTTCGGTTGTGATGCATGTCTTCACTTTAATGCAGCTGTATTTGTATCCTTTTTCTGTAGGTTCATAAACATTGTCATTTTGGGTCTTGTGAGTCTTCTAGCAATTAACTGTTTATCTGCCATTGTTAGTGTGAAGAAGTATATTCTAACCTAAAGCAACATGAAAATATCAAAGCAAAGGGTTATAGCTAATGAGCCAACAATGGTCATAGTAGAGAATCATAAAAAGTACTCAATTAATACAAAAATAGGTACTTGTCAGAGCTTGGAGGTTGTCACTTCTGATGTTACAACAAGAAAAAAGCTGAACAAACAAAACAATCAGAGACTTTTCTTGAACTCACCAGAAAACTGAGGTTGCAGAGCAAACTGCCTCCTGAAATCTGTGAATGCAAAGGATCACAGCCAAGATCAGCCTACCTGGAGCAGATGCTGCAGGAACCAAAAGCTGGTAGGAATACTAAAATGGTAAATGTTGGAAAAGGAGAGGGAGGGAAGAAAAGGAGGGAGAGAGTAAGGGAGGGAGGAAGGAAGGGAAGAAAGGAGAAAGGAAGAAAAGAAGAAAAAAGGAAGGAAAAGGGAGGGAGTGAAGAAGGAAGGAAGGAAGGAAGGAAGGAAGGAAGGAAGGAAGGAAGGAAGGAAGGAAGGAAGGAAGGAAAAGGAAGGAAGGAAAAGGAAGGAAGGAAAAGGAAAGAAGGAAGGAAAAAGAAAAGGCCCCTTTTGCCTTTGGAAGGATTAGTGTGTTAGGTATCCTTGGCCTGCCCTGGGCATTGAAATTCTTATTCTGAATGTGTAAAATCTGATAACCTGTAATTAGGAATTTAGAAAAAGTTCTCTCTTGTTTGCTTATGGGTTATAACTAAGCCTTGTAGGCAGGAAGCTAGGAGGGGTGCTCTATTCTGCCCTCAGTTTTTCCCACTCTTGTCTCTGGGGGAGGGAGCTCTAAGGCTTCTCTGGCTCTCATGGCAGGCTGGAGACATGGGGTTCTTCTAAACTTGGGACTGGTGTGAAGCCACCTCCACCCACAGAGCTTCTCAGGTCTGCTGGTGGGATTAGACAAGTGTGTTCTGCTACCTGCAATCCCTAGTGAATCCTGGGACAGGCGATGCTTCCAAGTTTCCTGCACAGGATGTGATGGGAATAACTACCAATGACCTTATCCATGAAAAGTACTTGAAAAGCATTCAAGATTATTACTGATAAGCCAGAGGATAATCAAACAAGATGTAGTACTCTAGGCAAAGATTTTTTTCTTCCCTTTGAAAAATTACACACATGACACATGTTCTTATGGAATTACTATAAAAAAAGAAAATCGCCCCAAGTCCAAACACTCTGAGATAACCATGTCAGCAACACTTTCATTTGCAAATGTAGACATGTCTGTTTTATGAAAATGGTGTCATAGTCTAACATTGTTTTGCAACCTGCTCTTCCTTCTGCAATTTATCAGTCTATTGTGAAGATTTCGAGTCAGTATACATCTACACAGAATTCTTAATGGCTGCGTGCTGTTGCACCATTCTTCAATCGCTGGACGTTTAAACTGCAATTGAATCAGATATCTATTGATGCAATAATGTGATGCAGTGAGCAAATAAAATCTCAGTGGCATACAAGAATAAATATTTGTTTAATTTACAAGTTTTCAGAGGTCCAGCTGGTCTGGCCTCAGTTATTCTCTTCTCTGCTGGGCTGGGCTGGCTTATGCCTTTGCAGTCAGTCAGCTGCTGGTTGGCTGAGCAGCCCTCCTCGTTTTCACTTGCTCCTATATTGGGACTGGCTGGCTACTGGCTTCTTTAGAATGGCCACGGGTGGGACAACCAGGGCCATTCCAGTCTGTTCCGGGTGAGTTATCTTCCAGGAAGCTAGCTAGCCTTGGCATGTTCTCATGGAGCAAGGTCTACACAGAACTGTGCAAGCACTTTTCCAGGCCTCTGCTTGTGTCGTATTTGCTCACATCCTGTTGGCCAAAGCAAATCATCTGGCCGAGTGCAGAGAATGGAATGACTCTACCCAAAGTGTGGCCAGATGGCGTGGGTACAGGGAGGGGTGAAAAATTGGAACTAATTTTTTTTTTTACAGTAAATTATTGCACAAATATCTTTGAGCATTCTCTGATTATTCTGTAGGACAAATTCCCAGAAGTAGACTTGCTAGGTCTAAGGTAGATCCTCATCTGAAGACTCTGAAGACAAACTACCAAAATACTCTCCAGAAAGATATACTTATTTACATTTCCATGAACAGCAAGTAAAAGAGCAGATTTCTCTATGACCAGGATGTATAGAAAAAATATTATGCAAACTCTGGACACTCTAGGCATTTGTGTTTTAGTTGCATAATGTGCCTCAAAGGTTCACAGACATAAAACAGGAAAAATAGGTTATCTTGGAAGTCCCAGGAGAGGTATCCTAGTGTGGTGCTTTGAGATACATGTCCTTTTCTCCTTGTAAGAAGTATTGGAGTATTGGGAAAACCCCAGGACAATGTTCAGGAACGGAGAGTATAACCATTTATCCTGGTTTTCATGGAAACATCTAGTTTACCCTGTTTGTCCTGGCTTAATTATTAAGAGTACCCCAGCTTTTACTCTCAAAATTTCCCATTTTGGACTATAGATTATATGACCCCCCCGCCCCCAGGTAAAGATTACCTTAGCTAAGATCATTCCTTTGATCCCGAAACCCTTTATTCATGCAACTCCTGATTTGGGGGGTTTTATTTTGAAAGTTTATTATGTGCCAGATACTGTGCTAGGCACTGAGGATACAGCTGTGAGCAAAATCAGACTTGGTCCCTGCCCTCGTAGTGCTTTCAGTTTAATAAGGGAGAGACATTAGTGAAATAATCACAGATTAATGAAGAACAGTAGCAGTGGTGAATGCTGAAAGGGAGATTTGATCTTATCATGGAAGTCAGGAAAAGATCCAAGAGGAAGAAATGCTTCAGCTGAGATTGGAAGGAAATACTAGATTTACCTAAGGGAAGGCATTCTTGGGGCAGGTAGGAAACCTGTGCAAAGACGGTGATAGAAGGCAGCCAGTGCAGGCAAGGACGAGGAAGACCGAATGGGGAGGGGACAGAACGGGTGATTGGAAGAGGGTGTGAGATAAGGGAGAGTGTTTTTAAAAGTGGTCTCTATCAATTTTGCTTGTTTAAAAAGTACTATCCATGAAGAACTCTTACTAACAAAAAAGACTAAACCCAAAGTCTCTTAATGTAGTTGTGAGTTTACCAGAAGTGGGGCATAGAGACATAAGATTTTGACACAGTAAGGACCAAATCAACCAGATCAAGATTCATGATAATCTACATAACAAATGGCTGGAGAAATCAGTAGCATTTAAAAAATAAAGGCAAGGAGACTGTTATAGGATAGAAACAGCTTAAGAGACATAATAATGAGCTACAACGTGAAGACCTTATTTGAATCCTGATTTGAACAACCCAATTATAAAACGACATCCTTGAGACCATTAGGAAATTGATCATGGATTGGATATTAGATGGTAAGAAGGAATCACTGTTGATTATTTAGCTGTAATAATAGCATGGAGGTTATGTTCTTTTAAAATGTGCCCTTATCAGCTAGAGATGGATATTGTGATCACCTGACACATGAGATTTGCCCTAAAATACATTAGCAAAATGGTAATACTTGTTGAGGCTGGTGATGGGTAAGTGGGGGTTTATTATACTTTCTCTATTTTTTGATATATTTGAAAATGTTTATTTAAAAGGTTTAAAAAGCTGTATTGAAACATATCCTTCGTTCTGTTAAGGATTTATGGACAACAATCAGGTTAACATTCAATTGTGCTGAGTATAGAGTATGTCCTATTGATGCAATGGTTCTCCTAGGATGTTGGAGAGAATTCTATACTAATTTATCACTCTAGTGATACTCTACAATGACCAAAAAAAGCCAAAGGGAAGGATTTGTTTGAGAAGATATGACTAAACACACAGGAGGAAGGAGGTATATTATATAATGTAGGGTTCTGAGAAGGAAGGTAAGGTGGCCACGTCCAGAGTCAAGGTGAGGGTGGGGCCAGTGGAAACGTGTGTGTGTGTGTGTGTGTGTGTGTGTGTTGGTACCTAGAGGAGGAGGGAATTTTCATTTGGCAGCCTCGATCCTTAGAGAATTGAGATGAGGTCAAATGCTAAAGGTCGTGGGATTGGTTATTAGAAAACTAGTTTGAAGAGCGTGGAAGAGACTTGACGGCATTATTGAGGTGAATGGGGAGAAAGTTTACTGGGGGACACAGTAAAATTGCAGGACAGTAGAATTGCAAGAACCTTTAGAATAAAACATTGGACCAAAGACCCTAAGATGGATAAGGGAACAATGGAAGGAAAACGCCAGAGGACTGGGAGAAGAGAGAAGCCTTGCTAGTCTGCCCACACTGATGGTGCTGGAGAGTGAACTCACCTGTAGAGATGTGCACTCAGTGCGTGCGGGACAGGGACCATGCATCTGCATGTATAAAAGAGTGTCCAGGGGATTCTAATGCAGGTGCAGGTGATTCTTGAAGCATAGTTTGAGTAACCCTGCCCTAGAGGCTGGAGGAGTGAAGCCTGTTTGGGGCAGGAGGCCTGCTGTGTTCCACAGGGGAAGCCTGGTAGACAGCAGAAGTTGGGTCTGTTGGTAGCTTTCTTGGCCTGAGGGATTGTAATGCGAAGGCCCAATTTGTCCAGTTGGGCGGTCTTCCTAGGGTCCTGCGTGGGGCTCAAACACAAAGGTGGGTGGCCTTCAAAGTAATCCTGTCTGCGCTTGTTCCCTGGGCTTCTTGAGAACTATAACTACTAGGGCGTTTGTTGTTTGTTTTTGCCACTTTTGATTCTAGAAATAAAAATGGGCTTTTAAAATCAGCCAACCAACCAATCAACACTGTTGAGGTTGACACATTTGGGCTAATTGTTTTTCTTTTCATTTATATTTATTTCCCACTGAGTGTGAGGTAGCACTTTCAAGTAAATCTTTGGTAATTCCCAGGCATAAAGCAATTGCCTTCATTTCCCAGCGGGACATACTAAAGTGGGTTCATTTGTACAGAGAATGGAAATAGCCATTTTTATAGCTTAAGGCCTGGAAGAAAACTGCTTTTTTTCTGACAATCATAATCCACTTGTGCTTTAAAAAACATGTTTCAACATCAAAAGGACTTTAAGGGTCTGGAATGTATGAGAAGAATGTATTAAGACATATCTTATTAGCCAATTTATCTATAATCTAGATAAATTTACCTCTTATTTCTCCTCTCTAGCAACTTCCTCAACCACAGACCCTATGTGTTGCCTAGAGTCAAAGAATTCAGCCTGTTTTGAATGGAGAGGATTGCTTTCCTTTTTCCTAGTCTCCACTGTGATTCTCTGATTTGAATTTGCAATGGCAGAATGAAGGAAAAGCTGGTGCTCCAAGTGGGGAGCACGGCCTCAGCAAAGGCCTGGAGGCCAGCAGGTCAGGGGGTGACTGTCTGGACAACGTGACTGAAGCAGAGCAGAAACAGGCTGGCTTGGTATGGGGAGAGGGATTCAGGAGGCGGAGCAGAGGGGCTTTGAGTGGTGCCTGGGGAAATCCTGAGCCATTTAAATGAGCCACTTAAATCTGACAGACAAATTGGTGTTTTAAAAAGATTTACCAGGCAGTGATGAGCGGGATGAGGTAGAGTGGGTGGGGGCAATGTGTGTGTGTGTGGGGTGGGGAGATGACAGGTAACAAAGGTGGGGGAGAATGAAGCTAGGAGAATAAAGATTCTGCTTTGAGTCAACAAACACCTACTGAGCCCCTGCTGGGTACCTTGCCTGTGCCAGGCACCACTTCTAGTGCGCTCCCTTTCAGTGAGTGGAACTAGGAAGTGCCTTTTTATTCAAGCAGAAGCCTAGTGCCCTTCTTGCCACCTTCCTCCCCTTTTCTCCCCATCTATCAAGTTGTCCTGTCAACTCCATGCCTTTTACATCGGCCTGTTCTCCCTCAGCCCCACTTCCTCTATTCTCCTTCATTGGCTGCCACCTCTCCCTGGATTTCTGGTTTCCCTGCCTCCAGTCTTCCCTTTAACTCCTTCTCCATCCGGCAGCTGTTGGCAGTGGGGATGGCCTTCCTAAAACACATCGAATCAGGTTACCTCTCCCAACAGAAACCCTTCAGTGGGCTCCCCATTGCTTTCAAAGTAAAGTCCAAATGCTGCAGCAGGACCAGGAGGCCCTTGATATCTGGGTCCTGCTTAGCTCTCCCTCCTTCTCAGGCCTCTTGCCTCCCCGACCTTGAATCTTGGGATTCAAAAATGCTTTCAGTACCTCTAAGGGCTCATGTTGTCCCTCTCTTCTTCCTTATAGCAACAATATTCTCCCTTCTCCCCTCCTTGACTTATTCTTCAGAATATGTTTAGAGATCCCTTCCTTCTAGAAGCTCTTTCTGACTCACCTGGGTACTTTCAAAGACCTGTCTGTGTGGCCATCCTAGAGCTGTCACGGTGCATTGCCACTGGCCTTTCTCTGCTCTGCCTGTGCTCTTCAAGAAGGTGACGGCTGCATCTCCATCCTCACCCAGTGCCCTCCTGACACATAAAAGGTGCTTAGTAAATATTCATCAAACTGGAATGGGTGAATTTACAAGACCTGGGTGGTGGGGTTGTGCGGGGTGTAGGGAGGAGAGTGTTGGTCCCATCTCACAGATAAAGAGACTGAGCCTCAGAGAGTGATTTAATAATTGGTCTACGGCTGCTCAGCAACACAGCTGACAACCCCTTTTGGGGTTGCTGATTTCCTCCTGTCCACGGCTTTTCCCTCTTCCTTGCAGTCACAGAATGGAGATCATCAAAGAGTCCTGTGTAGTTCCTGCCACTCTGGCTGATCATTCAGAAAGCTTCCGGGGGCCGCCACCAGGATGAGTGCAGCAGCAGAGGATGAGGCTTTGCTGTGTTAGTGAGGGGTTTCATAAACTGAAGTGCTACTAAGTTTGGGGATTGCAAAGGGCTAGGAGTCCAAATGAACCATTTTCGACATAATCTGAACATTTGTTTCACCGAAGATAGTATTCAAAGCACAAATCCTCCCTGTTTCTGAAAAACAAAGAATTAGGTTACATATCAATCATCATTTCTGTTCTTATTTATTTTTCCTTCAATAAATGGTCTTTGTCTACTTTTATTTTTTATTTTTTTGATTGACTGGAATAACTCACAGCTGAGTGATAGATATTGTTCATTTAACTCCAGCATTTACTTTTCCCCTAAACTAGTGCTCTGTTCATGATTGAGCAGACTTCCCCCCCATTTAGCACCCACGTCAAACATCGCCACAGATCGCGGCTGCGGCTCAGGGAACGTCTTTGCGGCAATCCGTTCAAGCTGCAGCAGGCACGACGGGTGGCGTGGAAGCTCTTAATGACACGTCGGCAGATATTAGGGTTTTATGGACTGGAAAACGGTACAAATCAAAGCGCTTTGCTTACTGTTGATCTGTTTAGAACATTTTTATTTTCTAAGCTTAGCAATGTTCATCTTTTTCATCCAGCGTTTCGGTTTGGTTCTGTACATATTGATTTTGCCGTTCGCTGGTGTGCCTGGAGGAAGTCGGAGCACTCAGGTGTGCTGTCTGCAGAGTGCCGGCCAGGGGTGTCTGGACGGGGCGTGCTCGCTGCTTTGAGACCCCTCAACTCCGGGACTGGGAGAGGGCAGGGTTCACTGAGTAAAAAAGATCCTTGCACCTCTCTCTTGTTTGTGTGGTTTCCCCTTGGGTGAGATTTTTATATTTGTTTCTTCCCATCTTTTACATTCAAATCTCACAGCAAAAGCAGTGTTCTCTTCTTTAATTATATAAGGAGATGTGAGAGACAGGGCCCCAGTAGGGAACAAAGCCCATCACAGATGGTTTGCCTGGAGGTTGGCAAGTTTTTTTCTGTGAAGGGCCAGATAGGAAATATTTTTGGCTTCGCGGGTCACGTACAGTCTCTGTCACAACTGGCCTTAGACAATGACCAAATCATGGGTCTGGCTGTGTTCTGGTAAAACTGTCTTTAAAAAAATGAACTGGGAGGCAGGTATTTGGCCTATGGGCCAAATTTTGCTGACCCCTGGTTTTAACGAAAAGATTTATAGGGACAATGTTACAGATATATGGACAGGGAACAAAAAGGGGCATTGAGGTGCCCAGAGATGACAGCAGCAGGAAGCTGTTACTCCCTCAAGAGCTGAAGGGACGAGGGGAGAGAGGGGGTGGGGAGAGGGATATGACTGGCACCCAATGAGAATGGGCCCTAGGACAGTGGAGCAGGGAGGGAGAAGGAGTGAGATCCCCAGCGCCTCTTCTCCCTCCTTAAGGTCTGCTTGTGCTTCCCATTGTTGGATCCCATCAGTGGCCTGGTGGAGAAGTCCCCAAGAAGCAGCACCTCAGAGCACAGAGGAGGTGGAGCAGCAGGGACAACAGACCAGGGGGAAGGTAGGTGGAGGCAAAGGGAAAAGAAGCAGCATGGATAATGTCTCTTTGGGGACTAACTTCTTAGAACTCCCTCCTTCCAGGAACGAAAGTAAGCTTAGCTGACCACATCCCTTGATCCTGTTAGTTCTAGAGAACTAACCCTCCCTTACAGCCCTGCTCCAGGTCGGGCATGGCCCTGGTACAGTGACAGGCACATGGTCTAATTCAAGCTAATGAGACCCAGGCACAGAACTTTGTTTGTTTGTTTGAACTGTTAGAAAAGATAAGCTTTCTTTTTCCTGGTGGATGCAAACCTAGAACTTTAGCAGTTGACCGACTGCCCATGCGTTGAGGTCCTCACAAGGGGAGAGCCCGTGCTCTGTAATCACAAGGGAAAGCAGAAGGGCCTAAGGGTGGGGAGAAAGTCAGGTCCTCATACTGTCACTGAGCCCCAGGATCAAGAGGTACCTGACATGAATGCTCATTTCTCAGTTTGGTGAGCCAATATACCCCCCTTTAACTGAGACCAGCTTTCTGTTTCTAGAATGGAAAGAATCCTGGCTAAGAGCGAAAGTCCAGATCTATCTGGAGCCAAGGCCTGCTTCCCCACAGCCGTGTGGCCTTCACATGTGGCACATCTCATCACCAAAGCATGCAAGAGACAATGGTTCTCCTGTGTGCACAAACATTTTCGTGCGTGCATGCAGCTGCATTCAAGCAATGGCATTTTTGCTAGCATGTACATTTCTCAGACACAAAAATCTTTCTTTTTTTGAATATCTGCATGCCATGGACCTCATATGTCACAAAGACAGCCACTTCCTAGGTAATTACATAGGTATGGTGATAACCATAGCAACCTGGCAGTTCTGAGATGTAATGTCATGCAGATTGCTGCAGCTTAGGGGCACTGATGTTAACATAGTACCTGCCCTGGTCCGAGTTGTTTTGCAGTGACTTTTTCCTTTGCTTGAACGGAGAGCTTCTTTCCACACAACGCCTCCCATGAGTCCGTGGTTTCCAAAGTTTTGAATTTTATGGGCCAGAAAAATGTCCAAAAAAGAGAACTGACATAGAGTTGTTAATTTTATTTTGCTAAGTAAGAACGTTCCACAAGAGAGATAAAACAAACACTACCATCTATTACCAGCGTTTCATAAAAGAAAGGGCATTTTCCTATACCTGAAAGGAGAGAATGAAAGAGAAGACCTACAATAGAGCACATTTATCTTTAAGGAAAATGTATGACTTTGGGGATGCTGCATCTGGGGGACACTTGTGCTTGGCCAGCACACCTGGATGAGAGGCACACAGGGCCTAAACCCAGCCCTCACTTTGCTCGCCAAGCTGTGTGTCCTGCATGGGCTGTGTCCACTCAGATGAAGGGGCACTTTTTTTTTTTTACACAAAGGAGCTTCCTGCTTGCCAAGCTTTGTGCCAACAAGGCTGCATCTGCCCAGAAAGGGCAACTATTTCTAATCTGTGCAAAACACTTTGGGGCTGGCGGTGGCGTTGTACATTGTTATACTTTTAAAAATGTCAATGGTCACTGGGAACTGTGCTTTGACCAGTGCCTGGCAAGCAATAAATGTGTTCAGTAAATGTTGAAGGGCTGATGGGAACTCCAAGAGCCATTCTTGACTTGATTCATGGTTGTTGGAGGAGGATTAAGCAGGTGAGGACGATGGGGAAGCAAACAATGAAGAAGGTGAGGAACTCGTTCAAGGAGAAAGAGTTCGAGAGTGAAATGGAGTGTGCTAGTATTGAATGGGTAGGCTGTAGGCCTGAAACTTACATGGTATCATTACATTACGTCAATTACAACTCAAAAGAAAAGGGAAATGGAGCCCTTGAAAATGGAGCCAGTTATTAAAAGGAATAATCTGTTTTTGCCTGGCCCTTGTCTGCCCTCTCATCTGACCGGGCGTTCAGGAGGCTAGCTCTATCATCCACTCTCTTTCAGATCTGCCTGTCCGTGGACAGCATGTGCTTGGCTCTGCTCTTTGCCAAAGGGTAAACATGGCAGTGAAAGCCCTGCTCCAGTGACATGAAAAAGCCTGTGGCTTTTCCAGTGATGCCTGTTCTGAGGGAACGTTCCTGTCAAGCTCTGGGGTTCAGTGTTAGGGCGCCTGTGGTAATGAGCTCACACGTGACGCATGAACTGTGGGTAGAAATGATGTGGTCACTTATGGGTAGAGGCTCTGAGAGTCAGTGAGGGGCTCACCATACTTGCATTTTCCTCTTTGTCATGACGATTGGCAATGTTCCAGATAGAGTCTGTTCCCTGAGTGAAGATGACATGGAGTAGACGCTTAGCTGACCCATAGCGGACATCTAATGCCTTTCTTTTTATCAGCCACTTAGATTCCTGGGTTGTTTGTTACTGCAGCATAAGTGTCCCATCCTGACTAATACAAGGCCTATTGTTCCTGCACGTCCTTCTAAGCCACTTTCTCCAACAGCACTATCAGGGACAGATGGACAATGACATTTCCATCTGCCCTACTCAAACCCTGATGGGCTATAAAGGCTATTATTTGGACTCCGTTACACCCCGATAAGAGTTCTGTCTGCAGAATTTCAGATAGTAATTAATCTTGCATCTCGGTCTAAAAAAAAGGAAGGTTGGAATCATCAATAGAAAATGAATTGGTGAGTTCTGATGTTGTGAAGTGAGTGGAAGATTATTTAGATAAACGGATTAATCTGATTGAAATGGTGCCTAGAAGTAAATGTCAATGAACCAGACGTGGTAATTTCTTGCTCATGAAGTAGTGTTAGTATGCATGTGATTTGAAGTTTATGTTAAAACACACTTACAAGATTGCCTCTTGGGCTGGGGATGGTGTAAACAGGGGAAGGGGCCACTATGAAAGGGGACTATTTGTGTCAAATGTGGTTAGCTCAAGCAGGATGACGGGCCAGGCTCGAGATTCCTAGAATGTAGTTGCGAATCACAAATAGTAAACCAAGGCCAGAAATATATCTTTTGTGTAGAAATTAACATCAGCTATCCGTAAACATCTGCTAAGCAAATTCCAAGTGGACTCTCTGTGCTAGTTTTGCTTCAGTGCTTCAGAATAACAAGAATTGTCTTCAGAGGGAACAATTGCCCTCTTAAAATGTGTGTGTGTGGGATCTTAGGACAGAGATAGTTACCCGGTCACATGCACATTTCCCAAACTGCTTGCTGTTAAAATGTGTGCTCAAAAAAAGAATTCTGTGATTAAAAAAACAATAACTGAGGAAATACTGAGTTAAAGTTAAAGGAGTTTCTTTACCTTAGCACTTCTCAAATGTTCTAACACGTTAATGTTCATTGTGCTTCTCCAGAAGGGGCTATAGTATGCAGCGATCGCAACTGCCCCAATATTTTTGACAACATCTAGATAGGTAGGTAGGTAAGTAGGGAAAGAGGGAGAGAGAGAGAGAGAGATAGACAGACAGACATATGGACAGACAGATAAGGGAAATGGATGGTCGAACGGTTGAAGGGATGGATAAAGGTATAGTTATATTGAGTATTTCACTGGACTATTTGTAAATGATGAAAGTATTAAATGAACCCATAAGTATACCTTTGACTGGATAAACGAACCTCCTCTAATGTGAGCTCTTACCGAGAAAGTCAAATCAGCTAATTAGATTAGGACGCTTCTGGGAAACAGACTTCCATTTAAAGGGGACTTAAACAATAAAGATATTATGTCACGTAAGAAATACGAAGGCAGGTAATTTCAGGATTGGTTCATTCAGCAGCTCTACAGTATCATCATGATTCAGACGTTTCCTTTCTTTCTGCTCTGCCTTCCTCAGCACAAAGGCAATGTCTCCCTCTCAATCTCAGATGTCGCTGCAGTTTCTGGCACCCGGCAGGTGCAATCCTCCACAAAGCTGGAGGAAGCTGTTTCCTCCTTGGTGGAGCCTTTTTCAGGAAGGAAACTCTTTCCCACCAGCCCCTGGCAAGCTCTCCTGTAGGCCCCCGTGGCAAGGTTTCGGTGGTAAGCTTGTGCCCTGAATGTAATAGAAGCAGGGAAGGGGAGTATTTGGCATTTTAGGTGTCCACAGTGGGAGGTGGGTCCTATGAACAAAGGTAAGTTGGGGTGTCTCAGGATAGTTGGTAGGCCAGCAGCCAAGAGTGTCTGTCATACAATTGTGTATTCTTAGTGTTTTAGTCTGGGTTCTCCAGAGAATATAATGCTATCACACACACACAGAGTAAATACCGAGTTAAAGAAATATATATATATATACATACACACATATATATGTATATATATATATTTCTATATATATGTATATATAGTTCTCTCTATATATTTCTTTATATATATGTATATACATATTTCTATATATACATATACATACATACATATATATACATACATGCATATGTGTGTGTGTGTGTATATATATATACATATATATATATATATATATATATATAGAGAGAGAGAGAGAGAGAGAGAGAGAGAGAGAGCACTTTATAAGGACCTGGCTCACATAATTATGGAGACTGAGAACTCTAGGATTTGTAATCGGCAAGCTAGAGACCCAGAAGAGTCGACAGTGTAGTTCTAGTCTGAATTAAAAGGTAGAAGGCTTATGTTCAGCTTTAAACTAGTCAAGCAGAGAGAGAATTCTTTCTTATTGTACAGTTTTGTTCTACTCAGGCCTTTAATGGATTGGATGAAGTCTACCCTCATCATGGGAGAGTGATCTGCTTTACCTGGTCTACTGATGAAATGCTGATCTCATCCAGAAACACCCTCACAGACACACCCAGAATAATGCTTAACCAAACATCTAAGCTCCCCATGGCCTAATCAAGTTGACACATAAAATTAACCATCACATTTAAGTAAGTTAACTCTTCAAACTGTAGTCATTTCATTTATAAGATGAGATATCTAATTGGGTTGCTATGAGAATCATATAAAATAACATATTTAATGTACCTAGCATAAAATTCTCTCTCAGTACAGGTATTTTAGAGCACAGAATTGGACTCACTATAGTAGTAACCACTCCAATTTTATTTGCTCTTTCTCTCTTATGCTGCCAAGGCCTTGAAACCCTACAAATGCCATCAGTTGAGAACTCTCAGGGGATAGCATGTAGACTCAGAATTAGTCTGTCTTTGTAGATTGCCACACAGCCATGATATTTCTTTTCTACCCTGGCCCTTTGCAAATGTCAGCTGCCTGTAGAGTCACTTGAGGTAAGAATGCTAATATCCATGCCAAAGGCGCCTCTTTACTGATCTCGGGATGGCACCGAGGATTCCAGAGCTAGGTTCTGAGCAGAAGCAGAGGAAAGCCCTCCAAGTTGAATAGAACCTTCCATGAAAACTGCGCCTTTGGCCTCTTCTGCAGCCCTTCTCTTCACAGCTCATTCATTTATTGAGCATCTATTATGTTCCAGCAGTGTGCTAGAGAGTGGCTCATAGATGATTGACAATTAGGCTGAACCAAAAGTGTCTTTTG
The DNA here is from genome assembly GCA_028627145.1 of Eidolon dupreanum. NCBI lineage: Eukaryota > Metazoa > Chordata > Mammalia > Chiroptera > Pteropodidae > Eidolon > Eidolon dupreanum. The sequence continues at coordinate 18,650,700 of CM053510.1, forward strand.
AGTTGGCATTGGAAGACTGTAGAGTCAGAGGCAGATTCTGCCTATTCCCCAGACTCAGGGTGCGAAGAAGCCACGGTGCTCATGTCCTCCTGAAGCTTTGGCAGCTAAAGGGATGGGAACTGGGGAAGGCATAAAGATTTTGCAGGGATGACCTCTTAGAGTAAGAACCATTGCTTCTTCACGTATCTGCTATCTACATTGGATCTTCTGCAGCCGGCCTCTTGCCAATGTGCCATTTTGGAACAGAGGGAGACAAAAACAAATAAAGCTTCTCTCTGTGTCCTCTTTATCTGCCTTCTTCTGGGATTTTCTATCCATGCTTCGGCCTGAAAACACCAGAGGATGGAGAGCTAGCTGAATGTTCTTCCTCCTTCTACTCCAACCAGAGTGCATGTTTTAAAGGAAAAACAGGGTTCTAATGTTAGTCATCATTGCCGGTGATGTCACAGCTTAAGTGAGTTGGGCTCTAAATTCAGTGAGCGTAGTAAAGATCACCTACCATTAAAATAACCTTTAAGAATCCAAAGTCCCATAGGTATGGTTTTGTGGATCCCAAGCTATAGCTTAATTCCCAGCACGGCAGTCTTTCTGTGAACCCAGGAACAAATTGTTATTTCTGTGTTTGGGCACCAGATGAGGTACCCGATTTGTGTTTAGGGATCATAATGAATGCGAAATATTTGTGCTTTTTGTTCTTTGTTTGATGTTAGTTAAGTGTGTGAACAATATGCACTCATTGTAGAGGTCATTGCTGATAAATAATATGCCAGCCATTTGTGTGTCATGGGATATTTTAAGAATCATTTAAAACTATTACTATTCCACCCCCTACCCTCCCCCCAGCTTTTTATTTTAGAAAAATTTTAAACCTAGAGAAGAGTTAAAATAATTGTAAAATGAATAATGAATACTCATATATCCCATATATCCTTCACTTAGATTTATCAGGCAATATTTCACCACATTAATGCTATCTATCTCTCTCTTTCTCTCCCTAATAGACATGTGCGTGCGCGTGCACACACACACACACACACACACACACACACACACACACACACACTACCATACCACAAAGCACAGGAGATCTTTTGAGGCAGGCTTGGTGAGGTACAGGTGGCTTGAGTAAATACCCTGTGGGATGTGAGTTTTCGGGGTCAAGAGCATGCCGGGTTCTATGTGCCCCCCCCCCCAAACAGAGGGTGCCCAATCAATATTCAGTGTGGCCAAGTTTTAGGGTAGACTCAAGCTTTGGGTGGAAAGGAGCAATCACGCATCTGGGGACAAGATTCACAGAGGTGAAGAAGATGAGGGGAGGGAGCGAGGGCATGGAGAGAGAGGACTTTGATGCCTCCACGTCCGTGTGTACGGACTCCAGAGAAAGTGGCTGCAGAGAGAAGCTGGAAGAGTGAATTGTCCGTCTATTTTTTGAAAGACCCTGGGAGAGGAGCACAGCTGTCCTCTGGAACAGAGGAGAATGGGAGAGGGTGAGAGAAGAGACCACTCCACTGCTGCCAAGTGGGCTGGCTATAGCGGAGCAGCTTGGCCTCGACGCCAGCAGAACTCTTTCCCAACATCTGGAAAGAGCTGCAATAGCAGTGGGCTTGGGAGGCCGTCCGGGGGTTGGGGGTCATTGGTTATCAGCATTTCCAAAGCCTTGTCCAGGGTTTCCTCAAAAAGGCTACAGGGACTTTGAGAAGGGAGCCAGAAGACCTACAGCAGTGGTGAGGCAGGCCAGAGAAACACACGCCACTTGATGACAATGACACCCACATCTGGAGAGCATCTTGCCATTGGCAAAGCACTGTCTCAGTCCTACAGAGGTTGTCATTCCTAATTTTTACATAAGAAAACAAAGACCCAGAGGAGTTAAGGGACCGATCCAAGGTCTCTCACGGTAGTGCCAGGATGCATGGGGTCATCATTTCATGTTTTCTGACTCTCACTGTGGTACTCTCAATCAGTGTGGAATGCGAGCGAGTCATCTGGGGTACAAAGTGTAAGGAAGCAAGTGCGGAGGCTGGGGCACGAAATTTAAGCACTGGATATTGGCTCCAGAATCATGCAAGTGCCTCCTTAAATTTTGTCCCTAGACACCTTGCTTGCCTAATTCACTTCCTCTTTCTTTAGTTCCCTGTCCGAGTCCAGTGGTAGAAGGCTTTGCCAGAGAAGAATGCTGCTGGGATTGCACACTGGGTGCCCCTGGCCCCCATTTGCCTATTGAGCAAGCCCAGGGCTTCACCATGGGTCACACCCTCACTGAGAAGTTGCCTAGAATTTAAGTCTGTTCTTGCAGCTAGGAGAAAGGGAAAGAAGGAGACTGTTGCCACCAGATATGCCAGACATCACAAACAAACAACAAAAAAGATTCATGTGTTCAATGGAGCTGAATTTTAATTGATACTTTCTTCAACTGTGGTTCTGAATCAACATCCCTCAACCCCCAAAGATGATGAAGGGGGTGCGGTTTAACGCCACAATTAGCAGACAACCCCACAACAAATACAGTAAACATTAATCATATTAAATATTGAACACAGACTTTGGTACGCTTGAAGAGCAATGGGTTTTTAAAATTTTATTTTACAGAAGACAAAGCAATGATTGTAGAGGAATTATTCCAATGTCAGTGCTGAAGGGAAATAATGTAACATTCTGGAATTTATATAAAAATTACAGCTTTGTTGTGTTTCACACTATATATAGTAATTTAATCATTTGCAGCTGATTAATTTCAGTGAAGGAAAATGTAGCATTATGCATCTCTAATGGAGTTCTAAGGTTTGAATTCTGATCATGAGTTGGGCACAGTTTAAGTCTAAATTAGCAATTAGCTTGGGCAATGGACATTTAGGTCGAAATGGAGTCATCTGTTGACACGCACTGAGTCAACAAGAGAATAGCAACAAAGATGATCAGAAAAATGTTTCCCACAGAACACTCTTCGCTGGGTTAATAATTATAATTCCTTACATTAGCAGAGTGCTGTTGCACGTTAGAAAATGTTTTCTTATACATTTATCTCATTTGCTTTGGTCTTCATGTAAGTCTATAAAGTGGGTGTTTGTGTTCCATTTTAGAGCAAGAAAACTGAGGCTTAGAAAAATTAAGGTCACACTGAGGAAGAACATGTTGTAGTGAGATTTGAGCCCAAGTGTTTTAGTTTCAAAGGCAGTATCTACCTTTTCTGAGGAAATTTGCTCTGTCTTGAGATTCTCTAGAGTGAAGTGAAAAGGTAATAATGTTACTAATAAAAGTGAACCTTGACAAAATTCTCAAATATATCCAGCACTGTGCTAAGCACTTCACAGGTGTTAGCTCACTCAATTCTTGAACACATCTATGAGGTAGGTACCATTAATATCCTCTTTTACAGATGAGGCGCAGATGGGTTAGGTTATGTGTCCAAGGATGTGCTTGGGATTGAAAACCTTGCCCTCTACTATAATACTTAGCTCCTCTCAAGATGGTTCTTAAATCCCAGGCTAAGGTGTCTCGATATTGTAGTCCATTTGGGATTTGATGTGTTTGGTTGTGATGGCACATTTTGAATCAAGAATAAGTAGATCCCCTGTGCTATATATCATCACATCCATTCCCCCTTCTCCACCCTACTCTGTGCCAGGAAGGATAAACTGGGTGGATCTGTTGGGTGTGGCCACTGGGAATAATGGCAGGAGGTAGGAAGGAAAGAGGTGAGAGAGGCTGTAGTGTTTATTCCTCTAGTTTCCTCATCCAATGGTCACAGCTCCTGTCAAGTGGCTACACTGCTCCCTCTCACTGCCCCTTCGGGCCCAGAGGTGGTCGCGATGCCCACTATTACCAGCCCTGGAGCACTACACTCTCCCTTCTTGCAGTTTCTGCTTTGACCAATGAATGACACATCGAAGACCTGCTCCCAGCTTAACCAGGTAGAGGTCACTTTCAAGCAACTGGACAGAGAAGACATGAAACATAGTGAGTCATTCAATATTTTATCTAAATGCCTAGAGAAAGCCAGGACAGGAGTAAAGAGCTATAGCTGTGCTACATTCTTCAAGCAAATAGAAGAGTCCACAGCATGTGTCTAGAGCCTCCAATCCCTTTGCACATGCAAACTGCTGACTCTTAGTGCTGTCCCCAAATATCAGGGCTCTTTGGATGAAAGTGACACAAACTCGACTTAAATTGGCTTCCTCAAAAAAGCAGATTTTATTAGTTTGTGGACTCAAACTGTGGGAAAATTAGAGTGTGCCTGGACTCAAAGAAGCTGGGATGCAGAAACTCTATCACCAGGAGGATGCTCTCTTTCTTCTTTCTTTTTTTCTGCTTCTTCCTGCACATTGTCTTTACTCTGATGGATGCAGCTTTGTCAGTGATGCTGATTGACAGTAGAAAAATTAAAACCCCACCATTCAGGTCAGAACTAGTGATCTGTAGTTAAATTCACTGAATCAGAGTCCTTGCAGGAAGCAGAATTTCTCAGATGATTTAAAAATGAGGTTTTTAGTAAAGGGACTATTTAAGAGGTATGGACGAAGTTAAGTATATAAACAGGAAATATCAAGGCACTGAGACTGGAAGAGGAGGAAACTATTACTGTCCTAGGGCTGAAGGGCCAAAAAGAAAAACACTGCTGCTAGAGCCAAAGGTAGCTGCATGGTGGAGAGTCACCAGGTAAGGACTCAGGTGGCGAAGGTTGCAGCTACTGCCAGCAATAAGAGTAGGAAGAGGTCAGAGTATCCCAACCTCTCTCACCTCCTTCCTGTGGGTATCATCCCAGTAACATGCTCCCAGGGGCTGCATCCAACCAGAAACCTCATTGCAAGGTAATCTGAGTGGTGCAAGTTTCGGTGTCAGCCTCCTGGCATACAAAATAGGACAGTTAAGGCAGAAAGTGGAATTCAGGAAACAAAGGGAGAGTAACCTACAAGTTCATCTTGTCTAAGTCAGGGCTGGAGGGTAGGAAAAGTGAACATACATAAGAGTGCTTTTGTTTTACAGGAGAATTTCCTGAGAATTCCAACTTCACTGTAATAATCAACTGAAGCAAGGATCATCCATACATGCTAAAATCATTGAGTGAACAGTTGGTTGGCCGCCAAGGTATTTACATGATCTCAAAGTATCCTCCCAAAGATTACTTGTTAATTACACACACACACACACACACACACACACACACACACACACACACACACAAGTAAGGTATCTTCACAATAGAGAGATCTTCCAGACAGCTGCTTAACCAAGCAATCAAGCTTAGCATCACCAATAATGGGACACACTGACTGTAGATGCCTTCTCATGAGATGCAACAGGAAGTATTATATAACTTCACCTTTGTCATACGTGGGCCAAAATGTTTAAGCTGAGTCTAATCCAGAAGAAATGGCCAGGCAAGTCCAGATCACAGGGCATTCTACAATACAGTTTACCTGGACGCTTCAAAAAAATCAGCATCCTGAACAGCAATAACCACAAAAGCAGGGCAGCATAAAAAAGAGAGCTGCTCACAATTTGGATAAATCTCACAAACATAGCATCGAGCACAGGAAGCCAGGTGCAAAATAGAAAAACATAGTTCTACTTACATAAAGTTAGAAAACAGACAGAACCTATTTAGGTATTAGAAGTCAGGACGGTGGTTGCCCTTGGGGGTACTGTCAGGAAGGGAGAGAATTCCAGGGTGCTGCTGATATGCTGTTCCTTTATCTTAGTGCACATTACAAGGCTTAGTCACTTTGTAGAAATCTGTTATAGCTCAAGGTTCTCTAGGACCATTCTCCAGCACTAGGGCCAGGGTTCTTTCTGATCGGTGGTGCTCATGACATGCTGGTTGCTAATAAGTTTGAAGATCACCTGAACCTTCCAGGCTCACTTGTCACTCAGATGTCCCACAGATAGCCACTTTAAAAACCTCTGACAAGAAAACTGTTGAGTTCTTCTTTGAAGCATACTAAACCACTTTGACAAATTATGTCAGCTGCAAAAATGTTGCCATTGGAAATAACTGTCCCAGATTAAATCTCCCTTTAATCAATAAACTCCAGTCTGGCAATTCAAATTGCTGCTTTACCCTTATGCTTTCAGAAAATAATAATATCCATCGTGTACCGAGTAATGTTCACTGACAGCACTGTACTAAGTGCTCTACGTGCAGCGTATCTTTGAATCCCCTCTGCAGTTTTGAGGCTCGTAGGCTGAGATTCAGAGAGTTTAGATAATTTGTTCAAAGTAACACACTAGAAAGTGTCAGACTGGGACTCGAACCCAGGCTGAGTAACTCTAAAGCTCTTGACCTTAAAGCTAAACTGTCCGATATATGGTCTCATACGTGTTGGTTATCTTGCTGTTGCTGTTGTTGTTTTATAATCTCTGCTATTGTAGTGCCTTTAGGAATGCCTCTGTGTGTGTGTGTGTGTGTGTGTGTGTGTGTGTGTGTGTGTGTGTGTGTGTGTGTTTAAGAGAAAGAAAGAACAGGAATGTACATCTATAGGGTGAAGTTACATATATACACATCATTATTGCCAGGTCCCTGTTCGCCTTCATTTTATGTGATTCCTTCTGATTGTCTGGGTTGTCTGAGATTGAAAGCTGCTATAGGTCAAAGGCTTTGATCATTTACTCAGAACCCAGATGAATGCCACGTGCAAGCCAGTCCTCTCTTAAGGCATCTGGATCACAATAGGGATGAAGAGGAAAAAGAACTGATAAGTGAAAACTTCTGAGACCAGGCAGGACGAGATTGCTAGTTTCTCTCTGCCAAGATGAGCTGTGATGGTCCTTTTACTCCCTCCTCCTCCTCTTGTCCCTTTGTCCCTTTCTTCCTTTTCTCCTTGTCCACATGCAGATGGGCACGTTGACCTCAAAATCATTAGGGCTTGGGTATTCTGCAAATCCACTCCAATCCAGAAATGCCCACCAAAAAGACAACTTGAATTCCCCCCCCCTCCTCCCGGCATAATTATGGGAGGAAGTGAATGGAGGGAGGGAGAGAAACTGCATCTCATTGCATTTCTAACAATGTTGCTTCTCCTGGTGTGGGAAGAATGGAACCCTGAGGCTGGAGATCTGTGTGCCGGCAGCCCATGGGTCTAGGTGGTTTCTTCCAAGTGCCCCCTCTCCATCAGGGACCATGCCCTCTGCTTCATGGGCAGCCCTAGCCAGAGCCTAGCTAGCTAAGCATCTGAGATTCTGTTAATCCTGCAGTGAAACGGCCGAAGGCCGACATCGCCATTGTGCCACCTGCTGGAAGTTTAGAAAAAGAATCTGAAACTCCTGATGTGGCTGTAACGAGCAGCTTCACAAACCTAATGATGATTTTTAACACATCTCATTTTGTCTTATTACACAAGTTACACAGATTTATGAAAAACAATTTAGGAGGTTCATACAAGTGAAATAAAACAAAAATCACTCACGATCCTGTCACCCAGAAATTACCATTGTCTATGTTTTGTTGGCTATCCTTCCAGTCTTTTTTCTAGTTGGATATATATATATATAAATTCATATACACTATTAGTCTCATTCAATACACATTGTTTTATAGCTTCGTTTTCAAACTTAACAATATATTTTAAGTTTCTTTAAATATCATTAATTGTAATCTCCAACATGACCTTTGCTAAGCAGTGTTTTATATCTCTACAGCAGAATTTTGGAGCCTCTTCTAAATATATTAATTACAATGTTGACTATATTTTGAGTTTTTACTAAGTCTTATTTCTCTCCTTTTCTCTTTTTTTCTCTTTTATTCCTTCTTTCCTTCCTTCTCATTTTTCATCTTTCTTTATTTTCCCTCTAGCTGAAAAGGTCTACAGCAGATGTGGTTTGGGCCAATTCCTTGCAGTATCTCTTGCCTCTCTCATCCCTGCACATAGAGAGCTCCAGAGACTTCCAGCGGGCCCTGGCTCTCTCTTCCAGTGGGCTCCTCTGTCCCTGCGTTGGAAGATGGAACACTCTGTGCTCCAAATCAAGATGGGCAAGACAGATGGGATCCCAATCTAGTGCCTCCTCCAGTGTCCAGTAAAAAACAAAAAGCTAATGATTACTGATCACTTACCGTGTGCCAGCCTGGCTCCATTCTAAAAATCCTGCATGAACTATCACAGGTGAGCATCACAAAACCCTTACAAGATATAGTACTTCTTTTTTCTTTTCTTTTACTGGACAGCTCAGAACACCGAGCTTGAGAAGAACAAATGATCTTGCTCAAGATCACCAGTTCTTAGAGTCCTAAGTCTCCGTGTATAGTGATTGCTTAGTAAAACAAAACAAAACAAAACAAAACAAAAAAGGTTTCTAGCTTGTCTTAAAAAAATTAGAACATCTGGCAGCATGGGTTTGTGTTCTCCCACAGGGACAATGCCCCCAAGCTGAGCAGCAGACCTATATCAGACCAGTGCAGACTCTCCAGTTGCACTATCTCCACCTCTTGTACTTTCTCCCCACAACAGAGGAGGGATGTCTACTGCCAACCACACGGTGGGGTGAGCTGGCTTCATCTAACAGAACACGAGAGATTACAGAAAGACAATGACAGGCTCAGGGCTTTACATTTCTGGCTCTCTCTGTCCAAGAACCAGGGTGTTTATGGCTGCCCTGAAAAAAAAAAAACTGCTTGTCTCTCCTATGCACGGGAGTGGGGATAGATTATGAGGGTTCCAGACCAGGAAAGGAGAAACATAATTATAGATCGGACTGAAATAGTGGCTCTGGGTGCCATTACCAGAGCTACTGGCAGTAGGAAGCCATTTGAAGTTCATAGGCCGGAAAGAACATTGTGGCTGCAATGTGGGAGGTGAATGGGATGGAGGAAAATGCTGGAGGCTAGGAGATTGCTGTTCTGGTGTCTGTCCCAGAGCAGGTGCTCAGTGTGTGCTGACTGAATAGCTTTGGTGAAAAATGATAATGATCCAAACAAGTAGAAGGGCAAGATGTATGGAAATGGATGAAGATGATAAATTCATGTGACTCTCATGCTTGGAAATGATACACCACATTATATTCAAGATGGCAATTACTTCTAGGGATGGGGAAGGAGCTGTAATCATAGAACGGATCAAAGGGATCAGAGCTCCAGCTCTGATATATATTTTATATATTAAACTGGGTGTTGGGTGATACTTTACCTCTTGTAAATCTGAAAAATATTTTAGAGGCAGAATAGAAAGTGTTGTGTCTTGGAACTCTCTGCAGTCCCTCCCAGAGATTTTTGTATGTCTACAGAAGATGATTCATTAACACGAAGGACAGAACGTCTAATGGAGAACTGTCTAGTTGCAGCATCCTGTAGGTGGGAGGGATATTTACAGGGTGAAGAAGGGTATTGGGCCTCATCTGCAGTCACATATACACGAACGGCCCTGACTGTCCTACCCAGTGGCACATAGGGCTGCGGAGCCCTGAGTAGTGCAAACTGTGCTTACCCTCTGGGACAAATCTCCTTGGCAAGCGGGCTGGTTGCTCTGGGGCCCACCAAGGAGCATGTCGGTAAGCAGCCATTTTAATAGTTACACCCCTCACCCCCAAGGGCCTGAGTTTCTTCTGTGAATTTCTTGTAATTTTTCTTTTTTTAAAGCTAAGATGAACATGCTAATCTTTCTCCTCTCTCTGCTTCACATCAACCCCGGGGCACAGCCTTGCATTATTCATGAAGGTTTACATTAGTCAAATGCTTCAAAGTTTCATAAAGTTTCTATTTTGGAGCACACGTTCTTTGTAGAGCGGGCACTTAGTAGACAATGCGATCCTGTTTTGGAGGTTCTCCAACATTCTTAATTCCCATCTGCTTTATTTGCTGCAGCTGTTTTACTTCTTCCGAAGAGACCATATCTCAGAATTCTGCAGCATGTAGACTGTTTTCAAATAAATGCAAGCACTAGGAAATGCTTTTGGGGTTGAATGAATGCAAAAAGTGTTGAAATAGCTATATTCACTTGGTTTGTCTTCTCTGTTTAGTGAAATCCTGTGATGCCCACATGTATAATTTTTTTTTTTTTTTGGAGAGGCTACTACTTGCCTCCAGTATCTATTTTCTCTTTTTTCCTTACTTTTAGTCAAGCCAGGTGGAATAAAAACTACATTTCCCAAGTTCCCACAATACTCCCTGTAGTGGCCATGTGACCAAGTTCTGGCTAATGAAGTCTTTCTTGCCTGTGATTTTAAAGTAGGGGCATGCTCACATTTTCTACTGCCTTTCTGCCTCCTGGAGTGTTCTGCCATGGCTGGAGTCTGAACTATGAGGAGGCATCAATGAGCTGAGGACATTAAAGCAACAAGATCGAAGTCACTGAACTCTCCAACCCTCAGAATGCCTTACCAGCTTTGGACTTCCTAAAAGTGAGAAAACTACCCTTTTGTGTTCTAGGGAGGGTGAAGGTTGAGAGGTAGGGGAATGCTGTGACACACAAATCCAACTAATTCTTACTAATTCACTCTTTAAAAAGACAAAGCCTTTCGAGAGGTTTGTAAGAAACACTTTAACAATTGGACAGTGTCTTACTGGTTTCATATTGAAGGTCACCAGTCGGAAGGACAGATCCCAGGGTGTCAAGTCCTGGAGGCATAAAGAACTTCCTATACACCATCAGATCAACTCACTCCGCATCTTCTTTAGCCATAGATACCCATAGCGTTAGCAGTTAGGCACTAAATCGCCCAGGGATGTTATGTTCCCTACTGTACTAGAAGAAAAAGGGAGCTGATCCAGCTAAGCCAAAATAATGATGTCACAGCACCATCATGTTCCAAATGATTGAATAATATTGGATTACTGGTATTCTTCTCACTAGAAAAGCGCAAGACTGAAAATCACCAATAATCCCACTACTGAGTTACCATTTTGATGCAAATATAGATGCTTATCTTTTTCATAAATATAGTAAGATATATGTTTTTATAGTTTGCCTTTACAACCTTTTAATAGAATAAACGTTTTCATATATCATTATAAATTCTTCTCCAATATAATTTTTAATCATCTTTACTCCAGACCATCAAATGGCTATACTCTAATGACATAATCAATGCTTGAGTCTTGAATCAATCTCTTTCTCTCTCTCTCTCTCTCTCTCTCTCTCTCTCTCTCTCTCTCTCTCTCTCTCTCTCTCCCCCATTATAAATGACACTGGATGAACACCCTTGTACATAAATATTTGCACACATCCTGATTTTTTTATTAGGGTAAATTCCTAGAACTTGAATTCAGGAGGATTTAGCCACAGTTGCTGCTACCCCCCCTTTTCAAGACCCATGTTGATGTCAGTGATATTTCACTGTCTCATCTGGTTGGAAAACTATCAGTCAGGTTTCTAGAACAAAAACCCATTGTCTGATTTATGTTAAACAATAAGAGAATTTGAACGTTTCTTGTTCTGAAATATTCATAGGTTTTTGTTTTCATCTTCTACCATTGCAAGCGGTTAAAAACACAGCCCGGAGAAGTGGCATTTTTCTTTCAGAAAATGAATTGGTAATTTATTCAAATGAGGCTGGGTAGTTGTTTTAAATTATTACCTTATGCAAACCTCTAATGAAATGAAGTCAGTTTACATCTTTAAATAACCTTTAATATTTGTACAAGTAAATATCTCCATTTGACAATAATGGAAATTGTCAGAATTTTCATTTTCTCACAGTTTAGCTCACTCACAATGGCTGTCAGACAGCCAAACGATATGACGCAGAACATTGCTAATCGTTTCAGCAGAAGACAGTATTTCAAAGGTAAGGGAAAGGAGGTGCAGACACTAATGAAGTTTTATTATCAGAACATAGAATTAGGATTGTGACAAGAGACAATGGTGGCAATGACACATAGTTAGAATGTTAAAGCTAGTAAAATTTCTAGCTGAATCTCAGGGACAGAAATATTGAAAAGGGTAGACTGATGAATATCCCTAGATGGAAACAGACCAGGTCTCAGCTTGTCTGGCTGGAAGGAAAGCAAAAAACAAAGCAAAACAAACTGAACAACAAAAACCAGAAACAAGACACAGATCCAAGGCCATTGATGCTCTGTAAAATAAGCAAGGGTCGTGTAAGTATCCTTGACATATCTGAATGATGAAGTCACTATGGTTGAGTGTGTGTGTTCTCATAAAAAACGAGTTGGGAAAAGCTGGCTCAGATGGATCACAATTCTGCTAAGGATTCCAGGTTTGAAATACTGTCTTATCAGAGATTCGTAATTATTTCTGCAGGGGAGGAGGAAGGGAGGTGAAAAGAAGAGTGTAGAAAAAGGAAGGAGAGGAGGGTCCATCTTTATTCAAATTGGAGCCCACAACTATCAATCTCAATGAGATGGCCATTTCAGAATAGCCCTTGTCATTTACCTTTCATTCATTCATTTGATATGTATTTACTGTCTACTAAGTGCCAGGCATTGCTCTACTAAACACAGGAGTTGCAGTGGTGAATAAGACACCAGGCCCCTATTCTCACAATTTGCATGCTTTTGCGAGTTAGAAAAAAATTACCCAATAAGAAAATATATCAGATAGAAATCCATACTATGCAAAGAATTATAATAAAGTGAAGTGATAGAATGCTTTGGAGGCTATTTTTATACACGGTATATGACAGTTTTCATTTTTTTTCTTTTTTTTTTTAGGCAAGGCAACCCTTGGTTGATCTCACAAATTGCAAGGAACTTGTCAGCTTACAATCCTTTATTTTTATTTTTATTTTTTTCTGCCTACAGCACCTGGTCTTCCTAGGTGGTCTCCCATCCAAGTACTAACCAGGCCTAACCCTGCTTAGCTTCCGAGATCAGACAGGATCAGGCTCATTCAGGGTAGCATGGCCATAGATATGTGGCAGTTTTAAAACAAGTCTGCAAATTCTTTGACACTCCTTCCATTAAGAGATGGAGTCTAGGTCCCTTTCCCTTGCACCTGGGCAGCTTTGCGACTGCCTGGAAGAATAAGATGCAGAAGAGCGACACTCCAAGGAGTTTCCGCTGGTTTTTCTTGGAGCTCTCACTCTAGGAGTCTTTACTTGAATGTAAGAAATTCAAATGCTGTGAGGCTCATGTAGAGAAACAACTCAGAGGGACGACACAGAGAAAGAGAGAAATGCCTAAGCAACTAGCTGTGCCGGCTGCCAGCTGTTTGAGTCTTCTCAGCCCAGGCAGCAAATATAGGATGAAGTCTTTGAGATGCCCATTGGCATACAACCACTTGAGAGAACCAGAGTGAGAGTTGTCTAGCTCAGGCCCCATCCTCTCAAATTTCTGAACCAAATGAATTATTATTACTGTGTTAAGCACTATTTTAGGGACAGTCTGTTATATAGCAATAGAGAACTAGAACAGGGTAGTCTAGAAGGCTTCTTTAGGGAGATGACATTTGTGCAGAGGACCTCAGTATCATGAAGGAACCAGGAGAAGAACATTTCAGGCAAAAGGAACAGTGCAAAGCTGCAAAGGCAGAGATAGCTTCAGCAAGTTCAAGGGAAGAAAGAAGACCAATAAAGCTGAAATCTAACATGATGAAAGTGGTATGAGTATTAGCACATAGTAGGTGCTTTGAAAACATTAGCCATTATTAGTATCATTAAGTGCTTTCTGACGCTATGTTTCTCCTTAGAATTGAGCTCCCTGAATTAGAGTTTTTGACCCTAACAAAACTTTGCTTTGGGGGAAAAGTACAGACTCACCCAAACAATATATTAGGACAATGCCAAGTGTAGTTATAGTCACCTTCCAAGTTTAATATGGAGACACTGGTATAGCTTGAACCCATTTTATATCCTGTCTCAGTGACATAGTTGATGGTAAAGAAACTTTCCCAAACCTCACCTCTTATCACTGAGATTCAGGGTAAAAAGAAGGTGGATGTTTGGGTACAGCAATCCTCCTCAAATAGAAGAGGATTGAACACTTTCTTGTTTTAAAAATACCAATTCCTTAGATTAAGGAGTTGGGTCATAAATCAAAACAATAGTATATGGATATATGTTTCAAAGACTGCAAACAGACGTATGAATAGCTTTGAACTGTCAAATCACTTGGTCTTAAAAGGCCATTTTGTAGTTTCAGTCTTCATTAAACTGATACCTTACCTGTGGTTAATGCGTAGTATATGAAATGCAATATTAAATGACATTATCAGCAAGTGAAGGGAAGTAGTCTGAATTTGCAATTTGTGGCAGTTAAAATGCGCTCTAACTTGTAGACAATGAGTGATGCATAGAATGCTGCTCCCAATACAAGACAGAGGTTGCTTTCAAGGAACTGGACAGAGAAGAGATGAAAGATAGTGAGCCATTCAATGTTTTATCTAAGTGTCCAGAGAAAGTCAAGACAGGAGTAAAGAGCTATAGCTGTGCTACATTCTTCAAGCAAAAAGAAGAGTCCATGGCATGTGTCTAGAGCCTCCAACTCCTTTGCACATGCAAACTGCTGACTCTTAGTGCTGTCCCTAAATATCAGGGCTCTTTGGATGCAAGTGACCCAAACTCAATCTAAATTGGCTTCCTCAAAAAAACGGATTTCATTAGTTCATAGACTCAACCTGTGGAAAAAGTAGAGTGTGTCCACGCTCAGGAAAGCTGGGATCTAGGAACTCCAGAGCTGGGAAGACCTCCTCCAGGAAAGTCTCCGTTCCCTCCTTTTCTGCTTCTCCCTGCACATTGTCTTTACTCGCTAGACCATATTCTCCAAGTGACAGGAGGCATGACCTTGGGTTTCTCCACGTTTACATCCTTTCAGCTTGCTACCAAAGATGAAAAAGAACTGTTTCCCCAGATTATATTTGGAATAATCCCCAAGAATACACTCTGATCGGCCTTGAGTCACTTGGCCACCTTCTTTGGTCGATTATTGCCACCAAACAGTGAAAGGTTATGACTGGCACAAGAAGAGCAAGATCTATTATTAGAAGAGGTTAGGCAGGTGAGAGATGTTGGACACATAAAAAATCATAGCATCTTCTTCCCAAAGGGAAAGGATTTGGCATTTTCTGAGATCAGGGCTCAAATCTGCAAGCTCCTCTGTCACCTCTCTCCATGTCACCTCTCTTCACTACCCTAGATTTAGGACTTACCTGCTGGTGAAGCAGAGGAGGCATGGTTTCTATAGTTCAGCTTCTTCAAGATACAAATTTCCCCTTGTAAAATGCTTACATTTCAAGGACACAAATTTCACAGAATCATTTTTTTTCTCAGATGGCAGAGACTGCTTAGTACAATGCCATTATTTTATACATGTGATGGGATTCAAGACATTCACATATGAGAATCCACAGATGTGTGGGAAGGTGAAGAAGAGAGAGACAGGGAGAAGCTGTCATGCTGAGTTGGTTCTGCTGAAAAAAAAAAATGAGTGGAGAGATATATTAGGACACTGGCCAGAGGTCATACCATGCAGTTTTCTTCCTTGATGGCTCTTCCAGACCCTTAAGTAAAATGTATATTACTTTTTAGGATATTTTGTCAGAGTTGGATATGTGTTTAAATATATCACAATGTTAAAGTGACCAGAAGGAGGCTAATTAAAGTATCTATAGTGTTTTCTGCTCACTCTCCATCCCACCGTTCCCTGCCCCTCTGCAGCAGTAGCCGCCACATACACATACATACTAGAGACTGATTTTTAGACCAAAATATGAGGCTGCCACATAAAACATTCACATACATTCGTTTGTGCTTTTGAGCACCCCCAGTCACAGCTGTTTGCTATACTAGTGCAAATAAAGGGAAGTAGTAGGAAAAATGTAGAAGCAAGTGAGGCAGCAAAATTTAAGTTGGAAGGATAGGGAACTATAGACCAGAAGAAAATAATAAGGAAAGAAAGAAAAGTGGAGGAGAAGAAAGAGCCTCTTTCAGCTGTGAGTTTTAGACAGAGTCTTTTAGGATATTTAAGGGAAGGGAAAACCTTTGAGGGCCCTTCTATATAGGTAGGAAGTAGAAAGAGAGAGGGAGATGCATAATAATTTCAGGGTATTTTGTCGTGCAGTTTTAATGTAATCCTCATCATTCCTAGGTATATACTCAAGAGAATTGAAAACATATGTTCATATAAATCTTGCACATGAATGTTCATGATGGCATTATTCATAATAGACAAAAAATGGAAACAACCCAAGTGTCCACTAACTGATGAATGGATAAATAAAATTGGTATGCCCATACAATAGAATATTATTCAGTCATAAAAAGAAATAAAGTACTGATACATGCTACAACATGGATGAACCTTGAGAACATTATGTGACATGAAAGAAGCCAGTCATAAAAGAGCACGAATTATATGATTCCATTTATATGAAATGTCCAGAAAAGGCAAATCTTTAGGGACAAAAATCAGATTTGTGGTTGCCTAGGGTTATGAAAGCTAGGAATTTACTGCTAAGAGGTTCAAGGTTTATTTTGGGGTGATGAAATGTTCTAAAATTGATCATGGTGATGGCTGCACAATTCTGTGAATATACTAAAAACCACTGAATGGTACACATCAAGTGGGTGAATGGTACAATCTGTGAATATCTCAGTAAAGTTTTACAACAACAACAAAAACCTAAATAACAATGAAATAACCAGACTGACATGTGGTGGTGGAAAAGAAATTAGTCCGGAATCAGTCAGTGTAGTTGTCTAATTGCAGCGGGTTTGAGTGAGCAGACAATCTCTTTAAATCGTAGGGTTGGTACAAAAATGACCCGTGTGCGCAAGGCTTGTGTGGTTTTGTGGCTTGCTGTGGTTTTGGTTGCTGTTATAAAGCCACAATGTGGTAGACCAAACTGAGATAGCTACCAATAGAAAAGCCACCAGCACACACATCCAGGAATTGTCTTCCCTTGCCTCTGTGCAAATCGTACATTTTATCCTTGATGACCGTCATTTCATAAAATGTAGGGCAATAGTACTTCAAAACCTCATCTTTTCTGGTGGTGGTGGTGATAATGGGGTGGAATTCAAATAATTTTTTTTCTGTCCAGATTCAAAACAAGTCATCTAGGGTGCTTTTGGACCCCATTCATACTAGAGACTGATTTTTAGACCAAAATATGAGGCTGCCACATAAAACATTCATGGCAAGAGTAAAACGAATTCTGTCACTGATGTGCATTTGGCATGTAAAATAATGTAGCATCTGGCTTCCAAGTTAAAATCTTGTATGTACTCTAGGAATTGTTACTTTCCTCCCCTATCTCTCTGATTAAGTGATATTGTCAGTAGATTGGTTAATAGGGTACAAATAAGAGCTCTAGTTATATTAACTACCAAATGGAAATAATTTCTTTTCTCCTTGTAAAACAACAGAATTTCTCCCTTAATTGGAAAATTGGTACTTTTTTCATTTGTTAGGGGGCAAATGTTAATGTTTATCACTAATATGAAATGTAACAAATATAAAAATCTATAGCTGTATGTATATGTGTGATAGTTATCTCATTTAAATGAGTTCAATGTTTCTAGCCCCTGGAAAAGGCACTGACTGGGAGAGAATGTATACATGACTTAGCTGCATAAATGCTATGTGAACATCAGCAGGTTATGTAAGCTCTCTGAGGTTTAGTTACCTTTGCTCTCGAATGAAGATCATAATTCTTGACCCACTGTCCTAGATATGTGTGTTATTGCTTGTCCCATCCAAAGACCCAGCTAGCCAGTGACTCCTGAGGTGCTATTTTTTTTTAATAGGGAAGCATTCAGACAACCAGATTATCTTTTCCAGAAATTTGAACTAACAGACACAGATGGTGGTTGGTGGTGTGTAGTGGAGCTGAGTGAGGAGTCATGATGGCTGCCGTGCGGGACCATGCATGAAATGAGGAAGAAGGGGAACTGGTCAAGAAAGATAAAAGTATGGCAGAAACCCTTAAAGAAACAGATGAGGGAGACCTCGTGGCCACTGGAGGCAAAGCAGCCTTTCATCTCGGCTTTTTTTGGTTCTCAGCTTTCCCATACTTTGATGGCTGTCCTTGGATTCCTTGAGTCTCTAAATGCCTATCTGAGCTTCTCTTTTATTTACTTTGATCAAGTTTGAATGTGTTTCTGTTTCTTGAAAACAAAAGGGGAGGGGAGAGTGTATGGTGTAGCCTTATTTAAAACATCTTCCTTGCTACCTTAGATAATTAGATCAAGGATCAAGAGACTTTCCCTGATTGAATGTGGACAGGAGCCCTGCCTTTTTAACACTTGCGTTACTAAAAAATTTGCTTATTTGAATTGAAATTGGTAATGTGTGTGAAGATACTTTGAAAACTGCAAAGCACAATGCTGATGGAGAGCATAATGGATTACTAATATTCCGATTAAGATTTTCTGAAACCCCATTTGTCATTTTTGTGTATCTGCCACAATGAATAAAGCCAAAAGAAATGGCTCAAATATATAGAAATTGGGTGAATTTTCACTTCTTCATCTGAGCAATTTTAACTTCATTCCTCTTCTAAAGTGAAAAGAAAACTGAAGGGAGTTCTCTTCAGCCAATAAGCAGGGTAGTTCCCGTCCAGAGCTCACATTCAGGTCTCTCTGTAGGCAGAAAGCATGCTTGTTCCTTTTGTAAACTTTCTAACATGGAGCCATCTGGGTCTAGGAAAAGACCAGAATTTCCATCTCAGCTAAATTCTGGCTTCTCTGCTAGAGATGAGCTATAAGAGGAAGTGAAGGGTTGAGTTTATCGGCTTCACGAGTCGCCATTTACTACAAATGGGCATTAAGACAATAACTAAGACCCCTGCTACTGAAGAAGAGCTTTCAGGGGTGCCCAATTGTCCAGGTCGTCTCTGTTGGCCACCTTCACTCCACTTTACCTGCCTCACCTCCAGGCTATGCGTTAAAATGTGAAGAAAAAGAGAAGATTCCACCATTAAAGGATTAAAGAAGGACAGAAGATGCAAGACAATGTGGACTAGTCTCTTCATTGTGTGGCTACCCACTATGTCCAAACTTGTAGTGGTTCTCATTCTGGGGGAGAAGAAATCCTAGGTGCTGGGATCTCACAAAGAGCACGTATACATGCACATTGGCTCCTAGGAGCTAACTGACCCCGAGTGCTGTCTTTGGTCTCCTTGAGGCTCACACTGCTCCATGCTGGCCTTAGCGCAGTCCAGTCCCACCTCCTTGTCACCTCCATATTTCATAAGGTGAACACACTTATCAGTTAGGATGGAAAGGAGGCACTGCCTTTAAAATGTCCGCAAACAACCTCTCCCCATTTCTGACACAACCTTCTGGGTTTTAATTACTCCCCGAAAGTGAGAGCCATCCCAGGATCCTTCGGTGACATTTTCCCGTTTCCTGTCGACTCCACTTATGAGAAACAAATGGGCTGGCTGGCCTCCCTCTAGATTGAGTTTTTCATGAAGTCATTACTTCTGTCACGGGGAGTATTTTCAAATTGAAAAATCTGAAACAATAAATGATGGTGAAGCAGTTAATAACTGTTAAGAAATCACATTTGGAAAATTGCATTTAAGCAATAACCTTTCTCCCTGTAATTAAATGACAGAAAGGTCCTGGTTTTAATTAAGTCAGCAATTTATAGTTATGAAGCTATACTTCACTATGCAGATTAGCAAATGATAGGTCACAGAACACCCTGAGTGCATTTTGAGTGGGCCTGATATGGTAATTACTCCACTGTTCAGTGGTGACCACATTGAACCGTATCTCTAGATGAAACAATTTTCTTTTCCTTGCTCCATGATGTATAACTAGGATGAGTAAATGTACCACGAGCACTGCCTTGCGCATCTTTAAATTAAAATGGATTTTAAATGAGGGGGCATGAGCGGAGGGAGCATGTTTGAAGAACAGCACTGGGAGTGAATGGGCCACTAGTCAATGCCTGCAAGTAGAGAATATATCATTGTTTTACAGGGTTTTCTATCTTGTGCCTGAGTGTTTGCTGCAGATTTATGAAGAAGTAAAATGCTAATGTTAGTGTATTTATAAACATATGATGGGGATTTCATCTATAATTTATTTGCCAGCCCTCTCTTTGCCTCCTTGGAAAGGAAAATGAAATGTTATGTTGGCCAGCCAAAAGAGTCATTAATACAGCTTTCACATTTTATTTAACTAACCCCCAGCTCATATTACACATTGATGATCACACTGAGATGTTTTTGAAATGCTTATTGTGTCTTCTGTCTGCCCCAGCCTCAGCTCTGCAGAGTTCAGGCAGTCATCAAATGGCTTCTGATAACCTAGTGGGAATCTGCTAATGGGGAGTAGTCAGAAGAAGGGGCGGGAGGGGGAGCAGTGCTTGGAGGAAAGGAAAAATCCAACTCTTGAAAATATGTTTTTTTTTCATTTCTCTTAAAGTTTCACAAACATCTGAACTCTTAGAAATGACTTGTTTTCAAGTGTTTGACTTCTTCTTCAAACCCCATATTTTCCTGCCTCTCTTCATTAGCGTGTATCTCAACCCAAACATGAGGAGTATGTAGGCTGCAAAGGAAGAAATTAGAGCATCAAAACAAGCATCAAAAGGCAAGCACATCCCACGTGGCTGAGGGGGCTGGAACGGAAAGACCTCTCATCCAGAACGTTCATGTGAGGGCAGCATGTCTCTTGGACAGGAACACTAGCTGTTCTGTTTATCAGCTATAATGTTGCTCCCTCTGTCCCCCTGCCACACACACAAGTAAAGAGGTGAAATGAATCAGATCTGATGTAAGCTGACCAATAAATCACTGACTGCGTCACAACTAATAGTGATTCACTAATACTCAATCCCTGTAACAATGAATCAGGAGCAAACGAAGTCTCCCAAGTTAAGAGTTTCTTAGTTGGGCTTTTTGGAACCCTAGAAGAGATATCAAAATTATTGTCATCCCAGAAAAAATATCTATATTATATTTAAAAGGAAAAAAAAAACACTACAGCATTTTAATGAATCGTGTCATGCACATTTAATTCAAATGTCAGCTGCATGGATATCCCCTAGTCATCCATGGATACATGCTGGCCTTTGATCTTTTTTTTTTTTTTTTTTTTTTTTTTGCCTCAAATCCTTATCCAACATATAGAGGGAAACATAGAGTTTTTCTCAACATCTTACGGGTGATTCTTGGGGTGGCTCAGATTTTCCACAGTCAGCCCTAAACTGAATTCCTGTTTTTGCTGAGTTTCACATCTCCTCTCTGTTATTTTGCCTTCCTTGCATGCCCACCACTCCTTTTCTGCTCCGGGTCATCTCACTTAGCATAACCTTCAATTTTGTTCTTCCCCAGAGTACTACTGGCCCAATGCTTGTGGGGCAGCAAGTACCTCTTGAAGCTTTGAAGCAATAGAGGGAATCACTTCACAGCTCAGCCAATAACTGAAAATGGAACTTGAGACATCGTTCTTAGAAGCACTTTATGTCTTCCCAAAACTGGGACGTTTTTGAAGGAGAACCCACTTCTATTGCTGCACTGATCTCAATCTCCCTTTCCTTATCTGGTTTACTCCTCTCTCTCTGAACTCTCAACTTCCTGTTTGTTATTGAGACCATGTTCTGTGGTTCTCTTTGTCCTCCTTCCTACTGCACTCCTGCTATAGCCGGGGGTCCTCACCCTCAACACCTAACTACTCCCTCTTCCTGAGAGGAATTCTGCTCTCATCTTTAAAACTACCATGTTTATTTCCTCCCACTCATGTAGAGGCGATAAAGCTGTACCTCTGAAGGAGCAGTCCTCCACAAGGAAAGTGCCTGGGTATCTTGAGAAAAGGCAGTGGAGGCTGAGACTCTGCCCAGCTCCCTTGGTTTCAATGGCATTCCCGAGTCTCTCAGTGCCATTAGTCATGGTCTACTTTGGAAGACAATTCATTCTTCAGCTGTTTACTTCCTGTATCTCAGATCCAAGAAGCCGGTTGCCCTCTGAGCTTAGATGTCTCCTTGAAGCCTCAGCCTGATACATGTGTCAAAATTATGTCTGGTCCCTGGCACCAGTTTAGGGGGCAACTTGGAAAGAATCTCTAGTCAAAACAGGAAGAAAGAGCTGGCCAGAATTTCCTTTAGATTGATTCATGTGAGTGGAGGTTTCACCACAGGCCAGATTCCCAAGGCTGCTCCTCTGCTGGGCTGGGTGGAAAGCAGTGGAGAGCAATGGAGAAGGAGAAAAGGAGCCATCTTGCTTGTGCAAAGGTTTAGACATGTGGTTTCAAAAACAAGTCCCTTTTATTTACAAAATAAAGTAAAACTGTCCATGTCCAGTCTGGCTGGAGATATGTTTCTTTGGGGAAAAAGCTTAGAGAAATGTTTCTTTTTCAACTTCTCTTTACAATCTTTTCTTGAAATTTCTCCCACAATTGGGTCACCTGACATAATAGAGAAGGTGTCTGTGGCTGAATTTCCAAGTTAATAGAGATACAAACATCCTCTTTGAAGATGTGAAGTGTTTTCAGCCAGAATTAAAATATAGATTTCATACAAAACAATGAGTCTGGGATAAAGAGTTACCACTTGTCTTTCTCAGATATTCATCTATATAGCTACCTTTCATTGCCTAAGCACCTGTCACTCACCATGTGCTGTGCTGGGCAACAGGGACATGGGAAGGTATAAAAACCAGTCCTCACCAGGGAATTCCCCACCTTCCCCATCCCCGCAGTCAGGATGGGGTCGGGGAGAAGTAGAAAAGTAGCAGACTCAGAAACATTATTATATCAAAGAACTTAAGAGCAAGACTTGGAGTCAGGTGATTGGAGATCAAAGTCTACTTCCAGTACTTATTGGCTGTATGACCTTGGGCATGTCACTTAACCATGGTTTGCTTCATCTTCTTGATCATTAAAATAGAGGTAATAATAGTATCTACCTTGTAATGTCATTAGAAAGACCAAATGAGATAATAAATATAAAGTTCATGGTGCACATGAAGTCCTCAAACATTAGATATTATAACAGCATGTGATTTATTTAATAAGGAGATGCACAAAACATTATATGAGAGCACAGAGGAGGGTAAACACCTAACTCAACCTGGAGGAATCAGAGAAGGCTTTTTAAAGACCCATATGTAAGTTTAAATGTAATGGTTGCTTAAGTAGTTCATTCAGTTAAAGAGTGATGAGCTAAGTATTCATGGAAAAAGGGGGCAAACTTGAGTTTTATCCTAGGATTCTGATCCTGAGTGATCAGTCAACAAATTTCGGCTCACTTTGATCTTATTGACAATGATTGGAGTTAAAGTTAACATCTTGAGGAAGGGAAAGCAAGGTTCTTGGTGCTGGTTGCTGGCAAGAAACCATTCTCAGTACTTCTTCCTTTCATTATATCACAACAGGTGATACCTAAAACATCCTCTAATGCCAAATTCCATAGTTCCATCAGGTGGATAAATTCTTAGCCTTCAGGGCCACAAAGCATCTCTCTTGCTCTTGCTCATGGAAAGGCAAGAAAACAGGACTTCCTGTAGTGTGCATTGATGCAGGAACTCTCCCAAAAGAGTTACCAAGGCAAACAGAAGTTTAACTTCCTGATCTTCTTGAATACTCCAGTGAATTATTATCAAGTGGAAATGCGTGTAATTAAGGTGGGCGGAAGGCGGGAATTGAATTATGATAAAACTCATGCCTGCTGATGTGTTTGATGACAGAGGAGAAAATCATAAAGGGAAAGATGATGAATTTCTGTCTTTTCTCTGAGAATAACTGACTTAGAATCGATGTAATGAAAAATTGTCAAGTGAACACAGAATGGCACAGGGAAAGGATAAGTTTCTGATGGAAATATATTAGCTCACGGCAGAGCCACACTTTCAGTTTTGATTTCCAGAGAGAAAATACCACCAAAAATGTATTATTTGGAAGACAACTATGATCATGCCACTTTCCTATCAAAAAGCTTTCAATGACTTTTCCTCATTTCCTATAGAATAAAGTTCAAAGTCCTAAGCATGACATTCAAGGATTGTTCTAAATTGACCCCAATCTCCCTCCCTAACCTTATCTCCTAGTATACCTAACATACACATATGAACACATGTGTGTACATGTGCACACACACACACACACCAGTACACCCCAGACCAAATGTATTACTCATTTTTTCTTAAATATGCTATATGCAAGTATCTTACACATGACAGAATACCCTTCTACCAATCTCCAATGATCAGATTCTAACCCCACTTAAGGCCCGGTTCAAATATCTTTTCTTTCATCAAGTCTTTTCCCAAAGCCAGGATTAATCTCCTTTTTTAACTACTCCCATAGATTTTCTGTAGATGATGATAATACCTGTATTGCTAAAAATGCTTCACATTATTATTGATGGATTTTTTCCCTTATTGTGTGAAATCTTTGAGGGCAGGAGTCATGTATTATTCATTTTTATAGCTTTTACAGTACCTGGTATAGTGCATTGCATGGCTCTAAAAATAAGTTCCACTTTTTGCTTTGGCTGCTAAGAAGCTAAGAATTAAATTTTCAGTCTCCATTACAGTAGCTCTTCACTTGGGTTTTCTAGTACAATGATTCCCCATCTTCCTTCCTTGACTCTTGACTTTTATCCTTACACTCTTACTTTATTGTTCTGGTATATTTGGCCTTTTATTATAAGCTGCTCCAAATCCATTTGGAAAATAGGTAGAAATAATAGCTTATAAAGGTTGAATTGGAGTTAGTATTGCATGATAAAGATAAATGTAGGCTTAACTTATCAGATGTTAGCATTGTCCAGGGTGCAGACTGAGGAGATAAAAAGAAATGAAAAATAAATCAGATAAAGATAATAATAACATCTCTATTGAGATTTATGGCCCTTCATAATTACTTTACATTTTATCTCAGAAATTCTGTGAAGAATGTATGAGGTAGGAATCTTCATTAATCCTCATTTAACCTGTTTGGTGTAGATTGAGGCAGATGGAGGCTCAGAGAGGTTAAGTGTCTTGCTCAAGGTCACACAGTCAATTAGAAGCTGCACAAGCTATAGCTCTTTGAATATCTTTGTTTCAAGTCTCTTGCTGTGAGTACCAATCTACAAATGGTGAAGTATGGCCAGTGAATGTCCATTGCTTGGCTTGGCAGGCTTGGTGGGCTTGGAGTGGGAGAGGCTATTAACTGCTAATATAGTTGTGATTTCTGGCTTTCTCTGTTTTCTCCCCACCTGAATTTCAGCCTCTGTTGGAGACTAGATTGAAGCTTGGCTTGGTTCAAAGAGCAATTATCATTGAGGATATATCAGTTAGGATACTTTTGGCTGCAGATAACAGAAAATCGAACTCAAAGTGGTCAGAAAGATAAGGTTATTGATTGACTCTCTTAACTAGAAGTCTAGGAGTCAGGTGGGCTTCCAGGTGTATTTCATCCAGTGGCATCTACCTCCTGCTATTCTCTTGACCTCGCTCTGTGTTAGCTTCATTCTTAGGCCTCTAGCAGGATGGTAGCAATGTTTCTAGGCCTCAAAAAATAAAGAGAATCACTTCTGGGGCTCTCCCAGGACAAGAAAACTCCCAGAAACCCCTAGCACTCAACTTTATAGAATAATGAAAAGGGTAGACATCAATTGATTGATTATGCTATGTTTACACTTTCTGAAAGACAAATATTGACAATGATTTGGAAACCAAAACTCTTAAATATTGCAAAGGAAAAATGGAAGGCATAAATGACTTAAGTGAAGCCCCAAGATAATATAACTAACCTGGTTTCTTTTAAAATCTGTTATTATCTAGAACATCAGTTTATATTTATATGTCACTAAAATATCCGTATTTCTTGGATCTTGGTACCTCAGATATCTAAGTATTTTAACACTTTCTGGTTCTATTTGGTGTTTTTCAGTTTTCATCCAGATGTTAGCTTTGTGTCAATATAATGTTCATTTGGAGAGCACCCACCACTCATTGGTTTCTTAATTAATTATAGTTTTAAAGATAGAAGGATCTTGTGTTGAACTATAAAGAAATACATGAAAGAAACAGTGAGAGAGGAAAGAGGGAGAGGAAGGGAGGGAGTAAGGAGAAGGAGGGAGAGAGAGGAGGAAGGAAGAGAGAGGAGAGAGCAAGAGCAAGAGGGGTCAGGGGGTGGAGAAAGAGAGAACTTTCCTTGTATTCTATTGACCCAAAATGGATATAGGATCTTCCCTGAGCTAATCACTTGCAAGAAGATGGAATTAGCCGGCCAACCAGGCCCACCTGGTAGTGGGGTCAGTTTCTCCTGAGCCACGGGGACAACGTGGGGGTGGGGGCTTGGGTTGAGGGTAGAAGTTGGGAAGAAACATTACCTGATCAAAATAGGAGTGCTGGAGTTCTGCTAGTGCTCTCTTCTAAATGAACACACACTCTCTTTTCTGCTCATTGGGCTGTGCCTGAGACACTTTGTCTAGCTACAGCCCTTCTTTCCCTCCCTCTTTCCTTCCTCCCTCCCTCCCTATTTCCCTCTCATTCTCTCTTCCTCCCTTCTACTCTTTCTTTCTTCCTTCATTCATCAAATATCCTTTGCACCAGGCCCTGTGCTAGACACTGGAGGTACCTAGGTGGTCAAGACACCACTGTCCTTCACGTGGGGAGCTTCCTTCTGACATATGTGCTCAGTGTCCTGCAGATGCCATGAGCAGCGCCCCTCAGGTGTCCCGTAGAGGTTATCAGCAGATAAGACACAGGCAATCCTGAGAGTTACGGCACTAATCAGGAAGTTCGTTTCATTTAAAGGAGAAGCAGCGAGGCAAGGAAGACTGATTTTTGTCCACCCAGAACCGAAATACCACATTAAAATGCCTCCTAGCACCGAGAGGTTTGTCCATTAAATTTAATTAAGCTTTCTTTAGAATCACATGTCTCGAGAGATCTATTACGCCCAGGGGACAACACATTTGCTTTTCCAGCCTTTGCCTTGCTCTTTGCATTATTCTTTCTTTCCAGAAAACCCCTGGGCCTCTATTGTTTAGCAGAGTGTTTATATTTAGTGGCCAAATACAGGTTTGTGAATTGTGGAAATTCTTCCCAAACAATCCTCCTGCAGTTTCTGGCTTCAACAGCCTCTTCAGCAAGAGCTCTGCTGTCCAGGAGCTTTGTTTTTTCCCTTAAAACAGAGTGTCTTTAACAGAGATTTGCATTGTTTCACGGACAGCTTTTCTGGGCCTCTGAGATTCTTGTATCTCTCAAGCAGCTCAGACATTCTGAAGCTGAGATTCCTTCAAAGGGACCAGCTGGGAGAGGCATGTGCCCAAGCCAGCCTCAGAGTGGGTGTGAATTCCTCAGTTCCAAAAAGGAGCAATTGTCTGATGGGCTGTCCATGCCAATGCTTACTCTGGCAACTTTCTTAGTCATGGAACCCTGGCATGCTGTAGTGGAAATATTTCAGTGCTTCTCAGCCCTGGGGACCTGCTCCATCCTTCTCCACTTAGAAAAATATGCCACTCAGACCTGCCACATTAATGCTGTTACTGAAAGCAGCCACTGACACCCCAAGTGACAGCATGACACCCGCATGCACACACACACACTCTCTCTTCTCTCATCCCCAAAATCACAGTGCAGAAAGTCGAAGAGGGTGACTGCTCAAGCTTACAACTGCCATTTCCTCAAGAGTGTTCCCAGAATGTTGATAGGGATTTGCTGGGATAGAGTTTCTAGTCAAATGTGTTGATCAAATATGGGATTAAGCAAAAACAGGTGTATTACAGGGCTTCTTGGAGGCTTTAATGTGCTAATGTGCCCTGCAAAAGGCTAGAAGATGTGGGAGGAGAGGAACTATAGTATTTGTGTTTTCCAAAGTAGTATGACCATAGAATCTTTTTTTCTTTACCTCAGACTGGAATTCAAGAGAACGTTTTGTTTTGTTTTGTTTTGTTTTTGTTTGTTTCTTTGTTTTTTTAACATACAAACCCTCCTGGATTCTGGCTAGTTCTTCTTCCTATTATAAAAATGCTTTATTTTTGTTGGGTGTTTTTCTGTTGCTTTTGAAGCAGGGGTTCTGGGTATACCTAGTGAACTGGTGGGGTATACCCTGCCAAAGACTTCTTTGCAAAGAAATGAGTGGCTTCCTGGGAGAGAACACATCCTAGGAAAGAAGGAATGAGACAGGCAAGCTGGACCCACTGGCAAAGCCTGACTCATCAGAGGCAAGATACAAACTAGAGTATGGTGATATTCCTCAACTGGCTTTGTCTTCTGTGCCCCATTGAATACAACATACCTTAGAACCAAGGAGAATAGCAGGGCTAGAAGTAAACCCTCTGGCATGTTTTGGGACTTAAGCAGCTCTGCTGTGGGGCCCTCTAATATAATTCAACACAAAGAAGAAGGGGGGCTTTCTCTCATATATTGCAATAGAACCCTGAATAACTCTGGTCTGTGCCTCTACTAGGGAGCAGTACCCAGTGGGAGGACTTGGGAGCAGGAGACTGGGAAGAAATATCAGTTGGCATGTGGTTACTGATAGGAAAGCTGACCTATCTTGTCTATACACATGTATGATGCTTCTGGAGAATCTCTGGGACAGTCGTCAGTCACCGTTCTGTGGCAGCAACTGGAGAGAAAGGCTACTTGGGCATTATTCACGAAGAAATTCAATTTGTGTTCCTAGGTTGGTGAAGCTTAGAGAAATCTGATGGTTAAGATATTCATCTTTCAGCTTTAATAGAGACCTAAGTAACAATGTCTTTGAAACATAGAAAATATTGTTCTCTCCTACAGAATTCCAAGCTAATCGGTTTCGGTTATCCAGGGAGGAGGTTCTGTGCTCAGGGTGTCCCAGGGACCCAGGTACCCCCTTTCTAGTTACTTCACCATCCACTAGGGCCTCTTCCTGGGCTGTGTGGTCAAAGTGAGCTCAGCACAACATCTCCACTGCAGCCAATAGGAAGGGGAAAGAGGTAGAAGATAAGCAATTTGAAGAATTAACTTAAAAAAATTTCAAACACACAGAAAATAGAAATAATTAACTTCATCCAGATTGAACTATTATTAAGATTCTAGCATATTCCTTTTAAAGACGGGATCTGAAAATTGCACATATCACTTCTCTTAACATCCCAATTGTAAGAATTTAGTCAACCGGTTATACTGGGTTGCAGACCTGGAGACATGAATTCTATCTGAGTATGTGTGTATTCCAAAGCAGAAGAAAGAGGAATATCTTTAATGCTGATTACTCTACCGAGATCTGCAAAAACAAAATTGCCTTATGTTTGCCTTTTGAAACAAGATTTTAGAATTAGAATTCTTTTCCATCAGTAGGCCCTGGGTAAACAGCTACATGACATTTGTCCTCAATTTAGGCTCAGCTGAATCAACAGAGATCAACACATACACTTTTCTGAGTAGGCTCCAACACTTTAGAAACCCTATTTGGACACATAGGTGACTGTGAGTTAGACATCCTTATGGAGAAAGCAAGAAGGCCGAAAAGACAAATAGGATTATATTTCTGGGCACGTTTAAGTCATCTGCTCTTTATGATTTGGGTGTTAGTTTCCTAGTCCATGAGAAGGTCCCTATTGAAGTCTTTTGTGACAATATCATGATAAAATGGGAATTAGATCAAGATAGAATGATTGTGGCTGGTATTGTTTAGGATGTGTTAGGAACTGAATGTTTCTGTCCCGCCACCACCCCCAACTCCCAATTCATATGTTGAAGCCCTAACTCTCAGTGTGATGGTATTTGGAGATTAAGCCTTAGGGTTAGATGAGGTCATGAGAGTGGGGCCCTCATAATGGGATTAGTGCTGTTAAAGAAGAGATGCCAAGAGAGATTCTCTCTCTTTCTCTGTCTCTGTCTCTGTCTGTCTGTCTGTCTGTCTCTCTCATTCTCTCTGTCTCTCTGTCTCTCTCTCTCTCTCTCTCTGTTTCTCTCTTATTCTCTCTCTCCCTCTCTTCCTCCCTCCCTCGCAAACACAGTAAGAAAGAAAATGTCTGCAAGCCAGGAAGAGAGCTCTTACTAGAAACTGAATTGGCTGGCACTTTGATCTTGGACTCCTCAGCCTCTCGAACTGTGCAAAATAAACTTTTGTTGTTTAAGATACCACTCTATGGTATTTTGTTATGGCAGCCTGAGCTGACTTAATATAGGATGCTTAGGTTACAGTGACAGAAACTCAAACTGGCTTTTACAATGAAAAAGTATGTTGGCTCACGTACCAGCATCCGACAGTAGCCCAGGCTCCTGGACTGATTTAGGCTGATATTTCTAGCTTTGTTTTCTGAGATTCTCTTGCCTCGGTCCTCTTCTGCATACCAGTGTCATCTTCAGCATGACATTGAGGTGGCTGTAGTCATTCCGGTCCTTGTATCCCAGGCATGACAACACCCACACACAGACACTGGCTTTCCTGAAGTTCTCTTTTAAGAGTAAGGGCACTTTTTCTAGAAGCCCTCATCAACTTCCTTATATAACTTACTTGCAAAAATGAGACATGTTTATTCCTACACCAATTCTTGTGGCCAGAGGAATGTCATGCTCTGATTGGGTTAGCTATTAGTTTCTAAATCAGAGGGCAAAGTGGTCCTCTAGCAGTTGGTTTGGACTATTCAGAGGCTATCCCTGGGGCCAGAATCAAGTCCCTAGCCACTAGACCGCACTGTGGGAAGGGAAATAATGGTGTTCAAGAGATCACCAAAGTGCTTACCTCATGAGCCTTCAATTTAGCATTATTAAAAGGATTTGAAAATATAACCCAGGAAAACTTTCACATGAGCCAAGATCTTGTAAGCACCATTGTTAAAAACTTCATCCCTATATCTGTAAATTATTTTTATTACTAAGAAGATATTATATCTAATGCTATCACTAGAGGATCACCAAAATGAATGTTAGAAAAGTCTTTCTGCTCATCTATTTGTTGATAAGGGAAAACATGAATTTAGGAAAACATAATATGTATGCCTCTGACAAGTTATAGTATATATCTTGCCAACAGATTTTTCCCCTTGAAATGAACTCACTTGTTAAAGGATTTTGCTGGCTTGGTTAAAAACTCTCCAAGGCTTGTAATATCTAAATGTCAGAGAACAATGGGATGCACGCATCTTGATTGCTGCAATAATTTGTACAAACCAAGGGGAAAAATTAACTGTTGGGCCAGATACTGCAGGTGAATAAGTAAGTCTTTGGGTACACTGAAGACTTTCAGAGAGATATTAACTTTCCACAGTCATTAAGTAGGTAAGACTTCACTTCCTGCATCGAATAGCCTAGAGATTAGAAAATGGAGGCAGGAAGCCTGAAATAGAGGCGCAGGCTTTTTTATTAGCTAGCCTGTGACTTTTGTCAAGTTACTTAAGCACCATGAGGCTTGGTTTCTTCCTCTGTAGAATGGGAATGATAATCTCTACCTTCTAAAGATTTTGTGACGATAAAAGGCAATCACATAGCTGAGCACAGTATCTGCGATATAGTGGGTGGTTAAGAAATGAGCTGTTATTAAAATGCCCAGGGCATTCCAGAGGCTGCTAGACGCTCCAGGAAGTGGGCTTTTAGATAAATCTGGGCTTGCTTGGATCAATGAGCTCTTCTTGGTAAACTCTATCAAGCCAGAGACTGAGCTGGTGGTCTCTGCTACCACCAATGGTGACCACAAATTAGGAAGTGTTTTGAGCCTGAGTCTCTCATGTAGATTCATGAGATGGACCAAAGTTTTATGTTAAACAAAGTGATATTTGATGGAAATGAGAGCCAAGTCTAAAGAAGAAAGTTTTATGGTCTGCTATATCTTGCTGTTTTTTTTTTTATTTTTGTCTTCTTCATGAGTCCTCATGAAGAAGTTGATGGAATGAATGGAAGACAGCACATAAAAAATTCCTTCTCATTTTATTCTTTTATTAAAAAATCAACTACCTTAACATGTTTTTGAAAATATACCATATTTTGTAAAAAAAAAATTTAAGTAATATAAAGAAAGTGAAAATTGCTCCATGATTCAAACTTCCCTGAAAATTGGTTCATATCATTCTTCTGAACTTTTAAGCATATGTAAATGTAACTAAACTATACATATTTTAATATAAGTGGGAAAATATTCTATATATTAGATTAGAAGGGGAGAGAGAGAAAAGTACACTTTTATATGAAGCACTTCTTTTCTACTTGATGTACCTTTTTAAATGTTAATGCATAAAGACTTATCTTTTTTAACCATAGCAGAATATGTAACCAATCTCTTAGATTTTGGTTGTTTTGACCTTTCATTAATAAGAAAAAACAAAGGAATGAACATCTTGTGCAGATAACTTTATGTACTCATCTAGTGTCCTTGTTTTTAAGTAGCTTGTCAAGCTTGTAAAAATGTGAAACAGATCTTGGAGCACAATATAGTAAATATGTCTGCAGGTTGTAGACAAATTACCAAATCCCGTGTGAGAAAAGCAACCCCAGCTACTTAAGCTTTGCTGAAATCTCACCAGCCTTTGGGCCTTTGGTTCAAGAAGCCAAAGTTTTCTTTGGGTACAAGAAAGATTTTTCCAGCATCCTGGGGTTCCCACAGATTCCCATGGATTCTGGAAATTACTGGCACTTGGGTCATTTCCAGAACTACCCAATTTTCCTCCACTGGGCTCAGTCTAGCAGCTGTACCAAAGGGGACTTAAACAGGCAAAACTTTCTTCTCTCTCTCAGAGGCTTCATGTGACTAGACTAC
Source organism: Eidolon dupreanum (assembly GCA_028627145.1). Taxonomy (NCBI): domain Eukaryota; kingdom Metazoa; phylum Chordata; class Mammalia; order Chiroptera; family Pteropodidae; genus Eidolon; species Eidolon dupreanum. The sequence goes on from CM053510.1 coordinate 18,683,208, forward strand.
AGAAGGCTATAGCAGTCGATGAGTTTTGAAGCAGTTTATTCCTTTTGATGCCAGCAGGTAAATTAATTTTCGGTATGGATAGTTTCCTATCATCTATCTATCTATCTATCTATCATCTATCTATCTATCTATCTATTTACCTATTTATCTATCATCTATCTATTATCTATCTATGTATTTATCTATCTATCTATACACACACGAGAGAGAGAGAGAGAGAGAGAGAGATAGAGAGAAAGAGAGAGAGAGACAGACAGAGACAGACAGACAGAGGCAGACAGACAGACAGAGAGAGACAGACAGACAGGCAGAGAATTTTTTTTTCTCAGCTTCTACCATTTCAGAAATATTGACCAAGGGAAAATTCATTAACCCAAGTCAAAAAATACTCCCAAATGCACCATTTCTCCTTACTGATAAAGGAATTTCCATGGTATTCCTGCTAAGAGTAAAGCCTCAGCTCTCACAATATACCATACAAACATATTATTTCTTTCTGGTACATTAATTTTTGGATTAATTCGGAGGACAAAACACCACCAAAGTAGTGGTTTGGCTATAAACTCTCTTGACATCTGGCCAAACCTCCAAATAACGAGGATGTAATTGCTTTCAAGCTCTCACCACAGAGATTTTCTGGCCACCTCTTGCATAAATGAAAAAGTTAGCATTTATAATTCCATGGTAACAAAAACCTCAACTTATACTTATCAAGTTGTGATATGATAAAAACACACTCTAGGGGACATCAGGAATAATATTTAGCACAGTCAATTAGGGAGTGGTGAGCATTGCCAGAAGTTACTGTTTCTAGGGAGCTCATGGATTCAGCTTCTCTCCCTGCACCAGAAAAGGCATAGAGACAGCCTCTAGGTTCTTCCGCTTGTGGCTTTCATAAATTAGTTCCTGAGACATTGCTTAAGATGCACAGAAAGTTCAGGGTGAGTTTGTGTTGACTAATTTAGGCTTCTCTTAGCTCTTCCTTGGGCTTTCCTGTCTGTGCCCCCAGAAATAAGACGGCCCACTCACGGAGGGTCCTTTTCTGCACCTGTGTTTTCCAGAGTATGGGATGCACACGTCTATTCACAGAAACAATGTTTTAGGTGATACTCACCATCTAGGCATTAAGGAACCTTGAATCATAGAGCGAGAAAGTCATCCTTTGCCGAATTCTCTTTTAAGCTTTATGACTTTCCAGAAGAAAGCTTCCAATTGTCTTTATCAGCCTTTAACACGTGCTAACCTCCCTTTCAAACAAAAAGAATTCAGGCTTCTGGCTTGACCCACCAGAATCTTAGTAGAATTTAATAACTTTGACTTCTATTAATTTTTACAATGAGCTTCCATCTATGGCAAGCACATATTATTGATTTTCTATTTATAGTAATAATGTCAAATTTCCTTTGACAGTACATTAAGTAAAGCTTTTAAAAAAAGAGTCTTTTAAAAAGTAACACAGTCTACGACCATGCTACCTGAGCAAGCTCAATCCTGTCTGATCTCAGAAACTAAACAGGGTTGGGCCTGGTTCGTACTTGGATGGGAGACCATCTAGGAAGACCAGGTGCTGTAGGTGTAAAAAATAAAAAATAAAAAAATAAAGGATTGTAAGCTGACAAGGTCCTTGCAATCTGTGAAGTCAACCAAGGGTTGCCTCACCTAAATAAATAAATAAGTAAATAAATAAATAAATAAACAAATGAAAATGAAAAATAACACAGGTGCTCATAAATGTGGCAAAACCCACAAGCGAGGCGCAGGAATGACTGAGTTTTGGAAGATTCTGCGGGAAAGTTCTGGGCTCATTCCCAACACTGACTATTCCCCATCTTCTCCTCTCTTCTCCTACAGTGCACTTCTACTTTGCTGGTTTCCCTGAAGTTTCCAGAAGATGCCTTGTGTCTCTGAGCACTCACCTCCATGGTTTCCTTTGCTGAAACTTCCTTCTCCCCAACTTCTGGTAATTCCTGCTTATCCTACAAGAACTGCCTCAGGAATCAGGGTCTTCCGTGACAATCCCCCTCCATTATGTGTACCTCTTGTGTACAAAATAAAGTGAAGAACAAAAGGAAAGAGGGAAGAGTAGAGAGGGCTACCTGAAAAACCTCCAGATTTTTCGCTACTTTTTCTTTGCTGTTAAAAAAGGCCACATTTGTACTGAAAACACTGTTTTATACCCTGATTTTTGTGATATTTTTCATAAAACATGAAAACTTTTCATATTTTATCTTTTCATCATAAAGAATAATTTATATTACCTTTATTAGAAGGAAAAAAAGCCATTGTCATGCATATAGTAAATGAAGAAAGAGAAAAGAAGAAAATTCATCGGCAATTCACCTCATTGGGGTTAATATATTAACGTGCATTATTCTGGTCTCCAACACTTCCCCCCCACTCTCTCTTTTCCCCTCCCCCTCTCAATCCCCTGCTCCCTGTTGTCACATAACATTAATGGTTACTGTTTGCTGAATCCCGACCATATGCCAGGTACTTAGCAAAACCGGTTACCAACATTTTCTTATTTAGGTATTCTTACAGCTCAGTCAAGTATCATTGCCCCCACTGACAGATGAGGAAACAGGCTCATAAAGATTGAGTTCTTGGTCCAGAGTGACACGTTAGTCAGTGAAAGGGCTGAGAGTTTACCTGTAACTATCCGAGGTACAGCTCATGCTCTAACCTCCTGCACCTGCCCCCTCCCCATGTCTCACCCTAGTTTTGATTGCTTTGTAGCAGTCCAGGAGGATATCTTCCATAGTAGAGGCTGTCAGTGCTAGCTGTGGATTCGAACCATCTGGGGAACTTAGAACAAAATATGGATGCTGGGGTCCCATGTCTAGATCTTCCCACTGGGGCTTAATCACTAGTTTTTCCAAAGCTCCCAGGTGACCCATATGTGTAGCCAGGGCTGAAACACAATGCTCCTTAGTGTACTTAATTGCTAGTTTCTATACTATTGGAAATGCAGTGTGTGAAAACGGGATTGAAATTTCAACAAATCTGCTAATAGAAACAAAGCAGCATCTGGCCGCTGAGCAAAGGATGATTTCCACATTCATAAACCTTTCACTGGCACTAAACTGAAAGCAAATATCAATCCTTTACATATGACCTCTGATGAGGGTGCAGCGGGCCAGCAGAGGGGTAGAAGCTGGTATTCAGGCTCCCTAGACGTGAGCACTCAAACCTTGGACGTACACAGCATATTTCAGGTCACTGGTTCATGTGTGCCGCAGTGATTGTTTAATTTCCTCTTTCAGACCTCGGTAATTTCTAGCAGAGTGTATAGAGTTCATGACACAAATGCATCTGGATTTGGGGGTGTGGATCTGGAATATTCGCAGGCCAATATGTCAGGAGCAGATGTTGAATTGGCAGCCAGGGCTGATGGGGGTGATCTCATTGGAGGGCCCATCTGGGCCTTTGCTTGGAGCAACACAGCCTTGCCTGCTGATTTCAGTTGCACCTCAAACCTGGGTGCTTCCTCATCTACCCAAAGTCATCTTGTAGCCTTCTCCCTGGAGATAAGGGGTACCCAGAATATTAGTATTGCTGCATTTCATGCAGAAAATGCCAAGAGCGTGGAAAACAGTTGCTTCTTAAAGGAGGTGAGAAGGGAAGGCAGGCCCTCCTTCCTGGCATGGCGTGGAGTGTGGGGGATGGCCCAGGGGCTGTGAAGCCAGACTGAGGTGAGTCTGCATACAGATTTGACTACTTTCTAGCCTTTTGACCTTTCTTAGGCAAGTCACCTCTCTGAGATTCTGTTTTTCTCATCTGTAAAATGGGGACATGAAAGCTACTTCACCAGATTGTTCAGAAAATTAGACAAGTGGCCAGCATATATAAGAGGCGCCATTGTTCCGCCCTTTCCCTTCATGTAACTGCTTCTAGATTGCATATTATCATGGGAGATCCATTTGTCATGGCCAAAGTGGCAATCCAATAGAATTCAATTCAACATGCCAGACACCATAGTACTCGCTGCTCTATGTACATTCTGTCTCTGAGCCATCTCTTTTGCTATTCCCTTGTCTAGAAATCTCTTCTCCCTTATTTCCTACTGTCCTCCTGCAACCAGTTCAGTTCTTACCTTCTCACTTTGATTCTCCTGGCTGGATGTCCTCACTCCCTTTCTAGATCACCACAGTGCTTGGGCCAGAGGCTTCAAATGTTAATGTAGGTAAGGGGCACCCAGAAAGCTTCATGCTCTCACCTTACTTTCTATATCCACAAGATGGAGGTAACCACACTGCCCCTCTCAGACTTGTTTGGGAGGGTCAGAGGAGATGTCACATGTGAAATATTTAGCACAGGGTTGAGCACACACTGGATAACCAATGTTGGCTAATGTCAATGTAAACAATATATTATAATAAATAATCATAGTATCATATAACAGATTTTGAGAATAAAAAGAGGATGAGGAAACATTGTGGGACTGGCAAGGGCAAGATGGCAAACTCCAAATGATTTCCAGACACTAGCTGATTCTGAAAATGTGACTACACTGCTCAGAGTTAATGAGTTTCTAGAATAAAGTTCTACGTAGATGGAAGAGTTTTCAAGTGCCAAGTTCTATTCATTCTAATTCTCATGCATTGTAACCCTTGGCAAATCTTCTTTACCCAAGAGTTCTGATTCTGGCTCAGCTTTCTAGCATGATACTAGTTAATTACGGTAATAGGATAAGGCATTCTTGGGCAGCAGGTAGGTGCTGGACCAAGTGTGGGACAGCAGGGTTTAGGCCAAGAGATTTATTATAAGCCAGATAAATGACATCAGAGAATCTATGAGGAAATCTGTGTCCACTGAGTGAAGCAAGGTGCTAGTGGGGTGGGGTGGGACACGGTTCATGAGGAAGACTGGGGAGGATATTGAAATAATTGTTTCATGGGGATCAATGTGTGAACACGAGGAAGAGAATTGGGTGGATTGGGAGAATGCCCTGGATGATAACAGAACCAGTGCAGACAAGATGAGGCGATATGGATTTATATCAAGGGCACAAGTTACCCAAAGGCCCTGGAACAGTCTTCCAGGTGTCAACACCCCGTTGTCCGGGGAAGGGAAACTCCTGCTTTCTCCACCAAAACAACCCAGTCAGAGCCCATCCTGAGGCCTCTGTCCGGTGGACCTAAAGCATGCGTGTGGGTCCTGGGACTTAGAATTCCTGGACTCTGAGATGTCAGACACCAGTAGTTCTTTCTGTCTTTGACATCTACCTGGCTGACCCACATTCCTGTGGTTAGCACATGATTTGGTAAGGTGAACTTGAGGTGAAATCTTAGCCTTGCCATTCTCTTGCTCTGTCACCTTGAACAAATGACCTCAACTCTCTGAGTTTCAGGTCCCTCAACTGTAAAATGGGAAATCATTATACTTATCTTACAAAGCTGTTGTTAGGCATGAATGAGAGAACATGGAAGTTATATGATAGAATGGAGTAAGAGACTGGTTGGAGAAATAAAGTCTGTCTCAACAATTAACAATTGTCCATTTTATTTAATCTTCCCAACCATGCTCTACCTCTACCCCCATTTTTATAGATGAAGAAATAATGACTCAAAGAGGCTAGGTCACAGGACTAGAAAGGGGCCGAGCTGGGATTTGAACCCAGGTTTTTTAGACTTTACATCACTACCCGACCTCCCACATCAAGCACATAACGCATCTGTGGGTTATCTTGTTTCTGAGCACAGTCTGTGTCAGCTGCTCTGCTGGGCACAAAGCAAAAGAAACCGTCCTGACTTTCTGACACTCGTTGTAAAAGCCCTGCTTCTTGCCCTTTCTCTTCTCATTTATCCACAGACCCCCAGATGGCCTTGGAGGTAGCCAGGTGGCCAAGAATTTCAAGGAGAGAAAACTCCATTTGCTTTCCAACCAAGATGACTGTGCATTTTCCAGGTAAAGTCAAGAGCCCCTAATGCACAAGAGCAGTTGAGTGTGGCCTGGGCGGCCCCTACGTCTCTGAGTCAATCCCAACAGAGAGCTCGCCTGTGCTGTTATGTGTCCTTATTCGTTAAGGATTCTCTATTTTGAGATGCAACCTAATTAGGGTTGAGCTCAAAGCCTGTTCGTTTGGGGGGTTAGTTCATAAAAGATTAATGTTTATTTTCCTTGGGTTTTGTTACAGAATTCAGCTGGAAAAAATCCAGGGTGCACTTCTTCCAAGAGAAGTAGCACTTTGGTGGTTTGTGAAAATCCCTTTTCCCTCATGTTAAAACCTTGTTTTTATGCTCTCCTCCCCGTTGCTCCCACTCTAGCATTTTAGTTTCTGAAGAAGTACAAGAGAAAAAGTGAATTCTATAATCAGAGACATTTATTAGAGATGTTATTCAAAGGGAATATATTTACTTATAGAACTTTTAAAAAGACTGGTGGCAAATAAAACAGAGCACATTGGAAAATAGTTCTGCATTCATTTATTTAGCAAACATTTATTGAATGTCATTCAGAAAACATTTATTGAACATTTATATGCCAGACATTGAGAATTTGCAGTATGTATTTCATCTGATTTTTTTGTGTGTGTGATTTGCCTGAGCAATTAAATTTCATCATTAAGGTGCTAGTAGCAAGTGCTGTCTATATATGAATGGGTAGCTTCTGACAATACTTCTGAAAAAAAAATACTAATTGAGTTTTTAAAATATCTAATATGTTTTCTGATAACAAAAGTAATATTATAATAAAATGCCCAATGATATGGATTGATTAAATTTAAGGAGTAACAACTCCTTAAATTTAAATTTTATAATCCCAAGCCCCAAGGATTTAAATTATTAATGGATTGGTATATATTCTTCCAGGTTTATTTTTAAGCAATAAACTATAATAACAATATAACTTTATTTATAGGTTGTTCGCTTAATACTAATATACCCTCTCGTGGTGTGCTTTCCACATTAGCCTATGCAGAATTTCCTTCTTTTTTTCAAGGCTATATAGTATTCTACTGTACACCACCATTTATTCCACCAGTTCTTCATTCAAGGTACTTTGGTTATTTCTAATTTGCTATCATCACAAGCAATGCTTCAGTGGATCTCCTTGTAGTTAAGTCTGGGCATTTCTATAAGCATTTCTGTGGATAGAGTCCTAGAAGTGGAATTCACTGAGTCAAAGTGATGAATGCCTCCCTTTTTGCTCATTACTCAATTGTATGAAATGTCAAGACCCTTCACATACTGAAATTTTCTCTTCTGAATCCTTCTCCTCACCCACCGTCTTTTCTCTAATTCTGTTCCTCTCAAAAATACCTCTAAAACCAGCTCAAAACAGTAACAGGTATTTGGGGAAATGGTGCTCTAGTTTTAAGAGGAAGAAAATGTAGAACATAGCTAAATCTTTTTTGCTCAGAGCATCTCTGGCTGCCTGTGAGCGAATAAAAATAGTCTCTTCTCTTCCCTTGAGTCAACGTCCTCGCAGATTTTCGCTGACGTGATGGTTCTCCTGGGAGAAGCAAAGCCCGGGTTTGCTTTTCTTTATGTTCAATAGATGACCTGGCTGGCAGAAAACAAGTCGTGGATATCTGTGGGGAGGGCATCCTATAAGTTTAGTAAGTCGCCGTATTTCTGAAGGAGATAGTGGCAATTTGACTGATTCTTTAAAATCCCAAGAAATAATATTATCATCACAGGCTACAACCTTAGTGAGGTCAGATGAGTCATTTCTGTGTTGATTAAACTTAGGAATAAAATACTTCTATTTCCAGTTCTCCAGTTTAAAATATTTATTAACACAGATATCTACCCCCAAACCTGCATTTTAAAATTTTTGAATTTTCTCTGTGAAAACTGAAAACCTATAGCCAGATATATTCAGGACATGCAAATATCATTTTGTGGGTGTCTCTAACATTCGTACTTCTGTTTTGCTTGGGCCACAGTTAAATGGGAGACCTGTGTCACCTCATTTAAAAGAGCCTCAAAGGCAGCTTTCTCTGAAAGGCAGAAGCCACAGCTTTCTCCTGTTTCTGGACAGTTTTGCTAAATCTTTCCAACAGAGGGCAGTACATTTCTCTCGTTGGCCTGCTCAAGTCTGAGAAAGGCTCGGTAAAAACAGACGATTCCAGAATCTTAGAATCCAAGCACTTTTCTCTTTATTAAAATCATACCCAGCACACTTCTGAGAACAATACACCAGTGACTATTTCAAACAGGATGGACACAGGAAATTTAAGTATTCCTTATGCTAGAAATAGTACAATCAAAACTATGGGCAGAATAAAATCCTTTCCTAAATGTCCCGAAGTCATTCCTTTTTACTGCTATGGTTTTTTGCTTTAATTTTGGTTTTTATTGTCTCATTATCCTGGAGGGTCAAGAAAGTTAGCTTTGAAAAATTGGCAATTATAGTCCAATCCCTTCCCCACACTATTCATTATCACTTTTTTTTCTATTGTCAATTTGGATATTTCTTATGGAGGGAATAAAAGGTTAGAGGCCTGATGAATTCCAGAGCTGGGAAGGGGGGCCAGGAGTGAGTATACCTTGTTGTGTTGATGGAAGGACCTGACACTCTTGACAAAAAGAATTTGTCATCAATTACAAACAATCCCACACGTCTTTCCTTGAATTGGCACAATGACTTTCAGCATCATGGAGTTGAGTCCAGCGCCAAAAACTGTCTGACTACTAATTAGAATTTGCATCCTTTAAACTCCAGGAGAAATGGGGAAGGGCTGAAGAAGAACCATCCAGAGAAGTCTGGGAGGAGAGTAGGAGAAAAGGCAGAGGAGCAAAACAGCCATGGCCAGGGCTTGAGTTTTGTCCCCTTCAGTTACTGTCTAGAGATGGAAATCAGCATCCTAAAGAGTCTCAGCCTAGGCATTGTGCTTGGTGGTGGAGCAACTGAGACCTGAGCTGAGTTTCTAGTGCTTTCATTCCAGGGCTCGCTTGTCTCCCATGTCTTCCCCTGGAGCAGAATCTGCAGTCTGTTTTTAGATTTTATTCTAAACATTTTTTCAGTAATACATCTCTGTTTTGTTGTTATTGTTATTGTTTGTTTCCAGTCTGTTTTTAGACATCCATCTTAATGTAAGCTAGCTGATCAGAACCCTGTCTTCTAAAGATGAACCATTGGAGACAAGTTTTGGTGTGTGAGATGTTTTTGGATATTAGGAATTACAATGGTATTAGAGTGAGAATACCTAGGTACAGCTATCCCTGCTTGGCTGTGTGACCCTGGCAAGCCACACTATCAGTCAGAACATTGTTTTCTCCATCTATAAATAAAAACAATGCTCCTTGACTTACTATGGGGTTATATCACAAGAAACCCATAAGTTGAAAATATCTTAAGGTGAAAATGCATTAATACACCTAACTTATTGAACATCATGGCTTAGCCTAGCCTACCTTAAATGTGCTCAGAACACTTGCATCAGCCTACAGTCAGGAATTATCTTGAGTTTTATCTCGAGAGTAATTGCCTTCCTCTTCTTCTCACCAGAAGCAGGAGACACAGATGGGTGTTTTGTAGTCATGATGGGATGAGAAAACACAAAACACAGTATACAAAAATCGCTGGCAACACAGCGCACTGTACAGTGTAGGTTGTTTACCCTTGTGATCGCATGGCTGCACGGGAGCTGTGGCTCACTGCCCAGCATCACAAGAGAGTATCCTTGGACATATCACTAGCTAGGGAAAAGATCAAAATTCAAAATTTGAAGCCCAGTTTCTACTGAATACATATCGCTTTTGCACCAATGTAAAGCTGAAAAAACTGTGAATTGAACCAACTACAGAATTGGATCATCTGTAGTTAACCGTTCATGTCCTCTCCGGGCTGCTAGGAGGATGGATGCACTGTGGTGGTGTCTGCGGCTGTACTATGATGTGGACCAGCGAGAGTCTAGCCCAGGAGGCTGCAGGGTCCTCAGAAGCTGGGGCAACCCCAGGGCAGGCCAATAGCCCCTGTAAGAAAGCTGAGCATCTGAATAATGAAGACGTTATTTAAATGGAGCTGTGGCCCTGTAGAGTGCTGAGAAGTCATTTTCCACAGCTCGCTATTCTCCTAGTCAATGGGGCTTGACTTGATTATCCTTCCTCCAGGCTTCAGGAGATGTCGGTAACATTTGAGATTTGTTAAAAATTAGCTAAATAAAATTGCCCCCTCCTCCCCAGCAATAGTTTCTGTGAGTGATGGGGTTTTCATAGGGTAATTTCTTAGGTGGATGTAAATCTGAGAACAGAAAATATACTTCATATGTCTAGATAGGATATGTGTGGATAAAACTCTTCATATTTAGAGTGGAGGGGGTCGGGGGAAGAGCCTGAATAGGAACATCTAAATAAAAGTTAACCTCATGGCTTGAATTTCACTGCTAAATATACTTTTTTCATCCCTTTTGGCAGCTGTCTGTCAGGCTGACATCAATGCTGGTGTTTTTATTGTTCTATGTATTCGAACAACTTGAAATGTTTTTAACAAAGAAATAATATTTAAAAGTAAATTAAAATGTTATTGAAAGATAATTTTAAAGAAAGAAATAACCCTTTTTTTTTTCAGATTCTAAAAGTACACTGTAGAAAATTTGAAAAATGCAGGAAATAAAGTCACCCTTAACCATCCCACTGAGAAAGCATTTCAAGTATTTTCTCGCCATCTCCTTAACGCACATATGTAAATCTACTTAGAAATGCATGGGCAAAATTAGATCATGCTGGATATATGATTTTCTGCATTGTTTTTTTTTTCACCTAACATTATGATGTGTGCTTTTTTCTCTCTTGTATTGTTGAACAGCTTTCAAAATCATGATTCTTAATGGTTGTATAATTTTATCAAATGGATGGATGGAAAATGATTTATTTAAACACTTCCTGGTTGCTGAAAATTTAGGTTGAATTGAAATAACTTCTCAATGAGAGGAAGAAAGAATGCTAGCTATTTATGAGGCAACAATGATTTCTCACCCTGCATGAGCAGCCAGCAATAAAAGTCAGCGACACAATCTGGTATGTGATGAAAGGTCCAGAAATGGCCAGAAAATGAATGGGGAAATCGTGAGGGATGAAGTGAGTTATTAGTGTTTATTATTTATATGGTACAGTAAATATATACAGCTTGGGACTGAGCATTTGCCTGTCAGCAACTTGCAACCTGTCAATTGTCCCTCAGAACCTGGATGATGCTTAAATCCACAAATCATGGCAGCACCATTAGGGGACACGGTGAGTCAGCCCTTCCTGATGCAAGGGCTCCTACTGGACCATATCTTTTATTTCAGAGAATAACACCTACAGTCCTCTGACAACTTCAAGAGAGAGAGAGACAGAGAGACAGAGAGGGAAAGAGGGAAAGAGAGAGAGAGAGAGAGAGAGAGAGAGAGAGAGAGAGAGAGAAGAGAGAGAGTGTGTGTGTGTGCGTGTGTGTGTGTGAAAGAGGAGGAGGGAGTGGGCTATTTCCTTTGCATAGTCTATAGTTTTGCCTCCTGTGATAGCAGCTTTCAATGGTCACACCTTGCTTATTAATCTGAGACAAGAAAACCTCTCCAGCTGCTGTACAGGAGACAGAGATTATTATCTTCAATTTACAGATAAGGAAATAAAGTTTAAAAGAGGTGCAGTGACTTGATCAAGACTTCTCTTTGCAAATAACAAACTAGAACTAAAACTCAAGACCTAAAGTTCCACATCATGAGAACACCCCAGCTGCCTCCATAGGACAGCATTAGTGAGTGTCCTCCAGGCTCTGCTTCCCTTTCCTATTTATACTTATTTGGAAGTAAAATCTCTTTGATGAATTAGGGAGAAAGAATTTGAGAACACCAGGCAACCAGGCAAATTTCTACCACTTCTGAGCTGGAACCAAACCCATGATATAGACATGGTGGGTTTAAAATAGAGACATGGAGAGTTTTTGTCAAATGATCCAGAGCATCTGAAGCTGTATCATTTTTAGCAAAGGCCCTGCTTTGTACCCCTGTATGCATTAACTCGGAAGCAGGCAGTTCTGTGGGGAGCTAGATATGAACCCCTAGCCTTACGCTTTGCCAGCTCCTTTGGCTTTGTAAATAAATATTTTACCTCCCCCTCCCCTCCACACACACACTTTCTAAATAGCACTGACGACTTTCATCAAAAATCCTACCTTTCAAATCAAAGCAAGATGGGATGATTGGGCAGGAGGTGGAAGTCTCTTCAATAGAAGAGACTTGCCTTCTCCCTCTACTCCAGTCCTACCTTCTCACTAAAACCCCAGGAAACCCTGAAAAAACACTGTCTTAGATCATCTGACCCAGGAGAAGATGCCTTCTAATAGTCCAGAAGTGGCACGGGGTCACCCCACGTCTCCATCTCTGTATAGGTAGTAATGGGACCACTAAAAAAGTATGTTCAGGTAAATTCAGGTGGACAGCAGTTGTGAGTCTGCAAAGACCATATTGAAGCCAACACAGTCCCTGTGTTTAGGACTATTAGAAACCCCTAATTCCAGGACAACTTTAATTGGTCACCCACAATGGGGTAGTGGCATAAGAAGGGAGCATATTATCTGAATATAGAATTGGTAGTTTCTCCATGATATGATTCTCAATTTTCAATTCTGTCTTGCCATGAACTTCATAATTTTTGTATTGGCTCAGAGAAAATAAAATCCTGTATTAAATGTTATCATTTACATAACTGATTTTATTTATTCATTTATTCTGCCAATATTAGAAAGTAAATACAATGTGCCAAGCCCTGTTCTAGATACTAGAGAAGTAATAAAAACAAGACAGATGAAAATCATGTAATTTTCACAGCTCTATCTTATTTTTGACAATTATAAACAGTATTTTCCTCTGGATAGTTGGGGATATATCCCTTAGCACTTTTTCCCATGCGAATACTCTGAAGTTGACTTCTTTCCTCCCCTCAATCTGCCCCCACCTCCATCCCAGCACTCCATGAAGAAGCTTTTTATTCTGAGCTCCTTCATGCCACCAGAATGGTTATTTTTAACTGCTCTTCTTAAAAAAGAGCATATATTCAGATTTGCTACGCTACTTATAACACAAACTTAAAAACAGTTTATGATCAAATGGCATTTTTTAATTTGTCTTGATTCATGTGAAAGTAATTTGAATTCACATTAGTATTCTGGAAACTGATCATTAATACTTTTTAAATGATTTTGTAAACATATTTTGCTTCCAAAATAAACATAAACAGGAAAGGAGAATGCTCAGTGTAGTTGAGGCATGAAGACACACACATACATTAAGGAGAAGGGCAGGCTCCCCAGCGTAAAATGGTGAAGGCATTTGAGAGTCATTTCATCACCAACTCACTTCGTGAAAAATATTCAAGAATATGTGAATAACTTCACATTTGCCTGATGGGGAGATTTCAAGCAGCAGAGTTGTTTGTGTGCCTATCACGGATCATTGCAAATAATTAAGATGGGGTGGGTGGTGGGGACTGATTAACGTTTGATAAGGCAGAAGAGGGACAACATGCAGCAGGGATGAGCAGAGTGGCAGGCTGCCTCCAGGCTTAGCCAGGGTGGAGGATTTATAGATACAGAAAATTGGAAAGGTTTGGTGGTCCGGACCTCCTCCAGTTAATGCTGGGATCCCCTCACCAACATCCCCACCAAAAGGTTGCCCAGCTTCTGCCCAGACACTTCCATTTCAGCTCAGCTCGCCTTCCTATGACACCCACTGATCTACAAGCTTTAGTCCGGAGCTGTGTGGCATGTAAAAATGCATCTTCCAAACAAGCCAAAAAATAACTTACAAGTGTACCGATTCATTGGGAATCTAATTCAGAAATCTACCAGCAACACTCATACCTCTTTTTTCTTCCCCTAATTGCCTCACGTCCCATACTCTCTTAGACATCCTTCCTCCAAACTTTTCCCAAATGCCTCCGACCTGCTCTATGTAGAACTTCTGGCGATTCTCTGCCTCCCCTTTTGCTCTAGATTTTGTATGCCTAAGTGCAAAATAAACTGGAGGCCTCTAGGAGGGCAGGAGAGGAAAAGAAATCCCTTAAGTAAGGCCAGAACATTCTATCGAACCTGTCACATCGAACTGTGGTATGACTTAGTGTAGCTTCTGAGTTGACAGAGCATGTGTGGTTTAGGAACTCAGGTGTAGGAGTCAGGCAGACTTGGGTTTCCACCCCAACCCTGCTGCTGGGAGAGATACATCATCTTTCTGGACTTCACTTTCCTGATCTATAAAATAGGGAGAACAACATTTGTTTCCTGTGATTGCTAAACAAATGAAGTGTATATCAAGAATTTGCCACAGCATATGTTCAATAACTAGATGGTACAATTATTCTTACCATTCCAGTCTTGCCTCTAAATCTCCTGGTGCCGGAAATGTTCTGAGTTGCTCCTTTCTCAGTATTGACCCAATTCGACAAACATCGACCAAGCACCTATTCCTTCCAGGAGCTGGGCTGGCGCTGCAGATGTGGAGGTGCCAAAGTCCCTGTTCCTGAGAAGCAACAACAATCACTTATCACTCCTTACAGGATTCAAAGAGTGGAACCAAGAAACCAACGTTTACATTAACAGAAGGAAAGGAAAATAATCCGCTTTAAGATAGGTCCAGTTCTGTGTTTCTGTTAGTTTGAGTCTGGTGAAGTAAAAAATAAGATGTTCTGGTTCTATTAGGCAATAGATGGGTCATTGGCTTTTTGAGACCTTAACTTACTCATCTGTGAAATGGGGATCCTACAGCTTGGCTCACCTGTAGCTCTAAAACTTTTTGAGGAAAAAACTTGGAGAGGGACCATGATTTGGAAGTGTAAAGTACCATGCAAATCTAAGGTTGTTGCTATCCTTAGTCCTGATTAGTGTGAGTGACTTTGGAGCCCCCCGATTTTTCCCCAGCACCCCTCCACAAGTTGAAGAGATAGAGCCCTGAAGTATAGAAACAGTCTACAGGCCCCCTAATCTCTTTTGCTTCTGCCCTAACAAGTTAGAAGAGCCACAGGATCCTCAGCTATCCGCCTGTAAGTCTAAAGATTCTGATTTCAGGTGACAGAGACCCAACTTAAACTATCTTGAGAAAAAAATATAGGAAAGCACTGGATGTGACCTCCCAAAGAGAGCTACACAGGGTATTCACGAGTCACAGGGCAGCTCAGAATACGATTTTGGGGAATGCTCCTTCCAACCATATACTTTTTGGAAAGGACTGTCAATCATACTTCTGAGCACAATGATTGGTCCAAGGTGGACATTGTATTGGATGCTGACAGTGTCTGTCTAACCTGCACAGTGGCAGGCTGGAAGTGCCAGAGAGTTAATTAATGCTCCCTGAGGAACCTGCAACCAATGAGGGGCAGGAGTTGGTGCATAAATACTCCACCTTCCTCACTCCTCAGTGGGTGTGTATCGGGGCTGGGACTAGGCACCAAACCTATAGGAGTGCCAAAAACTCAGTAATCGAGATAAATCAGGTTTCGATGCAATCTTCCTGAAAAATCAAAATTAATGCGAAAATTCTATGATGTACGAAAGATCAAAACTTAAAATGAAGATAGAACCAGTATTATTGATTTTTCCTTTGCCTCAGGCTCTAATATGGCTCAGCTGGGTATTTGTGTGTAGCTTTTAACCTCTTGTTTGCAAGTTCAGTAAAAAAGGGAAGTGCAAGTACCCTAGCACAGGCTGAGATGTCCTCCCCACCAGGCCTCTAATTGAACCCACTGGTGGTCTGCTCGAGCTCGGGGTGCCATCCCCCAGGAGTGCTGCCTAGAGCTCCCTGGGAGAGGAAATTCAGGGACAAGCAGGAGCAGTAGACTGAGGACATATGGGCAGTTTATTTTTTGATGTCCTTGGAAGAGTGGTCACAGTTTGCATGATATAAGCCAACAACCAGGACAACAACCCTCAGGAGAGTGAAGGTCATTTCAACTAACAAATCACTTGTTTCATAACAGAGAAAGCAAACAACAGATCAACATACAAACATGGTAAGTCCCTATGACATGGCTTTAAGTCTCTCTCTCTCTCCCTCATTTTTTCTTTATCTGTGGATACCCTTGTCACGTAAATGAGTGACACAAAGCAAGTAGCATATAGAAGAACGGCTTCTTCCTAAGCATGCCCCAAATGATAGAACTACCTAGGGATTAATGCTTCCTTTGTGGGAAGAATTTAATCCTTGTGCCATTATAAACCAAGCTTGGGGGAAGCCAAGCCCACAATCAGAATGTAATTGAAGTATGTTACCTATAATAGGTTCAGATGTTTGTGATCTTCAGCACTTTATGAATTCTGCAGCAGATGGGCGAGGGCCAGGTAGCGGGTGAGAACAGACTGGGTAAGGCAGGCTGGCACTCTGACAAGGGCAGCCCAGCTGTGGTTCGGGTGTTATTCAGCATGCCCACCCACTGCACCAGCAGCCTGCCTTTCCTGATCTTGCGTCCACGGCCGCCTTAATGAAGAGTGGAGGTAAGCATGAATCTCGGCTTTCCAGGGATCACAACACTGGAGAAACCCAAAAGAATCGACATGATGGAAACGGTGCCAAGTTCTTTGGCCTCTTGCATTTCAACAAAAAGAGAGAAAGAAAGAGAGGAGGGAAGGAATCTGCTAATAAAATGCACAGCTAAACACTTTCCACTTTTCCTGGGCTTTTAATTTTTTCCTCAAAAATTCTTTGCTGGAGAGGGGAAAAGCAGAGAGTAACAGATGACAAAAGGAATCTTGAATGGCTACAAGAATTTAGGCAAGCTGGCGTAATGGACAGGATGCTATAGTTGGGGTTTCAAATCCTAGCACTGTCATTGTCTCATTGTGTAACTTCAGGCCTGTTCTTAACCAGCCCAGCTTTCTGCTTCCCCATTCATCAAATGACCAAAATAATATATATCTCACAAGCTATTTGTTCGCATCATGAATTGAGGTAATACATTAACAGTTAATGTTTATTGAGCACTTCCTATGGGTCAGATTTTTATGTATTAACTCATAAATCCTCATAACAACCCTGTGTGTTAGGCTGTCACACTCTTACTTATAGATGAGGAAACTGGAGGTAATGCATGTAAATAATTTGCCCGAGATTATAGCCAATGAGTGGTGGACCCGGATGAAATAAGGCCAGCTCTACAGCCTACAGGTTTAAGCACTAGGTTGTACAGGTCCCAGGTCCTTACCTACAATGCCAAACTCCTGACAACCAAAAGCTCTAGCTCATTTAACAATGGTATTGGACTTGACCTGGATTATTTAGCACCAAAAACTCACCTGAACTGACTTGAGATTTTTTTACAGTTTTTATTTGTCCCACATAATGTGTGTATTCATATATTTTCAGAGCAAAATATATTAATTTGCGTGTCTGTTTATGGGGTGCTGCTCAAGTCACTGCTGGGGGGTGGGTAAGATCAGATATCATTTATAAAATTTGGAAATTCTAAAGCCCCTCTTTCTCCAAGGGTTTCACTATGGCATTGGGGATCTATGCTGCCTTTCCAGTGTGGACACTCAACATGAGTTTGATGACATGAAGGTTGCTTTATGATACATAAATGCCAACTAGTATAACTGCTTCAAAATGTATTTGTTTAGGTATTAATTCAACAAATACTTATTGCATGTCTTCTATGTACTAAGTTTTGTCTTCAGTCCTGAGAGTAGAGTGAACTAAATACACGTTTTCCTTGCCCACATAAAACTTATAGTCCACGAGAAATAATAATAGGAGAAAATAAAGAGGAACATATTTTAACAATAGGGCACTACAAATAGTATATAAGGATGCCCTGCATTCGTCTCTGCCTCTAAGAATACACAACAGAAACGAGCATAACCTGTAATAACGGAGAAATAAAAGAATTTGGGAGAAAAACAACAACCCATAATTATTCTAAGAGAGTAAAACTGTGTGCCTTGAAATATTGAAGTAATTATCAGGTTAAATTTCTATGATCCCTGCAATTTCCATGAAACCTGGAAATGTTGGGAGTGTAGGCCTGGCATATCTTAAAGTAAAATTATACTTCTTTTTCACTAAGACTAAAAGGTCATAATTAAAGATATAATGAAGCTAAGTGAGTAATGGGATCTGTGATTCACTGAGGAAGTGAGGGTTTCCTGGGGCCCCCTCCTGCCCCTGGGAATGGGGGTCACCAAGTCAGATGGTCTGGGGAGCCTCCACAGGGCCCAGCACCACTGAGGAGGAGAATGCAGAGTCATTGTCACCAGGACCAACAGGAGGTGGCCCATGAAAATATTGGGCCAAAGGAGAAGCTTCCCAGTTTATTTCTCCCAGGTCTGTAACATTTTTGTGCATATTAAAGAAATACATACCCATAGTGATATATTTGGAACACTTTTATAAAAAAAGTCTAAATGAGTATGAAAAATGTGACCTACAATCATTACACTATACTGAGACAACTACTATTAGTGTTTTAATATATTTCCCTCTAGATTTTTCTGTGTACTTTTCCTCATAGTTGGGATTTGCCTACTTTTTAATTTTAAAATTACCATTAATTAATAACAATGAGAATTCATTGACCACTTTCTATGCCCCTCATTTAAATCCTTAAACAATCTCATGAAAGTAGTCCCATAATTGGCAATTACTCGACATCTCTGTGGCTGTTTCCTGCCTGTAAAATGGGGTATTAACAATGCCTACCTGGTAGAACTGTTGTGAGAATCTTGAGTTAATACATCTTAAACACCTGAAACAGTGCCTAGCATATGGTAAGCACTTGATGGTGTTGACTATTACTATTATTATCCAATTTTGCAAATAAGGTAACCAGGGTTAAATAAGGTTAAATAGCTTGTCCAAGGTCAGTAACTAAAAAGGATCAGGATCAGGACTTAAACCCAGGTAGCATGGCTCCAGAGTCCACGTATAGTGATAATCAAGGTGCTTTTGAGAGAAAGGACTGGGAATGCGGTCCACAGTTGCAATTATGACATACATAGATATATCTGATGGATATCCTGGGGCTCTGATGGAAGCTAAATTGCCAGAAAAGACACTGGCGGTCCTGAGAAAATCCTTTATAAGGAAAGCTGGTGTCTTCTATTTCCTTGACTGAGAAACTATTTCTATGTTCTTTACTACTCTACCTCTAGTTCCTACAATAGCAGAATAGCTCCTAACACAGAGTAGGCATTCAATAAATAGTTGTTGACTGACTAAATCTTACATGATGGAGTCACATTCAGCAAATGACTTAGAGATCAGAAGGACTGATTGTTTCAAGGTGGCTCTTGACATCAGAACTCATCCTGACTTACCCATGTTGGTAGAATCGCTGTTCCTTGAGAGAAAGAGCCATGAAAGGCATACTATAAAAAGGGTCTTCCTAAGTCTTATAATGCCCGAGACCCCCTGCTGTGGGATTCCCATCCTAATTTAGCTACATCATCTCCAATTCATTTCCTGAAAATGTCATTGCCCAAGGCACACTGCAACAGAGTCTCAGCTATATTGGCACCTAGTAGGTGGTAGAAACATGGTTCCAGCCTGACTTGCACAGACACAGTGGTGACTACTTAGGATACAGCAAGATAGGCAATGCTCGAGTCAGAAAAACCAGCTATGTTACCAAGCTTTGGAACATTTAGGGTTCTACCTATCATGCATCTCCATTTTCCCCAAATGAACATAATCCAAGCAAAGGACAATCTTGCTCATTTTTCAGGTAAGGAAACTGAAGAGAAATCTACAATTTAGGGGAGGCAACAGCAGGATCCCTGTTCTTTGACATCAAAACATTGCCAGAGAGTAAAAATTAATGTTTTCACCAAAAATAGAAGAAAGAAAGAAAGAAAGAAAGAAAGAAAGAAAGAAAGAAAGAAAGAAAGAAAGAAAGAAAGAAA
>CM053510.1:18703519-18745871 GCA_028627145.1 Eidolon dupreanum
AGAAAGGGAGAAGTTCCTGAGAGCAAGAACTTTGGTCTGTTCACTATCTGGCACAGAGTATATGCTTAAAACACATTCGTTAAATCACACATTTCTTTTAAAGGCAATCAGATGATCGAGGACCCTTGTGTGACCCCACTCTTCTGTGAGAGGCAAAGCCTCCTCTTCCACTATCATGCAGGCCCCTCTCCTTCACCTTCTCCCCACCCCCATCACCATCATCTATGTTTAGTGCTCAAAGTACGGTGGAGTGTAGCAGGTACCTTTGACATCAGTGTTTGTAACAAGGGTACACGGCTCTTGTGCTGTATGATGGTTTTCTATATATTATATTTTCTCTTGTTTTCCTCCTATAGGCCTTTGAGGATTGTCGCAGCTACTTAGATGCCAAAGAAAGGCAGAATGTGCTGAACTTTTGGGGTGGAGGGTAGGAAGTTAGGTTCTGGGGATGAAGAAGGGATCAGCTACTAGTTATCATAAATCTTCCAGATGGGTATGCTAGCCCCCGACCTCAGATGGAGAAAATGAGGCACAGTGAGGCTCAGTGACTCACCCTAGATTGTTAACAAGCCTCTCTACAGGGCCCCATAGCACCTTCCACCAAGGCACCCATGCTTGTCTGATTCCCACTAGGCTGTAAACTCCTGAGGATAATAGGGTCTAGGTTTTGTTCCTGTTTGTAATTCCACAGCCTAGCACAGGGTCTGGCGCATAATAGGCACTCAAAGAACATTTGTTAACTCAGTTGCCTAGAATAAAACAGCTAGTAAAGGACAAAACTTTGACTAAAAGTCATGTTTCTGATTACCTTTTCATTGGGTTAAAATCTTGGCATAATACATTTTCAATGGAATGAATGCAGCCTCCTCCCTATTTGAGCTTCTTCATTTTCTGTTTCCTGTTCTCAGTCCATCTTTTGTTATCACTGTCTT
Source organism: Eidolon dupreanum (assembly GCA_028627145.1). Taxonomy (NCBI): domain Eukaryota; kingdom Metazoa; phylum Chordata; class Mammalia; order Chiroptera; family Pteropodidae; genus Eidolon; species Eidolon dupreanum. The sequence goes on from CM053510.1 coordinate 18,704,452, forward strand.
CCTACGAGTCACTCTTTTGGCTGGTCTTTTGGTGGACTTGATAACAAAAGGATGTTTCTTCGGCAATCGCCAAAAGCCAGGAAGCCCCCAAAGCCCTGACCATTCACAGATGGGAAATATTCCAAAAAGAAGCGGCATCTTTTAGCCTCTTCATCGATGCTCAAAGAAGAGGGGGATGCAGCAGCAAACTGAAATTTTAAGGAGCTACAGAAATCCAGCAAATAATCATAAAGCCGCAGGAAGGCAGGCTTTGGATAAAACTAAGAGCTGGCAGTTAAAGTTCACTTACGTGCCAGGCATTGTGCTAAAAACCCTTTACGCGGAACTTCCTATTTTAATCCTCCTAGCAATCCCAGGGCACAGATCTGATTGCACCCATTTTGCACAAGACAAAACAGAGGCCTGGAGAGATTAAGTGTCTTGCCCAGTAGAATCAATATTAGAACTTTGGATGATTCGTCTCCCGTGTCAGGTTTGAACGCTTTTCTGGGATACCGGTGCAGGGCGTGTCCAAACACGCTCCGGCCTCGCCGAAGACGAACTAGAATCTCGAGCAAAGGCTGGACCTGGACCAGCCCCGCGGCGGGCTGTTGGGCTTTTCCGAAGTTCCCTTTTCCAAGCGCCCCCTGGCCCTCCGCCCCGCCACCCAGGGGACGGCGCTGGCCCGCGGCGGGCGCTGTCCCGGGCGCGGCCAGGGCGCGATCCCGACGCGCAGAGCCGGCCGAGGGGTGGGCGCGCAGCTGCCGTGGTTCCGCGGGGCACCCGCGGCGCGGCCGAGCAGATGGCGCCGGCGGGGGGCGGCCGTTTGGCGTTCGTAGCACTTTCCTTTGCGCATATGTTGCGGGCGGGCGGGCGGAGCGGACGACCTCGAGCCCGCTGCGGCGGCTTGTTTCCAGCCTGGGAAGCGCCGACACCCTGGGTTATAGCTCCAAACCCCAACTCCGGCTGGTCTCGGTGGGTGAGGGGGGAGGTTTGACATCGAGGCATCTGCTCCTTCCGCCATCGGGTGACAAAGACACACTGTACTTCTTACCCTCGCTAAAGGGCTACAAGAAGGATCTTAGTCCCATTTTACAGCTGGAAAACTGAGGTCCTAGAAGGACCAGGACTAGAACCAGAGTTGACCGACTCCTGCCTGAGTACTTGGCTCTATATGGGAACCAGAGCGTTCCACCAAAAACCAAGTGGACTTTCTTGTTATTGCTTGTGTATGTTTCAAATAAGTTCTTCCTTCTGTAGGGCCTTACTTTTTGAACACTCTCCCCAGTCCCCTTCCACCCATTTCTACCAATGGCTCGTTCAGATCGCAGATCAGGTGTCACTTACCAGAAACCTTCTCTGCACAGGCACCATAGCCCTAATCATGGCTATGACCGTTTGGTTAATATGTGTGCTCTCACTCCCACCTCTGAACTGTAAGCTCTAGCAAGACAGGGAGTGGGCGTACTTGTTTGCTCAGTATTCTATTCCCAGTACATAATAGATACTCAAGAAACAGTTATGAATGAATGAGTAGTTGAATGAATGAATGAACAGGCTTTATAAACTAGCACCTGCTTCTTCACCATCCAATGATCAGCTGGTTGGGGGTGGGGGAGGGCGGGTAATACAAGAATGAAGGACTGTTTGGAAATTCTGGGCCTTCTCAACTGCAGCTCTTTTTAATTAAATGTGTCCTTTGGCTGTTTTCCTCCCTTCTCCACAGCCCCCTCCCATTGCCCTGTGACTGGAGGCCCAGCCCTTCCTCTCCTGTTGACAGAATGGAGTCTTCCTTACGCTGATGAATGAAGTGACCCTTAATAAGATGCAACCGGGCCAGAAAGAGCCAAATGAGAAAGCTGGCAGCTCTGTAAGTGGTTTTTCAGGGGAAAAAGTGGAAAAATGGACATTAAAATGAATCCTTTAAGTTGCTTTTCTGACCTGCTTGGTGGGAGAGCTGGGGATTCCAGGACATTGGAGAGCTTCCCAGATGGAAAGAATTCAGATGCAACAAATATTTATTGACGCCTACTAGGTGCCAAGGGCTCCTTGGGGCTTTTTGACAACCAGCTTGAAGGATGCTTGGCACATTCAAGGAGTCATTTGAATCTCCTCAAAACTCTGAGAACCCAGGTTCATGGCCTCCATTCTTCAGAAAAGGGAACAAAGGCTCATGAGGTCAAATGGCCTGCTAAAGATCGCTCTGCCACAATTTTATCCAGAAATGGGTTTTGTTGCTCTCTGAAAAATCCTAATGTGATTTTCTTGGTGATTTAAGAAAAATCTCTTAAGTTTGTTACTTGACTTGCAGGTTGATAGTTTGGCTGCTTTTATACCGTTTCCCTGACTGGACAAATTATTTCCTCCTTCAGAGGTCTCAGATTGACAGAGCTTGAGCTCCCTCATTAACTGAATTCAGTAACTTTCAGTTTATTGAAAAGACTGGTAGTAAGTGCTCAATGGGACTAATAGCTATAGTTTATTAGTACTCATTACTTATTGACTAAGTGGCACCTAAATTAATGTGTCAAATAAAATATTTGACATATTAATTTACATTAGCTTACATTAATTTACAATTTACAAATCCATTAGCTCATTTAAACCTCACAATAACTCCAATGAAGTAAGCACAGTTTTGGTCCCCATTTTACACATGAAGAGACTGAGGGTCCAAGAAGTTAAGTAACTTCCTCAAGATCAAGCACTAGTGAGTTACAGAGTCAGGATTCAAACGCAGTTAACCGCTAAGTGCTGCCAATATTAGTGTTTTCCAGACTGTTTTCCAAAGAATCCCGGGGATCTACCCAAAGGTAAAGGAGACTGAGGCAAAGAGACATCTGGCTGGGCGAGTCTGAAGCCTAGTCCACTCCAACCAGGACAGCTCTACTCTTATCCCCTAAGGTGAATCTGCAAGCTTTTCTTAGACAAAGAGTTTCCAGTGCAAACAATTTATTAAAGTTGGGACCTAATCGACAATACTATTGGTCGCACAGCTCCTGGAGGTTCAGCCTTATCTCCTGTGTGCATCACCCCAGAGTGCCCATCCCTGTGTCTCAGTAAATGCAAACCTGCATTGAATGAAATGCATCAGAGCACATTGGGGTAGCTATTCCACTGCACTTTATTCTCTGCTCCTTCCAAAACTTCCAGGGGCACCTGCAGCCATGAACAGACCCTCCCATTTACCTCCACCTGGTGGTCATAAAGAGGAAGGGCTTCGAATGGATCAGAGAAGAGACTTGGTGGAGGTTGCCTGAGAGCAAGTGCAGAAAGCACCTGAAGCTGTGGCTTCAATTTGTTCCCAGGAATTTCCTGTAGTTAGGAGGTAGGAAAAGGCAATAGCCTTAAAATAGAGGAATTAGGAGCCTCAGGCTTTAGAGGCAGGGGAAGAGCATTTTGCTACCTGTTGAGAAGATAATGATTCTGCCTTTGAGTGATGCAGAAGATTGAGGCACCCTTATATGTACAGTCCACATGCTGGGTGCCCATCCTAACTCCTTATCTGTACTTCTCTCCATAATATTTACAACTTTTTGTAGGTAATATCTTCAAGGTTACTCAATATTTATTACTTATTTACATCCCATTGTGTTCTCCAATTTTAGACATACAATAAAATAGGGTATTAGCAAAAACTAAATCTGAAATCAGATAAAGGTATAAATTAAAATAAATGATGAAGACAGAGAAGAGAGTTAGAAAACAGGTGGGCAGATGGTTAGATTCTAAACAGTTACTGCAGTGGAGCTTAAAAACTAACACCGAGCTTCCTAGTGGCCAGAGTAAAAAGAGAAACACAATCCATTATATGATACTGATTTTCTATGAGGATATGCTGAGTTACTCAGAAGATACTGAGCTATTCTCAAAACCAAGAACAAACACAATTTTAATATTCAAGGCTTCATCTACTAAGAAATGTAGATTGTAATGATTTCTACAGAACTCCTCCTACAATAAATTCAATGTAGTATTCATTTCACAAGATGGGCTGGCAACTTAACACAAAATTGCCCTTGGTAAAAATAGTGCTTTGAAGGGCCATGTAGGTACAGTTCTGATAGTTCCTGAATGCAAAAATTAAAGATAGATTTTATGGACTAGAGGAAACCACAAGACCTTCAAATAGTCCTCCTTCAATAGTGCTTCTCTCAGCAGGGTTTTGGCTGGGACTTGGACAGCAGGCAGTTCAAGCTTTGAGTGTGAGTATTGTGTTTTGCTGGTTAAGTGCAGATCTAGCTTCAGATTTTGTCTATGCTCAAATTTAGTTACTCAGTGAATATTCTTCAAATCCAAGGAGAAAGATGAATAAGTTCTGTGAGGTGGAACTCAACCAAACACATATTTTTTCATTCTTACAAGTAAAACTTGTATTGATGTTACATAGATGCCTCTCCCACTGCTTCTTTCCCAGATCATGGTCCAAGTCAGTCTGTTTAGACCTGGCCTGAGTATTTCTGGTTCATTTAGCAGGTGCACCATTTATCTGGAAGGAAGGAAGAGAATAAAGATGTCATCAATAATATTCCTACAGAGCTTCCAAGTCAACCAAGTTCTCCTAGTGTGGGAGGCAGTAATTTGTTCCCTGATATATGGGGATTGCTTTTCTTCGGTAGCTGAGACCCAATCAGTCTTCAGAGGTGGTTGTAATTAATAGGTAAGGAAGTGCAAATACATCTGAATTAATAGAGCCACTAGGTGTGACTAACTATAATATGATTACATGTGAAATTAACCCAGAGATCAAACCTAATCAATCCCGACTAATAACTGCCAGGACAACAATTTGTGGTTTTAGATGAGTTTATGTGGAAAGGAACTAAGGAAAATGAACTCTATTAGGATGTAAAGGCTGCATTTTTTAAAAAGTATGAGCAACATACTAAGATTATAACTATGCATGTAGATGACATTAATGTCCAGACGTCAGATAACCAAACCATTATTTATATTGGCAAGTGAGAGTAGACAAAATTAGAAAATCAGAAATTATGAAAGAGAAGTGTAAATTTAAAAAGTGAAGCTGAAATAGTATAGAATCTGAGACTCCCAATGTATAGCTTTTATTATTTATTTATCTGATTCCAGCAACTTAAGAAATTAACAAACAATATTTCATATGTAGAATATATAAGCTATAAAAGATAATAAACAGTCATGAATTTCCAAGCCAGCTTAAGGACCGCAACATTAGCCAGTTCATTGCAGCTTCATGTACATCAGATCCTGGTTGTAAAGACTCCTGCCCCCAGCCCCACCCCAGAGGTAAACACTGTCCTGAATTTTGTCTATTGTAATAGGTTATATCACCAGCCCCAATTCTTTACCCTTCATTGTATTTTCACCTTTTTCTATGTAACGATAGTGAGGTAGTGAGGGCACATTTTTTTTTTTTTTTAATTTGGCCGTGGAACTTTCTTTGGCCAAAAGAGAAGGAAGCAAAAAAGAAATGTCAGTTCTAAGCCCAGGCTTCAATAGTCCTTCCATGTTCCAACTTTCTTTTTGCACTTTTTCCATCACCATAAAAAGAACATGCCTGGACTAAATATGCCAGTCAAGGAGAAGGATGAAAGACACGTGGAGTAGAGCTGAGTCCCCTTAGCCGGGCCCAGCCTAGATCAGCCAACCTCCAGTTCATGAAAATAAATGACTGTGGCTTCAAGACACTGAGTTTTAGGTGATTCCTTATATAACATTCTTTCTTTTCTTTAGTTTTATTCCAGATATATTCTTGAACATACTGTTTCGTATCGCATGTTTTTGAACTTTATATAAAGGGTACACTACTGATGAATTCTTTTGTATAGCTGGCATTCAGATTGAAAAGGTTCAAGTCAGTAATTGAAGAGAGCCCTATATAAGCCAAGAGCTCTTTAAAAAATTACAACAGTAAGCAGGTAAACAGACTTTCAAATGGGCATCTTGCCAAGGAGCATCCTCAGCTGGGCCAACATAAACAATCGTAGCAGCACACAGATGATTGTGTGGGGTAAAACAGCAGGAAGATGAAGAGTGAGCCATTCATTGATGGGTGCCTTCCATCCAGGGGAGACTGTGGTGAGACGGGAGAACTGTAGAGTCAGGCAAACCCATTCAGAGCCCCACACCCTCCCTTTTCACTGGTGTAAATTTGAGCCATTATTTTATACTCTCTGGGCCTGAGTTTTGGTGTGTGAGGAGATACTAACTGCTCCATGCAGAGGACTGAAAGAGTTCACTCACTCACCTCTATGAAACTATGAATTTCACTTCTAACTTATAGAGCGGGGCATGGGAGGTGATGAAATTTAGAGTATGGGATGGAAAGAGAGAAGAACTCTCTCTCTGATGCATGGATAATTTGTGAGTTGAAGGAAATTTATGAGTTTTTGTTGTTTAGATGAGTTTATGTTGACTCTCTCAAACCTGCAGTTGAATGCTTTCTTCTTGGTGGAGAAGGCAGTCAGCTAGCTGCAGGTTTGAGACAGTTAAGAATAAAGTCCTGTAGAAAGATTTATGAACAGCCAGAGGGGGGGAAAAAGCCATTCACACTGCTTTGTGTGACAGATTTTTTACATACTGCATAGCACAGGAGTGGAACAAATAGAACCAATTGCTTGGCAAAGTAAAGAAAACATTTTGAGGAAGTAGATGAGGAGCCCAGGAATAAAGAGAAGCTGGGAAAGAGGTGAGAGGAGGAGGCAGAAAGAGGGGAGTGGATGAGAGATGAAAAGGGGATGGGACCTGGAGAAGGAGAAAGCCAGGGAGAAGCTCCTGGAATGGGTACTGCTAAGAGACTTTTAAATATAGGAATGTCTAATATTCAGTTTGAAGTGGTTTGCCACTTGTGACTGCTGAATCACCAGTAAAAACTCCCCCCCCCCCAAAAAAAAATTCTCTGCTGGAGATATCAAAGGAAAGGAAGGACCAATGATCTCTTGTGTGGGATTACAGGGGTAAGGGAACAGGTGAAATATGCCATGTGAGAAGATCAAGAATTCAGTGGAAGAACTGGAGCAAAGGCATCCAGAAGAGATGTGAAGGGTAGAATGCCCGGGTTCTCCTTTCATGTACAATATGTATTCAAACTATTTTCACTTAAGTACAAGTTCTCACCCTCAGGTAGTTCAGATCCAAAGGGACAACCTGATGCAACAACAACAACAACAGCAAATCACTGATCTTTATTCATTAAGCTGGATTTAAATATATACCATTTTTTTTTAAATGAGGGCTAAACTGCTAGTTTTGAGGATTTCAGACTTGGTTAAGAATAAAATTATAAAGTTACATTGTAGAACGAAACCATATTAACTGTAACTCCTCTTGGGGAGAGTTCTATATGAAGTCTGAAGGAATATTTGGTATGCCCTTTGTAATAATTATAAGAGTTAACATCTACTGAGTACTTCTTACATGGCAGGCCCTGTTCTGAGTCTTTTTCAAGTTTTAAATAACTTAATATTCACTAGAACTTAATAGATGACAATACCAAGGCACATAGAGGCTGGATAATTTACCCAAAGTCACAAAATTAGTGAATGATAGAGTTAGAATTTTATCTCAGAGAGTTGAGAAATCACCCAAGGAAGGAGGGTAGCATGTGATACTGGCATCTAGTGAGTAGAGGCCCAGGATGTGGCTAAATATTGTACAATGCTCTGGACAGCTTCCCACAATTATCGAGCTCTAAATGTCAATAGTGCCAAGGTTGAGAAACTCTGCTTGTAATCCTACACTATGCCTCATATTGGTTAAGGTGTGTGTTTGAGAACCCCCACAAGAGGCATACTATATCAATACTGTTGATGTTATGTTTCCTTATAAGAAGGTGGGCATGTTAACTGCAAGGGTTTTGTTTTACTGAAAGGGATGTGCAAATTAGGAAACTGAGCTCTATTGTTTAGGACAATAAAGGACCAGTTGAGCATTTCTTGATGGAAGAGTGGCAATGGAGGAAGGCCACCAGTGATGGTGGGAGAGAAAGTGATTGAGGAAGGACTCCTATGTCTGGTGGAGATGTTTGGGCAGTTTTGCTCTAAGGGGTGCATGTTAGCCCTCTCTTGCAGTTCTCCATCACCATTTTATTAATCTGCATTACTTGGTAATGTTTTGCATAGTGGATTTTCTTTTGGAGGGAATATAAAGAAATACAGAAGTACATGTCCTCTGACATACACACCACAGAGTAGAAACAGGCTCCTTGCTCATGGGAGACATGAAAGTCATACATCTCACTCACTTCTATGGCCTGCTGGAAAGGATGAAGACAACCTGTCATTCACATCCATGAGCACCATTTACAAAACCTTGGGCAAGTTCTTCCACTCCCATGGCTATGTCCCAATGACTCCCAAATTTCTGTGTCCAGCCCAGACTTTGCACCTGAGCTGCAGATCTGTTTATCCAGCTTATTCTGGTGGACTTCTCCACTGACTTACCAAAAATCAACATTTTCAAAACTGAATTTATGATCTCTCTGTCCCTTTCTCAACTTTTATAGTTGATAGAATTACCTTGCAACTGTCATTTGACCTACAATCAACAGAGATCTCTGTCTCTCAATAACTTCCCTTTGAACTACCAAATCCCTCTCTAAAGTGTCTCTTGACTGTGACCCCCTTTTTCACCCCCAAACCCCACAAATATATGTCTGATGCTGTTATGAATATTCAACAGCAAAGTGGAATGGGTAAAACACAGTTCCTCCAAATCAATATCTCAGACTTTTTCTGCCTCTAGCTTTATAAATGACCCAGAAAAAAGAACAAATGTAAATTCATGGTGAGTGCTGATGATACAAAATTATGTGGCAAGCTGGGGCCAGGGGCAAAGAGCAGGAAAGATTCATCATGACTTAGATCAGCTCAGCAATTGAGCTGACACATGGCCAATTAAGTGTGTTCATGGGAAGCGCTAGAGAAATCTGTAGTGAAGCCCACAGAAAGAAGGCAGGCATGGATCGACTGAGTCAGAACCAAATAAAATCAACTCACCTGGAGAAGGAACCTCAGCTCCTAAAACATACACGGATAGGGTTGAAAAAAGGAGCTTGGACCACCAATCCCAACCAGAGATATTTCCCCAACTATCTATTCTAATATCAGCACAAGCATGATACGTTTTCCTGGTTTTTCCAAGGATATTTTTCCCTTAACACTGGACAAATATGTTATTTGGGAAGCCTGAATTCTCTAACTGAGGTCTGTAGATTTTGTTGAGCTAGAAAGGACTCCAGTACTGAAGTGGTTTATGAACATCTGGGGAACCTTAGAGCTGCTGCAAGGGATGCTGGAAGCCACAAGGGATGCTCAAATCAACTGCTTACAGAGTGTGATCTACAGAGAAAAAGCACCATTGCATCTCATAAGCATCCCAAAGGAAGCTTCCTATCTGAGTAAATAAGATATATGACTCTTTAAAAAAATATATTAGATTCTGTTGTAATTAATAAACTACAAATTCATTTAAAACACTGACTTAAAAAGAGCGGTTTTGTTATTGAGTACTAAAGGATACTTTAGTACTATACACTAGGTTCCTATGGGAGTCCTTGAAGTGTTTCATTTTGTTTTGTTTTAAAAAGAAGCCTTCCCAAAATGCAAAACTGATAAAGGACTTTAATCCAGAGGATATAAAGAAAGCTTACATCCCAATAATAACACCAGACTCCACTGTATGATGGCCTGGGGAAGGTGAGACTTTAGAGACAGGAAACTGATCTGTGGATGCCAGGTCTTGGAGGAAATTCATCGCAAAGCAGCACAAACTTTTTGGTTGATGGAAATGTTCTATATCTCATGTGTAATGATGGTTAAGTTTCTATCAAAACTTATCAGACTCTGTACCTAATAAGTGTACATTTTACTGTACAAAATTAGACCATGAAACACCTGACTTCAAAGTAAAGAAGACCTAATATTTAAAAACCTATTGATTTAGTCCAGTCGTTTCATGTCAGGAAACTGAGATCCAGAGGGGTAAATGCCATGCCTGTTTTCCAGACCATTTTCCACACCTTTTTGATCTAGCGGGACTGTCACTCAATTGCTCACCTGAGTACAGGCCCGTATGAGCATGCCAGGGGATGATCTGCCATTATTATTCCTATGTCATACTGAGGAGTCTCTAGGGAGAAAATTCGCCCTGTGGGAAGGAGCCAAGCATCACAAGCTGACCAGGAGCCACTCCTTCATCCCCAGGAGTTGAAACTTCTAATCTGGCATCCCATCTCAGACTTTTGACAAAAGTCTATAAGCACTGTTTTTGGAAACTGTGGGAAAGGCAGCCCTTGGAACCCCTAGCATAAGACTTGTGGCATTTCTGTGGCAGGGCCTATCAAAATGGTAGGACAGTGGTAGCCCTCAGAGGACACCGTGATACATTTTGGGAGCCATCGGAAGTGAGAGGAGTGTCCCCAGGTACTCTAAAGACAGATAACTTATGTCATACACACATAAGACACCCACTGGGAATTTTCAGGAATATTTGGTAGTGGGGACTGGGAAGGAGAGCAGCATACATGAGACTGAGGTCTTGCCTGATCAGGCAGGAACAATGTAAACTATTGCTGCAAATATGACCCCATTACTATCATCAGAAGCTGGGAAATTCGGATTTCACACAAGCCACATCAGCTGATTAGTGGTGTGGAAAGGATTAGAACTTAGAGCACTCATGGTTCCTCGTCAGGGTCCTCTAGTGCATTTGATTCCTTATTGAAGTCCCTGACTCCGCTGTCCAAGAAAATGGGGAGTGTGTCTGGGAGGATGGGGATGGGGTGAAGTAGGGGTACACCTTGAGACACTACATAGGAGCTTTTAAGAGCCTGTTTCTTTTTAAGAAAAATATTGATCAATACACAGTTGCTGAAGCGTTTTTTTTTCTTTTATTAAAACTTTCTTTTAAGCTTCTCGATCTTTCCAAAAATACCCTCACAAATCCACATGTTTCCAAAGTAGTGTCCCAGAGGCTGGCAAAGCCATGTGTGGATCTGTCGCAGACTCAGACGTGACCAGGCACACTGCACGCCTGGAAGGCGGCCCCCTGGGGGCCACTTGTAGGAGCAACCAAGACACCTCATGGGAAAGACCTCATGCTCAGTGTGAGATGAGAAAATTTTGTCTTCCAGACTATTCCTCTAAGGGAAACCACAGCATGTGTCAGAAGGAATGACTTGATGAGTTCAGCTCTCTTGGGCTAGGGGCCCCAGGTGGGTGTGTTGGCTGGCACCGAGGCTTCAGTGTGTGATAAAGGAGAAGGATTTGGATCCTCCAGGGACAAATCCAAGAAGAAGGAGGTGAGGAACAAAGGGGAAGAAGGAAGAGAAATTGCAGCGTGTTCCACAACGTCATCCCCCGCTTCCCTCTATAACCGTAGCATTTGACTTGGATCTCCTCATGGAGACAGATGAAGGCGTTGAGGTTTAGGCCTGCACAGCAGTGGGAGTAAGACACATGGGAAAATAGAAACAGCACATGTGGAGTCAGGAGCTGGACCACTGAACAGAAACCCTTGGAATTAGCAGACATTGTGTCAAGAACTTGAGACCGTCACCAGCCATAGCAATGGCTGGGCCCAATTCCTGTATCTCCTAGAACATCTGGGTTATATACAGAAAGAGAGAAGCAAGCTTGGCTGAGAATGATGGGAAAGGTTATACCACTCATATTTCTATTTCCATCTTCCTCCCAAAATTGGGGCCAGGAGAGAAGCAGCTCAATATCACAGTGATCCTGCTGGAGCTCACCAGTCCTCTCTGGGAGGTCTGTGCCAATGTCTGAGCTTTGGAGGAGAAGACTGTGGATGACAGCTGTGCCATGTGAGATTAAATGTTGAGCAGCCATTGGGATTCTCTGGGCTGGATGAGAGAAACATGTGAGCAGGTAGAAGTCTCCTAATTTTATAGGTGGGAGAAGAACAGAGAAATATTGTTTTGCTACTATCGATATTGTTCTTCTGCATGCACAGTTGTATTCTAGGATGGCTCACATCATTTTGGATGTGTTGACACCTTGGCCATGGAGCAGCCGTCTGGTAGGAGAGTGTAGACCCAACCAAAGTGCTCTGGGGATTTAGATGAGTCAGTGACTGACTAACAATGTCCAGAAGTCAGGAAATGGGAAAAGGAGGCACCACAGGGTAGAGATGGTGCTAGATCAGCATTCGAACACCTGAGTGCAAGTTCCTGTATTATTGATGAGCAAACTACTACTTCTGGGATACTCAGCTGACATCTGTAAAATAATATTAACAGTACAACAATGACAGACTCCCTCAAGTATCTGCAATCCCACAGCTTTTAAGCTGCTGCCAGAATCCTTAAGGATATTGGTCTATTTCTGCCTCTAGTTTCATAAATGACCCCCCAAAATGTAGAACACAGTGAGTTTTGTGAGCTTCAATTTTTTCATCTGTAAAGTAGGACCAGTAATCCTACCTCACATATTTATTACAAGGATTAATGAGATAATAGATATAAATGTACTCCACAAACTATAAAGTGCTACCCATATGTAAATTATCACCATTAGATTAATCATATGAAATTGCTAATATTGATCCAGTTAGACCTACAGAAAGAGCAATTTCATATGGTTTAACCCAAAACTATCGTTTCCTGAGATTATCAACATATGGGTGGCAAATTGTGCTTGTGGAGATTTCAGGAAAAGGACAAGTCTGGAAACGAGTTAGTAACGAACAGGGTATCATCAAAAAGCCTTTCAGCTGCAGAAAGAAGTGACCCTGGGCAGATGTCTGGTCTACCCATTGGCCCCCGGGACTGTGGTAGAATTTCAAAATGAAGCAAGTGTGTTCTTGGTTTTTTGGAGCAGCAGAATTGGTGAAAAGTACCTTTAGTCCTGCCTCTTGTGTCAGCCTCAGCCCCATGTTGCATGGGTCTCCTTTTGGAGAACAAGCTGAAGGGCCATCAGTCTCCAGGCAGAAGTCCTGCTGATAGCGGACAGGCATTTGAAAGACAGAAACAAACTAAAACTTTAACTTGGTTTCTCAGGGCTCTGCACCAAATTCTCATCCATCAAATGAACTTGTTGATTTGTACATGATGGCATTTTGGTTTAGATTTTGCAGATCTTACCTTGAACATATGGCTCAATCCAACTTTTTTGGATGACTGACTATACAACAACAGCAATAATATTAATGGCTAATTTGCCCAGTATATTCTATAGGCACAGCATAAGCTCTTAAATGAAAAGTTTAGATTTTGGGGAAAAGATCCTATTGAGGTGTTAAGGCCTAAGACATATTTCCACCTAGCTCATATCAGAGAACTCTTGTATGAGGGCTCACCTATTATTCAGTAATAAGATGGCATAATTTGGTAATAATAAGTATTATTGGTTCCCGTCCTCTATAGCAAATTCATCCCAGTCATTTCCTTAACCTCACAATACTCACTCCTACATTTTATGTTACTGGATTGTTTAACACTGTTTTAAACATTACAGTGGGATTTTACTATATTTTCATTCCCATTTTACTGTATTTTTTCCTTAAAGAGAGGTCCCTTAGCTGATAAAAGGAAAGGTAACTGACATGGCAAAACTTAGACATTTCTGGTTCCTTAGCTCTAACACCAACAGGGGCGTGTGTGTGTGTGTGTGTGCATGAAATTTTTTACTGCCTCTTTTGCAAGGGCTTAATTTTATGGCTGGTCTTGGTTCAGTTTAAGGTAATCAATAATCAGTCATACCTCTGCAGTACAAATTGCTTGAAAAGGATTGCATGTTTGCAATTCATAATAACAGAATTTAATCTGAGGTCTAGCCATTTTGTCTTGAAAACAAATGTTGGCAGTACTGGAGGATACTGATGGAAATTTGTACGATTCAGGAATGAGATCTTGGGAATCTGTTTTTGCAATCTTGCCTCCTAAATCTCTTTCCTCCTAATGGCTGCTATTCTGACTTCTGGACCCTTCCATCCAATAGGAATTAATTGATATCTTAGAAGAGACTCATATTTTAACACTGGGTATCTTCAGCAATTTAACAAATAATAAATGATCTTAGAAATAGTTCTTCCATTTTTATTCAAATAAAAATTGTTATCTTCGTGATACAGATGAGGAAACTGAGGCTTCACAAGGATATGTAAGTTTCCTGAGAATTTACGGCTCTACCACTTTTTAGAGTTACAACCGTGGGTTGCTTTAATCGTTTTGTCTTCATGCCTAACAAAGAGTCAACACAAAGCAGGCACTCAATTTTTGTTGAATAAATGAATAGAGTCACTGAGAGGGGATAGCAGACTGAGAGGAAGAGAAAAGTCCCAGGAGATTCCCAGTCTGGCCATTACTCCCTCCAGAAAATGGGACTCAGTTTTTAACTCACCTTCTTGCTCAGGGGCTGTATGTGGAAGGATTAGAGAAATGGTCGTTCTCTCTAGACCAGCAGTGAAGGTTGGAGGTTAACACTTTGCCCACAAGTTTTTTCCTTGGCTGGAAGGTAGAATCTTTTACTTTTTCCCTTCCTTCTATGGGATCAACAGTCAGAGAGGATCAAATGAGTTCTCCATGATTCCCTAGCAATGACCTTGTCTGTTCCTGAACTCTTCCTCTGTTTATTTTCTGCAGCAAGGCGGTAATGAGGCACATTTCCACCTGGAGAATTTCCCCTGTGCATATGACAGCAGAAGGGCTCACTCAGCTTCTTAGGGAAGTGACCACCTGAGTCTTGACAATCTCCTGCTATTCACCGGTGAGTTTAAACATAATCCTTCATTACACAAACAAATAAAAAATCTTGTTATTTGCCCAGAAACATGCCGGTGCATGTGTTGCTTCCATGGAGGCCATGTTGCTGAGTTCACTGAGTAATGTGGCTCGCCCTGGCCCAGGAGTCCCAGCTTATTATACTATCTCCAGAGACCTCTTACCCTGAGTGAAGCACAATGGAATGACAGCTCTGCAGCCTCTTAGCGTGAGGGAGATTCTATTTGATTCATGGTTCGCCTAGAGGGCCGAGGGGCCAAAAGGGCGCAAGGTTAATTCACTCACTCAGCTTAGGTTCAAATCCCTGTACACGCAGAAATGGACTGGGTGGGTGGCAGTCAATTTAGCATTTTAACAGACAGCTGCCCACTCCACCAAAGCCTTGTGGCTTCGCGGGATACATATCTGGCGCTAGAGAGAGCAAGGTGGCATTGGGAGGTTAGAGCAATGCAGAGCCCTGTAGCCAAACTGTGCTCCTGGATAAATGACCTTTAAAAAAATCATAGAAATCCAGCCATTCAGTCCACATTGATGAGTCCAGTCCACTCAACTACAAATCGGCCTGGCTGAAGGCCCAGTTCTTTATGACACAGGTTCTGTTATGTCATTAAAAGGGAAATGCCCATTACACTCAGAAATGATGAAAACAAATCTTATATTAAAAGACAAAGATACGAAAAAAAAAAAAAGGGAACAGAAATGCCTTTTACTTCTTTATACCTGGTTGTAGTCAGGCCTTGAATACAGTTGAGAAATTGTGTGTGTGTGTGTGTGTGTGTGTGTGTGTGTGTGTGTGTGTGTGATGAAAGGGATTCTATAGCAGAAAAATTTACCAGGCCATGTGGGTTTTACTGTACTGAAGGCAGTAGAGCCTAGTGGTTACACACTGGGTTCTAGAACTAAACTGCCTGGTTTCAGTCCTGCCTCTGCCACTTACTAACTGTGAATTTGGACATGTGTATCAGCACCTCTGTCTTTCTGTTCCCTCAGTTGCAGAAGGAAGGTTAATAGTATTTTTTTTTAACTCAATAGATCGTTGTGAGAATTAAATAGTTAACACATGCAAATACATGTTTAACATATGCCAGGCATGTAGTGGGGACATGTTATTGACTATCGATGATAGCATGATGCAATTACATATTTATAAAGAGGACAAAAATTAGGTGAAAGTAAGGACGCATTTGTGCCTTGGGCTTAGTTTCTTTCAGCCTCTGGTTTCTCTTTGATTCTTTTGTCTTCCTTCTGTCTCTCTGTCTCCCCACACGCCTCCACCACTGTCATCAACTGTATCTGAAGAACAAAATCTACCTTGAATAAAGTATATTTTAAGTTGAATTTTAAGAGTCTGGTGTTTCATTTGGCTCAATTTTCCTCAGAAAGCTATGAGCATTGTTCAAGGTTGCTTCTGAGATCCTCATGTTACAGCTCAGAGCTCTAAAGCACACAGCTCTAAACTAAATTATCCTAATGGATACAAGAAATAACTCAAGAATGGTTTGAAAGCTCTTCAAGAATGCTGGGGTATTTCTTGGGCTCCAGAGAAGGCCACATTTTGCTTTTTCCTCTGGGATTTCCAACCAACAGGAAGACTGCCCCTCTGTACCATGAATGAAACCCTAAAACAGAATCTTCTGCTGAGAAAGTCCTGAACGATCTTGTTCCCAGGCTTCAAGGCTTGAGTTACACTGGATAAAGTGTAGAAGAGCGGAGGGAGTCAGTCAATGAGCTCTGTGTTTTACAGAGGGAAAACTATGGCTTGGAGACGCTAAGAGACTTACCTAAAGCACTCAGTCACTTAGTGGTAGGACCAGGACTCCAGACTAAAATCCATTGTCTTCTTCTGATGCAGCTTCTGATCTCTGCTGAGCATTCCACTGTAGACCAGCTCCCTTCAGGGGTCTTATTGAACCCAAATCCTCCCCTTACAGGTTAGTGCATTTACTCTCATTTTGTCCTGAAAGACTGTGGAACCTCCACCCTCAGAAGGTCATCAATGAGACGTGCCCACCCACAAGTCAAGGTCATTGCTATCCATAGGACGCTTTCAGTTCACCTTAAGGTGGATACTGTTCAAGAACACAATGACTGAGAAGTAGAGGATATGACACAAGACCCATGCTGTGTTCCATGACTCGGAGAGTCCCAAGAATGCTGAGATTATAGAGGAAAGTGGAAACTTCCAGGTGGGGCTGGACAAAGGCCAGGAAATTCTGAGACTGCATATGGGCAGGACCAAGTAGAGTCCATTCCCTGTATATCCCACTTGAAGAAGGATGGTGTGGCATAGTGGAAAGGGAGAATGAGTCCCAGTCCTGCCTCTAGCTAACAGAGTGACTTGTCTCGCCTCTCCATTTCTTTAAGTCTCAGTTTCCTCTCTGAAAATGAGGGATTAGATGGCCTCTGAGTCCTCTTTCAGCTATCAACCTAGAGGTATATCACTGAGTAATTAAATACCTAGGCCTTGACATCAAACAAACTTGAGTTCAAATCTTAGTGTCATTTTTGTGTGGACTTGGGTATAACTTAACTTCTCTAAGCATCAATATTTTCATCTGTAAAATGGAGAAAATGGTACTATCTACTTTGAAGGTTGTTGTAAAGATTCAGTGACATAATACCTAAACAGTGTTCAGCATGGAGAATAATAAATGTGAATAGCTTCTCCATCTACCAGCCCCTCTCTGATATCCAGAACCAAGGTCTGAGGTCCAGTTAGATTACTCTTGTTTTAAGCTTAGTGTCATGACCTTCACATAAAGTTTATATGAATTGCATCTGGATAATCTAATTTTGTCAGGACTAGAAAAAAGTAGAGAACCCTCTTTTTAATTCTAGGTTGAATTTGTTGAAAACACAAGGGTGGAAAAGGGTGAATAGCTCATTGATTGGCTTTGGATTGAACTCCCTACTTTGTACCTTGCTCAGTGAGTTCCGACTTAGATGGATCCTCCAGCCTGTAGCCTTAGTCTGAAAATCACAGCGTTCTGCCTGATTTATGCCAAATGGCATTTCCTTGCAAGACTCCTCGTGCCTGAAAGTGTCATTAAAGAATCACAGAGCTAGGTAAGCATCAGATAAAGGGGAGCTTCGTCTTGCCTGCACATCAAGACCGCTAAACGCATTTTTACAACGACCAAGCTGTCTGATGATATCATCGGTGGCAACTGGTCAGTGAAAATGTTTTTTAATTGTGACTTGAATGTGTTTATCAACCTCGCTTTGTGACATCGAAAAGACAGCAACAGAAACACAGGGAGCTACAGTCCTCCAGGGAAAACATTAGTCATCTGTGAGTGTGCAGGCCCTGGCAGATGGTCAGCTCTTCTTCTGAAGTCAGACTTCCAAACCACCGTGCAGCGTCACTGCCAGAAACGAAGAGTGTTATCTTGACATTGAACATCTTTATAATAAAATACTAATTGGTGACTAATACCACGGGCTTTTAAGCTGAAAAAAAAAATCTCATGAAGGATGTTAAGTGCATATTTAACATATGGCTGCATAGTCCATAATTTAAAATTACTCTTAAAATCCTACCAGTGCTCTACCAGGGCCATCTTAGACATTCTCCAGGTGATCTTGCCTTGAGAATTTTAAGTGCAGCCCTGAGGAGCTATTTTTAAACATTTGGATATACCATAACATCACGGTAGTTACATTCCCATTTTTAACATCATTAATTATACCATTTCACATTACACTTTCCAGGATCTCCCCCATTCCCCTATTTGGCAACTCCACAGCATCTGTCAAAACAAATTAGCACTTTGGGTGGTAGAAATATATTTTTTATGAAAGCAGAAAATGTGTCAGTATGGACAGAAGCTTAACCCTGATTTATTGGTTTGTTTTCTCGGCTTTCAGACCCAACAGGCAGAAGCTTTCAAACGGATTTTCCATTGGCATCACTAGCGCACTTGCAAAATATGTAAAACACATTTGAATTCCGCCAGAAAGAGTCACTAATTATGATATGTATTTGCATATGTTTAATCACATATATCTTACTTCGTTTTGCCATTTCTGTAGGGCTTCTCGCTTCAGGGAGGGGGTCCTTGGGGCTGGCACTGAGTGCACTCGGCAAAGTTCCCTTGAGCGAGCATTCTGCTGCTGCGCTGTTAGTTTTTTGTGTTATCTTTTCCAATGAAATTTGAAATTTACAATTTTTAAATGATGTGTGTGAAATTATATGACTCTATTATGTCATAATATTATACATCCCAAAATATTGGTAAAGGGTTCGCTCCCTTCATCACCTCCCCCCAACCAGAGATCAGAACATTACTGAGAAAATAATGATTAACCTTTAAAATCAGATTGGCATTTCTTTTTTCTCCAAATCTAGAATTAATACACATTTTTTAATCATTAGTGTAATGTTCGGGATGATACTTTTGTTCTTTTGCCTGTTGAACTGTTACGGCTGCTAGTAACCCTTCAAATTGTTTGCTTCATTCAAGCATTCTTTCCTGAATAATTCATTAGGCATTATTATCCAAGCGTGGAACCCCTCATTTAGCACTGCTGATCTTTTCCTTATGTGTAGCTGACAGGCAATCAAAGTTTTTATCAGTGCAGAAAATTTGCAATTCAGAAATGTAGTTGCAGCAATTAGTAGCTATCAGGTAGCATTGGAAGGACAGCTTCATAAAAAGACAGAGTTGAATGAGCTCCACTGATGTTAGCACAAAAGTAATGGGTAAAACTAACCAGCTGTTTCTAAATTTACCAAATGGAACATTCCCCTCTTCTCAGAGTGGAGGCTTTAATTAACTTAGAGTTCTGTGTGGCTTCCCAGAGGGGGAAGGGAGTGGGTTAGGACCCTTCCTTCACTCAGGGCTGGTGTGACTCTCCTGCTGGGTACCAATGGGAGTGGGCTCTGATCTTCCTTCTAACCCAGTCCTGGAGGCAAAGGGGCAAGTGAGTACACTGAGCTAGCAGGATTCAGAGTGGGAATGCCCATGAAATACCAGCCGGGCTCCCCGTTTTGGCATCTCGAATGGGGTAGCTCTGGATGCTGCAATTTGTCCTGCTCTTAAACTTCCACCTTCACCCATGTGCTGGTCCCAGGACCCAGACTGAAGCTGAGGCCAAAGGGCCCATGCCTTCATTCCTTCGTTGGCTGATGAAGTCATTCTTTTCTTCGGTCTTTCATTTCTTAGTTCATTTTCATGCATTCATTTGTTAGATTTGTTAGATCATTTATCCATTCATTTGTGCATCCAAACACTCACTGGAATGGGAACTTGAACCTGCCCATGGGGCTCCCAGTTCTTCCTTTTTCCCTTTGAGTCTGCCTGCAGGACTCACAGGACTTTCACCCCAGTCTCTCCCTCAGAACCTGTTCTCAGGTCTGAGGAATCAGTTTTCACAAGGGGTAAAGCACAACCTCTCTGGCAGGGGCCGTTGCTGGGTAAAGCATTGGAGGCATCAGTTAGCCTACGAGGGAGGCTTTTTGCAATCTCTGAAGACACAGCAAGGGGTAGCCTCTGTTCCGTGTCCACTTGAGGCTGTTGCAGACAGAATAGGAGTTCATCCTAGAGATGGTGCGAGATACTGAGAAAAAGGACCCTGCTCTCTACCTCCCACCAACCCTAGGATGGCCAACGTGCCAGATGGCTACTAGGCTGTCACCCCAGAACCAGTGAGAGGAAGAACCTAGGCCACAGAATAAAATCCACCGAAGGCCTATCTGGGATGACCAGGTAGCCTGTGGCTGCCCAGACTCAGTCTTATCTCAATTTCAACTTGTCTCAATAGGATTAGAGAACAGAATAGCACAGTGCTTTGTAGCCCAGACTTTGGAGTTAAACAGAGCAAGGTTCAAGTTCCATCTTTGCCACTTACAAACTGCTATGTGCCTCTTGGAACCTTAATTTTTCTCATCTGTAAAATGGGTATTACTCCCTTCCTCATGGGGTTGCTATGAGAATTAAATGTAAAGAAGAGTAGAAATGGCATGGTTAAGCATGTGATAGGTTTTCAACAAACAAGCGTCACTATTATCACGAGGCTGTGAGTTTCATTAGGGTGAGGACCGCAGAGGTCAGGAGCTTAGACTTGAGCCAGAGAGATGGGTTCAAATCCTGGCTCTATTTCTTGTGTACTCTGGAAGCTTGGGCAAGGAACTAAACTTCACTGTCTGTTTCCTCATCTGTACAATGAGAATATTAATAGTATCTACCTCATAGAGCTGTTCTAAAGATTAAACGGACAAACATGTATAAAATTTTTAGAACAGTATCTGGCATGGTAAGTACTACATAAATGTTCCTTATTTTAAAAAATACAATTTTTAAAAAAAATTGTATCTTTCAGCATTGGACAGTGCCTAGCTAGTGGCAAGGTTTTAATAAATATTCATTGAGCAAATGAATCAAAGTCTCTAGGTCACACTTCCTAAACCCCTTGTTTTACAGATAGGAAACCTAAAGCCTGAAATGACTCAAATAAGGTTACTGGCAGAAAAACAACCAAGTTCCAAATCTCTGGACTCCCAGGCCCTCCCCACACTCACCCTGGAGAGTGTCTTGCCCTTGAGTCTTGATGGCACCGCCAAGAAAGCATCCAGCCCCCTTTGCCCATCTCCCCAGCTCTGGCTGGAAGCTGTCCTCTGTTTTCTATAGGAGAGCAGACTGCATGGAGGGGCTGGAAGAACACTGAATTGGGAGAGTGGTCTGGTTTTTTGACCTCCCACAGGTCACCACTTTTCCCTAAGAGCCAAAGCTGCAAGGCAGATGAGCTCATAGGGCCGGGTTTCCTATAGTCTTCTGACAGCTCCATTGTTGGGGAAAAACAGAAGCAGCTCCCTTGGAGGATGCCACAAGCCACAACGACCATATAACCATTTGACTGTCTTATATTAAGTCCTGTTACCCCAGATTTTATTTTGGTCTCATGAAAATAGTACTTCCCTACTTTCACATGCATAGTCCTGTTTCATTTCTAACAGAGAAAGGGAGCTACTCGCTCAAGGATGCACAATGAGCTGAGTCAAGAACCAACCTTCTAACTCCAGGTCTAGTTCATTTTCTACTATGCCACACTTCTCTTCAAAAGGGAATGTCCCCTTTGAAATTTGGAGAACCAAGGTCAAGAAGTATTTCTTTAGTAAAAAGACTTTCAGAATATCATGTAGCTATTAAAATGGATCTGTATGTATTGGAAAGGAAAGATGCCCAATGTTGAGTGAAAAAAATGGGTTACAGAATATGTGTAATATAATTACATTTAAAATATATATGCATGCTTAAAAAGTTTAAGGAAATATTTAACAAATGACCTAACAATAGTTATTTTTGAAGATATAAGATAATGGGAAAACTTTTGCTTTGACCTTGATTCGGACTTCTGCATTGCTTGCCTTTCCCCACCTCCCCACCCCCTTGGGGAGCATGAATTGCTTCACAATCAACAAAAATGATGGGGATGTATCTCCATAGAGGACACTAGGCTAGGAGGGCCTGAGAAAACAAGGTTGCCTTTCATAGTTAGTGGCTTGGTAAGCGTTGCTGTACCATCATATTTAAGACCTATTGTGTGGTTACCAGGGACATCTGATGGATACTTGAAAGAAGAGACTGGGAGTGAGGGTGGTAAATGAACAGGCTTCTTGCTGTGTAAGTGGATGCGAATGGGGAGGGAGTAGAACTGGGTACCACACAGAGAAGTCCTCAATGACAGAGTGGAAAATTCCCAGTAAATACTCATGTCCAAAAAGGTCCTCAGGGTGTGGTTTGGTATATCCATCTTTGCCAAATCCTTCTCTTCAGGCAGAAAGAGAGAAGGGACAGTGCTGGTGTTAGCAGAAGAGAAGGCAGAGAAAGCTCTGGAACAGGAGTAAAGGTATGGGATGTATGAAGTACCTGGAGGCGTGAGCCTGGGGGTGTTATAAGCCTCTTGGTATGTTGGTACAATCCTCTTAGAGGACAATTTAGCACTTTTTAGCCATATCCAAATCAGTCATACCACAGGTGTATAAATTATTTTGGTTTTCCTACTGATGGCCAACTTGTTTAAAAAAAAAAAAAGTCTGTGGAAAGAAAAAAATCTTACCCTCTGACCCAGCACTTTGACTTCTAATAACTTATCCTACATAAATACCCAGAAAAGTGTGCAAAGATATATATGTTCAAGGATGTTGACTGAAGAAGAATAATAGTTAACACACACCATACCTTATGTTCTAGGAACTTTACATATATTTGTTTATTTAACCCTGACAAACCCTCAGGAGGTAGGAGCTATTATTATTATTCTCATTTTTGAGATGAGGAAACTGAGGCACAGAAAGGTTAAATCACTTGTCCAATATCCCAGAGCTATTAAGTGGTAGAGCTGGAATTTGAACCTAAGCAGCCAGGCTGCAGAGTCTGCACTCGTGAACACAGTGCTGGGCAGTCTCTCATTGTCGGAATTTTTTTAATTAAAAAAAAACCAAACCTCTGAGGAAAAAAACTCTGGAAATCAACAAAGTGTCCATGAGTAGTATATTGTTTAAACTGTAGTGCATTCATACAAGGCAATATTATATGATTGTGAAAAGAACTGAGGACAATCTACATGTGCTGACATGAAATGGCTTCCAAGGGAAATAAACGTGTGGAATGGTTTGTACAGTGTAAGTTCGTTTGTGTAATAAAAAAGGTGCGTGACATAAATGCATTTATGTGGAATTTTCTGAACACACCCACAAAGAAGTGTGATTGTGGTTACCTCTGAGAGGTAGAAGGAAGTAAGGGGCAAATAGGCGATTTTTATGTTTCATTTTCTGCCTTTCTACAACTCTCAAATATTTTACTATGAATATATATTACCTTTTTTGTGATAAAAATTAAATTGAGACCACCTCACACCTATTATGTTGACTATTATAAAAAAAATAGTAACAAGTGTTGGAGAAGATGTGGAGAAATTGGAATCCTTGTACAGTTAGTAGAAATGTAAAATGGTATAGCCGCTATAGAAAATAGCATGGCAGTTCCTTGAAACATTAATAGAATTACCATATGATCCAGAAATCCCATATATACCCAAAAGAATTGAAAGCAGGATCTTAAAGAAATATTTGAACACCTATATTCATTGCAGCATTATTCACAGTAGCCAAAAGGTGGAAGCAACCCAAGTGTCCATAGACAGGCGGATAAACAAAGTGTGTTGTACACATGCAAGGGAGTATTATTCGGTCTTAAAGAGGAAATCAATTTTGATACATGCTCAAGATAGATGATCCTTGAAGACATTATGCTAAGTGAACTAAACTGGTCACAAAAGACAAATACTGTATGATTCCACTTAGGAGGTACTCGGAGCAGTAAAATTCATAGAGACAGAAAATAGAATGGTGGTCGCTAGGGAATGTGGAGAGAGAAATGGGGGGTTGTTTAATGGATATTCAGTTTTGTAAGATGAAAGAGTTCTGGAGGATGGTACACAATAATAAATGTGAATGAAATTAACACTACTGAACTGTACACTTAGAAGTGGTTAAAATGGTAAATTTTATGTTATATGTATTTTGCCACAATTATAAAACAAACTAGGGGTTTGTTTTGTTTTTAGAGAGAAAAAATAACATCTTTCTAGTGCTACTCCCTAAATGCTTAATTGTACTCCTGAGGGCTTTTTCCGTTTCTCTCACCCACTCCTCAGAAAACACTGTAGAAAGATCCAGAATCTGAGAGTCTAAGTTTCAGTTACACACACAACCATTTCTATTTATACAGCACTCTACAGCACTCTCCACACTTGGCTTTCCTTGCAATCCTGTGAGGAAGGCAGGGTGGGTTTTCTGTCATTCTAATTTTATGGATGGGGAAACTGAGGAGTGATTTGTCCCGTTAGAGGAGGATTCAGACCTAGTCCTTTGGCTTTGAACTTACCAGGTCTTGCCTATATAAGTCCTAGGAAGTGTAGACACAGGGACAGGGAAGGGCAGGAGGTCCTGAAGGAAGTGGAAACTTCCGTGGCCCTGAGCACTGTGGGCTGGGAGCAGAGCCTCTAGAGGGTACTAATGGTTCCCATCCTTTGAATTACACAAACCAGCAAAATCCTCTCCTTCCCAAAAAGCTCTCTGGTCTTGACTTACTGAGGTATCAACTTCTGCATTTGCTGAGGATGTTAAAAACAAAAAAAGCCAACTATCATCTGCAGCCACCATTTTAATACCAAAAGAATAATCCTTTAAATGGAACAAAATTAGTTTTATAAAAAAATTACTATATTTTACGGTAAACCCTCATACATTGTTGGTGGGATTGCAAATTTGTACAGCCGCTATATAAAACAGTAGGGAGGTTTCTCAGAAAATTAAAAATGAATATACCTTTTGACACAGTAATTGCACTTCTGGGTATTCATCCAAAGAAAGCCAAAACAATAATTCGTAAAGATCCATGCACCCCAATATTCATGGCAGTACAATTTACAAGAGCCAAGATATGGAAGCAACCTAAATGTCCATCAACAGACAATTGGATAAAGAACTTATGGTTCATATATGCAATGGAATATTACTCAGCCATTAAAAAAAATGAAATCCTACCATTTGCAATGACATGGTTGGACCTAGAGGTTCTTATGCTGAGTGAAATAAGTCAGACAGAGAAAGATAAATACCATATGATTTCACTTATATGCAGAATCTAAGGAACAAAAAGAACAAACTAATCAAAAACAGACTCACAAATACAGTGGACAATTTGGTGACAGACAGAGGGGAGGGGGATTGGAGATTTGGGAGACTGGGGTGAAGGGTTAAAGAAGTACAAATTAGTAGTTGATAGATGGTCACAGGGATGGGGAACATGGCATAGGGAATGCAGTTAGCATTAATATGATGGTTAGGTGGAGGGCCAGGGGAGGGAGGGAGCAATTGGGGGGATCGTTATATGAACTATATAGACGTCTAACCAATGTACTGTATGCTTGAAACTAATTAAAATAAATTAATTAATTTTAAAAATTACCATATTTTCCTGTCTTTTCACATTTCATGAAACCCGAAAAAAAGTATGGTGTCCACCATCATTTGAGGACTTCTAATCAAAATCAATTGTGAAGTTATTCACAGTATTTGTGACTGACAATGATTAAAGCAACAATATATGTGAAAGAATTTTAAATAATTTAAAGTTAAGATTCAAGATTATCCCATGTAGTAGGTAAAATAATGTCTTCCCCGACACACACCACCAAGATGTCCACATCCTCATTCCCAGAACCTAGAAATATGTTATATTACCTGACAAGGGGGAAATAAGGTCGCAAGTGGAATTAAAGTTGCTAATCGCCTGAACTTAAAATAGAGGATTATCCTGCATGATTGGGGTGGGCCCCGTGTAATCACCAGGGACCTTAAATGGAGACGAGGGAAGAAGAGTCAGAACCAGGGAGATGACATTCGACTTGACCATTGCTGGCTCTGAAGAAGGAAAGCGTCCACAAGCCAAGGAATGGGGCAGCCTTTAAAAGTTAGAAAAGGCAAGGAATGATTTTCTCACAGAGCTCCCAGAAGAAACATGGCCCTGCCAACATCCTGAAATTTATCCATTGAGACCCATTTTGGAGTTCCTACCACCAGAACTGTAAGATAATAAATTTGTGTTGTTTTGAGCCATTTAGTTCATGGTAATTTGTTGCAGTGACCGTAGGAAACTAATATGGATTTAATGCAGCCTGGAGAAAAGTATGACAACCACCTGCATTTGAGGACATGTGATCCATATCAGTTATGAAGTCGTTCACAAATAATTTGTTACTAATAATGACTATAGCAATATGTATGAAAGTTTTAAATAATTTTGAGCAGTTCCAAGATTATCTCTGCAGCAGTGTTACGATCCAAACTGCTTCCCTGAGTGGGAGAAAAAGGAGCGGGGTTACAGGGTGGGGCTGAAAATCACACGTAAGTCATAGCCACCTTGTCTTATTTTTCAGCTGAGCACTTACTTTGGGCTCAGCGCTATCCCCGGTGTTTTATGTACACAATCGCCTTCCCTGACTCACCCTTACAAACCTCTGAGGTATTATTACTCATATTGCTGGTTCACACACTTGGGAGGTGAAATCACTTACCCAAGTTCACCAAGCTGGTGAGTGATGGAGTCAGGCTTTAAACTTGTCATTTATATATTACCGATTGTACTCATGCCAGTGCATTGGGCATCTTCATGCTATTATTGTCACACCCAGAGAAGGTGGAGAACCCTGGCCTGGCACGATGGCTTTTATGTTACACCGCCGCGCTAACTGGACCATGATACCCTGGCACTATCAAGCAGTGGCAGCCTTCCCCCAATTTACAAAATCAAAATTAAAAAAATAATTCAATGAAAAGGCATTTCTCAATTTAATTTCTCTGTACATTTTCTTAAACATTTGTTATTTAGCTACCGTTGATCAAGTATCTACAATGCACCAAGCATAAGATGAGATGAAATATATCTTTTTTTTTTTTTTTTGTCATCTGGTCCTCACACCAGTTCCTTTGGCAGAGGAGAAAACTGAGACACAGAAATGTGAAGTAACTAGTTCAAACAGCTAACAAACTGGCAGAGCATAGCCAGGGATACCTACGACTCCATGGCCAGATATATATAGTCACTAGTTATATATTTAAACCTCTACACTTAAAACATGAATGCTTTACAGTTTTCTGCAAAAATCCCCATGATTTCCAGGTAATTGGGCACTGGTCTGAAGATCTCTAGCTTGGGATTTGCTCTTTTGGTCATCTGCTGACCCCACAAGCAGATTATTTATCAGGCCTGAGACAGGGCAGCTCTTCTCCTGGCTCCCTTGCAGGATAAATTATCTTTAGACTTCTGAAGCTGAAAGCAAATCAGGGATTGGCTAACAAAACATTCTAAAGCAGGCGAGTCATGGCTGTCTTGCCTACAGGAGGTAGCCAAGTGCAAAGTCTGAGGGGATTTCAGGGGCTTTCCCTCATTTCCTTCTTTCTTGCCCTGAAAACTGGCTGTGCTCTCCAGGTGCGCGTGTAGGAGTAAAGTCACGGCTGTTCCAGCACATTAATGAAATGGATTCTGGGAGTGATAAAGGCCAGAGAATGGAGGCGCTAAGAGGAGCTTTTGTGTCTCCAACACTCTGACCCCTTTGATGAGACAGATGTTTGGGCCAGGCCCTCCTTTTGAGGGAGAGTTAAACCTCATTAAACAGCAGGACAACTTCCTCGGTGGCAAT
Organism: Eidolon dupreanum; assembly: GCA_028627145.1. Classification (NCBI taxonomy): domain Eukaryota; kingdom Metazoa; phylum Chordata; class Mammalia; order Chiroptera; family Pteropodidae; genus Eidolon; species Eidolon dupreanum. The sequence goes on from CM053510.1 coordinate 18,732,356, forward strand.
GGACAGCCCACACGCTGGTCTTCCTTGCAGCAGACGGGCTGGGAAAGAGGCGGTCTCCTGCCATCAAGCCCAGCACCCTCCAGAGACTCCAGAGCTGGTGTCTGTGACACGTGGTCACCTTGGAGGCTTTGATTTATGGTTGACTTTCAGAAAGACCAGCCTCTGATCTTGGCTGCCTGTCGCCTTACCATCTTTTCTCTGGGTTTGCAGGACTTTCTGTCAGGATCGATGAAATGGAGCCCTTTCCTGATTCGCCAGCATCCTAGTTGCTCTCTGCAGACAGTTGAGCGAAAATCCAGGGCTAAAATTCCCTAATAGGTGAATCTCAGTCCAACGTATGAAGAGGGCGTGTACCATCCCCAGACCCATCCAGCTTTCCCCGGTTTATTCTGAAGCATCAACTGTCCAGTTGCCTTGCCTGGCTGCCTTACAAAACAAAAGACATGGGAGTTCCCCAAGGATGACTCTTTCTCAGATTCTGCCAGAGAATCTATACAAAGGTAGGGTGTGGATTTGGGTAGGGTCAATTACTTCAACAAAATTATGGATTTAGCATTATCTCCCTTGAACTGGAAAAATCTGCATGGAACATATCAGCCAATAAGAAGTTGGAAATGGGCCTAATGAATGGGTGGATGTAAAGAAGGAAGAAATATGTATCGGCTATGTTTAATTAAATAATAATTATTAACATGATAATCATTAATGCAATATATTATTAATATAGTAATAAAATAATAGTTAATATGTATCGAGCGCTTATCATGGGTCCGACACTGTGCTAAATGCTTTTCGCCTATTGACTCTTTAGTTCTTGCAGTGATCCTGTGTGGTCAATACTCTTATTATCTTTATTTTATAGGAAAGGAAACAGAGGCACAGAGAAGTTAAGTAATTTGCCCAAGATTACACAACTATTTAGTGACAAAACAGAGGTTTGAACCCAGGCTATCTGGCTCCAGGGTTCATTTCCTAACCACTACGACCTTGCACTAAAAAACTGTCTAAAGTAAGTGAAGGAGAGAGTTGCCCTTCATAAGACAAGGTAATCCTACTCAGGGTTCAGATTGGCCGCATAAGTGCATGACATGTGAATACACACATACACATACACACGTCGTGAACTGAGAACTCATGCAGCTCACACAATCTCCCATCGCTCTCTCCTGGGAGCCAAGTGACAGGTCTGACCTCCGCAAACTTTGGGCCCGCCCTGAAGCTAGGAGACCTCACTTCAGCCAGAGGCCTCAATCGGCCAGGCGGCTGCCGGGAGGTGGCACTGTGTCACTTTCTTACTCCGGAGCTTTTGTTTTCAGCGGGCTGCAGGCCTGAGGTGGAGTGGTTGATTTTAAGCAGTCTGTAGCCAATTTCCTTGATTTGAAATCTCACTCTTTTCTGTCACTTCCTTCAAATGAGCTTGGAGATGTTCATCAAATGACAGTCCTGAAAATGAGCCAAGCTGTTCTCTTAATCCCATCTCAGGTTGGATTTGAAAAGGGTGTGTCCAAATAAGGAGCAGATGTCATCTGTCAGAGTTACACTCAAGCTGACCTCTGGCTTTCAAAGGCAGAAAGGAGAAACACACCAGCACTCTCAGCCACCTTGGGAGTGGCTTTGGAAGATCGGAGGGTCGGAGGGTCGTGAGGGAGGCTCCAGGTGCTTGCTGAGCCGTGGCCTCAGGCCCCGTTCACCAGGAGGCACAAAGACTGTTTATCCGCCCAGCGATCCGAGGTTTACCCCAGGGTCTCACAGCTCTCTAGGCCCTTGTGGACTTGCCTGGTGCTGGTCCAAAGTGGCCCACCTCTTATCATTCTCTTTCCAAAGAGCCAAATACTAGAGGGCTCGGGGAACTGCTGACATTTGCAGATCAGATGAGCCATGTGTCAAAGAAAGGATTGCCCAGCATCATGATGCTCAGGTTAGGAAAAATGAGCCTGGAATAATCGAGTCTTTCTCCCTGTTTTCCAGATAAGGAAACTAAGGTACAGAAAGGAGAAATAAATCACAAAGGTGGAAGAGTGGCAGCTAGTTTGTGGAATGTCCCTGCCAGGATGACGGCTACTATCTATGGTAACACAGAGTTTTAACCCTGAAGCATAGTAGAGGGATTAGAGCTTCAGAATCAGACAGACCTGGGTTTAAATCTCAGCTCTTTAAGGTACTATCTGTGTGATCCTGGAAAAGTCACTAAACAGCTTTGAGCCTTGGTTTTATCTGGAAAATGGGGACAATAATAGCATCTACATCACGGGGTTCTGGTGAAGAGTAGATGAGATAACATACACATAGAAGGTGTCCGACATGTTTCTTCATCCCTTTTTTTTTTTTTTTTCCTTTTGGTGTTATTTTTAACCCCAATCAGAGAACTGGTTTAGGATTGGGCTGACACAGCGGTGAGCACACAAGCACCATGAGAATCAAGCTATGCTCCATATCCTGCCCTCAGATCACAAAGCTACTTCAATCTGGACTTGTTAAAGAAGAAAATTATCTTTTCCATCCTTTTAGATCTGGAAATGAAGCCAGCCTTAAGCATAAGCAGGCATCCACATAGCAAGTGCTAGGGGTCTGGCAAGGCTTGCCATTTCTAGATCTTTCTCCTATCTTTCTAAAACTTATCCCTTGACAGCCATGTGTTCTAAGTACTCTGACCAAATGCTCTAATTTGGGTGCAGATCTTTCCTTTGTGCAAAGTCAAATAACCCCATGAGTGTGACGGTGATATCAGTCACTAACACTTTAGTATGAATTTTTCCAATCAGACTATCTTTTTTTAATATTTGTATTAAGGAACTAAGCATTTTCATGAGGATAAGGAAAAGGCTGGAAAATAAGGGGTGCAATTTTTGAGATGACCCAAGAAGAAGCTTGAGCATTAAAAGGTAGTGTAAGAGCAGTGAGGATGGAGAAGGAACACTGTAAGGAAATGCAAGGATCCAGAAAGAAAGGCAGGAGGGAATCAAGGTTAACTTTATCTACCTGGAAATTTGTGTGCAGCATATGTTTATGTAGGTGAAGTGACTCAGAAGTACTAAAAGGCTCAGTGCCCCCAAAATGGCATTCGTCAGGGCCTATGGAGGTGCCCAGCCCTTGGACTTGACTTGAAGACTTTCTTAAGAAGCCATGAATTTAAACTCTTCTTGACTCAAGTAGGGCATGCTCCTGGTGGCTGACTCAGAAGGTGACTTCCATTCCGGCCACAATTTTTTACTATGTGCCAGGCTACAGAGATAAATAAGATCCTTAAGAAGATCTCAGGCTAGAGTAGAAGGTAAATGTATATACATCACTTGTATGCTAGTGTGGAAATGAATTCCCATAGTCTGAAAGGCCCTACGTGACCTGGTTCCCACCTGCTACTCTGGCCTCACCTCAAATCCCTTTCTACATCTATGCTCCAGCCACACCAGCCTCTTCCTGCCTCCCAAATATCTTACTCCTGATTTCTACTTTGGAACCATTGCACTGGCAGTTTTCTCTGCCAGGTACAGTCTTGTCCCTCGTTTTCACAGGGTGGACCACTTCTCAAATTTCAGGACGTAGCTCAGAGGTCACCTCCTCAAGAGAAGCCTACCCTGACCCCCAAATCCAACCACACCCCACCCCACCACGCAGCTCCTTCTATTATACCACTTACCACTTACTATAAGCTCTGTGAAAGCCAGGAGCTGTTCTCTCTCCGCAGCTGTGTTCCAGCAAACGATGAAAAGAAAAACACTGAAACATAGAAGCAACCTAAATGTCCATCGATAGACAAATGAAGTACATCTACACAATGGAATATCATTCAGCCGTAAAAAAGAAAGAAGTCTTACCATTTGCAACAATGTGGATGGACCTAACATAAACCAACATGGCATTATCCTAAGTGAAATAAATCAGAAAGACAAATACTACATGATTTCACTTGTATATAAAATCTAAAAAAGAAAATAAACAAACAAAACATAAACAAACTCATAAATACCCAGAATAAAATGATGGTTGTCAGATGGGAGGGGGTTGGGGGGGATGGGCGAAAAAGGTGAAAGTGATTAAGAAGTACAAATTGCCAGTTATAAAAATAGTCTTGTGGTTGTAAAGTACCGCATAGGGAATATAGTCAATGACAGTTATTGTAATAACCTAATAGTGTCAGACGGGCACTAGATTTATCAAGGTACCACTTCGTGGGGTATATAAATATCTAATCACTATGCTGTACATCTGAAACTAATATAATATTACATGTCAACTGTAATTGAAAAATAAATTTTAAAAAGAAAATAAAAGATGCTCAAAACACTAGTAATAAAAGTGTTTGTGTTTCAAATGGATAAATTTGTATTTCCTTCTCTCTACTCTCCCTCATCTGTTCTCTCTCCCTCTTAGCTGTTTTTTTCCTTTGCCTAAAATATCCTCAAATTTCCAAGCCCCAGCTACAGTTCAAGTGGAAAACACGTTGTTTCCCCTCAAGAGTGACACCCTTTCCAGTCGCCATTTCTTTTCTTTCTCTTACTTCCAGACCCTTTCAAAGGTCAAATTCTCTGGCTCCAGCTCCTGCCTCACCTCCCACTTACACCTCAGCAGCTCGTGACGGGCCTTCAACCGTTGGCTGACAAGATGCTCATGAACAGGGCTGTCTCCAATAGCTATGCAGGAACTCCAGGATCACCATTCCCACACATGAAGCCCTGGACAGCTACGCCTGGAGGTGTGCAGCTTGTACTGCCACACCTGGCTGCCTTGCTCAGAGCTACCTTAATCACCAACCATTTTCTTTTGTCAGCCTTCACCCTTCTTCATCTCTTGGCAATGTAACATGGTTGATTCTCACCTCCTTGGATTGATGAGGTGCTGTCTCCTCCCAGTTTCCTTCCCACTCCTCCATGTCTCCTTTCCAGCCTCCTTTCCTAATTCTTCTTGCTACTTCCTCTCAGTAACTGTGAGTGTTCTCCCAGGCTCTCTTCTTATCTCCTTATCTCTGAGCCTGCCTCAGAGACCTCCACTCTGATTCCCATGGTATCAACTGTCGTTTCTACACAAATGACCTGTCTCTCCCCTCCTCACATGTCGGCTAGAGTCTCCCTCCCTTGTTAAATTGACACCCCAACTTAACATGAGGGAGACTCTAAAACCCAACTTTATCTAACTCCCATCCTTCCCCAGGGTCTCACTCTGTCTGGATCAGTATTGAGGCCATGTAGGAATGTACCGAGGGCAATCCTAGCATCTTTTACCTGACAGAATCGTTCACAGCACCTCCTTCCCCATAACTGGATCCAGGGCCACCTCATGAATAAACAGTTCCTCACAGTAAAAAACAGACTGGTGAAAGGATGAGGAAAATATTCAGCCAAAACTGTCTCTGTTGGGAAAGAGAGAGCCTGATTCCAGGGACTTCTCGGGTCACTGGTAGTGTTCACAGAGGAGGGAATCCGTCCATACAAAGATTGGAGGGAGCTTGCTCTGACAGGTACAGAATAAAGAGTTGGCAGGAACAGTGAACATTTCAGAGAGAAGGGGAAACCCTGACAGCAGCCTGACCTGGTAGTCAGAGCCTTCTATTTACACTTGACTTCCAATGAGGATGTATGACAAAAATCAGCACAAGAGAAAGTAGAGGAAGAAAAGGAAAGTGAAGGGAAAGTAAGGGAGGGGATAGTTGCCTTGCACTGGCATCCACCTGTCAAGCTGTGGAAAAATAATTCTGGAGCCCAGAGGTGGATCTGGGCCCTGTTGTCTCTGCCCTGGCTAAGAGCTGCCAAGTCTTATAGACGCATGTGATCCCTAATCTTCAGGTCAGTGGTTTTGGATGAGAGTGGGCATATTGTTCTCCAGAGACAATGAGGTAGTCTCTGCTACCTTGGAAGAACTTCTTATTTCAGAGGTCCTCATGGAAGTCCAACTCAAAGGCTGCTGTATCTTTTCTGTATTTATGAGCCTGTGGAGGCTCATAATACACCCTGGATGTACTTTGTTTTCCTCTGTGTGTGGGGACTTGACTGATTTTCATTTGGTCATCTCCATGGATGGTGCATTTTCCCAGGAGAGTTGGCCTTTTGTATGGAAATCAAGTTGGGACTTTAGAGATTAAACTTTTTCTCTACTAGAGTTTATCAAGGAATTCCCCACCAGCATGGAGGCAGATGTTCAACTCTGACAAAGCTGCATTTTCTGCAACAGCTGGATATACTCCTCAGCGACCAGCTTGAACCCAGGAATCCCAGTGAGAGAGAGGAGGACTTATTGGGACAGTGTGCTCTGTTCTGGGGAAGACAGCCAGGTACTTAGCACAGTGCCGCTCAGAGTAAGACCCAAACACTGTGCCACACACTCTTTGTTACTGAACCACAAGTGATAAATACAAAAACTGGCATTAAACAATGAGAGGCTGTTATAATAGTTGAACACTGCTAAGACTTCCAAGTGCGCGAACTATGAACTCATCTCACTGAACAGGGTTTGATCCAGGCTGGGTGTTGGCAAACTTGTATAGTTAGTTGCACATCGTGACAATAGGACCAGGTATTGGTTAGAAATTTAAAAATCTGATGTATCCCTGCAGAAAGTTTTAGAAGTACTACTTTGGCCTATTAAAGAAGTACTGCCATAAAGAACCTATTTACTTTGTAAAATCCAGACATTTAACTATGAACTCCTTTTGGGTCAAGGAAGAGGGTGCTACCAGCATACTAAGGAACTGCTGCTCCTCAAAACACACTTTGGAGCAGACACTCCAAATGCTGAGAATAAGTGGGTGGGTAATCCCTTGGTCCAGGATCTCCAAACATTTTCCGGGCTCCAAGCTGCACTTGGCTAGATGGGTCATGGCTTTAGGTAACAACTGGAATAATTTTACGACTGCTCCTGATCACTTGGTGGCTTGGAAGATCTATTTTCCTGCTCCCAAGAGTCCAACTTTCATCCAAAGTGGAGCCACATGCGCCACCAGCCCATTATCTCAAGCCTCCGGTTTTAATTAAATTACAAAATGGCGCATCCGAGGTAACAACAGCACAACAAGGCCAGATAAGTTGGTCACTGAGGGAGAGGCATTAACTCCTTCATGCCACAAGGGGCCCATTTACTGCAACCCGGAAGCGGACCAGGGCACCTGGGATCCAGGAGCTGGGTAACTTCTAATTCTTCTCCTTCAGTCTTCTGTACACTATAAACACAGACTTGAACTTTGTCATCTTGAACTTTATTAGTTATATTTGCTACTTGGAGTGCCAAGATATACAAACAACTTAATTTTTCTTTCCTTGTAGTCAATCGTATGCTGGTAAATGTGTAATAACTTGCTTTCTGTGAAGGGAGGGGAGCCCTGTGTTATAGCATTTGCCACTTTCTGTGGTGTAAATACTCCCACCATGGCCCAGTTCAAGCTGCCATTATGACCCTTCTGACTACAGTTGGGAAGAGAGACACACAACTCTCAGACACTGGAGCCAGTCAAGAGTCTCCTGCAAAGTGTTGCTTTAAAGTCTGATTCGCTCCTCATAATATTATAGCCTGATTTTTTTGAACCATAGAATTTCTGAGCAGGAAAAGACCTTGAAGATAATCTAGTCTAAATTTCCTCATTTCACAGATGAGGTAACAGGCACAGAGAAGCGGTGACTTGCCCAAAGCAATCCAACGAAATAATGACATATGGGATCCATCCAAACCCTTTGGCCCTTTCATTCATACTATGCTTATCTTTAAACATGTGATCTTATTTGATTCTCAAAATAGCAAGGCAGGAATTATTGTACAATTGAAAAGGTAACTGATAAAAGGGTTAAGAATGACACAAGACCACAGAGCTACTAAGTCAGAGTCAGGTCTGTCTTGGGTTCAAATCCTTTAATTCCGTCAGAACTTCTCCACTGCACATTTCTGTTGGTTAACAGATGCCACCAAATGACAGATTCTCTTCTCTGATTTTTCAGCTCCTTAAGATTCTTTTTTTTTTTCATTTCCAATTTCCATACTTTTATTTTATAATTCAGGCAGTATATTCATATCTTTTGCTAAAATTTTACATTCCTCAAACATACTTTCAAAGTTACTTTCATTTGTTCTAAGTGAAGGGACAGGTCTTCTATTAAGCATGCAGCTCTATATATAGTCATGATTTTTATTATATAGCTTTATTTAACTTTTCCACTTTGATTAGACTATCATCCCACACATAAAGTTATGTAATCTATTTACACCAAGATGCTTTCAATGTCAGCAAATATATCTGTCTTCTGATATATTTTTTTAATATGTCTTTGTGCAGTGACTGATTGCATTTAATCTTGATTCCCCATGGGCTACCTGTGTTTTAATGTAGGTTTTAGAACAAACATAAGAATATCCCACAATTAGTTTTTTTGAATTCACAAAATATACATATATGTATATCCATCCTTTGTATAATACTAAAAGAGGTTATCAGATTTGATTTCACAGAAACAGTATTTCAGCCCCTAAAGATTCTTGACCAGCAAAAGTCAAAGATGGGTGAGTTTCTTTGTTGATTTCTAGTCTGTCACTATTCATTTTCCATTTAATTATTGTCCATAGCTGGCTTTAAAGATATATCCATGACTTAAGTGAGGAATCATGAGTTCTCCCAAAGGAAGAAAAGAATGCATATTGAGAAATAATTAGCCATCTCTATTATGATGTCTGAGGTGCTGGAACTAGAGGAAAAATGTGAATGGGAAGAAAGAAAGAAGGAAGATGTGGAAAGGAAAGGCTAAACGACTCGTGGGAAAGTCTAGTGTAAAGAAGTGTCCTCTTCAAAGTCAAATAAATACCTGTATCACTCTAAGAAGTCTGCATAATTTAGGAAGTTTCTGGTGATCACTTTTTAAAAAATTATTTTGAATAGGATATTCAGAGGACTTTCTTATGGCCGTATGGAGGTCTATGCTTTCTGACATGTGAGACCATCTTCAAGCTGCAATGCTCAGGACTGTAAATGTTATTGCCCATTTCTCTTCTGGTGAGCAGCATTTGGCTCTGCTTTCTGCCCACATGCACCCCAACTCCTGCTTCTAGCCACCTTCAGGAGGCCATAACTGAGGCATTAAAAGGCCAGGTGAATCGGAAACCAGAATAAAAGACTGAACAAGGTTCTTGAGTCTCAACAATGGTCTGCCATGTTATCTAATTAGAGTGACTGCCCCTCTCCTGGCATGTTTTGTTTTTTGTTTTGTTTTGTTTTGTTTTTGCCTGAATGATGAGAATGTCTATACCTGTCCCCATCTAGACAAAAGTATAAGATCTCAGATGAGAGTTCCCAGATGTTCTTTAAAGGAAGAAAGCAAAAACATGATCCAGCATCTCTGAGAGGGGTTCTTTGGAATTTTGCTGTTGAATTGCTTAATTCTTTAACACTTTTCAGCCATGAGACCTGAGGCTTGAGTTCTGGAAAACCTCTCCCTTTTCTGCTTTTGGTTCTCTTGGGTTTTGCAAACATGCCCAGAGCATATGGGTCTGCTGCAAAGCAGGCAGTTTGCAAGGCTCGGTTGGTCCCCAAAGAAAGTAGAATCTGAGTGCATGGAAAGGCATGCGAGAGCAGTCCACAGATGTCATGAAAGCCATCTGCAGGTATTTGTGTTCCTAGCCTCTCTCCTCTGCTCTGCTCCTTAAGAGAACCATGTCCGAATCATCTGTGTTCCCGGGTTCCCTAACATAGTGCCTGGCACATAGGAGGGGATTGGTACTTTTGGATGACTCAGTGGCCTTTTTAATTCTGCTCAAAGGTCTGATTTTACCTTTTCAGTTTCTTCCTTGACAATATTGAACTTTACTGAGCCTTTTGCTCATAGAAAACCGTGATAATTAAGAAATCTCCATGTCCCCCCTCCACTCTTTTGTGTTTCAGGAAATGGCTCACTGCAAAAACCCATCCTTCTCCATATAATTTAGATAAGACTCACAAATAACCCCCTTGTTAACCTGTGACAAGGCCAGACATAGACCCTCTACATCTATTTTTTGTCTCATACACAATTAGCTAAACTGATTGTCCCCAAAGACCAATATGGACAAATGTCCCCTAACTTGACCTAACCAGTTTAATCAGGCTTCTCTTCTTCCTCCATGTTCCTGAACTTTGGTCCACCCTTAAGCACTGAAACATAAAACAACTCTTCCTTAATTTAAAGACCCCGCCAGAGAATCAGCTGACCTCTGGGAAAACCATTCCTTAATCATCTGTCCTGTAACACAACCCACTCATCTCATTCCCTCACATTGGGTTCTTTCCAGCTTTATTTACTCCTTCCTATAAAAGCAAAGTTCCTTTCTACCTGACTATTGGTACACTTACTAACCTCATGAATATTCTCCTTATCGCAGTAGTCTGCCTCCCTTATTGCAATTGTCTTTTCAAATAATGTCTCTCCTTACCTAAGTCCAGATTTGTTTTCATTTGACATCCTCATCATCCTCTGCTTCAGTGCCCTGGGCTTCTGATCTTGACTTTGGCCTTGTAGCCCTCTCCTCATCCTCAAAACCCCACCCCAACAGTGTTATTACTCAGGATTTGTCACTGCCCATATTTCCTTCTCCACAATTTCAAAAGTCAGAATGATTTCAGAGAATGTTGAGCAGAAGACTCAATTCAGAATATTCAACAAACAATGCCTTAAACAATAAAGACATTTCATCATCTCACCAAAAAAAGAATTCTGGAGATAAGGGATCCTATCACTAATAATGTCTTTAAGAACCCATGTTCCATCTATCCACCTACTCTGCCATCCTTAAACATATATATATAGTTCATAATCAAAATATAGTGAAGATATCCCATTATCACATAATATCATCCAAAGCATGACAGAACTAGAGGAAGAAAGAGAGTTTTCCTTGAGGGTCACTCTCCTTATCATATAGGAAATCTTCAGAAGCCCCTTAGGAGATTGCCCTTATATATCATTGACCAGAGCCGTTCACATGGCCATCCCTAGACTCAAGAGAGGCTGGGAAGGTGAATTGTTGGAATTTTCTGCCACATCTGTGGGTGGTGGTGAGCTCTGCAGTGAGGAAGAAAGGGGAGGGGAGAATGACTGTTAAGTCTGTCCCACTTGCATAACCCTTAAGACTTGTCTTACACTCTCCAAGGAATCGGCTAGCCAATCTGATCAATGGATCTCTAGGCGGATGGGCTAGAAGGCCTCTGCCTTTTAAGTCTGCTTGAAAAAACTGAAGATTTTCTGAGTGCAGTGACTCTGCATGACTGTCAATACCTCAGCAAAGGTGGCAGTTTCAGGCTGATGGAGTGGTCAGATGGGATCTTGAGAACCTTTCAAATGAAAACCACTTGTTCTCCAATGCCTTCATTTCTCCATCTGTAAAATGAGGCAATAATATCAATTACAAAGGGTAAGGTTGGTGAGATGGTGCTGTAATGTGCCTATTGCAGTGCCAGGTACATGGTAAGAACTCAGTACAAGCTTATTTCCTTCCTCCATTCAGAGGAAAGAAGTTTGAGCTCTGGCTTCAGACAGGCTGTTCTGCCTCCGAGTCAGAACAGAGTAATAGATAACAGGGAGAGCCCTTTGCATCCCTCTGCCTTCCTGGGGAGGTTTTTCTTTTCAGTTCAATCCCATCAGGGTGCATTAAGCGCCTGCTGTGTGCAAGGTATTCCCCAGGGGGCTGGAAGGAGATGTCAGACACCATCTTTGCCAGGCTGAGTGTGTACCCAACCAGCAGGAGAACCAAAACAAGAGTTCACATAAGTATAAAGCAAGGCAGACATTTGACGTTCTGGAACTTGCCTCATTACCTCTGAAAGCTCCCTTGCATAGCAGGGAGTTAGCAAGATGTGCTTCTTGTAGACCCAAGTGGTGATTTCCATATTCAGTAACTGTGATTTTTTATTCCCCTGCTACCATATGTTTTCTGTTTCAGGAGATAAAGCATTTTGGAAAATTCTAATGCATTCTCTTCCCCAGGCATAAAACTGCTTTGAATAGCCCAAGTTAATTGGTAATTTTTCCTAAAATCACAATGCACTTCTCAAAGTCATTTGAAAATTTGTGATCAATATTCAGATTGTCCCCATGATTCCAGCCAATGAGATCTTCACACTATTTAAAGTAACAGCCTTGTCTCTGAGAGCCCTGTTATTAAACTGTTGATCTGTGAGTTACCCTTGAAAGTCACAAAAAAATACAAAATTCTCAAACTAAGGACAGTCCTTTTCTTTGATTTAAAGCAAATCTTTCATTATGAGAAATGAAATGGCTCCATAGATAAAAACAGAAATGCCCCTACAGTGAGAAAGTAAAGGTTATTAATCTATTCACCCATCCATTCATTCATTTATTCATCCATGAACATTTATTGAGCACCACTATGAGCCAAGCATTCTGCTAGGCTCTTAGCTTGAGCTGCTATAACAAAATACTGTACATTGAGTGGCTTTAACAACAAACATTTATTCCTCATAGTTCTAGAGGTTGAGAAGTCCAAGATTAAGGTTTCTCAGGTTTGGTTTCTGGTGAAAGCCTGCTCCCTAGCTCATAGACAGCCACCTTCTCCATGTGTACTTACATGGCCTTTTCTAGGTACATGCATATGGAGGGAACTCTCATGTCTCTTCTTTTTATAAGGGCATTAATTCCATCATGAGGGCCCCACCCGCATGACCTAAAATAACTCAGCCCCAAGTACAAATACCATCACACCGAGGGCTAGGGCTTTAACATTCAGTCCACAGCAGCTCTGGAGACAGACCTGCAGCCCTCCAAGTACCCCATACCGCTTCATATTTCTGTGCCTTCACCCATGCTATTCCCAATGTCTTTTCTTCCACTTTTCTGCCTGGGTAACACCATGTCATCTTTCAAGCAAAGCTCAAATGTTGCTTTCCCTGTTAAACCTTCCACCAGACTACCTACCCTGGCAGACCTGACCACACATTTCTTTATGCTTTTATTCTACCATTTGCATTTAGCAAGAGGTTTATCATGAGCCAGGCATGGGGCCAGGCATATGAATATAGAGATAACTTATCAATAGTTCCTGGCTTCAAGGAGTTCACAGTCTAGGGAAGCAGACTGAAAATTACTAACTGCAGTAGAGTTTGCAGACACCACGATATGACTGTGTACAGAATGGTAGGAGCATACACGAGAGAATGAGCTATGCCATCTGGAGGGGTGGGATATTGTGGTGCAGAGAAAAGAGGTCCATCAGGCAGGTGGGGTAGTGTGGAGGTAGGGAAGACAGGCAACAAAGGAAGCAAGATACCCACCAATAGGTGACTGGGTAAACAAATCGTGGTGCATCCATATAATAAAGTACTATTCATCAACAGAAATAAATGAACCATGAAGTTACAAAAAAAGACATGGAAGAATCTTAATGTATTTTACTAAGTGAAAGAAGCCAATTTGAAAAATTTACATACTGTACAATTCCAACTATATGACATTCTGAAAAAGACAGTAAAAAGATCAGTGATCGCCAGGGACTCAGTAAGAGACAGGAGTGAATAAATGGAACATAGGGGAATTTTCAGGTGGTGAAACTATTCTGT
>CM053510.1:18746371-18816085 GCA_028627145.1 Eidolon dupreanum
AAGCCCTGAATAAACAATTAGTAATAAAAGGGGGAACATAATAATACATTTTACAGAAATTAAACAAAATAAGATATGAACAATTTGTACTAGTTTTCTATTGTTACCATAATAAACTACCACAACTTTAGTGGCTTAAACAACACAAATTTATGATCTCACAGTTCTGTAGAGCGGAAGTCTGATAAAGGTCTCGCTGGGTGAAAATCAAGATGTTGGCAGGACTGCATTCCTCTCTGGAGATTCTTCGAGAGGATCCTTGTCCTTGCTCATTCAGTTTGTTAACCATCAGCTGAGGGCCATTTCCCACTTCTAAAGGCCACCCACATTCCTTAGTTCATGACCTCCTTCTCCCATCTTCAAAGCCAGTAATGGTGGGTCAGGTCCTTCTCATGCCACATATCTCTGACTTTTCTTTTACATTTACACTCCTCTAACCATAACCAGATATAGTTCTTTGCTTTTATGGACTTATGTGATTTGACTAGGTTCACCTGGATACTCAAGATAATTTTCTCATCTCAAGGTCCATACACTTAATCACATCTGAAAAGACCCTTTGCCATGTAAGGCAACATATGCACAGGTTCCAGGGGTTGGGGTGTGGACATGTGGGGGGTTAGAGCATTATTCTGCCTCCCATACAATTCTAGTTTACAAAATTTGAAAATTGGGTGAAATGGACAAATTCCTATAGATATGTTATTTATAAAAACTGACTCAAAAAGCAATGAAAAGTTATGAGTGAAAAAAATGAAAACTCCTATAACTATTTAAAATAATTTATTGAGTAGTTTAAAATATTCTCACAAAGAAAATATTCCAGATGGTGTCACAGGTTAGCATGACTAAAATTTTCAGGAATAATATTAAGTCTAATCTTATACAAAGACTCTGGAAAAAAAAAAAAAAATAGAAGTACTCCTCAAATAATTTTATAGGGCTAGTCTAAGCTTAGTGGTTTTTAAATCATGTCACAAATCCATTGACATTTCTATCAAAAAGTGAAGCCTCCCCTTGAGCCAGTTTTGACTTCTTTGACATACAGTCTGTGGCCAGAGAGGTGCTGTATAAATTCCAAGGCTATGCAGAGTCTTGGGACCGTCACTCTGCAAGCCTTCAGTAGAAGTCCAACTACTTGGAAGCTGCCATGCTGGAGATATCACAAAGAGTAATCACATAGAGAAAGAAAGAGATACCTAGGAGCCCCAGCTTTCTGACTCCAGTTGTCTGAATCTTCCCAGCTCAAGCAGCAGACATTTTCAGATGATTCCAGCCCCAGCCACCATCTGACTGTAAACACATGAGCAATCCCAAGCAAGAATTATACAGTAGAAATCAGTGGAACCCCAAAGTCATGAGAGGTAATAATAAATGATTGTATTGTTTTATGTCACTAAGTTTAACATAGTTTGTTATATAGCAATAGAAAATCAGAGCAGACTTTTATGCAGCAAAACTAAAGCAATACCTAAAATGTGCAAAAACAGAAGAAAAAGAAAAATGATAAAAGTCCTAAACAAAATATTGGCAAACTGAATCCCGCAATGTATAAACAAAGATAACACATATATCTAAGTTGGGTTTATCCCACGAATGTAATATTAGGACATTGATTAAATCTACCTCATTAGCAGATTAAAGGAGAAAACCATATGATCATTTTAGTAGATGCAGGAAAAAATCATTCAATAAAAATTAACGTCTATTTAGGATTTTTTTTTTTAAACAAAAATCTTCTTAAACTAGGAATGTAAGGGAATGTCCATAATCTGATCATGGACATCCTTGACAAAAAAGAAAAAAAATATCACAAATATAATTCTTAATAGTGAAATGCTGAAAATACCTCCTTTAAGATGAAGAACAAGACAAGGATGTTCATTATCAACATAGCTACTGCACTTGGGACTGAGGGTGTCAGTTAGCAAAGCAATAACGTGATAAAGACTGAAAACAAAGCAAAAACTCATTATTTGTCAATGATTTAATTACTTATATAAAAAAATTCCAATCTACAGAAATTGTAGAATTTGAGAGTTTAGCAGGGTTTCTAGATGCAAAAACAATATTAAAAAAGCTAATTGTAAATCTAAACACCAAAAATAAGTTCAGATATGTAATTTTTAGAAAATCTCACTTACAATAACAAAAGAAAATATAAAATAGATAAGTAGAATGGTCAAGCAAATGTGGTAAAATATTAACATTTGGAAAATCTAGAGGAAAGAAATTATTTGTCCTAATTTTACAAGCTTTCTCTAAGTTTGAAAATATTTTAAAATAAAAAGTTTTAAAACAAGAACTTCTGTCCATTAGAAAAAATTCCCCGAAGAGAATAAAAAGAAAGCTGAAACTAAAAATAAATTGAAAACACATATGACTGACAATTAGTATCCAGAAAATTTAAAGCACTCCACCAAATCAATATGACAAAGAACCCCAAAAGAAAAATAGGCAAAAAGGTTTAATAGATATTTCCTAGAAAAGGAAGTACAAATGGTCATAAAGAGATGAAAAGATGCCTAAATTTACTAGTTATCAGTAAATGTAAATTAACATCATAATAAATACTATTTTAAACTCACCAGAACAGCAAAAATTTACAAATCGGTCAACATCGAGGTCACCTGCGAAGTTGGAGGACAATGGAAATTCTCATTCATTGATTATGGGGATTAAAATTAGTATGGTCCCTTTGGTGGACACTTAGGCATTATCAAGCCGAACACACACATAACCTGGAAATAAACTCACAATTCCACTGGAGGTATTTGCCCTAGAAAAGCTCTTATACATATGTACCAACAGATATACACAGGAATATTCATAGCAGCACTGTTAGTAAAGCCAGAAACAATCCAAATTTGCCCCAGCAATAGAATAAATTGTGACATATTCATACATTGGAAAGCCGTGTAGTAGTAAAATTGAATAAAACACAGCTATATGAATCCATCTGGATGAATCACTAAAACAAAATGTTGAAGAGTCAAGTCCAGAGAATGGATAATGCATCATTCCATTATATAAAAATAGGCAAAATTAAATAATATATACATATATCAATGATAAAGAAGAAAGAGGAAGAGACCTCAAACACAATGATAACAGTGTCCTGCTTCATAAGCTCGTTGGTAAATATATGGATTTGTTTTATCATTACTCTTTAAACTGCATATACGTATATACGTTTTTCTTTTGATATGTTTCACAATTAAAAAAATCTGTGAACACATAAAATATTGATGACACTTACCCTTAAAGTTGGGAGTTCACCTTATTTCCGCCTGTGGCACTGTATCAGCGGACCAGTCCTGGGATAGCCACTGCACACTTCCTCACTGCATGCCTTAGAGCACATTTCTTAACTTTTCCAAGCTGTGAAGCAGACAGCCATACCTACTTGCCAGGATAGTTAATGAGCATTAAATGAAGCAATTGACGTATGAAATGCCTAACAAGCAAAGGCTTTTTGATAGATGGTAGCTTTTTAAAAAGTGGCAACCTTAAAAGAGTGCCTAGAAACGTTTAAACACACTTTTCAACTGTTCTTTTTTTGATTACGTTGATACCAACCACCCGGCAGCTCTCCCTGAGAGCCCTCCTTATTCATAGTATTTTTGTCTGGGGGTGTGATGGTTCTTATTCACGGTGCCATGGATCCTACCAGGCCGTACATCTTCTACTTCCCAGCCTCACCAGAAGCATTTCTCTTTCATTAGGATAACCGCAGTTCTACTGAAAGGAGCCTCAACCTATTATTTAGTCTTGTTTTTAAAAATACACACTGGGCGCCTGGAATTGTCTCTCATTAGCAAGAAATAACAGCAATGGTCCTCAGCCCTTAACCTCCAGGGGGACTTTTCTTTTTCAAAACGTTTTTTTTAATTCCTTCTACGTTTGAAAATTGAATAAATGCAGCCCGAGCTAAAGTCTGAGCCACCTTGGACGAGGAAGTTTCTTTATTAGATTTGACCCCAGAATACTGCCTTCAGGAAGGCCGTGTTGAGCGGTCATCTTACCTGTTTGACTCCATGGCTAATTAGACAAGATGAGCTCTTCAAGATCAGGAGTATATCTTACTTATTTCTGCATCTCTCTCCCACCTCATACAGGCCTGGTATGCAGTAGATGCTCAATAAAAATTTCCTGAATTGAAAATATTGCCTGAGAAAAATGTTTGATGGCCAGTGTCTACAGGTACATCCAAACAGCCATTAAAGGTTAGCATCAGCTTTTTACATCTTTACATAGTACTTACACCATGAACTAATAACTTGCATGGATTAATTAACTAACTGATTAACTTATTACCTGCAAACGGAAATCAAACAAGGTGCCATGCTGGCTGAAACTTGACAGTAAATGGTTTCCCTTGGACTATGAACAAGAGGGAGTGAGGGTCCTGGTGCTGATGTCTAGAGCGAGGGGAGTCTATATGACTTTGTTACCTGTCTTTGATGGCAATGATCTTCCAGCAGTCACCGAGGGGACTTGTCAGCACTTAGAAGTCATTCCTATATTCCAAGACCAGCCTCTGTTCATAGATCCAACCCCTGCCCCAATATCAGAAATTCCTCATAAGCCAGGAGCTTAGAGGCTTTCTTGCCTGAGCACTGTCTGCCTAACTAGACTGAGAGCTCAGCTGAAAAGAACCATCCTTGTTAAGTCTGAATCAAAGAGAAATTCCCCTGACTTTCAATTCAGACTGAAAACCACAGTGCTGGGTGGAATATGCTAATTGACTTAAGTCCATTGGGATGCACACCCAAAGCTGGAGAGGGGTCAGCTCCCCCACATGTGGGAGGGCTAGGTTTCCAAATGAAAATTAGAATACACGACCAAGAAAAACAGCTGCTAGGCAGCACCATAGAGCCAATGTCCACTTATCACCACCAAATGTGTATCTGAAGATCAGAAATTTTGGGTGGGAGATCTGGGGCTCATAGTGCTGAATGGTAATCCATCAGAGAAGGAGCAACAGCCTAGTGGAACTCCAAGGGCCAGGGTGGCCACTAACTTGCTACTTGACCATAAGCCAATCTCTTTTCATTGGTCTGCCATTTTCTTCTCTGTAAGAGAAGGGGGCTGGGCTAGACAATTACAAATCCTTGTCAAGTCCTAACATTCTATAGGGTTCTTATTTCTCTTTCCCTTCTGTCACCTGAGCGGGTATGAGAGACAATAATTACCAGCCCCGAGATTACATCAGTGGTTCTTTTGAACAACAAATATGAGCTTATTTCTTGTCGCTTGTAAGGGGACTGTTTAATTGGGGTCAAATTCTTTGAGATTCCTTTTATCTGATTTCTAATGGTGTTGGTATTGTTAAGCATTATTTGAAAATTTGGGAATTTTAAGTGACTCTCTAGACTTTTCCCAAAACTAAGAAACATGACTTATTCAAATTTGGTAAACTGGACAAAATGCAATACATAGAAAAGTCACAAATAAATTGAATAAATTAACCTGATTTTCTCTAGAACAGAAACTGTGTCTTACTCAGTTTTGTATTCCTCGTATCTACTGCCATGTTTGGCATGTAATATGAACTATCCATTTAGTCAAAAGTTAGTCAATAAGCACCTACTATGTGCCAGCAACCTTGCAAGGCCCTAGGGATACAATTGTGGATAAGACAATGACCTGGCACTCAAGTAGCTCCTGATCAAGTAGGAGAGACAGACAGTAAACAGACAAATATGACAGGCAACAGCTAGGAGGAGAAAAAGAACAGAAATGACAGAGGGCACCCAGTCCAGTCTTGGCAAGTCAGGGAAACCTTTGTGGAGGTGACATCCAAGCAGATCTCTAAAGCTTGAATAAAAGTTGCCCAAGCAAGGAGCTCAAAGTGCTGGAACTCCCCCATTGAAGTATAGCATGGCAAAAAGAGGGATGGGGTGGGAGTGAGGAGGAGAGAGACACAGAGAGATGGAGAGACAGAGAGAGACAGAGAGAGAAAAGCAGAAATCTAGTTTGTGAGGGCCTTGCTGTCTTATTAAAGAATTGCCTTGTGAGCAGTGTGCAGCCAGCTGTAAGTTTTAAATAGGCAGTAAATACATGTGCATTGATTAATAAATGCTGGTGTATTTTTTCACATGAAAATTTCCTTATCAAAAAATACAGGGGTTGGGTTAAATGATCACCAGGATCTCTTCCAGTTGTGACATTCTGTGAATCTCTAAGTTTCCGCTCTGATTCGGGTCAAAGTCTCCTGATATTTGCCTACTTTCACCAGCAGCAGAGGTTGCTCTGGGCAGAATAATGGAATCAACAGAGCACGTGGTCTCTCTCTCTCTCCCCACCCCCTCCACTAGACGAATAAACGCATTCCATTACAGAAGATGAGACCACTTCCTTGCGACCAGCATCGCACCAATCCATCCATCAGCCGGTTAACAGTGGCTGAAAGCCACTTATCAAGAAGGCTCCTGCCCTTATCACTGTCACCCGCTGCAAATAAACATCGAATTTATGCCAAGTTTCCATATTTAACCACATTTAAGTAACTGCTGATACTTTTATTGCATGACATTTGCACTTCAGAATTTAAAATTAGGCACGTGCACACAGCTCTTCCACAAAATAGGAAAGCCTGGGTTGTTTGGAGCCTTCCTGCCATTTGTTTTCAAAGAAAGGGAGCTTCAAAGTGAATTCCATAGAAAACAAGAATCTCGTGTACTCTAAAAACAGTATCGACAAGAAAGAGATCAGGATGATGTAGTTTCATTTTCCTTTTGAAAGGCAGGTGCCTTGTGTAAAAGCTATAACACATCAATAATGGATGAGATGCATAAATGATAAATCAAAGTCAGAAAACAAGGTCCTCTGAGGAGCAGAAATATATTTTTTTAAAGCCGAATTTTACAGTGTAAAAGCTAAATACAAATTTATTACTTGATGGTAAAAAAGAATGTTGAATTAGACTGATCATAAATCAACAAGCACATATTAATGGCTTAGTGGTGTGGGTGCAAATTCTGGGCCTCTAGGTTTAAAAAAAATGAGTTGAGATGAATTTATCCATTTGCAAAGAAAATAATTCAATAAGATTTGGAGGATAAAAACATGAGGCATTGATGCTCTTATTGCGATAACATGTCCTTTCCACTCCGTAATTTCTTCTTATATGTCCTTTTTAGTTCTCAGTGACTTGAATACTTTTTATTTCTATCTCTTAGCATAGCCTCTGGAACATATATAAATATGATTTGCATGAATTAAAGAATAAATAACAATTGTTTAATGTTTATTGAGTGGTAACTATGTGCCAAGCCATGTGCTAAATATTCTATAGGCATTATCTTATCTAAGCAACACAAATAGACTTGAGCTGGATATTGTTAGCATCCCCATTTCACAAATAAGAAAACTGAGTCCTAGAGAGGTTAAATAATTTGACAGTTTGTATGTGACTGATAGTATTGGTAAATGATGAATTTAGGTCAGACTGGGGTTTTATTTGAACCCAGAGCTTGCATGCTTAGCCACAATAGGATAATGAATTAATAAACTTGCTGTTTGGCTCAGTGAATTAATTAAGAGGAGAGTATTAAAGGATTGAGGGCTCAAAGTCACTAAAAATAAAAGGTACTAATAGATTTTTCAGAGCTTACTATCATATAAAAAGTAGAGAGCTCTGCAACTATATGCTCCTTCAGTAGTCATTTATTTAACACCTAATGCGTGCTACACAATGTGCTAATCTACACTGTCCAATAATATGGTAGACATCTGCCACATGTGGCTATTTTCATTTCATTAAAATTAAATAAAATTATACTTCACTTCGTCAGTTGCACTAGCCACATTCCAAGTGCCCCAAAGCCACTCGTGGCTACTGTGCTGGACAGTGCAGTTATAGAAGATACAGCACGTTTCCATCGTCATGGAAAATTCTGTTAGACGGTGCCTTTGACATTGCCTGGACACAGGTAGAAGCAGGACACAGACCCTGCCCTCAAGGAGTTCGTTTTCTGCTGAGGGAGAATGGCATGGGAATTAATAGCTATGATACAGTAGGATAATGTGGGCAGAGAGAAGAGGTTTTGAACACATTTTGGTGGAAGATGAAAGGGACACAGAATGGGGGGAAACAGAAACAGGAAAGTTTCATGGAGCAACAGCTATCTGCTCTGAGTCTTGAAGGAAGAGTAAGAAATTAGCCAGCAGGAAAAGATGGGACTTCAGATAAGGAGGGAGGGAGTTTCCAGAGAGAGGAAACCAAAAGTTTTAAGGCTCAAAGTGCAGAGGGAGCAGGGAATGGCAGGGAAAGGCAAGTCACTTGGAAATAGTGTTCCATGGCAAAGTGTAGAGAAATGAGGCTGGGGAAGGCCTGGTATGCCAGGTTAACAACTGCCAGTGTACAGAATGTGGCAGCATGCAGTGACAGCCACAAATAGTAACTCTGCATGTTGGACCAAAAAAGATGATGTAAGAAAGTGTCTAGTGATTATTTTAGGGCTAGATTCCACATCAACGTAAAGCTGCAGGCTCTATTCACGTTAGCTGGGTTACTTACTAATCTAATACCTCAAGTAGCTCTAAAAATGAATCTTAAGATCTCAGGAGTGTGTGTGTGTGTGTGTGTGTGTGTGTGTGTGTGTGTGTAAGAGAGACAGAGAGGAGACAGAGTAGTATTAACATCAATACTTCTCTGAATGGATTACGGGTCAGCTGGAGTTTGACTTGAGACTTCTTTCTTAAATCCCAATGGCCATTCTCCAAAAGGATGTTTGCTTATTATTATTTGTTGCAAATTAAGTTAAAATAAGTGAAATGTAGCCATCAGCCAGAGCCTTCCTTCAGGCCTTTGACATAACTGCTGTCTTCTCAGCATTCACATCTTAGGTCTCCCTATCTACAGATTCTCCTACCGTCGGCAGCTTTGTGGTACATCTTTCCATTTTATTTCCTTCAGAGCACGTTTTACTATCTGAACTTATTTTATTTATTTATATGTCTGTTTGTTAATTTTTTTATGTGCTCTCTCTCCATCAGAATTTAAGCTCCTTGTTAGCAGGAACCTTTCCATTTGTTCACAGCTCTATCCTCTTGTGCATAATAGGCACACTAAATGTAAATGAAAGAAATGAATGAATTCAGCACCTACTGCAATAATTAAAGTTGTCAAGCAAGGTAACAATAACAACAATAATTGCAATAGTAATAGTAATGGTAGAAGTAGCAGCTTGCATTTAATGAGGCCTCATTACATGCCAGGCCCTAGGCTAAGAGACTGAACGTAACATGTTGGGTGTTTTTTGTGGCATTCCTAAGAGATAGCTCTCTTATGAACCTCGTATTACAGTTGCAAACACTAAGATTAGAACTAAAAAACTCACCCTGGTCACAAAGCTAGTAAGTAGAGAACTAGGAATTGATAGCAGGCCTTAAAGAGTTTATCACCTCAGCTCCTAACTTCTTCACATTGTGGCCTCCTCTTTCCTGACTCGGCCTCTCAGATTAAAAGATTAGCAAAATGAAGTCAGGAAGACAATCAACTTCTGGGGTCACATAGTTGTGTGTCAAATGAAAAGTTTCTAAGTCGTCTTCTGATTCCGCATCCACAATTCCTTGCCCTCTTTGCTTTGCTGACTTGTCGTCAGATTTGGAGGCATTGCATCTTACAAGATTTATCAACCTTAGTATCTTCATTTGGCTCAAGAACACTCTCAGAGCAGTGCTTGGCACGTGGCTCACTCAATATTTGCTGAATGAATGAGCACTCATTCACTAATTTCAATATTTTTTTCGGACACAAGGTTGCATGGTATCATGCTCTAGGGAAATGTTTCTGACTAAAATTTGTTGGGATAGTCAAGTAAAATTATCAATGACTATTATTCAAGTAAAAGTACAAATGACTACTCTCTAGTTTAGAGAGATTTCAATATGTGAATGGATAACAGCAATCCTGGTGTAGGAAATTAGGTTATGCAAATACCTTCAAAGGCCACATGAGAAGCTATATACATTTGTGGAAATTTATTAGCAATTCTTACCTATTTTCTTTCACATGCTCTGTTTTACATTTCTGCTGCATTTAAGTTGAATGCTCCATCCAGACAATCTCCAGAACAAACATAACAGCCAAATTAAGACTAGTGAAGAAGCAGTGGTTTTGTTTTTGTTTTTTTTTTTTTAAATAGTAAGCTGAAGTGCCTGAGCAAATTACAGCCCAGCCAGCCAGACTGGCAATGAGCCATTCCAATTGTAAATAAACACATGCATGGCCTATGGACAGCCAGGGTACATCAGAGATATTGCAAACAATTCATCAGAGCCTTCAAAAGGTTAAACCAAAAGGCAAGACCGGATGGAAATTGTGTCCCCAGCACCTAAAACATTGTGACTAAATAAATGCTGAATTGATACATGGTAGGTACTAAAATAAATATTTGTCAAACAAATAAACAAAGAAATGAGTTTGGTTTCCTAAAAGTGGCTTCTGTGGTGGCCTGCTTACCTAATATTAAAGATCATGTGATTCTTGTAGAGGGTCATGAAGGCTCAGCTCCTTCCTCTACCAAGGCAATGAATGTTTCCTTGTTTCAGATTCATATCCTAGAGAAAAAGCTCCAGGGAGCACCCTAAAAGAGGAGTGATTTTTAATGGACACTTGTTCTTGTTTGGCTGGCATTCACCTCCCATCTTCAGCTAATACCCTCCTCATTCTCTCTTGGGGGACTATTTCCCCCATTCTCAGTTAGTTTTGGTCTAGGTGGAGATGATTCCCTGTATAGCTCTAAGGAAAAAAGTGCAAGCCAGGCTGGACCAGACAGAGTATGATGTCCCACTGACCAAGTCACATTAGTCAGTTTAGGCCCATCAGAGCCAATAAGTCTCAATCCTGGAATTTTTCTGGAACTAGTGGTAAAGAGGTAAGCTTTTCCTATCAGAGTTAAAGAAATAAAGCAAAGATGGGAAGATAGAGTGAAGATAGAGCTTCCGGCATAATCATATGAGCAAAAGGAAAGACCTCGCCTAAGAATTAAGCCAGTGGAGAATAAAACAAAGCCAAAGAAGGGGGAGAAGAAAACCAAGGCCCTGGATCTAACCATTCCTGAATACCTCAGGAGTTTTAATTAGATGAGCCAATAAATGGTCTTTTTTGCTTCAATGTGTTTGATTCAGGGTTCTAATATTATATATAAACACCACTGTTTTGAAAGCTGAGAATATTTCATACACTACCTCAACTCAACGTCTAGCAAGCACCAATCTTGTGGTATCTTGATAGGTACATCAACATAGAGAAAAAGAAAAGCCTTAGAAATATTAAACAGCCATTAAGTCTACCCGCTCTATCAACATAATTACTACTTCCTATTATGGATTAAAACTTATAAATCAATTCTGACCTTCTTCTAATTCTAGGACTCTGACCTGAGGGAATAATCTTAAATAATAAAAAAGTTTTATACTCATAGATATTTTTCATAGCATTATTTATAATTAGATAAAACCAGAAGCAAACTAAGTCTCCAATATGTGAAAATGGGCATAAATTTTACAACAAAATGTTATATTGTTATTAAAATTACATTTACTAAAAGTCTTCAATAATGTGTTTACAGCATAATGTTAACTGGAAAAAAGCAGGAAAAACTCATGTATATTAATACAATCACGCTGTGTTAAATGAAAAATCCATGAATAGAAAAAAAAATGGAAAGTAGTTATTTCCAAATGCTAACATTTGTTATCTTTAAGTGGTGGGACAATGAACAATTTTCTTCCCTTTTTATTTACTTAGTTGTGAATAAGAATCTAAATTTTCTGTAAGTAACAGGTATTACTATATAAAGGAAAGAATGTTATTAAACTTTTAAAATAATTTTCCCTTCCAGCTCCCTGACAGAACTCAGTCAGCCTTGACTTGGAGACATTAGGCCTGCCTCCTTTGGCCCATGAAAACCGGTGAGTGCACACAAAAGATCAGAGACACAGCCGTGAACCCCTCGCATCATTGAACTCTGGGCATGTGTCAGTAACTCATTCTATGAGTTTAAAATGATAATACATTAAAAGCTCGTATCACTGATATATATTACTCCCACAGGGGCCTAGTAACAATAGCTGTTATTGGGAGTATCATTTCATTATCAACCTTATTAATGAGGAAAGTTCAAGGCAAATCCTTAAATAAATATTTCTCAAAATGATGTTTTTCAGGTACTTCTGTGTTCCAGGAGTACAAATAGAGGTCTTCGAGGGCAGAATATGGAGATTCCAGTTCCCAGAATACTCATTCTCAAATAAACCAGCAAGCTAAACACTGAAGGGACCCCAAAGTTTGATCTTATCTTTGACCTGAAGAATCAGAAAGGTAAACGGGCCAGAGCCAGAGCAGGAGAAGCAAGGGGACACATTGGGAAACTCAGTGGGTGTGGCTATGTCTGTCATTAGTTGATCTGAGTACAATGGCTCCAGATCCCTAAACCTCATTGGGGCCCTGGGCAAACAAACAAAATTCTCCCAAATGCCAAACTTCCTGTCACCCTGTGCCCATTGGAAAGCCATTTTTTTTTCCTTAATCAATGAATATGTCATATTCTGGGCCCCACTGCCAGAACAGTGTACTAAATAGATACAAATAGGAAAATTAATATGGAATTACCTGGAATGGACCTGCAAGCAGGAAAAAAAACAAACAAACTGAAATGAATATTTGTCGCAGAGGAGAATGAATACGGGGGAGCATTTGCTTCCTCATACTCTTCACTTACCTGGGACAAATGGAAAAGCAGCAGGTTCTCTGCAGAACTATGAATTCAGAAGGCTTGATTTTTGGCCTCCCTTCTTCCATCAAAAGCTGGTGTTAAGAATGACTGTGGCAGCAGACATCGGCCTTAGAAATAACTGTACTATTTGGTTACGCCTATACATTTAGTGTGTGAAGTGTCTGCAGCAGGCAAAGACAGCCGATTCCAGAACAGAAAAATGATTATTAAGCACTAATCATGAAGCAGCCTGCACAAAAGGCTTTACACACATCTAATCCTCATAATGACCCTATGAAATAAGTATTATTAGCTCCTGGGATGCTACTCTCTATTTTACAGATGAAGAAATTAAGGCCTACAGAGTTTAAACAAATCACCTTTGGTCACACAGAAATAACAGATCCAATTAAAACATGGGACAATCTGATTCCAAAGCCTGTGTCCCTGATGACTTTCTCTCTAGAGATGACAACCTAAGTATACCCTATTCTCTGTGCTCTAGAAATACAGGTCAGAATGAAACCACAAGTCATTCTACAATAAATATGTATAACAAATCATCATGCTGTGTGCTTTAAATATTAACAATATATTTGTCAATAAAGTTTTAAAAAAGAAAAACGAACTAAACCACAGTTAAAAGGAAAACACAGCCCCCACAGCACTCTCTGGCCCACCCAGCATTCAAACTTCTATTTGTAACCTAGTTTCTCAACGAGCAGTGAAAGGCATCATCAGACTCTGGCAAAAGATTCTCAGATCTGAGCTGCCAGATAGGAGAAATGTTTGGAGACAGTAGTTTCTGGGAGAACTCGAGACCACACATCATAGGCTTCCACTCAGGTCACTTACACAGGGATCCAGGGGAAGACCTGGCTGTGTGGTCTGCTAGCAAAGAAACCAGCAGAGGCTCAGCGAGGCTGGGTAAGGAATGGTCCACCCCCACTCCCGCGGTCAGCACCTCTGGCAAGTGTTCATTCCAAGAGCCACTTTGCAGACTTCAGTGCCCAACTTCTATGGGACAGCAACTTGTCTCTCCATGGTCTCAGAGGTGCCACTAGTAGACCAGGGAGTCAGGGGAAAAAGGAGTCAGGGCCTCTTTTCTTGCAAGCCAGTCTCTCTACCTTGAACATTCATAGAGGACCCAGGCCTTCTAGACAGGCTCTTCTGGAACCTTATTTATTTATTTATTTATTTATTTATTTATTTATTTATTTATTTTTTAGTGTCTCTGTTTCCTAACATAGGAGGAAGATAAAAGAGAGCTAGGGTCCCAGTCCTGAGAGCGAAGCCTCCTGTATAAAACATACTGTCCATTCCTTCCAGAGACCACTTTCTTCCCTGGGCCCTTGTCGTATTAATCAGGGGAAGCTGGGTCAGGGAGACTCTGGGAAAGGGGGAGGATGGAGGATGCTGTCATGGGCCACATCACAACTGCCATCCCTCCTAAATGCTCTGAAGGTGCATGTGGCAAAAGAAGGTGGAATTTGGGGTACAAGAAAGCAAAGAAATGTCTCAGAAGCATTGAAGAACCTTCCCTAGCAAAGCTTCTTAGAAAGTGTAATAATGTAAACATTCAGCCATTAGAGGAAGAACTTACCCTTTGTGCCACCTTCCCCGCCATTAACAACATTGGCAGCTCTATTAAAATACAAGTCTGATTTGTGTTTAATGATCTTGAAAGGAAAGTAATTGCTTGAGTATTACCATTCAAATGTTCTTAGCCAGGCAGATAATATTTACAACTGGGTTGTCCTTTCTGAGAGGGCAGGCAGGCAGGCAGCTCTCCCCAGGCAGGTGGAGCCTAGGCTGGGAAGAAGTGACCTCAGCAATTGGCTTGAGGGTCTCGAAGCTCAGCATGTGTTTTACTTTCTTCTTTTGACTGTCAACAAACTCTTGGGTTACCCCTTTCCTTCCAGGAAGGAGATGTGACGAGGTACAATTTTATGGTACAACTTGGAGTACCACCAAATTGTCCCTTGGGAGAATAGCAGAAGGTATACGTGTTGTCAGTAGTTTAGGAATTCGAGGAGGGCAGACTATAAGATTCCTCAGAGAATGAAACCAAATCAAAAAGCAAGGACAAAGGAGAGATCAAATGAAGTCATAGCCTAAACAGATGAACTTAAATATGAGCCAAATCGTGTAATAATGTCAGTTTTCCTTCCTATAAGCAGCTTTGAGACTGGAACATCAATCTACAAAGACAAGTTTCCTGTTACAGGAAATACACAACTGAATGCATGGAGACCACGCAATAGCACAATGTTGACTGACCAAACTGTGGATATAAAAAACAGTTCTCATTCCAAAACCCAACTTGGCAACCTAATAGCTGTACGATCTTGGGAGAAAGTAATTTACTTTCTCTGAGCCTCAGTTCCCTCATCTGAAAAATCAAAATGATAATTGGACCCACCTCAAAGGTTAATCAGAGATATCCAAAGAGGTTCTGGAAGCAAAGGGCTTTGCACAGCTCTTGGCAAAGAAAAAGTGCTTAAACAAAGTCCTCAATTATTATTAATATTAGAAAAGGTGAACAAGGTTCTCAGAGCCCTTAGTACTCACCTTTACATTATCACTATTTGGATACTTATGGATTTTGCATGTTCAACATTAGTAGCTTCTAGGTCTTCTGGCTGAGTGCTCAGTTCTTATCCTGTGTCCAAGAAGATGTAAGAACCATGGCAATTTTTGTCCATTTTAATGATGATGAAACTGTAAAAGCATTACCAAGGCCATGATCACTTGTCAGACCTCGGACAGGAATGAGTTTGGTTTGGTCTGGTTCAGCGTTGCCTCTCCCAGCCCATGCAACCTTCTTCCATCACTACCTACAATTTATGGGCATCTCTGGCTCTTTGAGCTAAGAATTTGAGCTGAGGGATGAGGAGGCACAGATGGTGAACCCACATAGTGAGAACCAAAAAACTATTTTTTTTCTAAATCTGGAAGACAAGAAAATATGGCAAAGAAAAATCATCTCATCCAGCCTCCAGATCATGGGTGTTAGCCCCAAGCAAGAGGCTGAAAATGGCAGGTGGCATCATTGTTAGTATTCTGAAAATGCCATACCTCAGCGTTTCTTCCTGCCACACCTGTTACAGGTGTGGTGGTGGCCGAAATAGCTAAAGGTTGTGTCTAGACAAGCAAGTCTAAGAGTGCCTCCTCATAGAGTTCTCACAGGTCACAGAATTCCATAGGGCAGGTGTAGTAGGGTGATTTCCTGGAAGTCCAAGAGTAACATGGAGACACAGGACCCGAAACCGCTCCCCTAGTCTCCCACAGCCCTAGTGTGGCGGGAAGGTAGCTGAGAAAGAACCAAACTAGGAAAGCCCTTGAGGTTAAATGAGAAGTTTGCAGAAGGGATCCCCAGGAGCTAACAGTCAAAGCCCAGAGGAAACAAAACCACAAGACACTGGAGAGGAGCACATGATGATATTAACTCAAGGCCAGAGGAGCCCATTTCCTTGTCTCCGTCCACCCACATTCCTCTGAATAAAAACCCAGTTCCTATTTTGAAGGGAAAGGCCATGAATTGACTGAGATTATGATTCTGCTATTTAGTAGGGGCAGAACTCAAAGTGTAAAATAAAGTTTCACTACGTTTACTTACAGAAAAATAAAGGCCTATTTTACATACACCCAAGTTTGTGCTCAACGAGGTTCCAGTTAATCTTTTTTAAGGCAACATCCTCTGATCCACCCTGGCATTCTGTGCCATACTCCTTTAGTGATAATGACAATGAAAACGGTTCTAAAAGGGTTCTGAGAGAAAGAGACTCAGGGCAAAATGAGTAGGGAGTGGGACATTTTATCATTTGTTAAATTATGAAAACTGGTAGTGTATGTTTAATTTTTTTAAAGCACAGGCTATAAAATAAGATACAATGAAGATCACGTATGATATGATTCATTTTTAAGTCAAAATAATAATAATGGTTAGTTAAACTGAGTAATTTATATGTACCATGTGCTATGTGTACAAATCCCATATCAACAAACTGTTACCATATCTCCTCCAGAGAGAGGAGCAATAACATTCAGGAACCAAATTAGCTTATCTGAGAGCCACACTCCCAGCATTTAATGGAAATGCAGCAGGAACCCAAACAGTGTGGCTGCAGGACCTAGGTTCCTGGCCACCCTGCTCTAGGGCCTCTGTTAACGTGGCAGCCGTCTCTGGTCAGTGGCCGAGCTCTTGAAAGCTCACTCCAGGCCTCTGCTCTGGAAGGGTAGATCAGCAAAAACTTGCTTCCACTCAGTGACTTTAAAAAGGGAGACCTGCCTTCAGAAAACTGCTCTGGACAAGCTCCAGTTTGAAACCCGAGTTTGTTTTAACACAAAATGTTTGTTTCATGAAGACAAGTGCCAGTAGCTGTTGCAAAACACAAGAGGCTAACCAAACTGTAAAAGGCCAGCCAGGGTCACCTCTGACCTAAGTCTCTGCTCAGAGTGGGCGTGAAAAAGCAAAATACACTTGGTTATCAATGGGCTATGCATGTCGGTCCCTTTCTCTAAATAAGCCATGTGTGAGAATGTGGGTCAAAGTGCATTTGTTTTAGATCAGGTAAGAGAAGGAAGTAGAGAACATACCTCCTTGGGGTTGGGGGTGTTTCTTCACTCTACAATTTGACATTTGGAATTGATTGCTCAACATGAGTAGATGAAGTCAGTTAAGGGCCACAATTTTCATTGCTAATAAATGAACATTAGATAATAAAGCCTGATGATGGAGCTACCCCAGGGGTGTCCGAGTTACTCGACCTGAGGCCCAAGCATAAATTTGTTACTGTGTGTCCTGCTGCCACCAAATAGAACATTCTCACCTGCCACCAGGCATGGGGGAAGGGATCTGAAGAGCTTCTGGGTTATTGTTGGACATAAAGTGGTTTGGCTCTGGGTCAAAACAAATTTGGCCCTTTAGAGTCTCTAAGGGTTGGGGTGAGTCTTGAAAAACAGTGACAAGACCATAAAAGGTCCTTTATGAACGATTCTGTTCTCAAACGACATTGAGGCTGGTGTTCTGTTCACGGCACTGACCTCAGAAGTGTCATCTCAGAAGGAGTCTGAGGTTGCAGAGAGGCTGTGCTATAAATGGATGCCCTGCAGCTGTGAAGGGAGCTATTCTGGGATCCCAGGGGGTCTCATTTGTACTTCAGGTTAAGAGGCTTCCAAGTAGAGGAGGAGCCTTCTGTGGGTGATGGGGAAAGGCCAGACCAGACCAGACATAACCCTCCTTTCTCCATACGCCTTCTCCTTCTGGGACCACCAAGCCCCATCCCTTCTTTCTTCAAAGACTCCACTGGCTCAGAGTGCTGGAGCTCTGTGGGAAGGGAGGAGAAACAAAAGGGAGAAGAGGGAGCAGGTTGTCTCTGGGCCCAGAGTGTTTGGTGAAATTGCTTCCTTCGCTGTGTTCTGGATTAGTCTGTCTGACCTTTGTAGAGGTGAGGGGGAGTGGGGAGGTGCCAAGGCCTCAGGCTCTAGTTGCCTTTTGCATCCACTTCAGTGGCTTTGAAACAGGAAGTAACCAGGGAGCTGAGGAGAGAAAACAAAGTATTAGACTCATCTTCACAGCTCAGCTCTGGGCCACGCTGAGGGGCAAAGAGGCTGGTTCCGTCTCCCTTGTGGTCCATGTGCCACAGGCTTAAGCTGGTATGGCCTTAGAGCCCTCAGAGCACCACAACTCCGAAGAGCGGCTCTTCTTTCCCTCTTCTTCTTCCTGGCTTGAAATCACCTCATTGGTGATTAGATTACAGGAAGTGGCAGATCCGCAGAATCCTTTCTCCTTAGCTCATGCTTAATGGGTCACTTTAACAACTGCTGTCTGAAAACAGACCATGGATCTAATGGCGCAGCTCATGCTGCTTAAGCATGCGCACGTTGGAACACGCAGACCGCGCTGGGAATGCTGCGGGACCACGTCCTAGTCATGTGGCCTTCGGCAGGTCGTTTCATTTCCCCAGGATTCAGGCCCTCACTTACAAAATGGGAAAAATTATTATTTCTGTCTCATGGCTTTGCTGTGAGAGTTAAATGTGGCAAATTCTTAGTACCATGCATGGCACATGGTCAGTGCTCCAAAAATGTAATGTCTTACATTTTTGTAATGGATATAAAATACTCATTCTCACTGATGGATAGAGAGAGACAAATAATGATGAGAACTCGAGGTTTGGAGCTGTATAAGGACCTTAGTTCTAACTTACCTTGTCATTGTTGAAGGACCCTCTTGAGCCAAGAAAAAAGACAAGAAAAGTGACAAGGTGGAAAGAAGGGAGCAAGGAAGTAGTCAAACTTCCTTGCTCCCTTCTATGTAGGCCTCAGGCTTGGCCTGGTACTGATGGCATAGGATGCTATGTGTTTAAGAAAGATAGATACCTATACTTGTATTCAGGTTACAACTTATGAACAAACCTCTTGGCTCTAAAGGAGAATTATATCAAGAAAGCTACGAGGAACTATAGAAATAGAGACCATATCCTCTCCTTACACATGAGGAAATGAAGGCTCAGAGAGGTTAAAAAAAAAAAAAAAGAAAAAGAAAAAAGGACATCTCCAAGATTATACTGCTTAAGAGCCTGCACAGAGAACCAGGTCTTTCCACTCTAGCCCAGAGCTGTGTGAAGTGGGGCAAATCCAGACAGTATTGTTAGACTGAATTTTTAGAAAGCGTGTCAAGTTCAGCCAGGTGGATTTTTATTATTGTTTTTAGGTATGATCAATTTGGATGTTCTGAAATGAAGTCTTTGACTTTTCATGGAAAATTTGTAGTTTGCAAATATTGCGCATGGTGGTCTGGCTTTTGTTGTTCCTTGAGAAAGAAATCTTGTTAGCAAATGGTAGGAGATATGTGCTCAGTCCCATTAAAGAGACCCACAAATCTAGGAAGCAGCAGGCATAGGAGCTTCCCTAGCATTCCAAACAGATCCAATGAAAACTTTCTAATTAACCTCACTAGCCACTTGCAAAAGCCCAGAATAAGCAAATGAGACAATAAGGAGTTCCCTATTGTTGAAATTTTGGGTAAACAAGGGCCCTGACATCATGCATGTATCAAGAACCAGATGGCTGCCAGTGGAAACTTCCCCAAAATCTACTGCTTCTCAGCAAGTATGGAACTTATGTACCTCTCAAAGAATGTCTTGATTTTCAAAGGAACCCAACTCATTGTCAAGGCCTTGATCTCACTGAAGGTCATATGAGGAAATCATCTGCATCCCCTTTGTAAAGGCAGATATTGAAACCATTATCTGTCATGCTATTCTGTGTCTCTTTCGGAAAGTGTGACCTTATATTATGCAAACTAAGACACTTTGAGCGTGAAAGGGAGCACTATTAACAAGTTTCCTGAGACAGCACATTTAAACTGTGACTGTCCTGGATGTGTGGTTACCAAAACTTATAAAAATCAACATATTTTCCTCTTGAAATGTAAAACCTGGAAGTATATATCTTTGAATTAATGCCTTCCTTTTATATCAGGCAATGGGGGAGGGAGTAAAAGCTATGTAATCTGATCTTTTTCCCCTTGCCTGGGCTGCTAAAAAGTTCAGAGTTAAGTTTTATATCAATTGCAAAAATCACCCCTAGCCTCTGATCCTCAGTACAATTATCTTCTCATTGTTTTCCCCAGCCCATTCTCTACCTTCAACAAACAATATTACTGGATCATGCTCTCTACGAACCATATCACAATAAGAATCTGATCTTTATTTTAATAAGCTACCTCAAAATCCTTTGTAAGCAGATCAGCGAGCACACATCCTGAATTTTCTAAGACAGTCTGATGTCACGTATTCAGTTTTATTTTCTTCATAAACTATGTGAAATTCTAATAAATCCCACTATTTTGCCTTCCAAAATGATTATTTCATTAAGCAAGCACTTGCTGAACTCCTACTATGTACTAGAAAGGTGATAAGGATATAATCAATCAATAAAATTGACAACAATTCCTCCCTTTGTGAAGGAAGGGAGATGGATAATAAATGATAAACTCAACAAATAAAGAACTATGTAATTTAGAGGGTGATAAGTGCACTGGAAAAAATAGAACAGGGTAAGGGCAGTGAGGAATGTGGTTGGGGAGTCAGTGGTTGGGCAGCACAATTTAAGTGGGGTCATCACGGTGGGCCTCACTGAAAGGCGACATTTAAGTAGGGTGAACATATAATTTAACATTCAAATTGGGAAACTTTTAAGAATGCAAGGAGAAGTCATTCGTAACTACACTGGGATGATGGGTGAAAACTAGGACTGTCCTGGGCAAACAGAGGCATATGGTCACTCTACATTTGATCAAAAACTTAAAGGAGATGAGAGAATTAGTAGTTCAGGCAGAGGGAACAGCAAATTCCAAGAGCCTGAGGCCTGCACATGCCTAGCAAGGTAGAGCAATAGAAGGGCATCCAACATATTTGGAGGGAATGAGCAAAGAAAGAGCTGTAGGAAATGGAGTTAGAGAGGTGTTGGGGACCCCAGATTGTGTGGGCCATTGTAAAGGCTTTGGCTTTTCTCTGAGAGAAATGAGCAGCCACGGCTGGGTCTTCAGCTGTGAACTGGCTTATATTTTTCCAGGATTCTGTTTGGCTGCTGTGTTGGGAATACACAGTAGAATTGATAAACAGGAAAGCAGAGAGACCAGGTAGGAGGCAGTATTGGAAGTGGTAAGAAATCAGATATTGGATAGATTTTGAAGGTATAACTAACAAGACTTTATATTGAATTGGATTCAAGTGTATGAGAGAAGAACCAAGGATGATTTTGGGGTGTGAGGCCTGAGCAACTAAGAGGAAGGAAGTAGCATTTATTAAGACAGGAAAGATTTTGGATGGAGCAAGTAGAAAAGAGGAGTGTTGTGATGGTCAGTATGGGTCCTGAGAAATTTGAGATGTCAATGAGATGGAGCTGTCTAGCAGGCCATTGGATATACAAATCTGAAGTTCAGGGGATAGGCTAGAGAAATACATTTCAGAATCTCTAGCATGTGAATGCTATACAGAGCCATGAGAAGGATGACACCCCAGGTCTCCCAGACCACTTCTTGTACCTCGAAGAAATGCAAAACACTTTTGCAGATCAAATTTTTGTTTCCGGCCAAAATAAATTGGAATGCTCATCCTTCAAGGCCCACCATCGACCTTAATTTTTCATGAAGTCTTTTCTAATTACTGCAGTCCCTATGGGACCCTCTTAATATATATAATTGTCTGCCTCACTGATTCATCAATTAATAACTATCTATTAAGCAAATTCTGTGTACAAGGCCCAGTGCTGGGTGCTGTGGAGAATAAGAAACAAGAACGCATGATTCCTACACTGAAAAAACTGATATCCAGCTGAGCAAACAGAACAAATTTTACTCAAAGCACTGAAGATTATCAGGTTCTTTAAGGAGTCAGAGTCAGTGATATAGAGGAAGTGTCTGTTTAGTTGAGTCTTAAATTTTTTTTAAAAAAAGTAGCTTCTGGGGACATACTTTTGAATAATCTGAGTAAACAGTCTCTCTCCTAAAAGTATTCTACTTCTAAAAACATGTATTTCTATGGCTATTAAGAAACTAAATTTTTCTCCAGAAGAGGAAGACAGGGTGGGGTGGGGGGCACTTTGAAAGGGGCAGCCTAGATAGAGAAAGGAAACCTGAGCAATGTCTTGGGGAGCAGGAGTGAGCACTAATGGGAGAGGAGATGGGGAAGGATAGGTCTGGAGCAGAGCAGCATAAAGGAGCATCAGAACCCAGCTTGAGTTTGATGCCATAGGCAGTATGGAGTGACATAATTAGCAGTTGTGATGCAGGGGTAGACTGAAAGAAGGAGATCGGCAAAAAAATAGGGGTGAAGTTCTTGTCATTATCTAGGCATGAAGTAATAAAGTCTTGACCAAAAGGATTGATTGATTAAAAATGAAGACTAACTGCAGAATAAGAGACCTTTCAAAGGAAAGAAAGAACGATATGGCAATAAAGGAGAGTAGGGGCCAAGAAAGGAAAGCAGGACACCAAGATTCCAGGCATGAGAAAAAAAGAGCAGCGGTGGGGGTATTAACTGGCGAGGGCATGGGAATGGTGTTGGTAGAGAAAAGCTCAGTTAGAGCGAGTCGGTTGAAGTAAAGAGTGCAGCATCGAACAGCAGGAGAGAGTCAAGGTCAGAGATGGATAAGTGGGAGTCAGCCGTGGAACCATGTTGAAGTCATGGGACAGGATAAACCCAAAACAGACACCTTGTGCTTAGAAATCAATGACCTATGCGCATCTGCATGTTTTATCTCTCCCACCAGATGCTTGACATACTTCTCCTTATATCCTCACAATCTGCTGGGAGGCAAAATAACATGGCAATTAAACATGTAGAGTCTGGTAGCAGACTTCTTCCATATGAGTCCTGGTTCTACCAAGCACTGTCTCTAGCTATGTGATCGTCAACAAATTATTGAACCTCGTTAAGCTGGAGTTTCTTCATCTATAAAATGAGAGAGACAATAGTAATTGCCTCATAGTTTTGAAGAATTGTGAGGATTAAAACAAACTTGACACATAGAATGTATTCAATTATTTTGCTATTACTACACATGGTCACATCTCAATAAATAGTCACTGATGATAGTGGAAGTAGAGTCCATGGAATTGATATTTAAAACCACGCAATCCCCTAAACCGGTTTACCAAATAAAAAGTTAGAGGAGAGAATGAACACTTATTGAACATCTGCTATATGCCAGACGTTATGCTAAATGCTCGGTTCACCCTCACAAACAACCCCAGAAGGTAGTTTTTATCCCCATTTTATAGACTAGGAAACAGCAGGTCATAAAAGTTAACAAGTTTGCCCAAGGTCATACAGCTAATAAATGGTATGTATTTGTATGCATTTAAAAATTCTAAAAGGATATGCTCTAAAGTGTTATCTTTCTGCTTTATATAGCTCCATGTTATTTTAAAATTTCAACAAATATCTATTAATCCTGTAATCAGCAAAAAATGGTATTCCATTTTGGGGTGGAAGGGAAGCAGCGGGTGGAGCTGGGCAATCCTGGACGTTATCTAGAAACGAAAAGCCTCATTGCTTTCTTGTGGAACAGCCAGCCTCTGCCCCAACATTGCCCGGAGCTCCAAGAAAAAGGGTCAACTCTGTGCAGCACTGAGAACTTAAGAAATCAAGAGGAAAAAGACCGAAAGGGAAGATGGGTGAGCGTGTAATGTATTTGAAAGACATTTCCATATAAGATTGTTAAAATAATAGAAGAGTTTTCATGCTTAAACGGATAAACTTCCTTAATCTGTCACATACTCTTAATCCCCAGATGAGATGTCTCTATTCTTGAAAAGTGGACACGACGTCCTTAAACGTGGATCTCTAGGGCCTTGCACAAGGCACAAGCGTGATTAATTCTGTAACACCAAGGTATGTTTAATTAAAAAAAAAGAAAACTCTAGAGACTAGATTAACTCTGAGGTCAAAAGCTTGTTCTTATCACATAAGATAATTCCCTTCTGAAAAAGTATATGGCAAAATGCATTGATGAAAGATAAACCACCTCTGTAAAGGATTGTTTCAATTAACAGAATTCTGCTTTTAAAAAAAATCTCTGTCAGTACCATGTTATTTGTGTATTTTGAATATGATAATAATAGCAGATATGTCAGATAGGTTACAAGCAGTTACTTCATTTTTAAAATGATTTTTAAATTACTGTGCTATGTTTCAAATAATGTCATAGAAAAGAATTCATCTTTTACAGGAATCAGGGAGCTTTGCCAGACCCCCAGGGAAAACAAGGTGATTTGTTAGAGAGGAAGATGAGGTGACTTAAATCAATTTTAGAGAGAGAAAGAGAGAGAGAGAGAGAGGATCTAAAAAATATTGATTCTGACCAGCGCATGAAAATATAATTTAAGTCAACCAACAATTTCTGAACACCTACTGTGTTCTGAGCACGCAAAAATGAAGATATTGATTCTCTTCTCAAGTAGGCCATAACTGATTGTAGTACAAAGTGATAAACTCCACACACACACACACACACACACACACACACACACACACACACACACAAATACACATGCACAAAGGACAGTGCGATAAGAGTTGGGGTAGCCATTAATTTTTTAGTGGGCCAAAATGAAGAACTGGGGTCAAAGGAAACCACCAAGAGATGCCTTGGGCTGAAGTTTTCCCTGCCTATCAATGATCGATTT
This sequence comes from Eidolon dupreanum, assembly GCA_028627145.1. Lineage (NCBI taxonomy): Eukaryota > Metazoa > Chordata > Mammalia > Chiroptera > Pteropodidae > Eidolon > Eidolon dupreanum. Next base: position 18,771,299 of record CM053510.1, read on the forward strand.
AGCATTCATTTGCATCTTGCTGCTCCTAGGCCTCTTGAGAGTCCAGAAATTAGTTCTGCTATTCCTAACTTTGCTTTAAGAACCCTGCTTGCTATTCTTAGCTTTCAAACAAAGTCTGTTGGGAAAATAGTAGAAATTCTGCACCTAGGAACAGATTGAACAATTTTTTAAAAAGAACAGATTCAAGCATTTTTCTCAGAAGTCAGGCAAATCTTAAAACTTTGAACCTGAGAGAAAAGAGGCAAGATTTTAAAAAACAGCTTCTTCCCTCCCAAAGGAAACTGATGTTACTTGGTAGATATGGAATAGCAAATCCTATCCCACTCTGCCTTGACCTCTACTCCCTTCAAAGAAATACTGTCATCCAGCAAGTGTAGGATCCCTATGAGATGGAGATAGTAGAGGCAGGGGTACTCTTTGCACACTTAGCAAACCTTGCATCCAGCTACTTCTCTTGTGTTCCATCGCCATCTCAATGCTGTTGGCAAAGTCAGAGATCATGAAGTTATAACAAATCGATTGATAATCTCCCAGCTCACCTACAATCCAAGCTGAGTCCACATGCCCACACACTGAAAATTAAGTTGTTCATATGTTCATCATGGTGGTCTTCAAGATCAGTCCAGCTTGTCTGGGGTGACAAGAGAGCTCCCTGACTTGATGGTAGTGACCCAGATGATGAGGATGGCTGTTGTTTTCTGTGAAAACTCTGACAAGTTCATCAGTCTCCCATGCCTGCCAATAGGACCAACCTTTGACTATTTCCTTGCAACCTTTGACTATTTTCAAAATTGCAAATCCTCAGGTCTCTGAGTTGAAACACCTTCAGTCTTTTCCAGTGGAAGAATCACTAATGTCCCTAGTGCTATTTGGCTCCTGGTTTTTCCTTCCATTTGCTGCCTCGCAGGCATTTAGATAATAGTTGTCCTTATTTGACCAGAGAAAGAGATTAAGGTGCAACAAAACAAAACCTTATAAGACTTGACCTTTTTGGATGACCTCTTAGTTAGCAACCTCTCCTCTGCCTCTAATAAAGGGGTGATGTGTTTCTTTATCAGTTCCTTGTGTGTGGTTAACTTAAAGGACAGTCTTCTATTGTCTGTATATGTCTAATAAATCTGGCCTCTTCGTTGGGCTATAGTACTAAGCCAACTGCTTCAAGAAGGACAGATTTCATCAAAATGGTAGATACAAAGCATCATTGTGTGGCTGAATCCACATTGGGTTATGTTCCTGGAAACAGTCTCTTTAGAGTTTCTGTCTCCACTCATGAGTGAATTTTTTCCCCGTGGCTTTCAGAATACCAGCTTTCAAGGCTCATGTTCCCCCAGGGAACCTTTTCCGGTCATTCCAGTGAAAAAGCACGGGCAGCTCATGAAGATTAGACAACTATCAATATGGTGGCTTCCAAGGTGACCTACCAGGCCTCAAGCACTCATTAGTGGTGAATACAGGGTCACAGTGATGGGAGTCAGATGACAGCCCAGGAAGTATCTCTAGGGTCTGCCTGTCATATTGGGGCACAGTAAAAGGGCCCAATTCCTGACAATTGAGGTAGCAAGGTCCACCTCAATTTTGTGGCAAGAACATAACAGGAGAGTGGAAACCAAAATGAAAATTTTGTTCCTGTATATAGAAGCTCATGAGGGTGGAGAGAGCTATACTTTATGGAGTAACTCAAGCCAAGAGATCATCATAGATACACGTTCTGACTCCACTTAATATAAACGATTATCCAAAGAACAATATGGGAATTTGGAGATCCACCATAGTGCTAAACGAAACCAGTAGGTAAGAACATGGAGCCAGGAGTCTGAGTTCAAGTCCTGACTCTACCTGTTACCAGCTTACTTAGATCTAAGCAACAGCTTCCCTAAATGTAAAATAGAGAAAATAATACAGCCTGCCTCCCTGGGCTGTTCTAAGGTTTCAATGAGATAATGGGTAAAAGACACTTTTCTCCATACTTAGTATACAGTAAGCATTCAATCAATGTTAGCTATTGCTATTTTTCTACTTCATAGCATTTTAACTGACACATAGTATATGTTCAATAACCATTCATGATTGGATAGTGGTTAGATGGATCCTGGGCCTGGGATAGAAGCTAGAGGACTTCCAGTCAAGATGGCAGGGTAGATAAACACTGTGCTCACCACCTCCCATAACCACATCAAAAGTACAACTAATTATAGAACAACCACCTGAAGACTAGCCGAACAGAGTGCATATAACTAAGGATATTAAAAAGAAGCCATACTGAGACTGCTGTGAAGGGCAGATACAGAAAACAGGCTGGTCCCACACCCACATGTAGCAGTAAAGAATAGGGAGAGCTATCTCTCTGTGGAGGTCCCTGCCTGAATAATGAGGGGACCCACCCCCACACTGGCTCTCCAGCCTGTACTACTAGTGCTGGGAAGAGGAGTCCCCACAACATCTGGCTGTGAAAATCATCAGGAATTATGTTCGAGTGAGACAGAGGGCTGCTGGAGTCCCAGGTGTACCTCTTAAAAGGCCTGAGCATGAATTTATTCACTGCTAGACTTACTTACTCTGAGCTTCGGCACTGGGGCCGTGGCTCAGAAAGCACCAGGGACATAGAGGAAGAACCTAAATTGTCTGACTTCGGGGTAAAGGCTAGAGGGGCATCTCTCTCCAGAACTAAGAGTGCTGGCAGGTGCCATTGCACCTTTGTTGAGACCTCCCCTAACACAGCCTGCAGGTACAGGTGGGCACCAAATCTGAGTCTGCATCAAACTCACTCCTCCTAGTGATTCCCTGAGAACCCACCCTACCCAGCCCATGCACCAGCCTAAACCTCTTTCAGCAACTGTTCCTCACAAGTTGCTGGCTTTGGCCCATGCTGCAGACTTCCATAAAACATCTCAAAAGTCCACAAACCCCCAACAAGCAATGGTTGGCCTTTGCATGCCCTGTATCTCTTGCTAAGCAGCCCCAGCACTAGTAGCAGTTGACCTCACTTCACAGCACTGCCTCTCCCAGATACTTCCAACTCCAATATAGGCAACTACGAACTACAAATCACTTTGTAGCTCCTACCAGGAAGCCCCAAGCCAGGCATAGGCAGCAACTGACTTGGGCCTGGACTGGAGCTCCTCCCAAGAGGCCCCAGAATTAACAAATCTGGTAGCTGGCTTCAGACCACACCAGAACACCACTCAATTATCTCCACAAATGACACACCCAAAGGATGAACTCAGAAGGCACCAGAGCCCTGCTATAGAGAATCCCAGTCTGTAGGGTCAGCCCCTGCACTATAGCTTGTCTACTGTAGTCACAGTCAATCCTCACAAACAGTCAGCCTGAGAGTCAATCCCATCCACTATTGTACCAACAACAATTAAGCAGCTGGCTCAGGTGACCAGTGAGTCTGTACCACTGGGCCCCTACTACAGGACACCTACTACATAGGACTACCATACCAAGACTGGGAGATGTAGCAGATCTACCTAATACATAGAAACACACATAGGGAGGCAGCCAAAATGAGGAAACAAAGAAACATGTCCTAAATGGACAAAACTTCAGAAAATTAACTAAACAAAAAGGAGGCAAGCAATCTACCGGAAACCATTCAAAACATTGCTTATGAGGATGCTCAGTGAACTTAGGGGAAGAATATGTGAATTCAGACAGAACTCACACAAAGATATAGTAACCGTAAAAAAGAACAAGTCAGAAGTGAAGAATATGATAACCAAAATGAAGAATACATTAGATGGAATCAACAACAGATTTGAGGAAACAGAAAATTGAATCAACAATTTGGAAGATAAGGCAGCAGAAAACACCCAATTAGAATAGCAACAAGAAAAAAGAACTTTTAAAAATGACGACGGTTTAAAGGACCTTTGGGACAACATCAAGTGTACCAACATTCACATCATAGGGGTACCAGAAGAAGTGAGAGCAAGGGATTAAAAACCTATTTGAAGAAATAATGACTAAAAACTTCCCTAACATGCTGAAGGAAATAGACATACAAACCTATGAAGAAAGTCTCAAACAAGATGAATCCCAAAATACCCACACTAAGACACATCATAATTAAAATGCCAAAGATTAAAGACAAAGAGAGAATCTTAAAAGCAACAAGTGAAAAGCAGTTAGTTATTTAAAAGGGAGTTCCCATAAGATTTTCAGCTGATTTCTCAGTAAAAACTTTGCAGGCCAAAAGATTGACACAAAATATCCAGAATGATGAAAAGCAAGGACCCACAACCAAGATTACTCTATCCAGCAAAGCTATCATTTAGAATCAAAGGAAAATTTCCCAGATAAGAAAAAGCTGAAGAAGTTCATCACCACCAAACCAGTATTACAAGAAATGTCAAAGGAACTTCTTCAAAAAGGGAGGGGGGGGAAAGATGAATAATAAAATGGGGATAACTAAATATCTGTCAATAATTACTTTAAATGTAAATGGATTTAATGCTCCAATCAAAAGAGATAGTGTGGCTGAATGGAAAAGAAAACAAGAACTATACATATGCTGCATATAAGAGACCCACCATAGATCAAAAGACACACACACACACTGAAAGTAAAGGGATGAAAAAAAAGATATTTCATGCAAATAGAAATGAAAAACAAATCTGGGGTAGCAATTCTTATATCAAACAAAATAGACTTTAAAACAAAGTCTGTAACAAGACACAAAGAAGAACATTTCATATACAATAGCCAGTTTGCTTCCATATACAATATGGAAGCAATCTAAGTGCCCGTTGATAGACAATTGGATAAGGAAGATGTGGTACAGATATACAATGGAATATTACTCAGCCGTAAAGAAAAATGAAATCTTACCATTTGCAACAACATGTGTGGACTTAGAGGATATTATGATAAGTGAAATACGTCAGACAGAGAAAGACAAATGCCATGTGATTTCACTTATATGTGGAATCTAAAAAACAAAATAAATGAACAATAGAAACAGAAACAAACCCATAGATACAGAAAACAAGCTGATGGTTGCCAGTTGAGAGGAGATTAAAGGGCTGGGTGAAAAAGGTGAAAGGATTAAGAAGTACAAATTAACAGTTACAAAACAGTCACAGAAATGGAAAGCACAGCATAGAGAATATAGTCGATAATATTGTAAAAAATATGTACAGTGTCAGGTTATTAGATTTATCAGGGGGATCACTTCATAAGTTATATAAATATCTAACCACTACACTGTACACCTGAAACTAATGTGATATTGAACATCAACTATAACTGAAAAAATCATTTAATTACAAAAAAAAAAAAAAAAGAACTACGCCAAGCCCTACCAGAAAGGAAGAATAAGGGGGTGATTGAAATAGTCTAAATTTAGCTTGCTACACTCTGGTTTTATCTGGAATAATGAGTAGAGCAGAGGATGGCAGTGGTTATGGCAAAGACAAAGGAAATGGGGCAGGAGAGCAATTCTGACAAAACTACTTATTGCTAAGTTGCCACAAAAATGGTTTTCATTTTTAGAGTATAACCAAGGGGCCTGGGGGTAGGAAGACAGGGCAGGGGTAAACCTGGACAAAGTAGTGTGGCATCAGACAAAGGAAATCTACACAAATGAAAAAATCTGGCTAGTAAGTCTGCCCACCTGTATTTTTGTAATAAAACATCTTCATGACACCTACTAGAAAGAATCTCCTCAGATCAGATTCTGGTCTAAAACCAGGGTTCTTTACTTGGGGTCTATAAGTTTCTGGGTGGTTTATGAGAAAGTTTTGAGGTACTCATGAACAACAAAATGGTATGCAAAATTTGTGTGTCTGTTTCTATGCTCTTTTGACGAAGGGAAAGAGAAAGAAATGGGGCTCAGAGCTATTATCAGACTTGCTAAATGATCTGTGACCACCCAACATTTTAAGAACCCCTGATTCTATAAGAACACATGGGATTCTATAAGAATCCCAATAAAAGGATTATTAGGAAATATCCACATGGTGGAATGAGAACTATGCTCCAGTTACCATATCGTGAGCTTAGGCACAAAGTATTCAGTGATAACACATAGTTACAGCATAGTGATTAAAATGGAAGTTTCTGGCATCACTAATTTTTCTTCAAAACCTGGCTGAACAGCTTAGTAGTTGTGTGACCATGGGCAAGTTGGTTAAAACTTTTGTATCAGTTAGTTATTGCTGCATAACAATCCATCCAAAAATTGAGTGACTTAAAATAGTCATTTTTTATTACAAGTCCAGAAGTCAGCTGTGGGTTGGCCGATGTAGGCTGTGCTGAGATGCTGATAGCTCTGCTCCACATGTCTCTCATCTTCTTCTGGGGACCAGAGGGCTAGCCCACATACTTTCATTTCTTAGCAATGGCAGAGGCACAAGACGGCAAGCAGAAGCATGCTGTCTCTTGGGCCAACACTCCAGACTGGCACACTGTCACTTTTGCCCCCACTGTCACAGAGGCCACGAGCTGACCTAGTGAAAAACTCAGGCAAGCCACAGCACCCTCCACTCTTTTCACTGCACACTTCTGGTCTCCCTTCAGCCTCGTTGCTTTCATGTGTCAGGCTGAGGAAGCTTGAGGAAAGGTGGTTGATACCTATTATTTTTTTCTCTGCAAGGCCTCAATGGGACAGAATTTCATCCTCAGGCGTGGACTTTTTAAAACTCCTATGCCTTAAGATGTGTTTGCATGGAGTTTTAAAAGCTGGTTTTTATTCTAGGATCATACCAGGAACCATTCTCCTGTCCTTCACTGAATTGGGTAAGACTGGCCTGAAACCTTAAAGTGAAGGCAAGGACTTTCTTTCTCCTATTCTCATACATGATCTCATTGTGTCCAAATAGCAACCCAGGGAAGGCAGTTAAACGAATATATTTATTTCCATTTACTAGGTCAGAATTCAGAGGTTTGGAGAAATGAAAAACTACTAACCTATCCCACATGATTAGAAGTGATAGCACCAGGAATAGATGACAAAGCAAAGAAAGCACATGGTGTTGTCAGAAGAACTGAGAATGAGAAGTCAAACATTCCAGCATTAATCCTAGTTCCAAGGTTATGAAACCTTGGATACTTAATGTCTCAAAACGTCTTTTTTCTCATTTGCATAAACTATAGTAATAAAGTCTACTTCCAGGATTAGTTATGAGGCTTAAGTGGAAGAACGTAGGAGTACCTCTTCTGACGTCTGCCAGGTGTAAAAAATAGCATTACTTCCCTTTCTCTGAACCTGCTTCTATGTGCATGCTCCTTACTTGGGACAGGAATATAATTCGGCACCTTGGGAGGGCTCTCGGTCGACATTAGCTCATGTGATCCTTCACATACTAAGTACTGAGTTTACAAATAGAATCAGGGGAGCGTTTACTGCCAAATAAAAGGCGATACTCTTGAGGATTATATTTGCTAAGCACGGTTTGTGAAATATGTGCTAGTAAACCTGGGGCAGCCTATTAACTCCTTTATGATTTTTTTAGGACAGCCTTGGGTGTTATTTACACTCTCCTCCATACTCTAAATGTTACTTAGGTTAAGAATCTGACATCCTGGTTCCAGACTGAGACATAATGAATGAGCCTAATGAATGGGATAAATCAGGCTCATTTTTAAGAACAAAAGGAAGTAGAGTCTTGATTTTTTTGTAAGACTTATAAAGCGTCAAATATTAAGACTTCGTAAATGTGGCCATGTGCAATGATCAATGCCCATTGAGCTGTGTTCTTTTACTACAGAGAGACTGGAAAACAGAGTTCTGGAAACTGGACCTGGACAAGAGAGCTGGTTCAACAGAGACCCTAGTCTTCAGTCATAAACAAGAGGCCATACATTTCTCACTGCCTCCAACTAAAACGTGGTTTGAGAACACTTGTGTCTGCCCAGGATGTTTTTGCCTCAAGCACTGCTGATGATACCAGATCTCAGGGTGAGGTGCTCTTCAAACTTGTCTGGATTCTGCTCACTCAGACACAGAAAAGAATGTTCTTTGATGCTCTCAAATGTCCAGTCGGCCATGGTCTTACAGAAGGCCCTGGCCACCTGGGAGGTCAGTGGGCTAGACTCCTCACCCGGCCGGTCTATTTATCAGTGATGTGGCCCAAGGTCATGGAGGAGAATTTTTTGTGTATGTCAAGCATATCCTCAGAACCGCCACCTCCCTCACACCGAAAGGACAGTCTCACCCTGCTGGGTCACAGAGGCCATTTTTAAAAGTTAAAAATGAACCCAAGTGAAGCAGTCGTTGTCCTGGGAGCCTACCCAGCCTGAGGACAGAATTGACTGTTTGGGGGGTAAAAGTGACCTGGACTTTGTGTCTCTGGAAAGCACACTTTTACCCCTCCCTCTTAGTTTTCTTTCTAGCTACATCTCTCTTCTCAATAGCTCCCTGGTAATTTTCTCAAGAGAATGGGGGCAGGGGAGTGCGGAAGGAGGCCAAGGGGTGGGGACATGACTCAGCCATTGTATGTAAAGCATATTTGGAGACGGGGAAAAGCCTCTTGTCTCATTAGAGATCATGCGCCAGTGCTTAGAGGCAAGGCAGGCCCCTGTGGGAACTACTTGACCATCAACCCTCCCACATTTGTGATGACACAGGCCCAGCGGGCTAATGGGAGGCGGCAGTCAGACAAGTGTAAAGCAGAAAAAGTCAGTCTAGGTGAACTTCCTAAGAGCCTGACTCTTATTAAGTTTCTGTGACCCTGAGCTGAACTTCAAACCCTTAAAGGAGCTCTAGTCTTGTTTTGGGTTTAAGAAACAGAAGGAATCATTTTTTTTAAATGAAGCGTGTCTCTTAATTTTTCCTTCCTATGACACTAAAAGTCTTTGAGATAGAATAAAAGATCTTATGAGTTAGAATAAAAAATGTAATAGGCAAGGGCCTGAATGCAGGCCTCCTGCATTCAGGAGGGTAAAGTTGCCATCCCTATTTCAGAAAAATCCTCGAGATTAGGAACTTCCCCCAAGTTCACACAGCTAGAAGCACCAGAGATTTGTAGGGAGAGAATGAGGTGGAGCTTACATTCTTGAGCTCAGACTGGCCCAAGTAGAAAGACTCTCTTGGTCTATGTGTGCTGTGGGCTTCAGAAAGGAAGATCCTTTGAGTACAAGTTTTTCCTGATCCTAGACAAAATTAGGAAAAGAAAAAAAGTAGGAGAGATCTCACGTAGCCTCTATAGTGCCACCTGAGAGCACCTGAGCTACAGAGGGGCAGAAGCAATGCAACCCTCTAAAGTCTACCAGGACAAAGTTCTGGGGGGCCCAGGACACGGCTTCTAACTCGTCTCTGACCTGGGCAGAGCCTGAAAGGCACCTCTGTCTATATGCCTAGCGAGGGGCCTGGAGACGCCTCTCTCCCACACACTGGGGCCAGACGTGGGGCCAGACATGCCTTTGTCTCTCCAGAGGATGTGCAGGTCCACGTAATTACACCTTTTCCAAGCTGAGTAGAATGAGAATGTTGGAAAAGCCCCACTGATTGTGGGCTTGTGAATTGCGAGGCTCTAACTGGGACAGCTGATAATGATAACGATGTGATCTTACATTTAAACAGACCTTTTCATCCAGATAGATCTGTAATGCTCAGCAGAATTTAGAACTGATTGTACAAGCGCAATGCCAAAGTCTGCCCTCTGTCAGGTGCTGCCAGCTCCAACAGAGGTCGAGATACTGCTGGGGTTCTTGGTCAACATTGTCCCTCCTATGGGAGCCTGTTCCTGTCTGTGCTCAGAACAAAACAGGCTGCTTGGGGAAGCTGTGCAGCTGGGGCCACGGGGAGCTACACCTGTGCAAAGGAAAACATGATTCATCCCTCTGCCGAGTATAAGACCCCCTCCCAGCATACCTAGCAGAATAGGCAGGGGGAGGCCAAAACCTGGGGAGAGAACTGGGTCCCGAAAAACTACTCATGCTGCCTCCAAATCAGCATTTCTCTAAATGTGTTCCACAAAACATTAGTCCTTTCTGTAAGGTGCTGCTCAAAGAGGAATAAATTTTGGAGAGTTTTGGAAAGGCAGCAGCCGGATTCCCCGCCAGGAGAGTCACAATGCTCATGGGCATATTAAATATTCTGAGACGTCCTGAAGGCAAGAAACCCCTTAATCTTAACCTGGCATATCCCAAGGACCACAGTGTCCCTTTTTTCCTCTGTAGACATGGTACACACTTTGACCTAATCTGTCGTAGATTAGAAAAGTCTGAAGTAAGGTTTTCCATCTTCATGTTTTTCAACCAAAAATGAGTATCTTCTGCTTAATTCCTATAGTAACCCATAAGGAAACTAAGACCCAGAGAATGATGTCACATGCCAGACTCACATAGCAACTTGGTGGCAAAGCCAGAGACAGCCTTGGACTTCAATCTGATCCCCTGACCCTGTTATATGTGGTATAACTATAAATGTCATGATTTGTTTTTAAAAATAAAAATATATACTGAATGTACAACAAAGAAATTCTATATAATCCCTGTCTTTTCCTTGATTCCATGTGTCTTCTGCATTTTTCAGGTAAAAGTTTTTCTACATGTGTAGGATGCTGCATCATTTGGGGATGAGATACTTTTGGGTTAACTGGCTCCATGGGAAGTTCTGCCATGTTCCTCATTAATGCATGCACGACCTCCTACACACAGACACACATATGCACATGTGTACATATACATACACGTGTACATATACACATGCACATACACATACGCAACCAATCTCTGAGAGGCCTGAGGTCAGTAGGAGAAGAACTGAGGGATTTGACCCTCCACCCACACTATTTAATACGGTGGCCACTGGTGGCAATACACGTGGCTATTTAAAATCGTAGTTTAAATTTATTAATATAAAAATAAAATAATTTCGTTCCTCGGTTACACTAGTCTCATTTCAAGTGCTCGGTAGCCACATGTGGCGAGCGGCTACCATACCGCACAGTGCAGATTGGAGCACTTCCCTCATGGCTGACAGTTCTCTCAGACGGTGCTGCTCTAGACTTATCCCCAGCGGCACGAGGCACAGTCTCCGTATTGCATTTTCCTCAGGGCAGTGTATAATCCCAGTTTTCTTCAAAAAGCAGAAAAACCTGGATGCTAAACAAAAGTTTGATGAATTTTCAGATCATCAAAAAGTAACCTTACCTCCTCAATATTGGAGTGAAAGGCAACGACCATGAAATGACCTAAGAGCATACCACCGATAAGACTAGATAATGTTGCAACCGTGTTTTTATCTACTTACTGACTCCGCATTCCAAATTAAACTATGATCTCCATCAAACTGATTACTCCACACCAAGATATGAGCAATTTTATGTTGTGTGGATGTTTGGGGTCTTCTTAATTTCTTTTACTACGTTTACCTTGATGAATAATCACTATGTACCTGGTATCTGATTAGTTGTCATTATAGCCATATATAGTTGCCTTTTGGATCAAATAAATACGCATGGTTGAGTTCTTTCAACAGCTGTTCAGTAACTCTTTAGTCAGGCCTGAGTTGGCAATGTTACTCCCAAGGTCAACTTCTTTTACTATCTTTTTTAAAAAAATTAATAGACAATTTTTTAGAGCAATTTTAGGTTCACGGGAAAATTGAGCAGAGAGTACAAAGTTCCCACATAACCCTCTCCCACACATCCCCAATGCCCTTCCCACAGCCTCTTTCACCATCAGCATTCCACACCAGTGTGATGTTGAACCAACACTGACACTTTATTAGCACCCAAAGTCCATAGTTTACATTATGTTTCATTCCTGGTGGTGTACATTCTATGAGTTTGGACATATGTAGAAAGACTTGGATCGACCATTAGTGTCATACAGAACGGTTTCACTGCCCTAAAAATCTTCTAGGCTCTGCCATTTCATCCCTCTAACCCCACCAACTCCTGGCAATCAAACCCCTTTTTCTTTAGAAACCTATTCATTTTCTGGACATTTCTAACCCTAGCTGCTGCTGACAGCAACCTCATAAAGCAGAGAGGACAGCAGATTGTGTTTCCCATCTTCTAGCCGGATAGACTGAAGTCCAAAATCACAGCACAACAGCAGCAGAACGAGGGGCGGACCCCTGATGCTGGTTTTGCTCTGACTCCCTGCTCTCAGCCCCTGGGCACATTCGCTGCACTCTAGAGCCCTCCCCCTTCTCTCATTTGTCACCATGACCTCATCCTCCCCACTGTGTGGCCTCCCAGCCAGACCCGGGCAGCAGGAGCATCATTGCTGCTGATTTTGTTCTGGGATTCAGATATTCATTCTTTTCTCAGGATCCCCCAGGTTGCTCAGACAGAGTGGCTGCCAGTCAGCCCCAAGAGTCCTGGAATTTGGCCTCAAACCAAGTTTGCCTGGGGCCAGTGCTCTGCCTCTCCCCAACCCAGGCTGGCAGTAGGAGAGGAAAGACTGAGTTAAGCTCCATGGCTCAGGGAAGAGAGCTTCAGATGTGAGTTTTAATTTCTAGCTTTCTTAAAAATTCTGGAGTCAATCTTACTTTCCTCAGATTGCAAAAGTTTTGCAGTATTTCCTTTTAAGCAGAAGAATGGTTTTCTCTGAGCTCTGCTCTCCAAAGTGCACTCGTCTTCCAGAATCCTTTCCCATTGCCCTGCTGTGGCAGAGCCTACCCTTCACCCATCATAATAGAATTTTTAACTGGGCATCGTGGTTGCCCAGAATAATGTTTCATTTCTCTATTTCCCTTATAGCTAAATGTGCCTTAAGGTCTAGCTTTGAGATTTGTGCAAGACTGAGATATGTAACTTTTAAGAAGAAAGAGAACATGAACTTCTCTTCCTCTTGCCTTCTTCCTTCTGGCTGGCGCAGGATACGACGGCTGGAGCTAGAGCAGCCCTCTTAGGCCATGAGGTAGGTTTTCATGGAGCTATACATAGGAGATAAATAAGAAAGTCTGAATCCCTCACACTAGGAAACATCACAGCCCTAGACCATCTTTTTGGATTTTTGCATGAGAGAGAAGTAAACTTCTATTTTATATAAGCCACTTACTCTGTGTTTTTTTTTTCTCATTCACAGATGAGCTTAATGCTGTTTTATTAGTCTTCCCATATATTGATAGCAGTAACAATAATAAGAAAAACAATAGCTAAAACTCTGAACACTAGTTATCTTCCAGGCACTGTGCTCAGCACATTAAATATAGAATCTCATTTAATCCTCACAACAGTCCTACAAGGTAGATACCAAAATCACAACTTACCAGAGAGAAAACTAAGGGTTAGAAAGAATAAGTAACCTATTTAATGTGCTATGTTAATAAATGCTAAGGATGGGACTCAAAACATTGTAAGAGAAAGAGATGAAGCCAGAGATTAGGGAAAGGAGAGAAGCAGCAGTTCAGGCAAGGGGAGAAGGCTACCCAACAACCTTCTCTCCCAAACTGCATAAGGAAGCACCCTGGGATGCCACAGAGAACATTTAGGCTGCCTCGGGATATTTTAAAATTTCAAGGGAAACACGGCAGTATTGACATCTGTCAGACCCAGTGCAAAACTCTAGCTTGAGGTAGCTCACAGTTTCAACATTATTTACTGCACTACATTTCTTTAGGTTCTAGAACTATTGGGGAAAAGTTGCACTGTCTCTTGTTGAAGATACTACATGGACAAGAAGTAAATCTGGAGCCACTGGTGGCCATTCCTGATAATAGAGCCAAAACAGAAGAAGAGCCAAAAGACACATGAGAGTCATCTCTAACACCATCATTTGAGCATCTATATCACCCATACACAGTCTTGTCTTTCCAGCATCATGAACCACTTTTGTAATTAAGCCACTTTGAATTGGGATTTTGCCACTTGCAACAGAGTCCTCATTAATCCATTTTAAGTGGGCTTTGAAAATGGGCTAATGGGAAGGAGCCTCCTCCCAAAAAAAAGGTATTGCATCTGAAGTAATTCTTTAGAAGTTTAAAGACACCAATCTTATGAGTTCTCATTGTCAGGTAAGGACTTTTGAGAATTAGGGAGAGAGGGGTTGAAATGAGGAGGTGATTTTATCTATTGTGGACCTGCTAGGACCTCCCTACATCTACTAGGTGACCATTAGGACTTGGTGGTTTCTCCAGCCAAGAGGCAGAAGACATCCCCCACCTCTCCAGCACTGAGATGTCTATAACATTGCCCAAGTCCCTCCAGTCTCCTGTCCTTACCAATGGTAACCCCACCTGTCCCGTAAACCAGTTTAGGGCTGGGAATGAAGGCTCTTGACTGCTACCCCAGCCATTTACTATGTGATTTTAGATTACTTTCTTGTCAAGCCTCAGCTCCCTTATCTATAAAATGGGAATATTAACCCCTCCTCCAAGCTCGTGGGCGTTATACTACAAAATGTATGCAGATGCACCCACCACAGTACCCAGCCCACAAGAGATACTCTGTAATTTGAATCCCTCCTTCCCTTTTATATCACAGGGTGCTGGGTACACAGGATTCTTCATAAATTTATATATAATGATTGTTTGATCCTTGTGGAAATAAATCCAAATTAGTATTGAATTTACCTGGTGCATTTACTCTTATCAAAGTAAATGAAGGCTGCCATTTAATATTTAGGTTGAGACATCAATATCTGAATGATCAGGATTTTCTGAACATATTCTATGTGTCAAGTACCACACCTGGCCCAATGGTACAGGGCTAAATATGACACGTCCCTGACCTCAGGGGGTTCTCAGTCTACATTTTATTACCTGTGTAGCATTTTTCATAGTCATATCCTATTTGACTAAAAGATATGAATAGATGAGGATTTTTATAGAGCAAAGATGCTCGCTTTACAAAGAGTCTGACTTTGGGAGTTAGAAATAACACAATGGACCTTTTATTCTAACTACCTCTCCACTCTTGCCTGACACTCACAAACTTGATACAACATACCCATGATTGTTCAGCCCATGCTTGAACACTTCTCCTGATGGGAGACTCACCTCCCCCCTGAGGTTGCCTAGTTTGTCTTTGCACAGTTCCAACCATTAGGAACTACAGATAGGAAGTTTTCTCTGACCTGAAAGTGTCAGCTATTCTATCAGCTCTCTGCCTGAATCTGACAGAGAACAAAATGGGAATTAGATACGTGTGGTGGTTTCAGCATGAGACAGTTACTCGGTTTAATGCCAAATACAAAACAGAGAAGAAGGGGGAATGCATTTGCCAAAGGGAGCCCTCCCTATGGGCTTTGGCTGGGCCCCAAGCTGTTTGACAAAGAGCCACAAAGATGGCATGGTCAGAGCACATCAACCAAATGTCTTGCTCCAAGAGTAGAAAAATATTTGGCCGCCATGAAAACTATTTTTAAATTATTAACAGTGCCTCTCAAATCAGAGTCTGCTTTTCTTTTCATTTTTCATTTTTAAAAATCTCTCACTTTCCTAGTCATCGAGAACTTTGATCTTTAATATTATCCCTTCTCTTTAAATCAGTTTCCTCAGTCTAGACCCATGGTGTCCAACACAGTCACCACTAGCCACATTTAAATAAAATTTAAAATTCAGTTCGTCACTTAACTCACCACATTTCAGGAGCTCAGTAGCCACATGCAGCTAGTGGCCACCTGATTGGACAGCACAGATAAAGAGTATTTCCGTTGTTTTCTGTCGGGTGGTCTCGGTCTACTTTAGAGTGGCTTTGACCTTTTTTGCGTATTAGTGTGAAGTAAAAACAAACATGAGTTTTTAACCAAACAGAGCTAAGATCTAATCCCAGCTACAAATCTTAGTAACCATGTGACTTTGGACAAGTTACTACACCTCCCTGAGCATCTCTTCAAATCTCTCCTCCCAAAAGATGCTGTTCCAGATGCCTCATCCACACATATTATTTGCACCTCTCATTTCCTCGTTTGGCAATGTGCTGCCTTAGATCTGAGTTACTGGTGCGCTTTTTCAGCTTTGCAATAGCCAACAAGCTCCTGGAGACGCGTTTATCTCTGCTTCCCCCACAGCGCATAACACAGTGTCCAGCTCGTGGCAGGGCCTTGATCGACATTACACTGAATTAAATCACCTTCTGTGCAATTTATGATTTCTCTTGATGCCTCCAAAAAACCCCTAAGACTGGAATAACTAAGAGTTTGGTAAATAGCACACTAGTGCATCTATATAATAACAGAATAGTAGCAAATGGTGAATGAACATTTACCATGTATCAGGCATGGTGTTAAGTGTTTTACATAGGTTTTATATTCATGGAAATAAGATAGATATGAGCGTTACTCATAGATTTGCAGATGAGAAACTGAGATTCAGAGAGGTTGGGTAATTTCTCTTAAGACGCACAGCCAGACAGAGGTAGACCCGATGCTGACTCCAGGAGCACAGGCTGGGATGCGCTACTCAGCTGCTTCCTGTGGGACACAAATGAGGCCGAGGTACAGGCCATGCTGCTACCCTCATTCTAGAGCTGCAGGTGCTGAGCCACATAATCACCAAAAAGATGACTAGATGGTTCCAAAGCTTGCATTTGCACAGTCAAATCTGCCTTAAGTATCAGGCTTAAATGATAGAAGGTGAGGATATTTACACCGGGTAGAAATTGGGTCTGGGGTTCAGACTTAGCTTTCCAAAGCATTTTTTAAAATTCCTAATAGAATGACAACAAAAGCGGAAATAAACTCATAGATGCAGAGAATATTTAGAGAGATGCTAGATGGGATGGGCGTTGGGGGAACAAAAAAAGGCAAAGGGATTAAGAGGTACAAATGGATAGTTGCAGAATAGACATGGAGATGTGGAGTGTAGCATGGGGAAGATGGTTAGTAATGTTATAATAAATATGTAAGAGGGAAGAGGGGTACTAGATTTAGTGGGGTCATCACTTTACAAGTTATGTGGATCTCTGATCACTATGCTATACAACTGAAACTGGTATATTATTGTATGCCAACTATAAGTGAAAAAAAACTCATTGAATTGTACAATGTAAATACGAGCAACTAATTGTCTATGATATTTCAATAAAGACAAAAAAGTTCATGTAACACAAAATATTTTTAATTGATTGAATATCTTATATACCTAAGTATATTGAGAAATTTAAATAAATTGTGCAGCTTTTGGTTATAAAAAAAAATCCTAATAGACACTCAGGATTTCTGCCCTCAAACTATGTGTGTATATTCACTTTGACTTAGCAATTTCTCTTTGAGGAATTTATTCTAAAAGACTTATCAGGAATGTGTGTGCACCCAAATTGTGTTAGAGGGAAAAAATAGAAACAAGCCAAATGTCCAAAAATTGGGATAGATTAATTAAATAAAGTATGCTTCATTCATAAGCTGCATTTCAAATGCAGTGGCAATATATGTATTTAATGCCGGAAAAGTTTTTGTGCCATATTAATAGGTTGGAGGCAAAGCAGGTTACAAAGCAGTTTGCATCTTATGGTTCAATTTTTGCCAACTAGTGGTAGAAAAATTCCTCTAGAAGGAAAAGTACCGAATATTAGTTCTGGCAGAAGGAATAAGGTGATGTTCTCCTTCTTTTTACTTATATGTATTTCCCAGTTTTTCTACAATAAACATGTTATTTCTTGTAGAATTTAACATTTATTATTTTTTCATTTAGTTTTTAAAACTCTATTATTTCACAGTCTATACCTGTATTGAATCACGGTGATGAATTATATGTCAATTATATCTCAATTTTTTAAACATCTTTCTAAGGAGTCATTTTCGAAATCCCCACTTCCACCCAGCTCCTCGCCCCAGCTCCCACTCCATTCCCTTAAGGGGAGGATGCCTAGGCAGAATCAGGCTCAGGGGCGGCATGCAGTGGTCGGGTCCACACAGCACTTTCCCATTCCTGGGGTCACAATTGGCCTGCGGTTTTTATGTGCAAGGCTATTTATTTTCCAATCAGAGGCACTGAGTTGGGACTTCTGGGGGTAAACTGGTAGCTCTGGGCAGCTTTGAAGCATCACAAGTGGGAGGTTTTTGTACCCTGAAGATTTAGGAGGGCAGGCTCTCTGGAGTGTTTTATTGGCTTCTTTTACATATGTATAGCCCCAGAGTGGGGCGGGGGCACTGCTGGTGGGGACTGACCTCTCCAAAGGCAAAAAAGCTCAGAAACCAAAGGGAATGTTGCAAACTTCTCAAAATATTGGCCCTTGCCCCTCATCTAAAGCACAGCCCTAGAGACTCCTTTCTTTCTTCTGTCTTTTCTTCTGATAGTAGTAGATCGTAGAGGTGAAGATCATGGACCTTGGAGTCATACATTGGCTAGAACCATAGCCAATACTTAATTTCTCTGAACCATGAATAAATTCCTTATCTGTAAAATGGGCCAATAATAGTTACTATTTTATGTCACAAATTATTGTAAAGAATAAACAAGAGAATGTCCATTAAAAGTGCTTAGCAGATTCCTGGCACATAGTAAGCACTCATTCCATGGTAGCTATTGTTTTCCTCCTTCCTTCCTTCCTTCCTTCCTTCCTTCCTTCCTTCCTTCCTTCCTTCCTTCCTTTCTTCCTTCCTTCCTTCCTTCTTCCTCTCATGGTTACAGATGAGCCAACACAATCCTTCAGCTAGTAGAGAAGTCTCAGCACTATACCCTCCTCTCTATCAGTCCCTTAACCCTCTGTCCCAGAAATTTTGCAAACTCCAACTCCAAACACACACATGCACATCCCAGTCCTGCATGCTCTTTTCAGTGTGGCCTTCACATTTCTCGTTGACTCAGGCCCCAGTGCAGGGACAAATTGGACGAGCAGAGTGTAAATGTTACCGCTTTGGCTCTTCCTCAAGAGAGGCTGAGCACAGATGTTTGCAGGGGCAAGCGCAGCCCGGTAAGAATGGGGGCATTGTGTGCGGGCTCACACAAAGGCCCAGTGGCCCCACTCGCCTGCCAGCCTCCCGAGCATCCCCTCTTTATGCATTGATTTATTAGGCCAGGGATGAATGAAAACGTAATTAATATTACTGAAGCATTAGAGTCTATTTAATTTAAATGCCACTGAATATTTCACTTTCAGCTGGGAGTGACAATGTGCTCAGGCCCGGCTGGTGAAAGCTGGGGCCATCTGTTACCCCTGCGAAGGAGGGAGACCAGGGAAGCTGAGGGTGTGGGGCTTTGTGGACATTCCAAAGGTCCACGATCATCATTCAACTCAAGGGCAGCCGAACTGCATTCCTCCATACAAGCCCTCCTCTGGAGGGGGCTTAGAGAACAGGAGGGGGAGAATGCAGAAAATGAAGAGACCCACATCTTGTCCATTCTGTCCACACCAAGAAACTGGAGAGATGTACGATGGGGGGTGGGGAGGGTTGTAACGACACAAGTACAGGGTTCATTAGGACACTGCTGCATCTGAGAAATAAGAGCTGACCAGCTCCAACTGTGCTGTCCAACCTGGTAGCCATGCGGGTCTCTTTCAATTAAAATTAAATTAAATTTAAAATTCACTTCCACTAGCCACATTTCACATGTGCGATAGCCACATGTGGTTAGTGGCTACTTCGTTGAACAGCACAACAGAACATTTTCATCATTGTAGAAAGTTCTGGATAGCACTGTTCTAGAAGAAAGTTGTACCTAGGTAGTTAGAGGGAAAGTTGCTCACCGCAGAAGTCTGCCCGAAGAATCCTGATTGGTTGATTTGGGGACTCTCTGACCCTTCAAGAATCATTGATGGTCAAGAGCTGGCGCTATGGTAACAGATCACGTGGGTTCAAATCCCACTTCTGTTACCTGACCGTGAACAAGTTTGTCAATCTCCATCTGCCTCGGTTTCTTCATCTGTAAAATGGAGATGATAATGAGACCTGACTAGCTGTGTTATTGAAATAAAGAATTATAAAGTGTTTCCACCAGTGCCTGGCACACAGAAAAAGTACCACGTATATAAGCTATCATTTGTGAAAGGGGATACAGCGGAGACTGATCTCGGACTAAAGGGGGAATGTTGCCCTGATGTGTCTGAACTGAGAGGACGTGTGGGTTTTGAATTCAAGAGAATAAATCTCCAGGCAACCAGCTGGGGGCCTGGATCCCTAGTTTCTGGATTTCCGGAGCTGAGGGAAAGGGGTGGGAGGATCACAGGGCACTTGGTGCAGCCTCAGCAGCAGCAGTAGCAGCAGGAGGGGGAGGTTCTGTCCTTAGTGGGACGATAATTAGCCCGGTGGGTTCTCTCATAATTGGAATCATTTGTTCTCCTGGTTTTTTCCCTGACAAACTGATTCCATGCCAGGGGAAAGCTGTGTGACTCACACCTTGCCATGCCAATTAGCTGATAAACATCAAACGTAAACAACGATGGCCTAATTAAAACTAGTCACTGAACCTCTGTGAGCTTCTTGTCAAAATTGCACCAACATTCTGCACCCAGGCTTGTGCTGGGTCTCAGGAGCTAAATGAGGGATTCCTTGGAGAATCATAGATGCCCCCTCTGCAGCAGCAACCCCCCTCCCCAAGGTGACAGAGGAAACAGGCAGAAGGCAAAGGAAAGGATTAGCTCAGCCACTTGGGTTGGCCCCTCCGGCTATTCTACCTGCAAACCTCCACATGCAAAATCCTCTTGTGCACATGTGGCATGTCCACAACTGCCCCTTTGCACTGAGAAACCATCTTGGGGTTATTTTTATTTCCATGTGTGGTTTTCAGATGGATATATCTTTTGTACTTTGGAGATCTCTAATCCTGACACCCTCGAATCGCTGTCACGTAGTCACTGAAGCTCTCTGTGACTCAGTTTTCCTCCTGAAAATGAGGATGAGGATATCTGCCCAATTTACCACTCAATGTCATGGTAAGAATCCAATGAGCTTAGGTACATGAAACACTTTGCAAAGATAACAGCTTAATTCCACTTTAAGTTACTGCGTCTGGCCCAGTGGAAACAGTACCGCTTCTGGAATTAGATGCCCCGCAGTGGAGATCTCAGCTCCGAGGTTAACAACTCTGAGCCTCAGTTTCCTCACCCAGAGATATGAGCAAGGATTACATGTGGCAAAGCACTCACCACAGGGCCTGGCATATAGTAGGAGCTGAAAGATGGTCTTTTCCTACCCCTTTACTCCTTTATAAAAGGAGAAGGGAAGGATTATGAAAGAGAAAGAGAGGAAGAAAGAGAAGGAGGAGAATTACTTCCTATGTCTTACTCTCCACCTGCACATATACCCCTCACTTCATCCTTTGATTCTCTCTCAATGTAACTTTTAAATCTCAGTTCCTTAGCATGACAAAGGCCACCAGGGTCTGGGCCTTGCACACTCTTCCTGTCACATCCTTTCCTGAATCTGTACTCCCTCCCACACACACCCTGTGCTCCAGCCATACTGAACTACTAGCAGTTTCTCAAGTGTACCGACAACTTCACACTGCTGCCATTTTCACCTGCTGTTCCCTCTTCTTGGAAGTACCTTCCCCACCTGGTGAAATTTTCTCAATTCTTACACCTCTGTTCCAGTCTTTGTGGAGACTATACAATCACCCTCTTCTCTGCCTCCTTCAGCCTGGAAAAATGACCACTTAGGCTGTTCCTTTGCTGAAAACCCTGTATGTTCGATCACCATGTGGTAATGCAAAAGTGCAGGAATGAATGAAAGGTTCAAGTATGTGGCAGGTATTTATACCCACCTCTGCTCTCAAAGATGGAAACTCCTGGCAGAGGACACAGACATGCAAACTCTTTTATGCCTTAATGCATTACAGGGTGCTTAACTAAATTAAAAGCACAACTTCCCCCACCCCACCCTGGGACTAGAATCCCCTGGAGAGTAGCAACCTCCAGGTTGTATTCTGCATAATTGCATCCCTGGCACCTGCCACAGTACCTGATCAAAGCAGGAGCTCCACACTTTTTTGAAGAAATGAATGAATCATAGAATCAATACACAAATGTGTAAATAAGCAAACCCCTTATTTTGCATCAATGACTTGTCTGCGATCTGTCTACCTGAGCCACAGTGGTCTCCCCAGACTGGTTTTCTGTGAACACTCGAGGTAAAGCCTTATACAGCATGCATGCACTAAAGAGCTTCTTTTTTTCCTAGTATAAATATTTTTAGTGTTTTGCCTGTCCCCACAAAACGTATGCTGTAGCAAATTAAGAAAGACAAATAAAAAAAGTTAAAGGAAATTGCCTGTAGACAGCCAGCATGAATCCTTCGGCTTACGTCCCTCCAGACCTCTCACATGCCCGCTTTAGTCCGATGGCCTGGGCCCGATGGCCAGGTCTGCCACTGAGTGGCCATGTAAATTTACACAATGTATTTAAGCTCTCTATGCCTCAGTTTCTTCATCTATAGAGATATCCGCCTATCTCCCTGTTGTTATGAGGATTAGCATGTTAATATGTGTGTAGTGTTTGGTGTGTAGTGTGAACTAAGCACGGGTTAGCTGTTCTTCCGCTCTCAGTACAGGCTTTCAGGACCCATGCCATGACCCAAAGCCACCCACGACCAAGAGGGGTGCAAACGGCTTGCCAGTGACTCTGAGGTGAGTCACCCCACGCTGCAGTTCTGAATGTTATGACTATTTTCCCCGGAGTAGGTTTCTGTGTCGGAACTGAGAGCAGACCTGCGGCTGAAGTGCAGTTCCAGCCTAAGACAATGCTAGTTTCACTGAACCTCCTCAATGTAAACAAAAGGATTAAAGCCACTCCAGGCCTCGGTAACACCCCTGAAAGGCCAAGTTTACTGGATAAATAGAGATGAAGTTCACTATCAGTGTTCTTTAACCTGTGTCACCTGAATGACGAGGAAATGCCTGCTGTATGACAGGATCGGGCCCTTACCTCTGCCCTCCTGCCTGCCAGACAGAGCCCTCTTCCTCCTCCAGGCAGATGCCTTAGAAAGGAGCTTTGTCACCAGCCTGGTCCTCCAGAGCCTGGAATCTGCACATTGTCCAGCTTGCACAGGGCTCTTCCGGCACCAGGAACCAGAGATTGGTTTTGGCAATGGTCCTGTTTCCAGAACAGTCGTCATGAAAGCATTTGGCGTAGTGGAAGGATTATAGACTGTGGAGCCAGTGAGGTGGAGGTTCGAGTCCCCACTGGGTAGCTCAAGCCTGTGTCCTTATTTAATCATATGATCCATGTAGCTCCTGGCTGCACTGCTGTGAGGTGACATCTAACAGACAGTAGGTGCCTGTGGCCCCCACCCCCCACGGGGTGGTGATGATGATGATGGAGCTGGCTGGGAGATCAGAGAGCAAGCTGAGCTCCCGGCTGCCTGCTTTCCTCTGGGCAGCGGACAGCGCCCCTGGAAGGGAAATCAGGGAGATCTTAGGCTGTACCCACTAAAGGGAGACACCTCCCCATCTTCAGGAGCAGGGGCAGTCCCAGCAGAATGAGCAGAGGGTTCTGTGCTATTTGAAGGGGGGAAATTGGCCTCTGCACGAGTGAGGAAGAGAACTGCCTTCACGCTTTCGCGGGGGCCTGGAAGGGGCCGCTGGAATGCGCCCCGCCCAGTCGCCCCCACTCCCACCAGAGCTTCATTGTTTGACTTCAGGCTCAGGTCCCTATTCAAATGTAAACACCAGGAGGCGCCTTTGCATTGTGGCCTAGCACAGTGATAGGATTGACAAGTAGTAACTTGCTGAGAGCCAGAGCTGAAGGGGAAGGAAGGATTGGGAGAAAGGGATTTGGAGGGCCTGGCCCAGAATGTCAGGAGGTAAGAGTGAAGGGGCGTGGTCAGAAAGGGACAATTCTGACCAGAGTTGGCGCTGTCCACAGGCAAAGGGCGCCTGCTCCAGGACCCCCTCTGCCCTCCCAGCCACACGCTGAGGACTGGCTCTAGGGAGAGAGCCAGAGAGGTGCGTACTCTGGGAAAGGCAGCTAAGTATGAACCAGGCTGCCTGGTTTAATTTCTGCTCTGCTTCTCAGTGACCTTGATCAGGCCTCTCAACTTCCCTGAATCTCAGTTTCTACACTTGTAAAATGAAGACAGAAATACCTACCCCATATTTTACGAGGATGACAAATTGATAGCATCGCATAAATGGTGCGCTGGATATTCCCTCCCCCGCCCCCCCCCCGCCCCGCGTCCCCTTGCAGAAGTGGGTTCAGCTCCGCTCTCTGAAGTAATGGCTCCAAGTCTTTAAAAATCAGCAGGACCTAATGCAACATGGTATCCTGAATCGTATCCTGGAATGGAAAAGGCACATTAGTAGAAAAACAGGTTAAATCCGAATAAAGTCTGTAATTTAGTTAATGGTATTACCAATGGTAATTTGTCAGTTTTGATTAATGCGTCATGGTTATGTAAGATGTTAACATTAGCGGAAGATGGGTGAAGGGTATATGGGAGCTCTGTGTGCTATCTTTGCCACTCTTCTTTAAACCCAGAATTATTTAAAAATTGAAAGTTAGAAACAATAGCAGGAAGTCTTGGCCCTTCTGGAAAGAAAGCAAACAGCATCCCACTGACTCATTTCGAAAATAACATCCCCTATTCCTGGTCTTCTGCAAAATATTCTGCAGATGGTAAATAATAAAATGTAAAAATAATGACCATTTCAGTACTTAACAAATGTGTCATTCTCCAGACAGGAGGTAACTCAGAGCAAGTTGCTTAATATATATCATCATATTTAATCCTGACAACAACTCTGAAAGTTGGTATTTCTATTCTCATTTTACAGAAAGTTGGTATTTCTATTCTCATGGAAGCTCACGAGATTGTCTGTCTAGGAAGTGGCAGAGGTTTCTAATCATTTCTGTTTGGTTCCAGAGTCCATGCTCTTTCCAATGGAAGAAGAAAGAAATGAGGATAATTGGAGGCTGGAAGCGTTCATCTTTGACAGAACAGTCAGATTTCAGAAAGCGTGCCTCAGTGAGACCAGTCTTGTGTGTTATATATAGACTTATTGTCATAAAATGGAGGTTTATAGACACACCGTACAGTGCTTGCAAATTGAATTAATGAAAGTACTGATACTCAACAGTGTTACTTACTATGGGAAAAAAAAAAATTAGAAAATAGCCTTAACGTCAAACAATTGGGAATTTTTCCAGGATTGGTTCTGGTATACCCACAATAGACTAGTCAGCCAGTCAAAGTACTTTTGTATAAGTTTGTTTGTTTGTTTGTTTGTTTGTTTGTTTTTTGTGGACGTGCATCAGTTAGAATACTTTTGGCTGTAAGTAGCAGAAAAGTACAACTTGACTCTTTTAAATTGAACAGTAAAAAATTTATCTGAAAGAAATAAACAACAGCAACAACAACAAACAAAACACACACAAAAAAACAAAACCACCTGAAGCTTCTGTGATTTTAGCCATTATGTTTAGAAATGATAACATATGGTAGAAGCAGAGAGGGTGCTGCAGAGTGTCTCTTTGTATCATCAGGAAACCCATTCCCCCAAACTTGCCCTCAGTCTGGCCCTCGCTTTAGCCAGAATTATGTCACATTCCATCACTATTCCAATCACTGGCCAGGGAAATGGACTGTTATTTTAGCTAAGCCCACTCGTCTTTTACCCTGGGGGCTGGAGATAGTGTCTGTCTTCCTGGAAACAAATTGCCACTCAAAGAAGGGTGGATGCTGAATTAAAACAGAAGTTCTGTTAAGGAAAGAAGAGATACACAATAGCTGTTAGGTAAGAAACCAATAGTACATAGAAAAATTAACATGTTTTTGAGTGGAAAAAAAGAGAATACATTTCAAAAAAGCTCAATAGGATGATCCTATTTATATAAAACATATTTCTATGTATATATACATAGAGAAATATCTGAAAAGGTATTCTCCAGAAGTTAGTGGTTATCTCTAAGTGATAAGATTTCAAGAATATTTTACATTATTTGTGCTATGCTGAATTCTTTGTGTTTAGCTATATTAAATTATTTACAATAAGTGTGTGATCTTCTTTCAAAGACAATAAGTATTTTCTTTGGGGATTTCTGGTTTGTTTGTTTTTTCGATTGTTTTTTAAGTAGGCAAGTTTTTTGTGTGAAAAAGGTTAGGAACTGCTCTGCCAGGCTTTGGAGACTTTTCAGAGGAGTTAAAAATTAAGAAGTTTGTTTTTTCAAAAAATGTTTTGTTTATTTGCATATTGGATTGAAAATATATCCACAAATTTTTTGATAACTCCTACTATTGATACGTGGAGTCTATATCACTTCTACTTGAACCTGGGCAGACTTAAGACTGTTTCAAATAACAGTATGTCAGAGCGACACATGTGTCACTGTGTCACAAGAGACCGTGCAGCTCCCATCATACTTACTTTTGGAGCTTTGCTTTTGGAACATTTGTTTTCAGAGCCTTGAGTCTGCATCTAAAAAGTCTGACTAATCTGAGACCATATTAGTCATGTGAGGAGCCCAAGCCACATGGAGGGGCCATGGATAAGCCACTCTGGTCAAGAGTTCCTTTTGAGTCCAGCCCAGGTGCCAGGTGATTTCAGCCCCAAGTTGTCTAAGTCACCTCCAGCCATTTAAGCCTTCCCCACTGAGGCCCCAGATAATTGTGAAGTAAACACAAGTTTTCTTGCCTCTATTGTATCCAAATTCTTGACCCACAGAATCCACAAGCGTATTAGCATGACTATTATTTTATATAACTCAGTTTGAGTTCATTTGTAATGCAGCAGTTCAAACAAACTGGAATAGTTTGTCCATGTGTTTATTTGTTTTTAATTCTATAGACCTGTTCTTGCAGAAACAAGTTGTGGAACCCAATGGTTTGTCCTTGAACATGTCAAAGACTTGGAACTCAATGGTTTGTTATTGAACATGTCATACCCAATGGTTTGTCCCTGATCATGGAGGAGATGGGAAGGTATTAGAAGCCACAAAAGTTTCCCGTATTCAGGCTGGAGGGACAGGAGGCATGGAGATGTGTGTCCCTGAGCCACAACTCCGATGAGAAGGGTTAAGTTTTGTAACCAGTGTTATAGGCAACAAGAAAGGAAAGGACACATCTTGAGGAAAGGTTCAGAGCAGCATGGATTGCTGAAGAAAGGCCAAATGAACAAACAAACAAAAACAAAAACTAAAAAACAAACAAAACACCCAGAGTGGTAAAGATGAAATTCAGAATAATTTCTACTGTTCAGCTGTGTGGCATTGGACTAGTCACTCAAATTATCTCCAAAATGGAGATCGCTCATGGTCTTGTGAGGATTAATAATAAGCTAACGTGTGTAAAATTCAGTGGACGTGTGTTAAGATGCTTCTTCCCTACCTGGAGGATAGATGTGCTCCAAAGACAAAAGCTCCCTTATGTTTTTCATGGTTGATTCAAGATTCAAGATCCCAGTCACTTTAAAAAATATATTTTTAGTGGTCATTGGCTATAGATGTAGTGAGGAGGAAGGAGAAGATTGTCAGAAAAAGAAAGTGTTGGGAGACTAGCAGCAGGCAGGAAAACAGTTGCACCAACACGGAGACTGTGTGGCTACTGGTTAGGCACCCCAACTGTGGAGCCAGGAAGTTCTGGGTTTCACCCTACCTTGGCCCCTTTATGGGCCAGGCTGCCTGTGAAAGTCTCTGGACACCTGGATTTCTGTTGGCTCCTCTTGGAAATGAGGAGAATGATGAGCCTGCTCTGGGGGAGCTGTATGAGGACTGGGAGCTCTGTATGAGGCACCTGGACCTGAGGTGATGAAGGAGCATTAGCTCTACTCCTCTGCGTTGGCTCCTCCGCACGCCCCCGCCTGCAGTGCTGCCTGATTTCCCACAGAGATCTCTGGGCATCAGCCACTCACGTTTAAGTCACACCAGGCTGGAGAACAACTAGCCAAGACAGCAAGAGGACCCTTGTGATCCCCCCTCCCCACCTGCTGTTCTCCCCGAGGCTTGTGCTCTGGGTGCCACTGGTGTGCCTGCCCTTGCCTCTCCAGTCACGTCCTTCTAGCGGAATGGATCAACTGAGCCATGCAATAGCCCCTCCCTGGTCTCCCAGCTTCAGGCCTGTGCCCCAGGGTCTACCCGCCCTGCACAGGGCCCAGAGTGGTTTTTTAAAAACATATAAATTATATCATGTCACTCCTCTCCCACAACTCAACCATAGGCTTCATCCTTAGAATAAACCCTAAACTCCCTTCCCTGGCCTCAAAGCCCCATTTAGCCATCCTCACTCAGCTCCACCCATGCTCTCCTCCCTTACCACACTCCTGCTGCCCTGGGCTCTCCACTCACCCTTCCAACAAACCAGTTCCATCCCTACTCAGGGCCTGTTGGTCCTGCTCTTCCCGCTCTCTACCTGCTGCAGCCTACTCCTTATTCAGGCCTGGACTCAGACATCGCCTCTTCAGATGACCTCCAGGACCATCGCCACCATCACCCTGCCTCCACCCCACTCCACTCACTGGTACCCCTTTATCTTATCATAGTTTCTCCCCAGCTCTTATTGGTATCAGAGAATATCTAATTTGTTTATCAATTACATATTCTTAATAATTAACACACCTGATATTTCTATCTAATAATGGTATTTTAAGATCATTTATGATCTACCTGCCTCACCCAAATGGGAGCCCCTTGAGGAGGGGGGCTCTTTCTTGATCACCTCTGTATCTCTGACACCAGAAAAGGTCTATGTTTGTTGACTGACATCTACCTACTTGAAGAAGTTTCTCCTGTCTGTCTTCCCCTCTCCAACTGCTTCATCCACAGAGCTCTTAAAGTACTGATTTGGCACAAAGCCCACGCTTCTTAGAATGGCACTTTTCCTTTCAGAGGTGTCATGCTTCCCAGGTACATTGTAAGATCCTGCATCTTAAATGTCTCTCTGACTCCTTCTCCCCCAACCCCAACTCTCACACAGTGGCACCAACATAGATGCTCAATGCATCCAGTCCCTATCTCACTTCCTTGGCTGTAAGTTTATCTTGAATTGCTCTCCTCCTGTTGTTCATGTCATTATTAACTCTGCTTGTTCCTGGGTTGTGATATGAACTTCATTCTCGAAGGTTTTTCTGGGAAAGAACATCCATGAGGGCTCACTTACGACGTTCTCTAATTTCATGTCCAATGTAAACACAGGCAAATACATAACTATCAAGCATTATTACTACTTGTAATTACCCCAGCTCTTCAGTCAACATCATGAACTAAAGAAATGAGCATGAAGAGTGGAGTGTTTAAATTTTGCTCTCTTGCCCCTTAAAATATTTATTTTTCAGTCATCACTCCAAATAGTTTAATTATGTCTTGTTACCTAATTAGTGCATGTATGTGGAATTTACAGATTCCAGAGTGAAGCTCTGTAACTTTCTAAATGTTTGCAGCTTACTGAGTGTCCCATCAAATATTTCTAACTATTCATTTCCAGGCGCATTTCTAGATTGCTAAACACCACCAACAACAGCTGATGCTGTTCCAGTCCATGAGAAGGAAAGGGGAGCAGAGAACGTGCCCCTTTCCTGTAAAGAGTGACCCTGAACTGAACATATCACTTCCGCTCATGGCTCTCTGGTGACTTCTGGCTACAAGGGAGGCTGAGTAATACACCTCCTTCTCTCTTTTTCTATGTTCAAAATAAATTTGGAAGCTCTATTACTAAAAGAAAGAGAAAAATACATGTTGGATGACAAATAGAAATCTTTACCCTAGTACCTTCAGCCTCATAAAGGGTGTGTGCATGTGTGTGTGTGCGTGTGTGTGTGTGTGTGTGTGTGTGTGTGTAACTTGATATTCCAATATTCTTTTGACCACCTTAGAGTTCAGTTGCTTTGCTGTAGTCATAGGGTTGCCAGACAAAATATGGGATACACAGTTATATTTTTAGATAAACAACAACTAATTCTTCATTGTGTGTCCTAAATATTCAGTTTTAACTGGGTGTCCTGTATTTTCATTTGTTAAATTTAGCAACCCTTTATAGTCAGGGACCAGAAATCGAAATACCAGCAAACAAACATGTGTCTTTCATCCCAAAGAGTAGTAAGTGGGACTTCTTAGCCACTCAATGCCAAGAAGCCAGTTCATTCTCTCCTACACGATGGAGTTTCTGCAGTGAAATGAATAGTCCCTCCCACAGAGAAGAGAGTCAGGAGTTGGAATGAACAATGGGGCAGCAGAGTGTGGACAGTGTGCAAACATGGCAGAAGCTATCAGCACAGTTTCTGGGGAAAACAAATGGATTGCAGAAATGCATGCGCACAGGCAAGTGAGGGAGCGAGCCATGAAGATCTACGGCAAAGCAGCTAGCACCCCTGACCGAGTCGCCAGAGGGGCTTCTGCAACTATTCTGTGATAAACCTCTGGTGAACAAAATTTTGTCACAATTTAAGGGGTTCACACACCCCTGGAAGCGAATGAACCTTTAAATAAATAGTCTGAATCAAATCTCAAGTTGTAGAGTTGGTCCGTAGGGCCCCACCGAGGAGGCACACACTATCTGGTGACCTAGCCATCCTGGGCCAGCCATTTACAACCCGTCTTAACCTTTCCCTGGTTTCCTCCACCTTCATCTTCCCCAGGTGGGACTGACCTACAAGTCCAGGTGAGTTACCTGCCATCACTGACAGGGTCAGTGTGGACACTGATGGTGTCCTCCCATGCTTCGTTTTGGAACTCGTGACCAGTCCCCAAATGTAGCTGCAGAGTCCCAGCTACAGTTGCTGTGTGGTTAGTTTCCTGTGCAATTAACCAGATCCTGTGTATGAGGAACGAGCCTATGGGCCTTGAGTCTCAGGGCTACCTATCAGTCATTTAGATTTCTGCAGGAGACCTAGAACCTCAACCTGAACCCTAGTGGGCACCAGGACTCAGCTCCCTTCTATAAAGCTAGACTCTGTTCTCTAGTGTCCCAAACTGGTCCTGGGCATCCTGTCACCTGCAGACTGATCTCAAAATGCAACTGCTTCCTCTAAACTGCATGGCCAGCTGGATCCCACCCTGCCCCCCATTCTTTGCTCCATGACATTTCCCCTCCCCATATGAATGGTCATCAGGATTAGGCCTGAGATTGGTTCTTTCAGTAGGGGCACATCTGAACTATTCATGAGGCTTTTTCAAAATCCAGGCGACCAGATCCCACCTAAACCTACTAGATCACTTGAGAAAGCGTCCAAGGGTATGTGTATTTTTTTTTTTTTTTTTTGAAGTTCTACAAATGATTCTGATGTGCTCCTTAGGTGGAGAAAGTCTGCTAAAGACGCCGTGCTTTGAATTAGGGATGGCTTCTGTAGCCAATTTATTTTCTCCACTTCCAACCAGTTTTTTTCTCCTTAACCTCTACTGCTATGGTACCAGGGTGCCAACATGTCTTGCCCTTGAATCTCCCAGAGTTGTGATAGTGGTGAAGTTGACAGGGAGGAGTTTGAATCAAAACTAAAATTACACCTGTCTAACATGTCATGTAAAACTCAGCTTTTGTTAAGATTAGATATTTTTCCTTAGTAAGAGTAATTTATTCTCAAAAATGCCCTTAAAAATTGAAATCCCAACTGAAGGACTTTAGACAGAAATAGTCGGTAGTGGCTACAAGTAGTCTGAGCCATTCTCCTGACCACTGGTGCTCAGGGACTACCCATGATCCTCCATTTGACCTTGCTGTCCTGAGGCCCATCTGAGGATTGGGATGGGTGGGGCAGAGAATTAAATGACTAGTGTCATAGAATACCACAGTTATATCTATATAGCTATACCTATATATATATTAGCTTCAGTGTACAACAATATTGGATATTAATCTCCTAGCCACAAAAAAAAAAGGAAAAAAATTGCAACAAAATGTAAAAGCTACATTTCTTTTTATTTCCTCACATTGCTTCAAGGCTTGCACAGCACCCCTACCCCTGAAGTACGCCCCTTAGACCCAATATTTTTTCAGTTCACACCCTTCTACTTGGCTGGGTCTCTGGGACTTTATATTGATGTGCCACCAACCCAGCCACTCAATATGATTCTGTCAGCCCACTGCATGTTTCGTCAGCACAACACTAAGCATCAGGTTCAACTCTTTTCTCTGAAACGAACCAGATTTGGGGGGAGGGAGGGCTGGAGATATTGAATCAATAGGGTGTGCGTAGGTACAACATGACTTTATAATGAAAGCTGTCCCCGTGTTCTGTCTGGCAGGAGTGGAGTCTGCTTTTCCTCAGCTTCCTTTCGGTTCCCTGTGTCCTTGTCACTCAGCCTGTGTCTCTTCAAATTCAATTCATGTTACTGTCACCAAGAGTTGTCTCATTCCTCCCTTGGAACTTAGAGAATTAGAGACTCCCTTTGGAGACACCCATTCATCTTTCCACCCATTCATCCATTTATTGAGTACTTACCACATCCAAGGCATTGGCAAACCAAAGCTTATTAAGATCTAGAACCTGTGCTGGGGTGCAGTATTGATGACAGTTTTTAGTTGCAAACAACAGAATCCTCCATAGTTAAAGCACAAAGAGATTTGCTAGAGGACATTAAGCAGATTAGAGAATTTTCAGGAGGGTCAGTCTTGCATGCTGTACATCCAGAAGAAAAATACCTTATCACCCATACCACAGGACTATTCTAGAGGTATCTTCACTTTTGTACCCCCTATCACTGGCACCTATGATCCAGAGACTGAACACTAGCAATACTGCTACCCCAGAAGAACTAAATGCTTCTGCCAATATACTTGCCGGGGTGACCTTCTCATATGTGGCCTCCATCTTTGTTGCTTATTTCTACCTTCATATATATCAGGTGAATAAAGCCAGTTGATGGGACCTTGGTTGCATACTCAAGCTTACTACAAGAGTTCCTGTAGTTTTCTCTTTTTATCCTCTGGAGCAAGGAAGAGGTTAGAGAAGGGAGGGGAGTTGAGGATATAGAGAGAAGGTCAGAAGAGACCTTATGATTGTGTATGAAACCTTGAAAGTAAGTATTCACCCACAGGGTGAGAAAAAGAAAATCTAGGCAGAGGAGAGAGCTTGAGTTAAGGCATTGGTGTGTGAAAGAGAAGTTATGTTTAGGGGAAGATGGGGAATTCATGAGGCTAAAGCAATGGTGAATATGCTGAGAATTGTGGGGGTGGGGTGGGGGTGGGGTGGACAAAGACAGGTGAGCAAAGAGAGTAGGTAGTGGCCAAACTGGTAAGGGTCTCTCATGCTCCTAGAAGCTTGGCTTTTCCCTGAACAAGTCCAGATTCGGGTAGTTTCTCCAGATATGATCAAAGTCTGCAAATTGTCAATCAGCTTTTCTGCCCTAAACATGGGACCTCACTTCAATCTTGGCTTCGTGAAGTAGCACCCTAATAACACTGCACCTACCGAATGGTAAACGAATTACTTTCAACAGGGTTAGTTAGTCTATTAACAAAGAAATGTTCATATTTTAAAAATATTCCCATTGTTCCACTATTCTAAAGTATGAAGATAAAATGAGATCAAGATGATTTTTCTATTCAACCACCTCTACCTTGCCTCAATTTTATAGTGCTTTCCCTAACAGG
This sequence comes from Eidolon dupreanum, assembly GCA_028627145.1. NCBI lineage: Eukaryota > Metazoa > Chordata > Mammalia > Chiroptera > Pteropodidae > Eidolon > Eidolon dupreanum. Next base: position 18,804,590 of record CM053510.1, read on the forward strand.
GCCATGTCGTTGCACTTTAAAAGAGGCCTCAGCAGCTCCAGCAAGGCAAGGTACTCAATACTTCTTTAATAGACACTTGTTGAAGTATCTTCTCTATCTACAGTCTTCCTTCTTTGAGAACGAGATGCCCTCTTCTCACCAGGGCCCTATATAATCAGCCTCCTGGCCAGGACCGATTGGACCACCTTATGGACACTTGACCCAAAGCTGAGCAAATTGGATTCTATGCTCCAGAAATTTAGAAATTCATTCATTCTCCCATTCAGCAAATATTTATTGAACCCTAACTTTGAACTAGGCATTGTTCTAGGAACTAGGGGTACAACGGATACATTTTCTCCTGATATCACGCTGCATCATTTTGAGTTCACTTAGACACCTATGCTTCCTTCTAAGTCCTCTCCATTTCAGCTGGCTTAGTGGGTGTCTAATCCTTACAACAAAAGACCACTTTCTAAGACAATTTCACATTGTTATTCGTGACGAGGAAATACTTTATTTTCTTTGGTCTTTCAAAGCCATTTCCCCATGGTAAAGAACCTGAGAAATTTCTCCAAAGTTTTAACTAGGTAAATTTTCGCTGACTGGAATTGTATTTGATGTCCAGAAATATTTATTTTTGAGATTGATGCCATATTACTCACTTTTTGAAAACACAGAGAACATCAAGTAATATGTCAAAGCTTTCCACCGAATCATGATGATAAGCCAAAATTTCTGCCTTTTATTTATTTATTTGTTTGTTTATTTGTCTATAGCACTCATATGGCAACCTCCCCCCGCCCCCTACGCACACACAGAGCCTCTAAAAACATCTTGTGTAAGGAAACAAAAGGGAGAAAAGTTGAATGTTTACAAGAATTAAGCTTGTATGGTTTGCAAGACAAACCTGAGTTTAAATACCTCCTCCTCTGGTGATCTTGGAAAATTTCAAGTATATAAAAAAAGAGATGGTAACTATTTCACAGGATTTTTGTGGGAATTAAATGTGCTTAGGAAGTGATAGTGACTAAACAGGTAGTCACCTTTTATTACTGGGATCTTTATTCATGAGCCACAACAGGTATGAAAATAAATATGGATATGTATACATAGTACACAGATACACATAATATACAGATATATCTGTGTAGGCCAGTTGCACTATTATTCTCACCTAAGGAGAAACTGGAGCGATAGTTTAGGCCAAGAGATGATTCAGACCCTTGTGTTTAGCTAATTGCAAGATTCAACAATAAATGATAATCTAATCCAATACTGTAACCAGAGGTGTGAATTGCCAATTCAGGATCCAGTGTCACCCCGAACAACCCCTTCCTCATTCTGATTGTGTAGAAGCTCTTAAAGGCTTTGCTGGAAGCTGAAGGGTTGGGGAGGGAAATGGGTAATGATTTAATTTTTCCAGTACCCAAAATATGAGTGGTTTCAAAGCAGAGTCTTCAAAAATGACTCTGTTTACGAAGACAACAATGATATTGTGTGTGACCATAGCAGGAGGCACATACATATTCACCAGGGCTATTATGGACTGTCATGGGTCAGCTCACTGGTTAATGTGCTGACTCCAGAGTTTGATTTCCTGGATCCAAATCCTGACTTTGCTACTTGTGACTTCAGTCTAGTTCCTTGGCTTTCTTCAAATTTGGTTTCCTCATCTGTAGATGGGTATGATGATAATATTAATATCACCTGCATTAATGTCTTACGGCTACAAGTATCTTGTGACTTAAATCAAGAGAAATTTATTCTCACAAATCTGGAGTCTAGAAGGCCAAAATCATTCTCACTGAGCTAAAATCAAGGTGTCAGCTGGACCATGCTTCCTCCAGAGGCTCGAAGAGAAAATCCATTCCTTGCTCCTTGCAGCTTCTGTTGGCTGCCAGCATCCCTTGGTTTGTGGCCTCATCACTCCAATTTATCCCTCTATGGTCACATCACCTTCTCCTCTGTGTGTCAAATGTCTCTCTATTTTCCTTTTATAAGAATGCATATGATTGTGTTCATGGCCAGTGATGGCTAATTTCACATGTCAATTGACTGGCCATGGGGTACCCAGATTAAACATTACTTCTGGGTGTGTCTGTGAGGGTGTCTCTGGATGAGATTAGCATTTGAATCAGTGGACTCAGGGAAGTAATTGCCCTCCCCTTGTGGGCGGGCCTCATCTAATCTGTTGAGGGCCTGAATAGAAAAAAAGGTGAAAAAAGAAAGAATTTTTCTCTTTTTTCTGCCACATTATGAGAGCTGGGAAATCTCACCTTCTCCAGCCCTCAAACTAGGATTTATACCATCAGTTCCCCTGGTTCTCAGACCTTCAGACTCAGACTGAACTGCACTACCAAACTTCCTGGGCCTCCAGCTTACAGAAAGCAGATCATGGGAATTCTCAAGCCCCATAACCACTGGAGAACTCTGACTAACACAAAGCCCACCTAGATAATTTTTCTATCTGCAAAGACCCTTTTATGCCATATAAGTTAACATTCACCGGTTTATTTTTCTGCCTCCCACATTTGCCTGTGGTCTCATTGTGAGGGTTGAATGGAATGTCGATAAAGTGCAGTGGCTAGAACATGGATAGAGTTCAGTAAGCATTATCTACTATTACCAGGCAGATCTTGTCTACTGCAGTTACCTTGAAAGAAATTAGCCCAAAGAGAGACAGAGGAAGACAGAAAGGGGATTAATGGTAGTTGACCTTTGCCAATAACATTTGAACATTCAAAAATGCTTTAGGTCTGTGCTCTTAGCATGTGCCTTTCATGAACACCTCTGCAGGTCACACCTTCTTGTATGATAGGCAAAGAGGAGGATATGGGAAATAATCCAGAAATTAATGTAAAATTAGTGTAAAAGAGTTGTTTCTGTTAATCTATATTTGAAAATTAATATATTCACAGGAATTTTATTTTCATTTCAATTCTGAAATAAATAATCATCAAAATTCTGAATGAAGAAACTAGCATTTTCTAGAAATTTTTATTTTTTTCTCTTTTGTTTATAAGCTCCTCTATAACATTTAAAATAAGATGGGCATATTGGTATTCTCAATATTGGCATAAAATTGTTCTTTGTTGCGTCACCTGAAGTCTCTGTTAGTTTCAAAAGCACAGAATAAAGATCAAGATTTAATATTTCAAAAGCTTCCCATCCTTTTCATAGGCTTGACAAGTAAGCAGTCCAGACTGAGAATAGATTTACACTTGCAAAGCCCTTTCACAGATTAATTATTCTCTCTAATCTTATGAAATGGAGAGGGATCAGGAGTCCCACTTTATAGATTTGGAAAAAGAGACAAGAAACTTAAGATGCAGAGAGTGAAACAGAGCTGCTCAAAAGCAGAGCTGCACTGGACCTCGGGTGTCCAGACTCCTAAGGACACCTCTAGCAAAGGAAGGAAGGATGGAGGAAGGTGACATGGAATAAAGGCAAAAGGTCACCTAAAAATTCAAGCCTGGAAAAGTCGAAGGAACAAAGGTAGTAGATGTGAAATGAAGGAAGTCAAAATCCCCCATCAACCTCTTGTTTATTCCTAATTAAAAATAGGATGATCAGATTCCAAGGAATCAGTGATTTGATGCAAGCTCACGCGTTCCTATAGATTCCTTCTTTGGGCTGCTTTCACGCACTTCAGTAAAGGGTGTGCATGACCTTATTCACTAGTTCTTTTTCTAAACCACATCCTCTCACCTGGGCAGGTATTTTGAACAAGTGAAAAGGTTTCTCTTCATGACAAAAACAATCGACTTCCCTTTGTTTCCTCCAGAAACATTTCTTCAGGGAAATTAAAAGCCAGAACACACATGTGAATCAGGAAGTAAGGACTATGTTCATTACACTGAATTAAAATATTTATAATAATATAAGTGATAGTTTATAGAATAAATGTACCCACGTGTGTGCATTACTGAGCTCCTTTTTCATACTGTAATTCCCTCCTCCTCCAGGAAGGTGTCGATTTCCAAACAGACTGCATTTCCTGTTTTTCAACTTTCGCAGCATTATTTAAGGTTTCATATAGTGCAGGTGACATTACAGTTACCAGTCTTTTTGTAATGACAGGGCCATCAGTGCTGCATGCGGAAGTGGATAGGCTCATTGAAACAACCTAATGCAGAGAAAGAAATTCGATATGAAACGACAAATTTAAAATTTCAAAATATACTCAAATATGGCTGCTTCTCAAATATGGCTGCACATCACAAATACCTAGGGGCTTAAAAGAAAAAAAATTGGTGACTGGGTCCCAACCCACATGATTAAATAGTTATTTCTGTAGGTGAGATATTGGCATTAGATGATTAAGAATCAATGCTTTATATAAAGGATTCAATGAAAGGAAAAGACACTCACTCCAGTATACATTCCTGATTATATCATATTATGAGGTTAGGGCAAGAGTAGGGATGTTGAAAATACTATTAGTAGTAAAGAAATGAGAACAACCAGTTCATCTATCACACAAGGTAAACAAGATCTAGAAAGGAACATGGACAAAAAAAAAAGAACTAGATTTATTAGAATGGTGAGAATTTTATTATACTGAAACATATTTTTAAAGTATTTTCAGTGTGTTAACATTATGGATGTTGGTAAAAGGTGTATGAGAACTCAATACTGCATTGGCAACATTCCTGTAAATTTAAAATTATTGCAAAATAAGTTTATTTAAAAAATATTTTAGTGACTTAATCAGGGTTTTCAAGGGAAAATTTCCACATCAAATACCATCATTATAGGTTGCCCATTGTAGTTTGCATCCTTTGGTTGTCGTGGGATGCATACCACAATGAGATAATGTTTCTGCTGGCCCAACTCTAGATGATACTTAACATTAACAACAACGATAGTTAACGGCATTTACTGCATGCTAGATTCTGCTCTAAACACATACATGCATTATCTCTTTCAAGCGTCACTGAAAGTTTATGTGTAGGTACCATTATCATCCCCATTTCATAGATGAGGAAACTGAGAATCAGAGAGTTAAAATTATTTGCTTAATATCATACAGCTAGTTAATGACAGAGCTGAAACTCAAACCTACATCTAACTAATTACAGAGCTTATAATTTTAACCTGTATTATATCATCTCCCAACTTTGCTTATTGTTTTCTCGATAATGCCAAGATCTGCAAAATAAGAGAATGTTTATTGTGCATATGCAATGTGCAGTGCTGGCTCAGACTAGAATTAGAAAATTTATGTTGTTCTATGCCAACTTCTTCCTTCTCACCCTTCTCCCCTAATTCTCAGGACATTCTTTTTCTCTCCAGGTAGTCCATGCTGTCTGGTCATTTCTTGTTTCAAAATTACCTGATAAGAACATATACAACTCAACAACAAAAAAAAAACAGTCCAATTAAAAAATGGACAAAAGACTTGAACAGATACTTCTCTAAAGAGGCAATACAGATAGCTATTAGACATATAAAAAGATGCTCAAGATCACTAATCATCAGAGAAATGCAAATTAAAACCACAATGAGATATCACCTGTCAGAATGCCTATCATCAATAAATCAAGAAACAACAAGCGTTGGCAAGGATGCATAGAAAAGGGAACCCTCATACATTGTTGGTGGGATTGCAAATTGGTACAGCCACTATGGAAAACAGTATGGAGGTTTCTCAAAAAATTCAAAGTGAATATACCTTTTGACCCAGCAATTGCACTTCTGAGTATTTATCCAAAGAAAAACAAAACAATAATTCATAAATATTCATGGTAGCACAATTTACAACAGCCAAGATATGGAAGCAACCTAAATGCCCATCAACAGATGATTGAACAAAGAAGTTATGGTTCAAATATACAATGGAATATTACTCAGCCATTGAAAAAAATGAAATCCTACCATTTGCAATGACATGGAAGGACCTAGAAGTTATTATGCTGAGTAAAATAAGTCAGACAGAGAAAGATGAATACCATATGATTTCACTTATATGTGGAATCTAAGGAACAAAAAGAACAAACTAATCAAAAGCAGACTCACAAATATAGTGGACAACTTGATGACAAACAGAGGGGAGGGGGATTGGAGATTTGGGAGAATGGGGTGAAGGGTTAAAGAAGTACAAATTAGCAATTGATAGATGGCCACAGGGATGGGGAGCATGACATAGGGAATGTAGTTAGCATTAATATGATGGTTAGGTGGAGGGCCAGGGGAGGGAGGGAACAATTGGGGGGGATCGTTTCATGAACTAACTATATAGATGTCTAACCAATGTACTATATACTTGAAGCTAATTTAAATAAATAAATTTTTTTAAAAATTATCTGATAGATTCCATTTCTTGTTTCAAAATTACATGATAGATTCATTCTCACTAAGGTAGGAATGATTAATAGAAGTTTCATGTGTTGGTCTTTAGAGGAATAAATCCATTTTTTAAAAGAATATCTAAAAGGAGTAGTATTCACCCCAAAATATGAAAATGGTGAACTTTACTCATTGTGGCACATTAATGGGGGAAACGTTTGAGAAAGGAGCCTTTAAAAAAAAAAGCAGACTATTAATAAAGATTGCTCATTGCATGAGAATTGATGTGCACAAGGCACTACAACTGACATCAAGGAAAGCTAAGAAATAAGATTTATCATTCCCTTCCTATAGAAACTTATCTTCTGTAGGAAGATAAGCCGCTGCCACCCCCCTTCCCCCTCCCCCCCCCACATCTCTTGCTCATGGTATTTAGCATTTTCAAAGGAGCGTGTGGGCGTTAATCTGAATAAAAAGGTTTATACTGAAAACAAGTGGTGGTGGCATGCCTCTTACTTGTAATAGATTTGAATTTTAATAGCACTATTTCTGAGCCTTTGTGTTACTATTGATGTTGTTGTTGTTACAGGAGACCTTTTTGTGTGCAAACCACCTTTTTCAACTATTTTGCTTGTTTCTCCAATACTACTTTGAGGTAGGTACTATTCACATCTTTTAGATGAGGAAACAGACTGAGAGAATAAGTGATTTTCCAAGGTATACGGCTAAAAAGCAGTGGCTCCAGACTTCAACACTGCCTCCAAGATGCCTGGCATCATCTCTGAGATCTCACAGGTGTGTGTGCCTCCTGGCACGGATCCAATAGGGAGACAGAAACCACGCAAGTAATCTGAACAGGGACTATCTAATAAAAAAATTATTAAATAGTAACGAGGGGTTAAGTAGTGAGGGCATTTAGTTGTCAATGATTGTTCATTGCTCTTTAAGCGTTCCCAGTGTATTATATAGCCCAAGACAGACTGTTAACTCAAGGGCAAGAAAAGTTACATTCCCCCTCAGTGCCAAGCCCAGTGCTGGGCATGATATAACTTGAGCATTCAAAACTAAGTTCAAATCCTATCTTTGCTACTTACTAAGTGGGTGACCTTGAGCAAATCACATAGCCTCTCAAAAAAAAACAAAAACAAAAAACAAAATAATAATTCCTATATTAAAGGGTTATGGAAAGAATAAAGGGAATTAGTAAATGCAAATGACTCAGCTAAATAAGCGATGGCTACTACTATTATTATCACTATTATTATTATCATCATTGTCATTAAGGCTTTCTGGTTCCTCATTTTCTGAAATGCTGCCCAGTACAATAATTGAGACAATATTTGAGAATCAACAAGACATCATTTGACCTCATTTGTAGGCAGAACTGTCCTTTCTTTGGTCCACATAAGGAACTACCATATGTTACTCAGCCTTATTTTGAGTACTGACTCTTTTTTTTTTTTTTTTTTACTGAATGTTAGTGTCAGGTCAACATCCACCCTTCCTCATCAAAAATCTCTCAAGCATCAGCCTACTGAAAGTTTGCCTTCTTTAATCCAAGGGTAACATTTCTGTGCCTGGTTAATTCTCCTTTAGCTTTCAACGTGAGCCAACTGGCTTTAATCACAGGATGTTATCGGAAAAGATTGGGCAGACTATGGGTAGTAATAGAGATAATTACCAAGGAGAAACAAGGAAAAAATAAATGAATCTTCCATCTTAGGAAGAAATAAATGGCTTTATTATGGGGTCGGGCGGGATGATCCTAAAATTCCCTGTCCAAGAGAAAATGCATAACGGTAGTTTGGGAGTTGGAGAATTTGGCAGCAACCGATACCCATGGATCGAAACAGCTTTTAAGGGCCAACCTCAGGGGACAGTATATCTAAAAAAGGAATGAGATATTTTACTTTATACTGTAGAAAATGCAGAATCACTGCTGATTGAAAACAAAGCTAGCTCATCTGTCATTATTTGCAAAGGACAAGGAGAAAAATGATGTTCTACTATATTAGGGTGATAGGCAAGAATCTCTCCAAGTTTTCTGAAATTTATTTGAGCAAGTCTCAAGAAGCAGTAAAGAAGAAAAATTTTAATGTAAAACCTTGGTCCAAATGAGTTTCTCTAGAGTCATCTACATAAAATTGGATTTAAAGAGAGCCTTTACATTTGAGCTCCACCTCCCCTTCTCCCCAGTGCACCCAGGCCGGCAGCGTGCAGTTAGTTGTGTTTGCTTTGAATGGCATTTTAGAACAAGCTGGTGATGTGAGTGGCCTCGCATCACAGGGCACTGTGCAATTCTGCACAGAGCATCCTCTGGTCAGCAAGTGTTTCACGGGCCTTAGTTTTGAGTAAAGGTCCCAAGGCCCACATTGTGCTTCACTTAGGGCTGACTATAAACACGTGATAAATCTTGGTGAGAAGAACTCAAAGAAAGGCTCAGAGAGAAATAACATGAATACTAGTAGACGCATTTTCCATTTTCATTGACAATCTTATCTTCTTATCCATAGACTTATTTTTAACTACTCTAAGTTCTCAGCAATAGTCAATGTTACATTTTCCTCCAAATAACTTCTTACATTCTTAAATATTTAAATGCTTGCTTTGTGTGAGAGGGTAAAGCAAGGACTCTGGAGTGACATGATTGGTTCTAAGCTCTCCTAGTCTTGGGGAGAGGCAACCTGAGCACCCATGAATCCTAACAGAGGGGTTAGCCCACTCCAGCTCTTCTGCTTCCTAAGGCTGCCTAGTCAGAGAGTTAACCTGCCTGGTACTGGCCCTCAGGGATTTCGTGAGCAAATCTACCCAGACACATGGCAGAAGGTGAGGTTCTGACTTTCAGACCCCAGGATTATTGCCCAGGCTCCCAGAACTCACTTGCTGATCGCTAAGGAGCAGTTTATTTATTAATATAAAATATTAAATAGTCAACTTTTTAAAACAACTCCTGTGCCTTATTAGCATCTTAGAGTCATCTTCAATAAAGGCCTTCAATAAATACAAGTTATTTTGTTCGTTTGGAAATCCTCGGGAGATCAGCATTACAAACATTGAATGTATGTATGTGAATAATCACTGAGATTTGATTATATCATTCACTCTACAAAATCCTGTTCTCAATAAGGGCCATATCTGGTTGGAATTGCTTAAATCTTTTCATTATTTCTCCTACAAGCAACTTCAGACTTCAAGCTTAATTAGAATGAAATTCATTCTTTAAACAGGTATTCTATCCAACATTAACTTACTGGTTATAAGGCCATTAACATATAATCCATAATATATATCCCTAATAGTAGGATAGAAAATAATTGTAGCCTAAGTCACAACATTTGGATTTTAAAATCTACTACAAGCATGAGAAAATTCATGTATTGTACTGAAAGCAAATGCCTTTTAGTAACCAGAGAATGTGTACCTTTGGAGAAGGTAAATTGCAGACCAGGCCCTAGTCAGGTAATTACATTCTCCTCTGGTTTAAATCTCCTCCCAAGCTTCCATGTTCCACACAAGGCTCTTTGATGCTCTTGATTTCGACCTCTGGAGTTTAGTGTCCATTAGAGAATCATCCCCACTTTCTCTGAGCAGCCCTCTCCCAGGTCCTGGGCAGAATTATTCTCATGATAAGGTTTGACTATTTATTCATGTGTCTGCCACCCAGAGCTAAGAGTATCTTCCTGGGGGTCTCAACCTAAGAGTGATCGCAGCTTATTATCTGTCTATCTGAGATTCAAGCCTGGATGGCTTTTAATTTTTTGATGTTTAATGTAGAGAAAATGGAATTGCTTTTGATTGATCCTGCCAAACTCTGCAATGCATGTACTTCTTTTACTGTTCAATGGGTCATAGGAGGCTAGCTGCACAAGGCTCTCTCTCCAAAGGGGCCAGAGCAGTGGGAAGACTGGACGAGGGGCCATGTCCTAATCTTCAGCCACTAGCTCTGTTATTATCTGGTTAAACTACCCAAGTTACTTAAAGTCTCTGGGTCCCAGTTTCCTTATCTTTCAAAATGTGCTTAACACATGGTTGTTAAAAAGAGCAAAGGAAACTAGGCATGTCATATGCCCATATATGCTCACCGTCCCAGCATCACTTCACTACTGTGATGGAGAAGAATATAAACTATAAAAGAGAAATGTGCACCAATTATCTTATAGAAAGTATATTAACAGAACTATAGTGAAACCTTTAACGAAAAGTGTAAGGTCTTAAGAAAATGCAAGGCAATGCTCCCTGTTCCAAATTTTGGTCTATGTTAAATTGTCAGTAAAGGTTGATCTGATTTCTTATAGATATCTGAGCCTGGAAGAAGCACAATTATATTTTCATTGACAAACAATTCCACTCCCTCTATAAATCAACATCATTTCCTTCTGCCCCCCTCTAAGATTCAGCAGCTGTCATAAAGTTGCCAGGCAGAATAATGATTCAGGACCCACAAACCACACTGTCTTATTGAACTGCTCCCAAGGCTCACTGGCTCTGGGACCAATAAATCATTGCTTTACAAGTCATCTGGAACGCAACGTGCAGCCCAGAGTCAAGAGTCAAGTTTCCATGATACTATTAATTAGGAAGTATTTATTATAGGAAGATTTTTATTTTATTTTATTTTTATTTTTAGTTACAGAATAACCTTTCTCCTGATCCTTTGAATGGTTTCCTATCTGCATGTTTTTCATTCTCTGACGATTTAATAATCCCAGTTCGGTGTTCAGATACACAGTAGTTTTTTCTCTTGATTTGAAGCTCTTCCAGAGCCCCTGCTGTTTTTTTAAAAATATAGAACTCTCAGGATTCTTTCTTGTGTGGCTTCCACCTTATTCTATGCCACTTCCCATGGAGCTTACACACTCAGTAAAGAGTAGGCCTGTTTTTGGTGTCCCTAGCAAATGGAGACAAAGTTATTCTCCACTTTTGTTCCAAGAAACAAGGCAATGTTGTACTGCCAAGTTTTTGCTTTTTTCTTATTGAGCAATTGGAATAATAATAATAATAATAAAAATACACCAACCTCTTCTCTTTGTAGGAGCTTTACCATTTATAAAGTTCCTGCCCCTCCCTTCTCCCACCGCCTTGGTCTCTTGGAAGAATTAACTATGAAACGTGCTTCATGTTGCCAGAGAGAAAATGAGTGAAGAATAAGGACTTTATGTTTTAAGCAACATCTAAAACTTCAAAAGTTATAAGATTTGCTGATGGGACTGAAAACTCGGCAAGCTT
>CM053510.1:18816585-18855500 GCA_028627145.1 Eidolon dupreanum
TGAAATCTATTAAGTGGTCTTAAAAACAAAAATGGGCATTACTGTTCATACAAATTATGGGTGCTTTAAAAGTCCCGAGCTTCAGCAATAGAGCACTGACTTTCTCTTCCTTTGCACTTTAATTTAAATCAGGGGACAGGGCAGTGGAGAGGAAGCCTTGTAACAGAAGCATCCACTTGTCCTGCATGTTTGGAATGAAAGCCAGTAGATCTCCTAAGTTTAGAGTCTGAGTGAGCCTTTAACATGACAGTGGGGCTTTGATTTTGTGATTACAATTAAAGATCAAGGTGAGCACCGGGTGCCTGAAGACTTTCCCTGATGAAAATGAATAAACACTTGGCTCTAATACCTACAACCAGCTAGAATACAAATAGAGCATATTATCAGCCATCAGAGCATGTTGTCCCTGAGTAGCAGTGGACTGAGGATCAGACTTTAAATCAAAGTGAAGGAGAGTGCCCTAGTGCCCCTCATCAACCCTTCCTCAGCTGTGCTTCCCATGGAAGTGAGTGTGAGGGGGACCCCCTTTTAGGCAGCCATATCAGCAGAATGAGCCCTGGGATTCAACAAGGTGTCAGGTGTATTCATTGTACACAGATTCTCATTTGCCTCTTCTGCTGTCTGACAGATTGCCTCTTTGCAGATCTCCAGAAGGAGGTAAATTGCTGGGAAGGATGTGGAGAACGAGGCACACTCACACACTGCTGGTGAGGGTGTAGATCAGCACATGATTTGGGAAGGGAGACAATTTGACAGTGTCTGTCAAATTTTTAAATGCGCACAGTGTGGCACAGTGACTTTGTTTCTTGGAGTTTAGCTTCCAAAATTCTAGCAGAAGGATATATGTACGGGGAGGCATATTGCAGCATTGCTTATAATAGGAAAAGTTCCAAAGAACTTAAATAGTCATCACTACAGAACTGTATGAGTAGAGTATGTCATATCCATACAGTGGAGTACTGTGTGGCCATTAAAAAGGAAATACTATGGCAATGACTTGGAAAGATAACTCTGTTAAATGATCCTCCTTCGGGGAAAAAAAAACCAAGCTTTATTTCCTTAAATGAGCATAGTTATACGTGTATGCAAATGTCTAGTTAGTGTTGAAAAAAATGTGAAATGTTATATACTAAAGAGTTAATAAGAATTCTTCTAAAAAAGGAAGTGGTTAAGATCAAAATAGAAGAAAATTCACTTCCTACTTTATCCATTTCTGTATTGTTTAAATTTGAAATGGTTCCTTACTATGTTTACTATTATTTCTTTAGTGATAGATTTTAAGAGACCAAACTTATACTTAGTAATTCATGCTGAGATTCTGTTCGAGGTGACACTATTCTGTGTTCTCTTAGCTCCTACTAAGCCAGAGGATGTGAGTGCTGGGGAGAAGTCAAGGTAGCACCTCAGGCTCTGATGGTCAAACTGAGTTTTGAGGCGGGGGTCTTCACCACAGTGCAGCAAGGTGAGCAGTGCTTGTTACTGACCTTGGTATGAGATCAGGGCAAGCTGTGAACCTTGGATCCCAGTAATACTATGCTTCCTCTGCCTCTGAGCCTTAATTGGTCCCCAAGGATGTGGTGGGGCTGAGCACACAGTTGAGGGTCAAATGGACTTTGATACAGGGATGGAAGCATCGGGGGCAGAAGGCAGAGAAGACAGTGCCTCAGGAAACTGGATCTCCATCCAAGCTTCAGCCCTCTCTGGTGTTTTGAGTAAATTTGTCAATTAATCTGATTGATTCTTACAGTGTCTTCAGCTTGGGGGAGGCAGCCTGCTATAGGGGAAGGTAGGCTAAATGTGGCATTCAAAGACCCTGGAGCCACTTATCTCATCTACTCTTTAAGTAGCCTTGAGAAAAATCACTGCAACTCTCTTAACGTTCTTCTTCCTGTTTTCCTAGGTTATGCAAATAACCCCAAAATGACATAGTAGCTATCTTTATAAAGATGTTCTCAAAGTTTTTTATAAGTCTAATATTCAACCATTATACTAATGTTCATATAAACAAAGGCTGATAAGCTCATAAGCAAAAAACTTTCTCTAAGTAGGAAATTATGGGTGATCTTTAACTGATGACTCAGTGACAGGCTATAACAAAGGCACTTTGAACATGTTTTGACGTCGGAGGATGATTTGGTGGGAATCACGCTCTGGTTGTGCAGCATCGTACACTCCCTTTGACCATTTCCGAAGGCTGTCCTCCTCCTCTGTTCTCTCGAGAAACAAGAGTATACTTTCTGCCTCTTTGTCACGGCCTCCTCGAGCTTCTTCCTGCGTCCTTGTGTAGAGAAGATTCTCTAGTAAGACTCCTGGACAGACTAGACCAAACATGGTTGCTGATATTTATTCATGAAGCTCTCCCAAGAGCATGTCGCTCTCCCTTCTTTTGTGTCTGTCACTGTAGGTAGAACATGAATGTCCAGGAATATTATGGCAAGGGAAGAGACAGCAAAGCCACAGTTTGGGACTGTCAGGAACACCACTCCCTATTTCTGCCAAGTGATAACAACTAATGGGGTTTCTTCACATTTTTCCCCTTTTCTCTTTCTGTTATTTTACACTCAGTTTTCTAAGTAAGAAATGAGGACAAAAGGAGAGGACACAAAAAGGAAGAAAAATAGAAGAGAAAGAGAGAAGGAGGACAGGAGGGAGGAAACAAATGAGAGGCTAAATGAAAAACCTGAAAGACAAATGAGAGATGGCAAGGAGGAGAGAGAAAGGATTTGAAATGACTAGAAAGTGTGGTCCCATGAAAGCAAGTGACGATGATCCTGGAGGGTGAGAGTAAATTAGTAGTTATAAAGTACTGACATTCCCAGAGGGCCGAGGATATGGGAGGTTCAGGATCACATGTGTTTGGGTACATGTCCTAATCTGTCCCCATCTCCTCTCACTGCACTCTCAGGTCTGTCCTCAGCACAATCACCTCTATCCTCTTCTTTGAGGGAACCCTTCACTTTCTTTTCATGACACTTGGCTCTTCCTTTGCAGTTTCCTCAGATGGTAGCTGCTTCTCTCTGTGCCCCTCATGAACCTCTTCTCTCGGGCGTATTCACACTTATGTCTCCCTCCTGCCTAAAATCCCCCAGCTTTGACTTTCTCACCATCAGACTATAGCACCTACTATCCTGCACTGGTAGCTGAAATCTATAGACTGGTAGCTGAAATCTATAGCTGAAATCTATAAATCTATAGACTTCATTCTTTGAAGACTTAAGCTCCTATCTCACCATCCCTCTCTCCATCACTGATACCACATTAATTCTTGGGAGGTTCAACATCTATGACGCTTCCAGTGCACTGGTCTTTCAGTCCTTTGACCTTATCTGCTCCAGCCGCTCACTCCCTTGATTGTACTCTAGATGCTGACATTAATTTCGACCCTCCCCCATCATTTCTATTTCATCCACTATCCAACCACCACTTATCTTTCCAGCCCACTCCATCACTTCAACAATTCATTGACATACTAAGATCCTATATTTTATAACCTCTTCACTGGCGTTCATGCCATCAGATCTTCATTTCCTTCCCTATCCAATTTAGATTTCATAGGATCGCTCCCTTGCACACTTGAACAACCTTCTTGCCCCTCTCTCTTCCTTCATAATACTGTCCTTGCAAAAGCCCAGCCCTGGCTAAATCCAACTCGCTGCTTACTCTGCACCTAAGCTGACTGTGCCTGGTGAAAACCGTATACCAGTGAGGCTGACTGGGCCCCCAGAGATGCCCAGAAACCTTGTACAAGTCTCCAACCATTTCACATGCCCATTCTCCAGACAACTTTCACAATTCCCCCTCTCACCTCAAACTCACAACACCTCCTCCTCCATCTTCACTCTAAGATGATGACCTGACTAACTATTTCACTGAGAAAATCAGAAGAAAACAAGCTCCATCTCCACCACGTCCACCCCACTGGATGTGAGTCCAACTCTGCTTTCACTCATTAGTGTAGACAGAGCCTCCCTGCTACCAACTAGACCACATCTCCATTAATGCACTGCATCCTATTTCTTCTTGCCTTCTCATAGACACTGATAATTCCCTTTTTTTCTCCTTTGCATCATCAATTTTTTCCTTCTCTAGTGCAAGATTTCCCATCAGAATCCAAACACATTGATTGTTTTCTCCTATTTTAAAAGCAAGTCTTGACCTCTATCTACTGCCTCATTTTCCTGCTCTCCTTTACAACAAAAATCACTGTGCTAGTTATATGCACTTGAACTTGTCTCAAATTTCTCTTTTCTCATCATGTTTCAGTCTCACTTGAACAAGATTTTATTCTGACTATCCAATCACCCAACAGTTTGAGACAAGGTCCTCAATGATCTCCGTGTTGATAAACCCAACTATCTCAGTCCTGACCTGATCTGGCCTATTTGTAGCATTCGATGTTGTAGTTGGTCACCAGTTGATCACTCTCGACTTCCTGAAACATCTTTGCTTGGCTTCCCGTGCACCACTCTCTCTGGGTTCTCCTCCTGCCTTGCTGGCTGTTCCATTCAGTCTCCCTTCCTGATTTCTCCTCAACTTCTAGAACTCAAAACATTGACATGCTCCACAGCTTGATCCTTAGACCAATTCTTTCCCTACATTGACTCTGTCACTGATTTCATTCAGCCTCATAGTTTTAAAAATTATTTCTTTGTTAAGAATTCTCCCAGTTCACCAGCCCAGACAGATCCCCTGAACTCCAGACTCATATATCCAATTCTTACTTGTGGTTTCCACTTGGGTGTCTAACAGGCATCTCAAACTCAGTAGATCCAGTACCAAATTCTTTATTTTTCTCCATAAACCTCCCCTACCCCTAGTCTTCCTCATCTCTATAATTGACAAATACATTTTTCTAGTTTCTCAGGCCAAATAATTGACTCCTCTTTTCCTCACAGCCCTACCCAGTCCATCAGAAAAAAAATTAAATACATCCAGAATCCAATCACTTCTCATAACTTCCACTGCTACCATTATTAGCTCTCACCTGGATTATTGTAATAGTCTCCTGACTGAATTGTACATGGTTGTAGATACTGCTGGTTGTTTACCACAATCCACTATCTTTCTCTTTCATTGCATTTGAGTTGATACATTTTCCATTCCACTTGTAGTTTGCTGTGAACCTGTGATGAAGTTCTGGACAAAGGAATGTAAAAATGAAGTCACATGTGTCAGTTCTAAGGTAAACCTAAAGACCATGGGTATGTTTTCTGCATTCTCTTTTTATTTTCCATGAACCACAATCTGAAGAAATCTATGAGCCATGTAGACAATAGCAATGGCCTTGGAGATAGAGGATCCTGGATGTCTGAACAATCATACAAAGCAGAGCTGCCTGCTGCCCTGAAATAACACACTTCAGGCTGTTAGGTGGGAGAAATAAATGTCTGTCTTCTTTAATCCACCGAATTGCAGAAGCTTAGACTTATCCTAATCAATACAGATATCTCAGTTATAAAATCTAAAACATACAAGCTTTTTGAGGGCATGAAAAGATGTTTGAATTCTGCTTCCTCCCTCCAAAAAATTAGTAGTTCCAAAATATAAAAAAATAAACTGTAAAGTCAGCATCAATGTTTACCTGAATTATAAAGTTAACGGTATGTCAACTTGCCAGTCATAACTCAAATCATATGTTATTGATAAATATAATAAAGTTTAAATCATAAAAAGAAAATGAATAATTAATTCCTAATAAAATTCAAAATTCTTTCCAAAAAGTTTATAGCAAATAATTATATTAAAGTATGGGTACATTTTATTATTTAATATGATGTGGGCTAAGGCCTCAGAATAAAAGTATGTAGGTCCTGGGGTAGCCTTAAATGATGCTTCCTTTCTCTGCTATTTACTAGTTAAGTTACCTTGGTCAAGTCACTTGAACTCAGAGATTCATGTGTTCCTGAAAAATAGGGGGAGAACAGGAAAATAATATTTAATTCATGGAGTTGAAAGGAGAATAAGAAAGTACACTGGTTTTGAAAATACTTTGCATAAATTGCGAGAATGTGTGGTACGAATACCATTACATTATAGATTTCCATAGAATCTCAGTGTTTTGAGGGAATCTAGAACTCAATTAAGCCTGTGGTGCCCAACTTGACAGAATTATCTGAAAGCATTTTAAAACACAGATTACAAGGCCCCTCTCTCCAAAGAATCTCATTAAGTAGACCTTAGGAATCTGAACTTTTAAAGCTCCCCTATACACAAGAAACTGGCAATATTGGTTGCTTACACTGGTTTAGAACTGGATGATAGGGTAGGAAGAATTTTCATGAAATATTTTCTTGAATCTTTAAAATTCTGAGCCATCTGAATGTATAATTGTATTCAAAAAGTAATCAAATTAAGATTATTTAATACATTAACCAATAAATAAGTAAATGTTCTGAAAGAATGCTGATATAGCTGGCCCTGAACAGGAGTTTAGAGAGCAGGTCAATTTTCCCAGCCACCCGTTCATGCAGATTTAGCCTTCATTGCATCCAGACTCTACTTGAACATTCTCAATGTCTCCACTCACCTTATCTTACAAAGTAGCCCATTCAGTTGCTGGACAGCTATAATTGCTAGCATATTGTTCTGTGCAAGTCTGTCAAAGTGAGGGATGCTATAAACATCATCATGGAGGTAGGACATGATTTGACTCACAGTATAACTGAATTCATCTATGACAGTGTGGTACCTGATAACAGAGTTTATTGGATGTGATTCTGGTGGGTCTCTGTCTGTCACAGAGACAGAAAACTGACATTGATTTTATCTTCAGGTTTTTGCTTGACCTACTGATGTGATTGTGGCTCTGGTTATCAGAGAGCTCTCAAAGTGGGATGCAAGTCCTTGTTTAATCAGCATCATGTCTGTCTTGTCCCTGATTCTTATTATCTAATGCAAATGGACTTCCTTATTACCTAACATAGTAGTTTCTAGCAAGGAGTGCCAGCAAACTAAAGCTATAAAATCCAAGCAACTAAGTAAGCATTGTCTTGTCCTGGAATGATATAAGATTTCTTGGTAAAAAAAGAAAAAGAAAGAGAGAGAGAGAGAGAGAGAGAGAGAGAGAGAGAGAGAAAGAAAGAAAGAAAGAAAGAAAGAAAGAAAGAAAGAAAGAAAGAAAGAAAGAAAGAAAGAGGAAACATGTAATGTCTCATCCAAATGCATTACAATAACCAAAAGAGAGAAGAAATTGCTCTGAAAAAAATAAGTTGGAAATGTTTGATTTTGTACTTGGTTCCATGATTTTGGAATAGAAACCAATCCTTTCAACCCCACAGCTATTCCAATTGCCCCTACTTTATCCCCCCTCCACTACCAAATTTCTATTATTTGTTCTCATGTGTAAGGTCTGAAACTGCCAAGTAATAGAAAGATTGTTATCAATTAAGCATCAGCCCCAAATGGATTAGAGAGAGAATGGTGTTTGTGGTTCTCTGTAATCCCTCCATCCATTCCAGGATTCTGAGTTTCTCTAGGGAATGTGTCAAAGCCACAGGATGTCCCCAAAGGCAAAATGTTGCAGGCAGCTCTCTGGTTCAGCTACCAAACACAGAAAAAGTAATGCAGGCGAAAAAATGAGAGGGAAATCTTTGTTGCATGCAACTCAGAGGTAGGTGAGAACTGGGGTTCATCATAGCCTGTCAGTCTCTCAGGAACACATACTTCCACGTAGGTCTTCTGTTTCCAAAATGAACCTCCAAAGCCACCTGCTTCAAGTAGCCTCATATGGAGTCCAAGATGTGTACTGATGTCGCCTCCAGCCTACTTCTGCTTCCAAGTCCAAAAATAGATTCGAGGGAGGCTTCGAACAAAATCTTTATAGTCTCTGTGCTTGAGTTCCTCTAAATTGAATGACATTTGCTATTCACTTTCATCATGGAATTGAGAGGAAATAGCTGCAATGGGATTTGTAAAAAAGATTTTGGAGTAAATTGTAAAGAGAGAACAATGAGACATAAAGTAACCATTCTTTACTCTTATAAGCAATAATTTACATTTATTGAAATTCATAGTGCACCCATAGTTATGGGAAGACAGAAAAGGAAGACAGAGCATAGGTGGTATTCTAATAAAAACATAGAATGAGATAACAGCGTAATATTAACTGAAAAACTCAGATTCCTTATATCCCCCACCATAATTAGAATCACAAGCAATATTATAGGCAGTTCTAACAACATTTCTTTTTTCTACTTCTATTTTTGTAGCATTGTATAGGATTGTTTTAAACTCTCAGTATTTTGTGCTATTTCATTACAATGAGTTTGCTATAAACAGAACAAAAAAGTCAGCCTTATTTGTCACAAACCTAAAGTATTTAATTAAAAAAAAGATTTAAGAATATCCAAAATGTTTTATGTAAAATACTCAATGAGTATTTACACTGGGAAATACACACATTATCGGTGGTGTTCCTAGAGCATCCAGGCTCTAAAATGACCAGAATTGATATGAACAGTACAGGTATTTTGAAATGAAGAATAAGAAATCATCACTTTAATGACGACAAAAAAGACTTGAAATTAAGTTTTTATACTATATCTGTGTTCAGAAATATTTTCAGACTATAAATTCATAAGCACATTAACACTGGAGAGTGTTTGGAATATATTTCTGGAAAAAACATATTCAGTAATGTGATATGCTTCCTGGCAATTTTTGCTTCATTTGCATGAAAAGTCATTATGTTATTTATATTATCTAGAGAAACTAGGAAAACCTCAGCACTATTTTCCTCCTTATTTTAGCTTTTGTGAACTTTGCATTCTGTTTCAACATCTCTGCTTTGTATCAAATACTAAAACAGGAAAAGAAAGAAATCCCCACTTCAGATACACAAAAGAGCTAAACATGGTTTTAATGTTTTCAAATATTATTTCTGCTTTTGCACTCTTCATGTACATTCCAGCAGCAGGAAAGGGAGAAGAGGTAAGAGTAAAGCATAGTGAAACTTGATCTTGCCATAACCCCATCAAAGGTCTGTTAGATTGATTTTTCTTCCCTGCAAACAATTGGAAAGGAACAGAGGCAGAAAAAGTCCTTAAAATTTGGACAATCACTAGGGAATACCTCATTTCATTATACAAATAGGGGGTTGAGAGGTCGCTGCTAATTCTATGGGTTTCCTCAGCAAGACACTCTCACACCCAAGTTTTGAAACTAAAAACTACAGTACTCCTCAGATGATTGTGCCTGGTGTTTAAAAGGCCCCTGCAGAGGACTAGTCAAAATATTTACATTCCTCTCAGAAACTGTAACGCCAAGGAAAAGAGAAACATAGTGAGAGGACGAATCAAAAGAAAAACTTTCCTTCCGCAGGCAGGGAGAAAAGGTGTCACGCCGCTGGATCTCTAACAATAGTCCTGTTCTCTTAGTTTAGCTCAGGGGTGGATAACTCTTTCCGGTGAACGTTCGTCTATGGTAAGGTGCATTAGGAGAATTTGGTGTCAAAATTAGGGTTGTATCAATTTCTGAAAGCATGTGGATAATAGAAAGCCGTAAGTGGGCGTGTTTAATTGTCCATGCGTCTTCCCCCGGGCTCTGCACCCGACGCTGTAAATAGATGGGTGAGTGATGGGCACGTATGTTTTTCCCATAAAGTGCAGCCACTGGCTCAGAGTGAGTCAGACTCTGGCATAGAAGCGTGTTCGAGGCCGGGCGGCAGCGGGGACGCGGTAAGTAAGGGTGAAGGAAGAAGCAGGCGGGGGCGATGATTAGTGAAGGAAATGACCCAACTCCCTCCCTTCTGTTTTCACAGTCTGCGTCACGCTTCTGTACGCTTCGAGACCGCAGCGGGCTAGCGGGCGGCGGGGTACCAGCCTGACGATCGCCTTCCCGGCCCCGGCCCTCCGGCCCCGACGTTGCCTGCCGGAGAGAGGAGAGGCCGAAGTGGAGACTTGGCCTGGCGCCTCCAGGCCAGGCCTGGGACCCGCGGAACGTCTCCCATCCCGGCGCCCCGCGACGTGGGCGCGGAGCTGGGAGTTCAGAAGCGGGACCTGAAAGCCGCCACCGAGCCCAGCCTAGGTGCACCGGTAATGAGACTGCGGCCGACGAGGAGACGGCGAGGGGTACGGGGACACCCCGGCCTGCCCGGCCGGGCCGCGCTACTCCCACCGCCCGCGTTCTAGACAGAAAAGCACCTTCTGAGCAAGGATTAGTAGTAATACTCCATTATTCCTATTAGAACAAGTTAATGTAAGGGTTGGGCCATGAGGCCCCGGGCGGGGTCACGTGTGCCCCCGTCACTCCGGCTCCCCTCGCCTCTCCGGTTCGAGTTATGCCATCAAGCTAATATATTGTGACTGCTCTTCTCTCCTGTGACAAAGGCTTGCAGCTGCCTCCAAATCAATAGACGTCAAAGAAATATGAAAACAATCATGACACAAAACTTAAATCCTGGCTGGAGCCTACATAATCAGAACTGTGCTTCTGTTCTCCAAGCCGCCGATTAATTTATCCTAAAGTTTAGTCAAATTTTTATTCCGGTACCTTTTTTCCCAGCAGATCCCGCTACATCTGTCGGGTTTGTAATGTAATTTGTAATTACTGCCCTTCATGTGGTCCGGTGCCTTGAACCATCTTTAATTAAAAGCATAATTAAGGGAAGATCTAAAGAAAGACAATTACCAGATGGTCTTTTTTTTTTTTTTTTTTTTTTTTAGAGGCGGTAGTTTAGCAGAGAGGGGCGCAGGGTCGGTCCCTGGGACCCCGCGCCTGGGAAGCGGGCGGTGGGCCCCAGTGGCGCTTGCGCACCGCAGAGGCCCTGGCCGCGCACCCACCCCCACCTTCTCCCTTTGGCTCCAGCCCAGAGGCTCTGCCGAGGCCGCATCCCAAGGTGAGCGCCAGCGACTCCACAGTGCAGAGACTCTAGTTTTCTACCTGCTTTCCCAGAGGTCACGGGGGTGTAGGATGGCCGCGGGGGAGGATATGGCAAGTTCAATGCCAAAACAACTCCCAAATCTGCTAGAGGGCCCCCGGAGTGGCCCCGCCCCGCCCTGAGCGCGAGCTTTGGAGCTTAGAAGCAGAAAGAAAGTTGGCGAAGACTGGAATAAAGGGGAAAGGACAAGAGAAGGGGCGGCTGTCAATAAAAGGGCAACCTGGAGAGGGGCCTCAGCCCAGGGTCTCACTAGACCGGGCCCGGCTAGGGTGGGAGCCGGGGGAGCTGTCCCGGGCTGTTCGAGGACCCCTGGAGACAAGACAGCAGCGCAGCGCTATCGCCCGTAGCCCCGTCGTGCAAAGTGGCCCCTTGATGGTGATTGTCTCGGCTGTCGACTCCTCCGTGTCCACTGATCCCTGGGATTTTCAAAACAAGTTTCGGGGGAGGAGGGAACAAACCAGTTCTCCACCCCTGTCCCACCCCCACGCCCCCGAAATGAATAATGCAGCCAGGAGCCAAGATTTCTGCATTAGCGCCGCGTTGCCCCGGCTGCTGGCGCAAGGATCCCGAAGTCGGATAATGGAAATTAAACTGTTGTTGTATGGCGGGCATGTCATTATGTGACTGTTCATATTCAAAGTCAGGCAGCAATGAATTGTAATCATTCAATTATCTTCAATACACTTTCTTTAGGACAGAAGTTGTCAAAGATTAAAAAAAAAAAAAAAAAGTACATTCTTGCGGCTCCGTGGGTCCATTTTCCAGACGGTTTGTTGCTCTTGCTGCCTGATTTGGTTTCGGCTTTTATTCCCCAGCCTCAGATTCTCTTACAGAGACTCCGGCGGAGTGAGCAAGCCGGGGCGGCCCTCTCCGCTTCTCTGGCGCTGCCGGCAGGTTACGGGAGTCCGCATTTGCCTCCTTGCGCCTGGCGCGCGCATTTTGGTTGCTTTCAGCTTTAATTAACTTTGAACAACAAGTATGCCTGGAGCTCGAGATGTGGTGTCGCCTTGGGGAAGGGGGCCGTCGTATTATATTCTGCGTCCTCCCCAGCCTAGGAGGGTGGGCTGACTACAGCAGCCTGAGCCCCCGGAGGCCAGCGCCGTGCGTCAGAAAGGCACGTGCTGGACGATGCCCGCGCCTCCAAGATTCCTGAGAGATCCGGGAACGTCTTCTTAAGGCCGGGATAAGGCAGAGAAGAGCCGGGACCCTCAGAGCCCGCTCTCCTTTGTTGAAACTACCCCAGCCGGTGCTCGCTCCCTCTTGTCCCCGAACGTAAGGCAGTGGCGAGTTGGATGTGATGTCCTCTGGGGATGGCAAAGCGCCCTCCGCCCCCAGCCCGGGCAGAGAGAGTAGGGGTCGCCTTTGAAGCCCACGTCCATCGCGCCCATTAGGACTAATCCCGATCTTTACGCTAATATCGCCTCTCGGGTTTTTATTATACTCATTTGGGAGGAAATGAGATCTTGCCAGGAAAATAGCACCCTGCACCCCACTTTTCATAGCTGCGCAGGGCCAGGGCCTGAACAACCCCGCGGGCAATTCTCGAGCTGCCGATATTATATTTGTGAAATGTTCTTTTGTTGAAGCTTTTAACACCTTCTTATAACGAATCATTTGTTCTTTTCTCTTTAATTTTGATAGACAATTAGCCATCAGAGATACACCAGTTGACTGTAACCGAGCATTAAACTCGCCTTTATGTAACGCTAATTTAGCATAGCTGCTTTGTTTAACTTTGCTATATAAGAACCAGGTTTTGTATCAAAAAAAAAAAAAATAGGTGTAATTTTATGTGGGGCTTCATTTCTTTTGGCCCTGTACGCAGCAAGCCCTCTTCTCTTTGTGAAGCGTTCTGCTAGGGCCTGACGCCATTTCCCGTGCCTAGCACCTGCAGGCTGGGAGGTGGGGGGTGGGGGCGAGGATAGGGAATTAGCATTGATATAGATTTAGTTGAAATGTAATCTCTTAAATCTGTCCAAGATTCGGGGAGATAATTACACTTTCACTGAATTGCCAGGGGTCAGCGTCTCAGAGGACCTGAGGAGTTGATTTACTAACAATAGTGTTACATAAAAAATGGCGTTTGAGATTATAATGTTAATGGCTGCGGTCACTGGGGAATGCGGCTGCTTCCAACTAATTCCATATAACTTGTTTTTTTTTTTTTTTTGCCTCCCTTTTCCACCCTCCCCTTCTTCTCTGGCTCTGTCTTTGGAAAGATTCAGAGCTTCATATTGTTTAATTTGGTGGCAGACGCCTGGAGGTTAGGACACTGAATTTGTGGTTGACACGCTTTTTCTGAGTGTTTGTGGCGATAGGTTGTGGACTAAATGGCAAGGCTGGACTCTTTCCCACGAGGACCAGGACAAGGGTGCAGACTCTAGGCACCACTCAGCGTGATTCCCGTAAGAGCTAAGCACTGGCAGCAGAGGTAGATCACGGCATCAGGAAAAAGCAGGGCACCCTCCCAGGCGCTGGCCTTCCCTGCTTGCTTGGAACTGGACCTGCCCTGCTTCCAGCCGCCTGGAGCTCCCCAGCTGGAGGACAAGAAGGCCCTGTTGTGTACCCTACTCTCCCACCCAGGCCACGCTTCCGGCCCAGCAGCCTCAAACATAGGGATACTCACTTCCCACCCCTAACTTCCCGAAGTTTCAGCTGGCATTTGATGGGAGGCCAGGACATAACTGGAGAAAGGGCTAGGAATACCAAAAGACACTGCAAAATCAAGATTCTAGCTTGAGGTGAGAATCAGCTTTAAAACTGAGAAGTCAGCCTCTTTTGGGGTGGAGACAGTTAAGGAGTTCACACTCCCCTACACTCTTATCTAACTCATGTCAAACTTCACTCACATTGGTCTCCATCCCCAGTTCCGAGACTCCATCAGAAACCCCCACTGCCGCCCCTAACTTATAGTCCTGCCAGGTAATTATGGAGCTTTGCCTCTCCTAAAGCCTCTCTAACCCTACTTGAATGGCCTCAGAACACCCAGGGACCCACTAGTGAGCTCATCTCCACCTGTGGGCCCACGCAGAGCCCCTGAAGATGTGTACAAAAGTCAATGGATGAGCAGGGAAAAGTAGCCTCTCTTTCTGTGGGAGACAAAAAAAGAGTGGGTTTTGTGGTCTCCTCCAGGGTGGCAAAAGGCTGGGCAATAAGAGAAGAAGTCCCTGGCCTGGGAGCATCCTCAGGCCACACCAAGGTTCAACATCCTAGGCTTGGACCCAGGACATGACCATTGCTGACCCACAAGTCTGGGAGCTCAGATTCCCTCCCAGGGACAAGACTTTGGAGGCTGAGAGGGGGTCACCAGTCCCCTCTACCTCTTACTCCCTATGCAGCAACATAAGAGAGGCAGAGAGAGCAGAGCCAGTCCTGCCAGACCTGGGCCCAGGCCTTGCTAAGGCTCTCCCTTGGGCTGGGAGCTCTGCTTCTGTGACGAAAGCATGCTGGATCCATGACTTTTGTGTCTGAACAAAAGAAGGAGCCACCCCTCAGCCTAACATGCCCTCATCCACCTTACCAAGCCCCATGGTGCCTGCAGACAGGCGGGGAACCCATGGCCAGCAGGTGCCCTCTGGGCCTCACCTGAAAATGAAGTGAGAGAGGCCTGGGCACCCAATCCCTTGGTGCTCAGGGGGTCCCTGCGCATCCCATGTGTTTATGTGGGTGCCCCCTTATCTTATATGTAACAGCAATATATATGTTAATTGAAAACTTCTGAATTTAAAAAGGTTGTGACAAGTTATAATTTGTCCTGTCAATGCCTGGAATCCTTATTTATCTCTTTAGCTTGCCTCCCGCTCGCGCCTGTCAGCTAACAGCTTGCCTAACTCGTTGACTTCCTCACTCATGGCACGGAAATGACAAATGTGCTGTTTTATCCGTACAATTTATTTCATTATTGTTGCCAGCACGAAGCATCACAATCAATCATAAGGAAGTCCAGTTGGCAGGTGTCAATCCTGGTGTGTTTTTGTATGTCTCAGTCTATATTTAATCCAATTATAAGGGTCACAGAGTAAGTGCCAATCCTCTTGTTACAACTCACATCTTATTTAAGATTTAAAGTAAAAAAAAGTCAACTCAATCACATGGACCTTTGGGGGGAAGGGAGGAAATGCTTTTGAAACCCCCCCATCATCTCTCTCTCTCTCTCTCTCTCTCTCTCTCTCTCTCTCTCTCTCATTCTCTCTGCCTTCTCACCTCCAGTTCAAATTACTCAGCCATACCTTTTTTATTAAAGAGTTGCAGGGAATCCCAGTTTTATGCGCATTTGTGTGCAAATGAGGCTCTCGTTATTTTGCTAAAGTAGAAGCAGGCTTAATGATGAGAGATCTTTCCGCTCATTGCCCATTCAAATACAATTGTAGATCGAAGGCGGCCTTGTCACGTTGAGAAAAAGTGAATTTCTAACATCCAGGACGTGCCTGTCTACTTTCAGCGAATTGCATCCAATCACCCCCAGGGAATTCAGCTAATGTCTCAGTCTCCACCCCGACAAGGGAGAGAAAGAAATCAAACATGGTGCCATAGACTGACTGACTTAACATGAAAATATTTAGAAGGAAAGGAAAAGCAGAGTTTTCTTGAATTGATTGGAGATTTTTCTTAGCGAGAAAGCAAACTGGAAAGATTCAGAGATTTCCCCGATGTCCGAGAAAACTTTATGGTAGAGTAGAATGGATGGAAGAGCGAAGAAACTAAATACTTCTTTGAGAGCAGGAAAATAATTGAACAGCAGCGAGACTACAATATTGCATATAAGAATGACATCGTGCAGCCTTTTAGACTCGGGTGAAAAGATGACAAATACTATCTTGCTAAATATTTTCCTTTTTGATGCTCAGATTCACAATACATTCCTCCAGTTTTTATTCACAAAAGCTCTTTAAAAAGCTTGCCATTTAAGGAAAAGGAAGTCAAGAAGAGGGAAGAAAGAGTAAGAACCAAATGCACTGTCTGGTAAATTTAAATCCTAAGATGATATATGGATTTCTGTCTTGTACAGCTATTTGAAATGACACAAAATATACACAGTATTTTTCTCACTTAGCTGAGGACTTTCCCCTCTCTTTCTATAAATTTTTAAATGAAAAGTTTCATTACACCCCTTTATAAATTAGTACCCACCCAGGAATAAAAATTTTAAAAATAGAAGTTAACAGGATGCATTATCATCTGGACTTAATAACATGAAATTAAAATACTCAAGTAGAAAATTCTGTTTTTACTTTTTAATTGTTTCAAGACTTAATGGCCATTCTCAGAGAAAAGACAAATATTAAATCAATTCCCATCTACCGTCATGTAGCACAGATCCTGCGGGAGGGGCTTCCAATCTGGAATCCGCTTTATTTGCATAAAGTAGTTAAAGGGAAAGAAGAGAAGAGAGGAAGGAAGAGAGAGAGAACACACATACCTTGGACAAGAACAACAGATTTCAGCTACAGTTCAAGCCAAGGACAGATCTCTCTTCCCCTGTTCCTGTCTCCTTCTAGTCCAGCCTCGCTCCCTAACCATTCCTCTCCTTTCCTCCCTCCACCCCTACCCCTAATCTCAGGTCCCTCATCTCTTCCCCACTTTCCACTTCACTATGACGGACGGGAGGGGAAGCTCTGGGCTTCCCAGCCGTCCTAGGCCGGAGCTGACCAGGGAGCCACCGCGGGGCTGGAGGTGCCGAGCTCTTCCGTAACTGCTATGAAGAATCAGAGCTTGGAACTGCCTTAGGCGTCGGAGAATTCCTGTTTCTGACCCTTTGCACCCCACCTACAGCCCACCTCAGGTTGCACTCCTCATCTCGAGGTTACAAGTCGTACTGCCGGGCGGTGCGGCCTAAAGAGTCTGCTTCTGCCCAGGCGGAACAAGGCTGGGCCTCGCAGCCTGAGCACTACGAGGGGCCGGGCCGGGTTGGGCCGGGCCGAGCCGCCCCC
Organism: Eidolon dupreanum; assembly: GCA_028627145.1. Taxonomy (NCBI): domain Eukaryota; kingdom Metazoa; phylum Chordata; class Mammalia; order Chiroptera; family Pteropodidae; genus Eidolon; species Eidolon dupreanum. Next base: position 18,833,392 of record CM053510.1, read on the forward strand.
AAGGCCGGTGGCAGGCTCCTGGGTCAAGAGCTACCCGGGGGACCAAGCTTCGGCAGCGGCTAAATTTGCAGCCTCCCGGCCGGCGACCCGAACGCGAGCTTCCTCCCGCCCTGCCTTCTGTGCCCAGGGCAAATGGAGAGCGACTCGTGCGTTGGCCCGGAGCTCGGAAGGGCCTAGCGGGGCCTCGCCTACACCGCCCCGCGCTCCCGCGCCGCCCGAGCGCGCCCTTTATTGACAGGCAGATAAGAAGGCTGGAACCGTGGCGTTTCCAGCATCGCTCTCGAGCACTCTGCCGGGTTGCAGGGATCCGTGTACACTTAATGGCCTGGGCTCCAAACAAGCCCAGAGCAGCCTGCCCCGCAGCCTCGGTTCCGGACAGAGGGGGTAGGTGGGGAGCAAGCCTCTGACACAAACCTGGGAGGTAGGGAGGCCTGCTCAGGCCCGGGGCCTACACGTAGTCCAAAATCCAAGGCAGACCGTGAAGTGGAGGGCGACCTCATTCGGGGTCGGGAGCTGGACCAGGTCCTGGAGGGGAGCTTGGGTGCTTGCCAAGAAACTAGGCCACAGGAGGAGGCCAGTGGTGGTGAGAAACCCGAGCAAATGCCTCTCTGAGTACCACTCCCCAGCGGAGTTGGGCTTGGGGAGACAGGACCACTGCAGGGTTCTGACTCAGGCCAGTGGGAGGATGGATGCTCCTGGCCCCTGACATAGGAAGACCAAGGGGGTGGGATGGGGAAAATTGTGGGTACTGTTTTTAAATAGGTAAGAACACACTTAAACGTCTCCACCAATTGACTCTTATTCTCCTCCCTACCTCTACCCTGCTCTCAGGAACTCAAAGGATTGAGAAAAATTAAAAAATCAAGTCCAGAGAAGCTAGTTGGTTTGGCCAAGGGGAGCTGACAGGCGGATTGCCTGGAGCTGCCTCTCTGCGGGTTGCGAACCCCACACCTGTCCAGGTGTGCCCGGGGCGGAAGGGAGAACCGCTCCACCTCTCGCGCGCCATCTGTGCTTCGCTCTCCCTTTGCCGCCCCCACCTAAGCAAAGTGTGCAGGAACTGGCCCTGGAGCCCTCCTCCGGCATAGGCGTCCCCCTCCTAGCTTCAACACACACACACACACACACACACACGCACACGCACACGCACACGCACACGGGTCTACCTGGGCTAGGTCTCTCACGAGCTGCCTAAAGGCACCTCCATTCTCCACTTCCCCTCCTGCCACCTCCTCAAGCGTCCCCTGACCCTCCCGGCTCCACCTCTGTTATTCCCAAGTTCGAGACCCGGATGGAGGCAGAGAACGAAGGGAATGGACATTGAGAAGCCTCCTCCCCTGTTGTGGGTGAAGGCGGCGGGGAGGAGGGTAGGGGGGATCCAGGAATGACAACGCAGGTTTAAGTTTCCATTCCAAGACAGCCAAGCCCAACTGGGCTAAGCCATCTCCCAACCTACACTGAATGTGAGAAGAGGATAAGCACAGACCACCAGGTCAGTATCCTGGGACTCCGCCCCAATTTCTGTGGTTTCCTCGGCTCCGGAAAGGGAAATCTTGACTTCAGAATCTAGGACTTTCCTATTCTTCCTGGAGGCCACAAAGACAACACTTAACCCCCCCCCACCCCCCCAAGTCAAAGATTAATAAAATCGCCTACAATTTCTACGTGAATGGAGCCTTTCAGGCCAAAGAGGCGAGGGAAGCCCGAGCAGGTGCCGTTTGAGGCTCCCCTCACGAGAACTCAGCAGGCCTGGCGAGGACTTTGGCTTAGCATGGAAGAAACAATCGCTCATCTCCCCAGAACCTCTATCTATGCCCAGCTGGTGACCTGTAGGCCCGAGGGCCAGGTTGGAGTACCCATCGCTGCTTAAGTTCCTTCTGAAAACAATTCCTGCTAGAGGACCCAATCAACCCTGGTGCAACCTCCGGGTCCCTCTGATGGAGTGACTCCCTCGGGGATCGGAGGAGAGGACCGGGTGGGCACTGGGAAATGTAGACGGCAAGCCTATGGGAGGGGCTCGTGTTCCAGGAGGGGAGGAGGAGCGCGCTCAAGAGGACTAGTTTCCTTGGGGCGATGCAACGCGCTAAGGGAGCGGATGGGTCAGGTTGGGGTCGGGTTGGGCATGAACCGTCGCCAGCCGGGCCCAGGAAGGCTTGGAGCCGGCTGGATTCGGGATGAGGAGGAGGAGGCTCCCGCCCGGCCGGAGCGCTCGTGGGCGCGGAGCTAAGCCCAACTCTGGCCGCCATGACGTCACGCGGATCCGGCAGCCAATGAGAACCGCGCTGGCATGGATATTAAGGAAAGTTAGCGCCTGCCTGAGCACCCTCTTTTCTTATCATTGACATTTAAACTCTGGGGCAGGTCCTCGCGTAGAACGCGGCTGTCAGATCTGCCACTTCCCCTGCCGAGCGGCGGTGAGAAGTGTGGGAACCGGCGCCGCCAGGCTCACCTGCCTCCCCGCCCTCCGCTCCCAGGTAACCGCCCGGGCTCCCGCCTCGGCCCCGCTCGGGGCCCGCGCCGCCTCTCCGCTGCCCGCGACCGGTGCCCGTAAATTCAAGCCCACCCCAAGTAGCCCGGGGGCTTGATTTTTGCCTTTAAAAGGAGGCTTACAAAGATATAGGGGAGTAAAAGGGGCGGAATCGGATAAGGGAGGAGGGGGTGTCTTGTCTTTACCTAGAGTGCTTTTCTGCAAAAGTAGCAAAATGTTCCAGGCCCCAGAGTGGACTTCCAGACGGGTGCTGAGCTGGGATGGGGGTGGGGGGAGGTACGAGGAGAGGGAAATGGGGATCTGCTTGCTACTGCTAGCTGCAGAAGCTGTTCGCGGCCGTGAGAAATGTAGGAAGGGGGGATGCAGTTTGGACTCAGAACTCCCCCAAATCGCAGTTAACAACATTCACGCGTGGAGAAGTCCCCACCCGCGCCCGCAACGCGTAGAAACGCCCCGCCGTGGGTCTGGAGAAGTGCCGCCAAAGTTTCCCGCGGTTGCAAAGTGTAGATGGCCGGACGGAAACAAAGTCGTAGAGATGGGAGTTCGTTTCTCAGAAAGGAGCTGAGGACTAAAGAATGCTGCCAGCAGAGCTGGGCAGCGCGTAAACCCCAGCGTGTGATTTGAGCTTCACTTCGGAAGACCTAATAATTAGCGATTCTCACTGAGCTAGAACACGGGCTCGGGTTACCGCGGGCGCTGCTCTCGCTGCCTGGGCGGAAAGTCTATGGGCGCCAGGAGAGCCCGGCCACCTCGTGCCGGGGAGAGCAGCACCCGCGGCTCTCCTGCCCCCGACGGCCCAAGCCGGGTGCCAGAAGTTTCTCCAAAGTGGGTCAAGGAAGGACGATCTCAAACTTGACGAAAGTTTCAGAAGGTCAGCCCGGAGCGGCGGGAAACGCCGGAGCACAGGAGCACCCGCCAGAAGCTTGGGGCGGCCTCTCGGTCAGGCCCGGGCTCACCACTCGTGCTCCTGGCGCCCCCTCTCTAGACCTTTTGGGGGGTCATTTTTGGAGGGCGTTTGTATCTCAGGCATACCTATGACAGGTGCTTGGGACCACTGCCCAATTCTGAGCAGTGGCCACCCCCTGCCCACCCCACCAGGGAAAGAGGGGAACGAGAGAGAAGTGACGAGAGAGTAGTCGCCACCCGCCGAGCACCTTACCTAAATCTGGGTCCTTTCCTCCTTGGATTCCTTTCCGGAGCTGAGGGGCGAGCAGGTTGCCCACTTCGCTGTGGGAAGTGGACCTTCTCCTCTAGTCATAAATCAAACCCAGCCATCCTCGGGCCTCCTCCCTCATTAGAGATGTTTACTGGAGATTGTGTTTATTCGGCTGTCACAGCGAGAAAACGCAGTGACATAATTACCTCTGACCAGAGTCATATCCCCGCGCCCAGGGCAAGCCCGGGACCTCCTCTGTCGCCTTCTCACTCCTGTGTCCTCCTTAATCCGAGGGCGTATGTGGTTGGCTGGTCTTTTTTTTTTTTTTTTTTTCCCCTTGGACCTTTTCATATAATTTGAATTATTGAATGAGCTACTATTCAAATTTCCCCAGGGCCTCGCGTTTATTTATTTATTTATTTTGGAATTTGAAAGGAAATTGGAGGGAACCTAACGCCCCTCCAGGGCGAAAGAGGGCAGCGCGAGAGAAATGGAGGGAGAGTTTCTACCGCTTTGCAAACTTTCGGTCGGGCCCGGACCGTGGTCCGCGGGGGCCAGACACCACCTGGCGCCCAAAGCCTGGCTTGAGCAGTGGGGAGCTGACCGGGAAGGATGGATGCCGATATTGGTGGTGTTATTTGTTGTTTTATTTTTTATTCTCTCTCCTCTTGGGAAGAATCTAAGGTTTCAGGGGCCCAGGCTGAGAATTCTTAAACTCTCGCTGGCCGAACTCCGCGAGTCAAACACGCAGCTCCTCCCCCTGCCTCTCGCCCCGTGGCTGCCCCCAGGCATCGGTTTTCCTCGCTAGCCAGGTTTCTAAGTCATCATCTGTAAAACAGAGTTAGGAAGTGATGAAAAGCACCGAATTGTTCTCTAATTGAAAATACTTTTTTTTTTTTTTTTTTGGTCACCGCGCTGACAAATATCTGGGATCCCTGCTTTTGATCCCTCACTGCTGCCTCTGTTCTCCAATGGCTAATAAAACTCGCATTGAGCCCCTTAGTGCCTTGATTAACAGGCAGATTAACTCTTACTGAGGTGGGAAACAGCTTGTCCCAATCAATGTCATTTTAAGAGCCCGTCAGGATACGCTTAGCTCAGGTTCCCTGGCTGCTCCAGCGAACTAGCCATGACATTTGCTCCCTCCCTCTTCCCCAGCCTCAAATTCCCCAGCAAAGCCCCCAGTTCCCAGCCCGCGTGTAACCTGCTCCACTTCAGGACAAGTGCTGGACTCAGTTCCTGGCCTTTAAAACAGGCAAATGTTTAGAGAGGGAATCTCTAGGGAGAAGGGACTGAGGTGGCCTTGCCTTACTTTTCGTTGGAAGCTGAACTCTTGCCTCTTGAGGGCGGAGGTTACAGGAAAAGGAGAGACGGGGGACCGCCCTGGGTGACAAAATTGAAAGCAAACTTTGCTGGGAACCCAGTTTGCAAAAATCGGAGAGTGTCACTGACTACAAATGTCCTACATATCAGAAGTTTTAAACCTGATCCCCATCTTGGACAACTGGCACGTACAGTTTGGGAAGCAAAGTCTTGGGAGTCCGACCTGATGGGCTACAGGAATCTCTTGGCTGGGAAACCCACTTGGACAATGGGTTTTAAAAAGTATTTGTGGGGAGAGGTAGAGAAAGAGAGATGCTTGCCGCCTAATGCGAATGGAAGAGTGCCGAACCCACTAGTCAGTCATTTGGCAGGAGGCGAAGAAGGACGAGGGCACCGCGGCTTTCCCCAGCGGAGCGTGACCACAGCCTGGAGACGCCACCCTGCCGGCTCTCTTCGGCTTCCCGGCGTTCTGAGCTGCGCGACGCTGCGGGATGAACCGGAAACCTGCAGAAACCTGAAGAAAGGAGGAAGGGGAAAGGCCTAGAGTGGAGGGGGCACCCTGAACTGGGCGACAGGGCTGGGCGCCTTTGCCTTTCGTGCTCGTTTGACCCTTTTCGCCAGCTCTGCTCTCGAGTGAATCCACCTTCGCAGGGCCAGCAAAGAATGAGCTGCTCGAGGCTCTGCACAGTGATGCAGGTGTCTGCGAAGACTTTCCTCCTTCAAAGAAAAACTCATCTCCACCCTTAGCGTGCCAGCACCGCGCGTCTACTTTGCAGTGGAAAGCGGCAGTTCAGAGGTGTTACAACACCAGTGGGAGATTCTTGGTTCCGAAGCCGGAAGCCGAAAGCATCTCTCCCTCGAGCTGCGCACGTCCTTGCCTTGGCAGAGGCCACCTCCGGACCGGAAACCTGGGTAGTGGGCATCAGCGAATGCCGGGGACCTCTGAGGGTGATATGCTGCCTGATCTCATATTTACGAACCAATAGTGGCCAGAGGTTCCGGGCACTCTCCAGTGAGCGGCGAGCCCCTAACATGACTCAGCGTGACAGACAGCCTCTCTTTCTCGGGTGCGATGACCCAGACCCCTGCCGGGCCAGGGTGAAGAGCAGTCCTCCTTGGGTGCCAAGGGGCAGGGGTAGGGTAGGATGGGGGGGCACATAGGGAGAGGCAGAAACAGGCAAGACAGAAACCTCAAGCGCAATCCCCCCGCCTTCGCGGGCAGCGTATGGGCCTCGGTGGTATTGGAAGCCGCAATTAAAATGGCGACCTGTGAACTGTCTCAGTTTTGCTCACACCTCTGATCATGGGGCACTGCACCTTTGTTCCAGCCGCCCCAGCCAGCCGTGTCGCCCCCAGAACAGGTATTTGGCAGAGGGTGCGAAGCAGAACAACACCCCCACCCTCTTTGAAACTAGCCCAGAAAGAACAGGAAATCTTGCTCTCCACCCCTCTCTCCTTAAACTTTGAAAACTCTGCCTCTCTCTGGGCTGAGACCCCCCCCCCTCAAAATATTGACACACTGGAAGCAGCCAAGTCCTTTTTGTTTCTTGTTGGTGCTGAGGGGTTTCCAAGAGTCCTTCCCCAAGCCCTCACCCCCACCCAATGACGTCAGTGGCATTCACTCCCTGCTTGTCGCCTCTTATGATTTTTTGTTGTTAAAACTTTTCTCCGAGGTGAGATGGGGTTGGGGTTGGGTGGGAGAAGGAGCCCATTCAAAGAGCCAGTGCCCAGGGGGGAAATAACAACAAGATTACGGCTGCTTCTTTCGGAGGCAAAGCTTAAGAAGGTGCTAATCCATTCGGTCGCTAATTGAGAGGTTGTAAAAATGATATTCACCTCCAGTTCGGACGGTGTCTCTGGGCCTTTTCCCCATCCCCTCGCTTATGCCCAGTGGACTTCATTTCAAGCTTCTTTAATGCTTGTTTGAGAAGCAAAAAGGGAGAGAAAAAGAATGCAGACTTTCGTTGTTCTGAGAGCTGGGCCCGCTGTCCCACATCCCGGGATCGGGAAAGTCGCGGTCCTACGAAATCTCTCAGAGGAGGCCACTGACCCCGGCTCCGGGCGCCACCTGCTTCGCTTCTGACCTGGGTTTTCTCCTTGCGCTGAGTGCTTCTGGGCCGCGCCGGGTGTGCGGCCGCAACCCTGGCTCAGGCTGCGGAGGCGTCAGCTTTTCCCGAGCTCTGCCCAAGCTCCTTGGTCGCGACTGGGTCCGGGCTGAGGACGGCAGTGTGAGACCAATACTAGGCCCGGCGGCCCAAAGCAGCCTGCAGCGTCTTCATGGCCCCAGCTCCCAGGGGTGGCTAACGCGCTGCCTCTCAGCGGTGAGTTCGGGCCGTCCAGACTTTCTTGATGAGTTCTAACTTTCAGCACTTTTCCTAAGTCCAGATGAGTCAAGTGTGCCTGATGGTGGATTCTTTTCAGGCTTCCCTGCCTGAGCTTTTCCAACCCCATTCTTTGCTGGGTCCTGGGGTGTGTCCCTCCACTCCCAAGACCCTTTTCCACAGCCACCGCGTACAAGCTCCTCTAGAACTCCGGACTTCGCAGGACTAAGCAGCCGCTCCCTCCCCTGTCACCTTAACTGCGGGCGCCGAGGGGCGCCTTTGGAGTGTACTGAGGTGTGTCCTAATCGTCCGGCATTCAACAAATGGACTTTTGGTGTGTGGTCAGAAGAGAAAAGCCATTTACTTACTTTCCTCCCTGGTTTTCTGGCAACAGCCGATGGGGAGCTGCCTCCGTGGACTGAGCAGACCCAGGAGAAGGAATCGTGGTGCAGAGACACGCACACCATATACAGATAACTGGTGGCACACACCGACACACGCTGAAATAGCGACATCACGGACGAGGACATACACTCACGCGCGCGCGCGCGCGCATACACACACTCTCTCTCTCTCTCTCTCTCTCTCTCTCTCTCTCTCTCTCTCCCAGCATTGGTCATCTTCCTCCACCCCAGGCCTTTGACACCTCCCTCCCCTCTCATCTCCCCCTGGAGTCCCCTCCTCTTGGGCGCCTGGAAAAGCTGCCGCACTTAGTCAACAAATGGCACGTGGGAGAAGTTGGTGAGTGTTTGGTGAGGACTCTTCAGGGCTTTTCATAAGAACCCTCTGTACACAAAGTAAGTGGCGTGTTTGCTCGGGCCTCTCCAGCCCGGCTGTGCCTCCGCTCCGCTGCGCACCGCGGCTTCTGAAAGGAGAAAGAGCAGAAGAAAGGGCCAGCGGAGCGAGGGTGGGGGTATGGGCAGGCCTGGGAGGCCTGGACTGAAGAGGCGACTCGGTGTCGCCGAGATCCCAGCGCCGAGGCCTCCTCTTGGCCTAGGCTTCGCCCCGGACTGCGCCCGAGTGTTGCCCCGGGATCCAGTGCCGCATACTCCCCTTTTCTCTTCCTCACAGTGGCCAGGTGGGCTAGGGTGCAGCCACTGCTGTTCTCGGCGTCCCAGCGATCAGGCAGAGGTAGGGAAGGGGCGGGAGAGGAGGGCGGAGGAGGGGGCGGCAACTCTGAGATGGAGTTGGCAAAAAAGGGCTGTGCAGAGCTGCAGAAACTTGCTCCCCCCCCGCCCCCCATGAGTTGGAAGTCCCGCGCCCAGCTTAAGGAGGTAGGGGCGCGAACCCCCAGCCCAGAGGCCTAAACTCGAACGCTCAAGTTCGCGGCCACAGTGCGGGCCGCTGACTCCCGGAGCGCTCGGAGCCTAGAGATGTCGACGAGCACCAGCTCCAGAGCCTGGGCGCGGGGGCCCAGCACCGGGGAGAGGAGCCGGGACCCACCGGCGGAGCCGAAAACAAGTGTATTCATATTCAAACAAACCGACCAATTGCACCAGGCGGGGAGAGGAAACATCCAATCGGCTGGCGCGAGGCCCCGGCGCTGCTTTGCATAAAGCAATATTTTGTGTGGGAGCGAGGGATGCATTTGCATGTTGCGGAGTGATTAGTGGGTTTGAAAAGCGAACCGTGGCTCGGCCTCATTTCCCGCTCTGGTTCAGGCGCAGGAGGAAGTGTTTTGCTGGAGGATGATGACAGAGGTCAGGCTTCGCTAATGGGCCAGTGAGGAGCGGTGGAGGCGAGGCCGGGCGCCGGCACACACACATTAACACACTTGAGCCATCACCAATCAGCATAGGTGTGCTGGCTGCAGCCACTTCTCTCACCCACACTCTTTATCTCTCACTCTCCAGCCGCTGACAGCCCATTTTATTGTCAATCTCTGTCTCCTTCCCAGGGATCTGAGAATTGCTCTCACAAACCAAACCAGCAGCATCTGTGGAGAAAACTCTCGCCAGCAACTCCTTTAAAACACCGTCATTTCAAACCGTTGTGGTCTTTAAGCAGCAACAACAGCCAAAAAACCCCAACCAAACAAAACTCTTGACAGGAGCTTTGACGAGAGAGGATGCCTCATAAAGGTGAGTCCGCTTCTTTCTTCTCGCTTCATTTTTATTGCAATATTCAGGCAGGTCTCCCCCTTCCTCCCCCCTTCCTTCCTCCCCTCTCGCCGGTCCCCTCCCCCACTGCTACGCCGGGAGAGTTGGGCCGGAGAAGTTTCCACGCAGGAGCCCAAACTTTGTACTTCCAGCGAAAGCCCGCGTCGGAGGGCGACGGCCGGCGAGCGGGAGCGGCTCAGGGCTCGGGGCGGGCGGCCGGCTCACTCCCAGCGCCAGCGCGGGCTGAGCTCGCAGGAAGAACCGAGGCTCCAAGCGCAGCAGAAGCCGCGGTCCCCGGCCCCAGCGTCGCCAAATGCTCCTGGCCGGCGGGAGAGGACGAAGAAGCTCTGCGGTGCCCCAGGCCCGGGAACGGCTGCAGGGACCAGCCTCCGGCGGCTGCTTTGTCCAGCCGAGGGCCCAGCGAGCGCGCAGAGAGCGGGTGCGCCGAGGAAGCGCCGAAAGAGCCGGCTCGCCGCGCTGCCGCCCGCTCGCCCGCCCTCTGGCTTTGTGCTGCTCTCTGCCGGGGCACAGAAGTCCGCGGGCACTCGAGCGCCGAGGGGCACCGCGCCCGCCGCCAGCCCTAGCAGAGTCCATCGGCAAAGGCAATCGCACGCTGGAGGCAGAGAGAAAGAGCGAGTGAGCGGGATCCGGGGAGGAAGCCACCAGGCCGAAGCGGTCGAACGCGCGCTCCGAGGGAGCTCAGAGCGGAGCAGGAGGATTGTCAGCTCCCATCAAGCCCCCAGGCTATTGCCCCCAACTTGAGCGCAGAGCTCGGAACTTGAAAACTCCCTGCTTCCCAGGCTTCCCCCAACCTTCGCCCTCGCCCTGCGAAAGCTGGGGTCTTCCCTGTCCTTCAGTCCCCAGCGCTCGGTGGGTATTTTTCCTTGTCTTCCTCTGACAAAGATGCACCCGGTGTTGCCGTTTCAAAAAGTTTGAGAGTGGAAAGGTGGATTGCTTTTTTAAAAAAAAAAATTTCAAGTCCCCTGTTTTTTTTCTTTGTGAGGCTTAAAAAAAATCAATATGAAAGCATTGGCTTTCCCCTTCGTCTGATCACATCCTCTCGCAGCTAATTAGTCTGAGTAATTCGAGATTGATTCTAAGACCCCAGGAGGAAAAGTGTCTTTTCAAAGTTCATAAAGTTGTTGCCTCTTTCCTTGTGTAGATTTTCTCAATCTCCCTGCACCATAATAGCCCTGAATTTTAGCAAGTGTAATTGGGGAAAATGGAGTTGAATTTCAAGTGGAAATGCTTTCTTTTTTGAGTGCTAAAACCTGGTCCTCAAGTCTTCAGTGATTTCTAGAAAGTTTAAAAACAAAGTGAATGTGGTATACTTTTCTTTCAAACTCTACAAAGCTCCCTAAGCTTTTCTGGATGTTTAACTCGAACTTGGGAAGGTTAAGGAGGGGGTGGGAGCAGAAATGAAATAAAAAGCAAAGAGCTTGAAAGCCTGGCGAGTTTACCGGGGAGAAATAATAGATGTTGCCGTTGACATTACATTTTTTATAGCCGGTGACCTTTGCAAACGTCTGAAGGCAATTTGATTAGTTGTTATCTTATTTGGCCCTAGAGAGTAAAACTTTGTCATCTTAATTGCTAATTACTCTTTGGCTGGAGGCGGGGAAGGCCGAAAGTGAGCTCTTCCCTTCACCCCAGCTAAGGAGCTTGGGGTTGGATTTTTGAGAATTAAGTAATTTAAAAAAAAGTATTTGAAAGCTGAGGCTTGTGCAGGGGATGGGAGAGGCAGTGGCCCAGTGGCCTACTGGACCAAGGCTGTGGTGACTTCCAGGTGTCTGGAGACTCCTTCGTTCCTGACATGGCTGTCTGACCTGGTCAGGGCTGCAGGAAGCCACAGGCTGAGCTGGGGGGCTCTGGCTGCGGCTGGGGGGGACTAGCCTCTCTGCATGACTGCTTCCGGGTGTTGGCGTGCACGGCGGAGGTCCTGGTTTGCTTTGCACTAAGTGTTAACAATTACTTAAGTAATTATATAGCATCCTAGCTGGGGGTAGGGGGGTGGGAATGGAGCAGAATTGGAACTTGAAATGCTTCCACCTTCCCAGATGCTTCGAAAATTAGTCCTCTCTGGAATCAGCTGCTGAATTTTTTTTAAATGGCCTTAAGAATGGACCGGCCGGGATGTGGGCATTCAGTTGTGCTTGAGTACAGAGTGGGTCACAGAGAGGAGTTCAAGAAGTTTTACCCCTTCTAGGGGAATTTCGCTACTCCTCTCCCTGCCTGCTGCCACTTTGTAGTTTCAGAGTCCCACTTTGAGAAGGGACACATTCTGCTTGATGCTGGGTTTTCTGCCTGGCTGGGGCAGGACTGTGGTCATGTGGACTGAGAGATAGGAGGGAGACCTTGGGAGCTAATCCAGCTAGGGGTAGCTACGTTGCCCTCTGCCATCTCCAATATTTACCAGGCTGCATTCAAAAGCTGGGGAAAAGTCCTCCTCTTAAGTCTATTTTTTGTGGATTTAAGCTGCCTCCAAGCTAAGTTAATAAATTAGACCATAGATGGCCTTAGGGAGAAAATATGTGCTGCTTGGAATTCCTTGCTTGCAGGCAAAATTAATAATCACAATAGGCAAAACAGGAAAAAGAATATTTTAGTTTTTAAAACAGAGAAAAATAATGCTATGACTATATAATTATTTTACTTTTTTTTTTTTTTTTTTTGCAAACCTCTTGAATAGTCTCTTTATTGTAATTCTCTCTCCCCAATTGAGCTCCCCACGGTGCCGTTGTATCTTTTTACAGCCCCTAACAACTCACACCAGTAACACGATTACCTCCAGATATTTATAACAAGAAATTACTTTCCTATTTTCTCTCCCCTCCCCCCAGAACCTTCTTCTTAGGGGAAGGCAGGGAAGGGGTGGTAGAAGGCGAGCCTTGGGGGACACGCACTAGGTCAGGACTTATAAAACTAGAACTGTCCTTCTGTTCCTTTTGTGAGTTGGTGGGTTGTTTGTACGTGCGGTTGGAATCTGTGTTGCTGGTTAGGGAGACTCGATTTTGCTCTTTGGGTTTGGGGAGAGCTGGAGAATAGAAGCCATTGTTCGCTGTCTGTAGGCTTTGTCGACCACGCTCACCCCCTCCTGTTCGTACTTTTTAAAGCAGTGAGGCGAGGTAGACAGTGTGTCACAGTACAGTAAAAGGGAGGAAGATCTAAACACCAAAAGAGAAGTTAATCACAATAAGTGAGGTTGGGGGGGGGGAGTTGGGCTCACCACATTCAAAGTCCCAGGAAGGCTGTGAGATGGGTGGAGTGGGGACCTGCCTGGGAAGCTTTGAAGGGGAGAGTAAAATTTAAGGGGTAACCAGAGAGTTGGGTTCTGGGTGCCCTGGGGCAGCTCAGGTGGTGAAATTCCTTAAGGAGGAAGAGAGCTTTGCAGTCCTCATCAGCCCCAGTCTGCACCTGCAGGCACCCTGAAGTTCCGAGGTCCCCTTCCCCTCACCTCTAAACTTCAGGTATTGGTCCTGGGCCTCTACTCTTTACCCCACCATTTCTCTTGTTCTCCCTTTTTCCTTTCCCTGGTTCTTGATATTTTTGCAAAATGGGACCCCTACTTTTCAGATTCTATAATTCTCCCAAGCCAGGACAGAGCAGCCACTTCTCAAAGGTTGTGACTTCTGCGGGAGAGGCCGCTAAAGATGTGGGTGCAACTCTGGAATTTAGGGTTTTATGGCAGTTGGAGTCCTTTAAATACGTATTTTTTTTGTTTGTTTTATTTGTTTTTCTGAGAGTGTGGCTCAGAGAGTCCATGGGCCTATGCTTTTGAGCCACAATTTGACATACCTTTCTCTCCTTCTGTTTTATCTTAGGGGGAAGACTTTAACTAGGGGTGCGCAGATGTGTGAGACCTTTTATTGTAAGAGTGGACAGACATCCCAGATTTCAGGCAAGTTCTGTGGTGGCTCAAAAGCCGCTTTGGGCCCTAAAACCCTAAAGAGTCAGAATGCTTTTTCCTTGTTGTTTGGTTGGAAGAAAAAAGACAAAATCCAGTCATCCTTTCTCCTGATTAAAGGGTTAACTACTTAGGTATTTGGGGGAAACAGATTGGGAATATTAAAATATTTTATTCGTAGATTTTGCATGCACTGGAGGGCAGAGCTGGATGACCCTCAGATCGCCCCAAGTGATTGAGTGGATCATTTCATAAAGAAGGAGCATTCTCCTTCCCGGCTCCAAGTCATCCTCTGATGGGGAGGTAGGCCTACCAGGTGCGGGCCCAGGATTAATGCCTGTATTCTTGCTAACAGAGCCCCATATTCAAGCCCAGTGGGATCCTGCGGTCCCCAGCCAGCACCAGCATGCAGAACAGTAAGTGCCTCTGGTCTTTCTCTGACCAGGCTGGGGAATGCGGGGACTGGTGAGTCAGGGGAGGGTGCAGAGGTTTGTGGCGTCCGAACTTGCCAGATCCCCTGGTGCGGGAAAAGCCTGGGGACCTGAGGCAGCTGTGCCCCCCTCTGCATCCGGCAACCCGAGAGGGAAGGGCATTTGCTCTGCTGTTCTGGCTCCTGGAAGAACAGGGGCTGGGGCCGCTCAGAACCGCCTGCTTTAGTTTGCTAAGTTTAGGTAGAGAAACCCCATCCCCCCAAATCCTGTAACACACACCCCCTCCCCGCCCCTGCCCGGGCTCTGACCCCAGAGAGTGGGGCTGGGCTGAACAGGGAGGGGCGGAGGCTTCTTCTAGTTGCCAGAGAGGAGAAGGAGGCCCCTTTGGGCTTAGCCAAGACTGAACGTCTCCACTGGCCAGGCGGGGTGGGGGGTGCTCCCCTCCTCCAGGCACTCTCAGGGTAGCTCCTCCTCTCCCAACTCGGGCCGTGGGCCTAGAAGGCAAGGGCCCCAGCCTGCAGTGGGTGAAAATGGTAAATTGGAACCATGGGGCTGTTACGGGGCACTGGCGAGAGCAGGTTTACTGGGCCTGGGAAGAGAGTGGGGGGGTCGAACCAAGGAGTTGGAAAAGCCGTGCCCTGATTGCTACAACTGTATTGGTCCTGGTCCTTCCTCCTCTGCAATACCTTTGATTCCAGGGCTCCTGTGCTCCCTCTGCCCAGGCCCCTTGCGTCTCCGGTCCACCTTCCTGCCCAGTCCGTGCATGCTGGTATGTGGCAGGGCTAGTTTGGAGCCCAGGCCTGGGAGCCGGGAGGCCCAGTGAAACTTCGCCTGGTTTTTAGGTGCATAGTCTGGACGCGTTTTAAGGGTTCAGCTGTAGTAGGAGTGCAGAAAGGCCTAAGTCTTCTAGCAATCTTCTCTTGTCGAACTGCAGACTTAGAGAGTCCCTAGCGCCCGATATATCTGTCCAGGAAGCGCCAGCTGCTTCCCGGTTCTTCCGAGGCTGATAGGCACGAAGCTCTGGAGAGGACACAAAGATAGTGAGCTTTAAGGCGGGTTAGTTGCGCAGAACCTGCCAGGCCTCAGGGCTTGGCCTGGGAGGTACTCTTCTTGGTGAAGCAAGACTTCTACCCACCCTTCTGGCTGCTGGGGTCTCCCCCTGCAGCTCAGGCTCCCCAGCCGCAGGCTCTCGGGCGGGCTTGGCTGGGGCGCTGGGGCACGCAGCGCTGAGCGTTTGTCGCTGCGGCCTGGCTGGCGGGCCCTGAGGGGCGCGGGGTCGCAGGCCGGCCTGCAGGGCTTTGTGCCGCTCACTCCCGGGTGTGCGTGAGGTGCAGAGCATCCAAATTGACACCATATGTTTTCCTATTAGATGCTTCGCGGTAGAATTCTAGGCGCATAATCATCGCCACTGGGCGAGAGCGCCAGCCGTCCCTAGGGATGGGACACAATGATTGAGGCTTAACCCCTGAAGGGGAACTTAGAGCAGCGTTTCCTTGCTGCCATTTCGATGCCGGCCGGGGCAGACCTGGCCCTGGCGTCTCCTGGGCAAGGTTTCTGCAGAAGTGGCGGGCGCGTTATTTTTTTGCAATGGGTGGGGAAAGAAGGAGGAAGGTCTAGGATTAAGGCGGCTTCACATGCTTTGGCATTCGTAGATTGGGAATTGAGGCCGTGCGTGAAGTTTGGAAAGTCTTTCTCGGTCTCTCTCTGGGACAGCCTTTCTCTTTCCCGGAAGGCTCACTTTGCACAAAGGGGAGGCTCCGTAGCTGGGGTGGCAGATGGGTCCTGCGAGGCAAAGAAGACATTAAAGGGAATTTAGGAGAAACCAGAAGCGCAGACTAGGCCTTGCTCTGTTGGCGAAGCAGTGTCCCTGCGATGTCCCTGCTCGCGCTGGGCCGGCCAGAGCTGAGATCCCCCAAACGCCTGTCACTTCTCATCGAGTTGAGGCTCCGGGCCCCCCTTCTCAGTGAAGGCCCCCACCGCCCCAAGCCTTTGGCTACCCTGAAAATGCGACTCCCCTTGAAGGGGAAACGAGTGCAGTTCAATCTCGTCTGAGTGATCTACAAATAGGGACGGAAAGGGTCGTTTTATCACGGACCCGTTTGTCGTGACGATGCAATTTCCCGGAGCGGAGCACTGTCACAAAGTGACAAGGCTGCCACAAGCGCCCCGACTGATCTTTTCAATTAGCCTTCCATGCATGATCCGGAGCGACTTCCGCCTATTTCCAGAAATTAAGCTCAAACTTGACGTGCAGCTAGTTTTATTTTAAAGACAAATGTCAGAGAGGCTCATCATATTTTCCCCCCTCTTCTATATTTGGAGCTTATTTATTGCTAAGAAGCTCAAGCTCCTGGAGTCAATTTATCAGAGGCTCCAAGGAGAAGAGAGGAGAGGAGAGGAGAGGAGAAGAGCGCTGAGCAGGGAGCCACGTCTTCTCCTGGAAGGGCTGCTCTCTAGAGCCGGGGCTGCAGGTTGGAGATTTTTAACAAAGTGGAAACTGGCAGTTGGCTGTATTTGTGAGCCTGTGGTTTCTGGGGAGGGAGCTACAGAGAGGTGTTAACTACTTCCTATTCTTTAAGATTAGACAAAGGGGCAAGGTTGTGAGATCAGGTAAAGGAGGGATAGGGGACACTGTGGTGTGGTCTTTTCCTTTTCGCTTTTTGAGTTTTGCCAATATCTGTCCTTGGCTGTGGGGAGGGCCGAGATCAGCAGCGGAAGTAAAGCGAGCTGTGGCGGCTGCGGAGCAGACTCAAAGCTCCGGCCCCACTGCGGCAGCCGGACTACTTTGTGGTTGGAGCATTTCTGGGTCTCTGACCCTCACGCCCGCAGTGGAAGCGCTGAAACCTAGGTTGGGGTTCACTAGCCACAGATTTGGTGTTCTAGGGCTTCTCTACTCCTTCCCTTTCTCTTCTACATATGCGTTTTTAACCCCAGTGCTTGTGCGGTGCCTTCGCCAGAGTTGGAGTGTGACAACAAACGTTTCTGGACTGAGCGTGCACGGGAGCGCTGAAGGGCTCTGGGATTTGCTCTCACAGTTCCAACAATGCAGAGAGCTTGGAGATTCAGTGTGGGTTCTGTAGAACCACGGTTTGCCATGACACTCAGGAGAGATCTTGGGGAGGGTATTTTTAGAGCCAGTTGTTTGTACTTTGTCGGTTCAGAGGCTGGCTGGGGTGCTTATGAAGAGGGGCAGTCGGCTGGGGGCACTGCTGGGGTGATGGCAATAGTGAGGTACGTGTGTTCTTGCTCGTCGGCATGTGTCTACCTGTTTGGTGTTTCTGCAGTCCAGTGGGCAAGAGCACGGCTGTGTTTGGGGCTGGGTTGTCCGATGCCCCGCATGGCTGCGTGGTCCTGTTGTTTTTTGATCGATAGCAGGGACCTGATCACCGAGGTTGGCAAGGGTTGGCCGGGAGCTGAGGATGCACTGTGGTTGTTTTCTCCTCCTCCTCCTCTTTCTCTTTACTCCTTCTCCTCGCCTCGCCTCCCTTTCCTCAGGTCACAGCGGAGTGAATCAGCTCGGTGGTGTCTTTGTCAACGGGCGGCCACTGCCGGACTCCACCCGGCAGAAGATCGTAGAGCTAGCTCACAGCGGGGCCCGGCCGTGCGACATTTCCCGAATTCTGCAGGTGATCCTCCCGGCGCCGCCCCACTCGCCGCCCCCGCGGCCCTCCACTTTCAACGCCCTCTCTTCATTTCTTACTGTAAACGCTGCTAATTATGGACCCCCCACCCTCACCCAGCCACCCCAGTCCCCACCCCACTCCCCTGTCTTCCCGCTTTCCCCTCTCCTTCCACCATCCTTCCCTATCTCTTTCAACGTGGGTCAGTCACATAAGATAACTCATCTGCTTAAGAAAAAAAAAATGTGTGTGAATTAAAACAAAACCTTTCTCCTTTCATTTGGTAAAAACCTTAATTGTGGTAACAGTCTGTGAACTATATAAGCTGAGTTTTACAAAACCAGCATAATGTTCCCTTCTCTCTCATTCCATGCTTAACTCAGATTTCGAGAGATGTTTGCATTCTTCGTCTTCATGAAGAATATCTATTGATTTTAAAAAGGCAAATGCTATTTATCTCCCTCCCTAAGTCACATTTACTCAATTGGGTATATTTTTAAAGGAAATATAAGTTAAAAATCAGTTTATTGTCCCCTTTTGCTTATAAAAACATAACACCGCTTTATGCAAGATCAGCACAAAAAAAATTAATCTGACTTCGTTTTGATGCATCTTCAGCCAGTGTTTAAGAAAACAATTTTTTTAAAAAAACTTTTAAATTAGTTTTTTTTTTAGTTCAAACTGTTTGAAAGTATCATCATATTTGTAGTTTTTAGGGCTACAAATGTAATTTTTAAAAAAGCTCTCTACAGTAAGTTCTCATACCATTGAAGGTATATTTTTGTGTTATAGACCCATGCAGATGCAAAAGTCCAAGTGCTGGACAATCAAAACGTAAGCTTGTCATTGTTTAATGCATACTTAAACAATTTTATTTTTGTCTTGAAATTATTAATAATGTGGTTTTCTGTCCACTTCCCCTGTGCAGGTGTCCAACGGATGTGTGAGTAAAATTCTGGGCAGGTATTACGAGACTGGCTCCATCAGACCCAGGGCAATCGGTGGTAGTAAGCCAAGAGTAGCGACTCCAGAAGTTGTAAGCAAAATAGCCCAGTATAAGCGGGAGTGCCCGTCCATCTTTGCTTGGGAAATCCGAGACAGATTACTGTCCGAGGGGGTCTGTACCAACGATAACATACCAAGTGTAAGTTCACTGAGAACACCCCCTCCCCAAGTTCTGTGCTGTCCTCTTTACCATACTTTCTTCACTTCCTCCTACTCTCCTCCCTACTGCTGTCTTTATGTCTTTATCTCCTCCCTGCTTTATGTGCGTCTCCTGTATCTGGGGCTATTGAGAGGAGCATCCTGACTTTTTTTTGACTTTGTGGAAAATGAGAGTCTAGTGGGGGGAGTTGTTCACCTTATTTGCATGCTGCAAAGTAGAGGGCAGAGGCACCCAGGGAAAGGGACTTGAATCAAGAAGGAAAATGAAAATGAAAACCAGATTCTAACCTCTTCCAAATCCGCTTACCTGAACCTTCCTTCAGGTGTCAAACATCCATTTCTGCTGTAATATAAAAAGATAAAGTGAAAAAAAGATCTAAACCAAGTCTAAATATTTTTTTTTTTTTTTTTGGAAATCTTTTAACAAAGCAAAGCAGCCATGTGAGTTAGGTCACCAGAGACACTGAGCAATGGTGAATGACCACCTTCCCTTCTCTAATTCAGACCCAACCCAGTTTCCATGCCCAAAGCGATGGCTGTCATTCTGTCCACTATGTCCCTGTAAATCCGCCCACTGTCCCAGGATGGCCAGGAGTTTTTAAAAAACATGTTAAGAGTTTTTTAAGGGGGTGGGAGTGCTAAGAAGGGGACTTAATACAGGGCAACCCTGTCTTTAGGAGACACTACCATTTGGTTTGATTTTGGTTTAATTTGCAGGTGTCATCAATAAACAGAGTTCTTCGCAACCTGGCTAGCGAAAAGCAACAGATGGGCGCAGACGGCATGTATGATAAACTAAGGATGTTGAACGGGCAGACCGGAAGCTGGGGCACCCGCCCGGGTTGGTATCCGGGGACTTCGGTGCCAGGGCAACCTACCCAAGGTAAAAACCCAAGTATCCATCATCTAAACTCTCTGTATATGCAGCCAATTCTATTCTCCCCCAACCATTCCCTTTCTCAGCCTCTGTGCTTGGAGCATGTAGTAGGGGGACTTTTCAAAGGCTTGGGATATATTGGCTTGCACTGTATGTAGGTGATGTTTGTTCAGCCATCTGGTTGGCCTGGAAGTGTAAGCGTTGTTTGTATATAACAGGAGTGGTATGGATGTGGCTGGTGTGTGTGCGCGTGTGTGTGTATAAGAGCTAGCTGCGTGGTACCCTATTCAAATTTGCCATTAAAATGCATGGAGAGCCCCCTTGCTGTAGAAGTGTGACAAGTTAACACATTGACAGACTGCGAGGTAAACACAATTGTATCATTTTGCTTTTTTGCCATAATTGACAAATTATGCTACTATGAGTAGGGTGCATATGAGAGAAGGTGAGCAGAGAGATGCAGCGCCCAGTGGATGTTGGGACACTGGAAGTGGTGGTGTCCCAACTAAAACAACCCCCTACCATCCCCACTCTTAACCCCTCCACCCTGCTAGACCCCCAGTTCTCACTCTCTGTGGGTGGTGACTGCTCAGAAGGGTGGAGTGAGGATACTGTGAGCCGGCTTGTGGGGTGCTGGGGCTGGGAGGAGAGATGGGATCTAGACCATCCCAGCATCCATGAGAAGGGATGGAGGAAGAGGAGCAGATAAGGGTGGGATGGGGCGTATTGGCTCTACCCTCCCCAGTACACCGAGGTAGCTTGGTCAAGAATAGGAAACAGTTTACTCCGAAGATTAATCGGTATTTGTTGTCCTTGTGACAAGGAGATAATATGTGGGATAATGGGATGTGGCGTCTCACTCCCTGGAGCACGATGAAGCCTGGGGGCCTCGGGTGGGGGGTGGCAGCTCAGGGGACGCCGATGGGGCTGCCCGCGTGTCCTTGCGCTCTCGGACCCGCTCCCGTGCCCCACGCCTCCACCGAGCCGGGCTAGAGAAGGGAAAATCGGTAACAGTATGCGAAATATCTGGTACAAAGGATGCTTCTGTCACTCGCAAGAATTTGTTATGGGAACAATCCTGTCGCTCTGTAATTGCTCATTAGAGAACGTTTTGTTTCTCATTAAGGCGACATGAATAAGCGTCTAGTTGAAGGAGACAGCTGTAGAAATGTTCCACAAGAGACCTCTGGACACGATTCGGCACCAATTGCCAATTAGACATGTCAGTTTTAAGAGCAGAAAACAATATAGGACGGACACTGGGAAGATAGGGAGCAAAGCGCTCGCCCCGGCTTTCCCAGCGTGGCGGCTCGTCAGCAGAGGCCTCCTGACCCGCTGGGCCTGAGCTCCCCTGGGCGCCCCCGCCCGCCTGCTCAGCCGCCCCAAACCCAGGCCTCCCGGGGCACTTTGGGCGTGCCTGAGAAGGTGCTGCCTCCAACCGGGCCACAGGCCTAGGGCCACTCCAGCCTCTGATGAGGAAGAGGGAGTGACAGGCTGAGTGTAGACCAACACACCCTGACCTACCTTTGAAACTATAGGATTCCGCATACACATCCCGGACACACCCAAGTGACACTGCACTTCGCACTTCCCAGCGCCCGCCCGCCAGCCCCAGCAATCTGAGACCGGGGTGACCCCTCCCCTCGTGGAGTCTAGCTGACTGGGTCCAAGAAGACTTGAGGAAGTCATGGGTCTCATTGGCTGGGTCTGGGAGGGCTAAACCCTAAGCCTCCACGTCCTGGCCCTCTCGGTGCGAGGGCTCACAGTAGTAGCTTGGGGTCTGGAGCATGGACAACCCCCTCCTGCTTCCCCGAGCCCAGGCAGAAGCCGAGGACTGCAGCTTTGCCAGCCTCACGGCTTGCACCAGAGGCTGTGCGGGATCGGGCAGCTATTCGTCCCGGGAGCGTGAGGGCGGGAGGGGAGAGCCTAACTGCAAGGACCTGCTCGCGATGGTTGGGGCAGGAGGTGGCGCTCATTCAGGGGCTTTGAACTTTTCGGCCTCACCGAACTGCCAGTCTCCACTCCGCCCGCGAAAAACCCCACTTCGATGCCTCGTCGCGGGGCATGGACCGCCGCCCCCGCTGCGTGGCGAGCATGTGCGGTGCGCGCCCAGCGTGGAAGCCTCGCGTGGGCGCCACGGGGCGCTCGTGGCGCGCTTTGGCTGACAGGTCCCGGGAATCCTCAGACTTTTTGGCGCTAAGAAGGCCCCCCTCCCTCCCTAGACGCCTTTCCCAGGCCGGGAAGCTGTTTTGGGGATTTTAAAGAGTCCATTACTCCGAAAGCATAAGGCGAGGTTAGGTCTCAGAGGGAGACAAATATGGTTTCCATCTGATCAATGCCACACCGCAGTGAATAAAATCGTGACGACGTGGGCTGACAACAAGAGACAACTCTATCCAGCCCCAATTCTCCAGCGATTTGGTGGTTTTAGGGATCTCGGAGACACTTTTTCTTATCTCCTCCCCTCCCCCACCCCCCATAATACCCAGGCCCTCTATAGGATTTAGTCAGTCTCTTTTTCAACAGATGCTACAATGTTTTGATCCGCGCTCCCGAGCTGAAAAGGTGCCGCAACCGGGTTGCTATCTTTTCTTGCTTGTTTTCCGCCTCACTGATTAAGACACTAAGAAACTAAGGAATGATTTTATTTCCCAGCGTCCTCCCCCCCCCCCCGCCCCCTTCTCCGTCTCTCTCTCTTCTCCTTCTTCCAGGAAACAAATCCTATCCCC
>CM053510.1:18856000-18883500 GCA_028627145.1 Eidolon dupreanum
CCCCCCCCACACACACCAGCCCCATCCCTATCGACCCTCCCTGCCTCCCCCTACCCCCTGCCCTGGCCCCCCATCCACCCTCTATCCCCCAGCCAAGCGCCCTAAATAGCATTGAGGCGCCCGCTCTTCGGACAGTGATTAATGATAGCGGAGCAGAGGGGTTAACACACTTCACTGAAAAGTCTGTTGACTGGGCTTCTTGTAACACAATGTGGCCCGCTGCACGCCTCAAGAGAATCCTTTTGTTGTCCGCGCTCATTGTGGCCTCAAAATTCTGCCCACGAAAGTTTGCCAACGCTCCTGCCCCAGGAGTTTAATAGTTTCCCTTACTCACGGGGCATTGTGCGGAGCTGAAAAGCAGCCCCTCTCTATTCAAGTGTTGGTGGTCATCTCAATAGATCTCCAAGGGCCCATATGGTGGCCAGTGCTGATGAATCCGCCTGTTTAAATGGGGAAGAAAGTTGGGGTTTTAAAACATTTCAAAGTTCCTGAAAAGATCCCACTAGATCCTGTCACAATTCCCTGAACTCTTTGAAGGCTCTGCCTATTGTCTCCTGGTTATAAATGATATTCCTGGCCAAGTCGATTCCCACCAAGGCCCCCTAGAGGCCCCTCCCCTCCACTGGCCAAGTTTCTAGGATGGGGGTGGGGCAGCCCCTGTTGGTATCCCTTGGGCACCTCAGGACCCAGGACCCAGCTTTCAGTCCCAGTCAGGGCTGAGTGCTTGCCTTCAGACAGGCTATGGCCTCATGAGTGAGGAGCAAAACAAGAGACAGCTAGCCCAAGTGCACATTTTGCCCTCTTAACAGCAAAGGAAAACAATAAAACTTTACCCTGTTTAATGATAGAAATTACATTAAAAGTGGTGGAAATGCCCTAATTAAAAATGTACCACTTAAATGATATGCCAAGGATTCAGCTGCAGCATAGCATATTTAGCTAGTTAGTGAACTCTCTACTATTTCTTTTTTAAAATTACACGTTAAAAATTTAAAAGAAATCTTACTTTTCTCTGGTGCAACACATTACAAAGAATGGACAGTCCTTTTATCTAAATATAAAATTCCATTTTCAGCAATTATAGCCTGTTCTTGGTGATGATATAATTACAGCTGTGCTCGTAATAGGTGTCAAGGCAAAGCACACTCATACAATAGTTGAATAAAACTGCAGAACAATGCGAGCACTTCTAAATTCACAACCTTTAAAATGAAATTGACTGTGCAGAATTCAAATAAAAACTAGATAAATATTTTTTTAAAAAGATTACAAGCTTGGTTTGGTTTCTTAATAGCATTTTCTACAAACCTATCAACATCTAATTGATTAGATAGGAATTACTGATTATAGATCAGCTGAAATCTTGAACATCACTCTTCTATTTTCCCAACACAGCCATAGGTAAATAAATTCTGTAGGGAACGGGAACTAGGTGAGGCATTTGGAGAGTCAAGGTTAGTTACGAAAGATCATTTTAATTGGAAACATCAGCACTTATTTTGTCATTTAAGAAATGCTCTCATCTTGATAAAAAAAAAAAAGAAAAAGAAACAAAGGAAAAAATGGTGGTCAGGTAAGTATGCCACTAATGTCTTTTATTAAAAGGGGACAGTTATTTTGGGAGTGTTTTGGTAAGACTGAATATACTGCTCCTGGAGTTTATAGCTATGCCAGACCACTTTTGGAGGCCCTAAGTTATTCCAAATTTTTCATACTGTCCATTCTTTTTGTTCCAGATGGCTGCCAGCAACAGGAAGGAGGGGGAGAGAATACCAACTCCATTAGTTCCAACGGAGAAGATTCAGATGAGGCCCAAATGCGACTTCAGCTGAAGCGGAAGCTGCAAAGAAATAGAACATCCTTTACCCAAGAGCAAATTGAGGCCCTGGAGAAAGGTGATGGAGTTTTTCAAAGTAGAGAAGCAGTAAATCAAAGTAAAGCCACATCTTCAGTACAAAGAGCTAAATTTAGCCAGGGCCCTTTGCATAGATGACCAAAAAGATTTTTTTTTTCTTTTTTCTTTCTGTCTGTCTCTCTGTCTGTCTCTGTCTCTGTCTTTCGGTTTCTGTCTTGTCATCTTTCTGGCTCTGTCTGTCTGTCTGTCTCTTCTTCTGGGCATCTTTTCAGTGCATGTTTTTTTCATATACCAGTAATTCAAAGACTAAAGTCTAACTTCTCATAAAGAAAAAATGATGATTTGGCTAATCTGGGCCACAGAAGCATACCTGAATGAATGTCACTTCAAAGAAACTTTAACTTGGTGTGACAGTTGTTCTAAGTACAGTTGATGTTAATAGTAGTAGCATTTTAAAGGGGATGGGTCGGAGATGCTGGAAGTTGGGAGGTGGGAACCAGCTTGATCCAGAGCTTGGTCAACACGTTATGTGTAGTTCTGGCACAAATTCAGTTTACTCTTTCAGAGTTTGAGAGAACCCACTATCCAGATGTGTTTGCCCGAGAAAGACTAGCAGCCAAAATAGATCTACCTGAAGCAAGAATACAGGTACCCAGGGACTGTGTGGTTTCATGTTTTGCGATTCAGACCATTTGCCTTTTCTAGAGACCAAGGTGCTTCTAATAAATGCCATTTGTTTAAGTAAATAATAACAGATACAGTATGCTAAGTACCTTGGCACCTTTGGGGGAGGCAGAAGAAGTGCCAAGGGTGGGGTTGAACTGGGAATGGGCACAGGGCTAACTTGTTCCGTCTGATTTCCAGGTATGGTTTTCTAATCGAAGGGCTAAATGGAGAAGAGAAGAAAAACTGAGGAATCAGAGAAGACAGGCCAGCAACACACCTAGTCATATTCCCATCAGCAGCAGTTTCAGCACCAGTGTCTACCAACCGATCCCACAACCCACCACGCCTGGTAACTTGAAACATTAATACTACTAAGAAGATATGTGTTTGGGCATTTTTGCCCTCGGCTCTGACTCTTAACCATGACTGTTCATTATATCTCCTTTTCTGCAGTTTCCTCCTTCACCTCTGGCTCCATGTTGGGCCGAACAGACACAGCCCTCACCAACACGTACAGCGCTCTGCCGCCCATGCCCAGCTTCACCATGGCGAATAACCTGCCTATGCAAGTAAGTGAGGCCCGTGGCCGCCTGCTTAGCAGGTGCATGGTAGAGGAAGTGAAGAGTGGGCCGGGGTCTGTAGACGTCACTGGCTGTGTGTGTCCCCCTTGGGATCCTTTCTCACTACAGTGATTGGCTTGGCCAGTCAAGTCTGAGATGAAAACAGTCGATCCAGTCTTTGAGTTGATTGATTGATTCATGCCCTTAAAAAAAAATTAAAAACCTGATGTTCAGTCAAGTTAATCTGCCTTTTGCTCACCGAGAATGTTAGCTTGATAATGATGGGTGGGAATGGGGCATGTTTTCGGTATCAGTGAAACCTGTACCAGAAAATGGAAATCATGATGGCAACGTATGATAGTAAAGGGGTTGTACATGAAATTTGGGTTTATATTAATGTGTTCACATTAATAGAAATATAATCTGTATAGGAATTTTGGACATTATTTAGGGTATATGTGATAAACTAGTGTGGAATTCATATTTGCATAATGGGGTACACTTAATAGAGAAGAACAGCTACATCTTGTAATAAAAAAAGAAATAGAAGGGATTTGCCAGAAATTTTGTGTCTCTTTGGTGTGAATAATGTGATGAGTTTGTGGCATTCCGACCTACCTGGGTTGATACTAGTCACTTGTTACAACAACCTTCCCCTACTTTCAGTTCTGTCCCAAATATTTATCAGCCCCTACATGTGCTAGGCCCTGTACCAGGCTAACCCTTTATGATGGAAGTTGGATAACGCAGGTGGGGTGTACTAGAACTTTGGAGCTGGATGGACTCTTGATGAGGGGAGAAATTGGTCTTCTGGGAGGAACTTCTGGCAGTGACTTTCCTAGGACTCCTGTTCGTGCAACAATTAGAGATGCCGGATGGTGTGAGATTGGCCAGCAAGAGCCCCTGCCGGAAACAGTTCTGGGGTTACACTGATTGCTTATTCTCCACTGAACATCTTTTGCTTGATTTCTAATCTAAATAACAGCAAAATAAATGTTTCACAGTCTTCAGACTAATATAGGAGCAGCTAGATAAGCAACTTCAGAGGAATTATTCTCATGTTTATTTTTATTGCATCTGGATATTATTGGCCATAGTACAATTAATGTAAATTAGGGGATTAACAGCCCATTAGTTGGTGTTGCGACAACTGCCTTGGAATTTTCCAGAAGTCAGATTGCCTAGAGGAAGTGGTTTTGGGAATTAGAAACAAATGCAAGCTGAAATTCTGACAGGGCCCTCAAGGCCTGCTTGCCTCTTTGAGCTTGATTGTAGCAGTCATCTTCTGATTTTAGTAAGGCCACCGAGTGTCTTGTTCAGTTTTGTAAATTGTAACATCTAGGTTTCTGTGAACATAAATATGTATATGAGAAAACAATTAGAAACGATTAAATAGATGCTGCTTTCTATTAGGGTTGTTTCAACATATAGACTGGTATGGGATCAATTTATTTTCCTGACTTTTAAAAATTACACAACTTATATAATTCAAAATGTACATACATTCATAAAGCATAAAAATAAATATTACCAATGATTCTACTCTTCAGAGAAAATTACTCTTTGAATTTTGGAGCTGGGGGGAGGCTAGAATGTTGGGGGGCGGCTCATCCATCCGTCCATTAATTCATCCTGTTGATCAAAATCTTCAACCACTTTACAAAGAGGGGTATCCTCCTCTGAATCTTCTCAATGTCATGCCCTCTGAGAATGTGGATCTTGAAATTTTTAGCATTTCTGCGGTTGGCAGAGCAGACAGAGTAGTGCTATCATCTCCATTGTTCCTGACGTTATGCTTCTGTTAATTCATCCCAAACTGCCTGCCCTGGCATAGCCCCATGAGAGCTCATGAAGGGTTTTGTCCCAGCTCTGTATATTTCTTATTTAGTTAGGAAGAAGGTTTATCTCCTTAATAACACCATTCCAAACATTTAGAGGGTAGCAACACAATTTTATGGGTAAAACCCAATCTAGATTTTTGGGTCCGTCAGGAAGTCACAGCTAATTCATAGGATGGGGCTAGGTATTTACTGACACTTCTGACCACTTTAATCTGAGATCATGACTGATCAGCCTCTTCAAAGAATCTTTAATCCCATAAATCCAGCCATGAAAGTCTCCCAAGTTCCCTAAACCAAATTTTACAGAGAACTTCCACTTCTCTGTCCTAAAACCTGAGATGTGGGATTCAGGGGTAACTGGATTCCCAAATAGATTGGATTTGTAGGAGAGGGAATGTGTTTCAATGGAAGTCCTCATGCTATTCCTTCTCTAAAGATGCCAGCAGAGGTTTGAAGATTAAAATAGACAAAAACTCTATTAATTTTATGGATAGTGCTAAGCACGTAGCTGGACAATTGTCTGAATTTATAGTACTTTTAGGAGTTCGGTGCGTAGGCAACTTTAGCAGTGGCCACTGGAAGGACTGGTTGGAGGGTTGGAGGCCTGACCTTAGTTATCACATGGAATTCCAGTACTTTACATGAGGACATCTGCAATGGTCAGACTCACTGGCAGGGTTCCTGGGGAGAAGGGAGCTAGGGGATGGGGCTGTGTGATGTGCTTCTCAGTAACCACAGGTTTGCCTTCTCCTCTCAGCCCCCAGTCCCCAGCCAGACCTCCTCGTACTCCTGCATGCTGCCTACCAGCCCTTCGGTGAATGGGCGGAGTTATGATACCTACACCCCCCCACATATGCAGACACACATGAACAGTCAGCCAATGGGCACCTCGGGCACCACTTCCACAGGTGAGCCACCGCTTTCCACAGGCTGCACAGAGGTGGCCTTCAGAGCTTCTTTTGCCAGGTCATCTCCCTTCACTCACAGTTTACATAAAAACAACCTCCCTGCTTTGTGTGGTAATGTGTTTAACTCTTTGTTGCTTGTTCCTCTGGGGAAAATTGATTGAAAAGGGAAATTCAGCCAAGCTAGTTAGAAACTTGACACCAGACAGACAAAAAGCAAAGTCTTTTTTCCTGAATTCGGTCACAGAAGTTGTATATGAAAACATGACCTGAGACTGTAAGTTTTCTGAGGAGAGATTATTAGTCAATTTCAACAGTGAGGGCCCCCTGAGCTGCATGGTGAGTGCTTATTGGAAGACTTCTCACCCTCCTAGCTCCTCTATACTTCTCATTGCAGCTGATGAAATACCACGTGGAATTTCAGAGATCATTTTATCGCTAAAGTTCTAAACATACAAAGAAAAGGAGGTTTTTTTTTTTCTTTTGGGTGGGGAATGTGGGATGTGTAAAAATGTCATCTGGCTTCTGAAGGTGCTACTTTTGTTTGTAACACTTGAAAATACATACTTTTTAAATATAGTTAAAATGTTAGAAAGCATTAGATTTTTTTTTAAACCTGTGCATTCATACTCCATGCTTGTCTCTCGAAGAGAATATCTATCTACATGGTTATTTCTTTCATCCACTTCTAGGACTCATTTCCCCTGGTGTGTCAGTTCCAGTTCAAGTTCCTGGAAGTGAACCTGATATGTCTCAATATTGGCCAAGATTACAGTAAAAAAAGAGAGAGAAAGAATATATTGTGTTAATTCAGTCAGTGACTATGTGGACACAACATTTGGGCGTTCAGGAAGGAAAGAAAGATGGCTGTTAGAAGCACTTCAGTCCTGCAATTGTGTCCTGTATTGCACCACGGGGGAATGAACTTGAAACAAGGACCTTTGTATACAGAAGGCACGATATCAGTTGGAACAAATCTTCATTTTGGTATCCAAACTTTTATTCATTTTGGTGTATTATTTGTAAATGGGCATTTGTATGTTATAATGAAAAAAAGAACAACGTAGACTGGATGGATGTTTGATCTGTTTTGGTCATGAAGTTGTTTTTTTTTTTTTTTTTAAAAGGAAACCATGATCAACAAACTTTGTCACGAATTTAAGAGTTTTATCAAGATATATCGAATACTTCTACCCATCTGATCATAGTTTATGGACTGAGGTTCCAAGTTTGTATCATTCCTTTGCATATAATTAAACCTGGAACAACATGCACTAGATTTATGTAAGAAATATCTGTTGGTTTTCCAAAGGTTGTTAACAGATGAAGTTTATGTGCAAAAAAGGGTAAGATATAAATTCAAGGAAGAAAAAAGTTGATAGCTAAAAGGTAGAGTGTGTCTTCGATATAATCCAATTTGTTTTATGTCAAAATGTAAGTATTTGTCTTCCCTAGAAATCCTCAGAATGATTTCTATAATAAAGTTAATTTCATTTATATTTGACAAGAATACTCTATAGATGTTTTATACACATTTTCATGCAATCATACGTTTCTTTTTTGGCCAGCAAAAAGTTAATTGTTCTTAGATATAGTTGTATTACTGTTCACAGTCCAATCATTTTGTGCATCTAGAATTCATTCCTAATCAATTAAAAGTGCTTGCAAGAGTTTTAAACTTAAGTGTTTTGAAGTTGTTCACAACCACATATCAAAATTAACCATTGTTGATTGTAAAAACCATGCCAAAGCCTTTGTATTTCCTTTATTATACTATTTTCTTTTTAACCTTATAGTGTGGTGTTACAAATTTTGTTTTGTTTTGGTTACTTTCATATGTACTCTATTTTAAATCCTGACGATCCTTAAAGAAATAATTCTTATAGCTATTATAAATCAGAAATGAGTTAGAAAAAATTTCCACTTAAAGCTGTGTGTAAATCTGTGCCCATTTATACCCACAACATACATATAAAATGGTAATACTTCTCAGCCATTTAATTCAAGAGCTCAAAGTCTAGAAATCATTTAAAAATGCAACAAGCTATTAACTAGGAATTGTCTTTTGAATTAGGGCTGGCATTTTCAATCTGGGCAGATTTCCATTGTCAGCCTATTTCAACAGCGATTTCACTGAAGTATATTCAAAAGTAGATTTCTTCTACAAGACTCTCTGAAAGCTGTTGCCTTTCTCAAATAGGCTCTCTCCCTTTTCTGTCTCCCTCCCCTTTGCACAAGAGGCATCATTTCCCATTGAACCACTACAGCTGTTCCCATTTGAATCTCGCTTTCTGTGCGGTTGTGGATGGTTGGAGGGTGGAGGGGGGATGTTGCATGTCAAGGAATAATGAGCACAGACACATCAACAGACAACAACAAAGCAGACTGTGACTGGCCGGTGGGAGTTAAAGGCCTTCAGTCGTTGGGAGCTTAAGCCAAACATTCCCAAATCTATGAAGCAGGGCCCATTGTTGGTCAGTTGTTATTTGCAGTGAAGCACAGATCTGATCATGTTTAAAGTGGCAGCACGCAGGGCAGGAGTGCTCGAGCCCAAGCAAAGGATGGAAAAAAAAAATGAGCCTTTGTTGGGTGAAAAAAAGCCTGTCTGAGACTTTTATTTCTGTCTGTTCTGAGCAACACGTAAGTCAATATAGATAAGTTTTCTTCTGCAAACTTCAGTCAAAGGCTGGGGATTCTGGCAGTCTAGATTAAATGCTTGCACAGGCAGAAACCTCTAGGGACAAAGAGACATCCACTAAATTGCACTCTTATTTTTTTGATTTGTTTTTAATTCCCAAAGGCAAATGATCAGAAATATAGAAATTAATTGGAGGCTTTGAAAAATAACCTAGCTCAACATCTACTATTTTCTAGTTAAGGAATTACTTGTGAACAGATAATTGTGATTCATCTCTCTGGCATGCTATATGTTAATACTTTTATTCCACTAGAGTTGCTGCACATTTAGAGATACCGTCCTAGGTTGATTGCAGTTTTTATATGTGCATGTAGTTTGACTCAATGTCAGCCTGCACTGCATGCTTGCTTGCACACTTCTTCAGTGGAGTGTGTACACATATGTACTGTTCGTACAGTTGCCCACACAGATATTTCTACCTCCTGACATTTTGCAGCCTCTCTTCCCTGAGACTCAAGAGCCCAGGGAACTGCCGGAGAAGGACTACTATGTGTGGTGTATGTTGCAGCTGCTGGCTGGCTTACTTCGTCCCTGCAAGAAGAGACAGTTTCCAACCGGCTACGATTTGGGCCAGGGTCCGGCCACCAGTTCTGGCCCACAGCTCTGTTGTGTAGAGACCATAGACTTTGGAGAAATGGGTGTGGCACTTTGGGTGCAGGAGCTGGGGATGGGAGAATGGGAGTGTTGTGGGAACAGAGAGTATGTGTGCACTTGGGCACGTATACGTGTCCTCTGAGGGTCAGGATTTCCAGGACACAGTGGCACAGCTTGGTTTAGTCTGAAGAAGCTGCTGCTCAGCTGCAGAAGCCCTCTGGTCCAGCAGGATGGAACGGCTGCCTTGCCTTCTGCCCTCACCCTGGGGAGATGAGCTGTCCTTCTGAATGGAGCTCCAGGCACTCTCCTGGGGACAGTGTGGCAGGCACTGTGTGGAAGCAGTAGCCAGGAGGTGGCCTTTGCCTCATTGTTGAAATAATTTTTTGTTTATTTATTTACCGATAGACATATTTATATATTTATCAATGGAAACTCTGCGGGGATGCTTTGACATCATCTTCCAGGATGGTGACCGTCCATTTGTGATGTCCTTATTCAAATCACAAGACTAAAAGCTTATGATTTTTCTCCAGACTTGCCTGACTTAGAGAGACCAGGTAAACAGAATTAGAGGTGAATGTTGGACTAAGAAACATGCAAATTACTGAGTGAAAAATGCTTTTTACTCCAAAGATTTTCAGAATATTTTCCATCCAAAGCTGTGCCTCCTAAGTCTTAAATGGTAACCTACTGTCTTTTTTTGATATGGCTCACATGATCATCTTTCTCCTTAAAAATCATAATTAGGTCTCCTAAGATTCATTTATGAAGTATTATTTTAAGATTCAGCTTTGTTTTGTGAATTTTTGTCATTTTAGGATGGAGTCTGTATTCTTATTCTTTTTGCTCTTGACCTCAATGTTAACAAGATTTAAAAAAAAAAAGGCTTTTCTTCTTTGTATAGTGTTTGGCTCACCAAGACCAAACACAAATTATTCCCTTTTTTGTTTTTCAAGAATAAACCTCACCTGTTTTTCTGTTTTGCCTTTTTTTTTCTTTGTTTTGCATCAGTTCTCAATGACTTAACTGCTCAGTTTTAAAGTTGAAAGTATAAGTACTTATAGTATTGCTTAAATTCAATGGTATTGATGGTGACTATCATTGGAAGGCATTAACATGTTTTAGAAATGACATTCATAATGGGCTTAAACAAACGAATACCACCCCCCCCATTTTTCTTTTGTATGTGGGTGCCTGTATCTGATTCTTGAAAATTAAAAGATAGACAAGGAATTGATTGCTGAGTGTGGCTTCCATTTGAAGTAGTTTATTTTGTCTAGTGTTAGTATTTGCAGATCCCAGAGATAAAGATAAAAAATAAATGGAAAGAGAGGAAAAGAAAAGTGGAAATCAGTAGCTACTAAAAAAGAAATTCAGGTCTTAGGACCCCAGCACCTGAGCAGACTGCAGCAGTCAAAATATTTACATCATGTTAAAGAAAGACAAATCTAGTGTAAGAAATGAATACCATAGAGAGTTTTAAAGTTTTAGCAACATTTAAAAGATATGAGACCATTTCAAATACTATGTTTGGCATTGTTACTTTAGAATTTATATCTCGGAGACAAGTTGATAATTGAAAACAAAGCTGTTTTTAGAGTATATTTCATAACTTATCAAAACAGTCTAAATACCTACAATAGTATTATTGGAGATTCATATTTTTATGTAGTAAGTTATTAGCATATGGCTAATTGATAATGTTTCCAGAAGGAAGGAAAACAAATTTTTAGAGTGTTTCTATCAAGAAAAAAATACATCCCTCTTAGGTAGCTTATTTTTATAAAGCCTGCCTAGTGAATCAGAACAAAGCAGTTGCATCTGATTTTGGAAAGCCCAAGTACTATTATTGCTCAGAATGTACTTTTATTGAGTTGGAAAAGTTTTTTTTACGTTTAAAATAAGTTAGGTTCAAATACACATGTTCAATTTTTATAGTTTGCAAAGCATATATTAACTAGTAATTGGCTGTTAATTTTATAGACATGGTAGCCAGTGTAGTAGATCAATGACCTATTAAGTATTTTTGACAAGCAATTTACATATCTGATGACCTCACATTTCCTTTTCAGAGTCAAATGCTATGTAATTGTTCCGTGTGTGTTTGTATGAAATGAGTCACAACACGGTAAGAAAAAGGTTAGAGTTATTAAAATAATAACCCAACTAAAATATTCATTTGAATTTATTCAGGTTATTCATAATGCTTTCAAAAGAAAAAGCAAAGCTTTTGTGGAGTACCTGCACGTTATTTATTATCCATGGACTAAATTGAATTTTTTTTTGCAGTTGCTTTAAATTTTAAAAGCACCTGTACTTAATATAAAAGTCCTTTAATTTTAACTGACAGATCAATTCTGAAACTTTATTTTGAAAAGAAAATGGGGAAGAATTTGTCTTTCGAATTAAAAGAAGTGAAAAAAATAAACCAGACATTCTAAAAAAATAGAAGAAACCTGATTTTTAGTACTAATGAAATAGCAGGTGACAAAATAGTTGTCTTTTTGATTTTGATCACAAAAAATAAACTGGTAGTGACAGGATATGATGGAGAGATTTGACATCCTGGCAAATCACTGTCATTGATTCAATTATTCTAATTCTGAATAAAAGCTGTATACAGTATGTGTTTATGCTACAGTGGGTTTTTTTTTTAAGTGACTGACATTCATCATATTGGTTAGACAGTTTAAAAACCTTGTCTTTGTTTTCTACAATGTTGTCAAGAACAAATAAAGTGTAATTTGTGGTATATTAAAAGCAAACTGCTTAAAATGTTAGTTATAACTACTTCAAAATATTCTAACATTTTCAAAAATGTGTTTTGGAAATTCAGTTTCTCCTAAAGAATGTTAAACAGCTTTTTAAAAATTGAAACAAATATGCAAGTTACTTTTGAAATTGTTTTTTGTCTACTATTTGTCAAAATCTTTCAGAAGATGGAACTATGATTCAAAAAACTAGTGTTTTATATGAAAAGTAGCTCAGTATGCTATATACCGCAAAAGATATGTTTATATGATTATAAATGTACATACCCATCCAATTAACAAAGGGTTTACCTGGTGCAGTGAAAATCTGGGTTAGCTTCAGTTTCTTACTTTGTCTCAGACCTACATTCTGTAAAAATCTCTCAATACATGTTTTTTTCCCCCCAGTATCTTAGCATTAACATAGCTGTCAGTTTGAATTTCAATCCTAAATTATGTGTGTTGACATAATTTCATAGTGCTGACTTCAATTGTTTAGGATTTCTAAACAGAAGACCATAAACTTTTTGTATGCTTTCTATCATTTAAGTTCTTTATATTTATTTACTTCTACAGCAGACTAATTATCTTTAATGGAGTCTGAATCCCAAAATATTATTTTGTCTTCATCAACTCGATAACAGGATGCATAAATGCAAATTCATTTCATTATAGTCTTCATATATGAACCAACAAATTTTTCATTCCTTTGAAAAACCTTAGCCTTTTTGGTGGCAAGCGATTTTTTCAAAAATAAAGAGAAAATGTTTTTCACATACAACTTTGACTTTCATAATGCTTTATATGCTACCTGCTGTGACATGTATTTTACCATGAGCTAAGTGCCTTAGCACACGTACACTGGTGACCACTGTAAGGCATCTTGAATTTCTGACGTTTTATTTGCTCTTATTCAAAAATAAAATTACCTATTTTCTTTAGACATAGCATAAAACAAAATTTTTAAATGAAAGTATTTCTGTTGTACTATTTCTGTATAAAAAAGTTGGTTTAAAAATGACGAATGGTGGCCTCATTTTGCAATCCTGTGTTTTTAAAGAATCGGAGGGTCAAATCATTAAGAAAAATATTTACATAAGCCCATTAGCAATCATAATTAGAGTGTCATATAATTCTGCAGGCAGCGACTAAGGAGGAATTGCTAGAAGTCCAGGTGCTTCTTGCCTCCGGCCATCACGCCACAGCCTGGGCCCAGCAGCTTGGCCGATTCTGCCAGATCCTGTCTGCTTGAGCGGCTTGCTGTGTCTGACAAGTCTGGAGGCAAATGCAGTCGCTATGGCAGAAGATTCCAGGAGAAGGAAAGAAACAAGAAAAAAAATTAATTTTGCTTTCATGAGCACACTTCAGGATACAATATTATGCTCTGTTGATCAGCATTTAGTCTTGCATATAAAATTCCTACTAAAACAATTCTTCAGACTGAAGCCCAATATAATCACATCCCAGTGGTACTAGATTTCACAAATTATAGCCATTATGTAAACTGAACCAGGAATCTTAGTGGAACATTTCCAGAGTCTAAACCTAAATGGATTAAGATTTTTCTTATTTAGGTAGAAATAAAAATATGTAAAGGCATAAATAAATGCATAATTGAAAAAAAATTACATAATAATGGCAGGGTCGTTTTTTTTGGCTTTGTTTTTGCCAGGGCTACAAACTGCTATTTTTTAATCGAATATAGCTTTTCAGCAATTATGGATTCCTGCAAATGTCTGTTTTCCTTTGTCTATTAAGTTGACCTGAAGATGATTTGATTGTAAGGTTATACTTTCTCTAGAAACTTGCAATTTTCATAAAAAATATAGACATAAGAAAACAAATTATACCAATAAAAAGGTCAATATTTTTTATATACTTAGATAAGTCAGCTATAACAGCTGTTACAGGTCTTGTAGGTTTGTTTCTACGTATGACGTTGGGTCATGTTTTTCAAAAGTATAGTGTAGCTTTGAACATCTCCCCATCCCAACTGTTTTTCTGCATATACAAGTTGATTTAAGCAGATACAGGCTGATTTAAGCAGTAACTGACCATAATTACAGAACAGTTACTGTAATTAGGGAGAAATATTCATATTGCAAAAGAACTTTTTAGGTTCTCAAAAGGATAGCTATCAAATTCCTCTAACTATTAGTGCTTCCAGCCCACATGATTTGTTTCATAAAAATCCGAACTCAAAGGAACATATCTATTGTGTGAAGCGCAAAGTGGGTGTGGGAGGCTACAGGTAAGCACGCAGGATGGGGCTGTCCACTGATGACTAACCAAAGCCTTGCAGAAGTGAACTCACCTGGAGACAACCTATCTGAAACTCTTCATTTGGAAATCTCCCTTCAAAATGAAAAAAATTGAGATGAGAAAGGGTAGAACCATTTTTTTTTTGTCTAAATATTGTGATCCACAGCATATGTTCTGGCTAGTTTCTTCCTGATAAAAGGCTTATTTGTTATGTAAACACAAGCTGTGCGCAGAGGATCAAAATATTTTAAACCATTAAAAATAATTTATGAAAATATTCTTCCTTGATTTCAGTTTGCCTGTATGTACTTGTTTTTAATGAAAATATATTTAGGATGAAAGACACTATTATACAGATATATGATCAACAAAGATGTCGGAAAGGTCAAGAAATCTTAAGCATCCAAATAGGAATATTCATAAAGTATATTATTCGTTTGTATACTTAGCACTCAGACTGTCACATATTAAGTAGTTAAATGTCTATTTCTTAAACGATAAAAAAAAGCTCTAATAAAGACATATTTGTTTCTCTGTTTTAAACAATTCATTCATTCCTTGACACTCTAGTTTCTTCCACGAAGGATTTCAGGCAGAAATGAAAACATGAAGGGCTCAGGAAACTAAAAGACGCGCATAACTCTGAAGTCTGAAGTTATGAATGTCTCCGGCGTGCTAACTCTATCAATGTTCTTGTGAAAAAGCATGAGGGAAAGAGACAGAAAATTATACGTCTATTTTAATTTAAAGTGTCTTTAAGATCTTGTAGTTACTGCTAATGAGCAAAGGAAAAACAACAAGAATATGTATGATCTGGAGGTTAACTGAAACTTAAAGAAAATTCACCATTAAAAAATGCGTGTGTGCGCTTTTGGTTGGAACCTCACACAGATGATGTCAAATGGTTATTAGGCTGTTTAAGAAATCAACTGGAATCAACAAATATTTAGAATCTACTTGAAGCAAGGCTTTCTGAGAGGATATGTGAACAGAACCCTGTCGCACTCCACCTTTCCTTATAATCCAGTAATACAAATAAGACAAGCGCACAGGTAACCCTCATAGTGGACACTCCAAGTCATGTCTGCAAGAAAGGCAGAGACAAAGCAGAAGTCATGGCCGGGGGAGGGGAGCAGGAGATGGGCTAGGTGTTAGATAATGAACTGGATTCTGACATGCAGAAATGGTGATGTGCTTCACAGTAGAACTGATACGTCTTTAAGATGCATCTAGTGGAAAGGTTATACTGCTCTGATAATCTAAATGAGAAAACTAGTATAGTTTATTCAGAACTAGCATAATACAATTTATTTCGGATGCTTACCTATTTGCTAAAAATTTCTCTTCCTCTGCTTCTCTAGGCTATGAGTGTGAGCCAGTTGGCTGAAAGCCCTTCCTAGCAAAGGTAGCTAAATGTGACGTGTGACATGCTTGGAAATCTTTCAGGTTGAATGGCTTTGAAGAAAAGTCAAATATCCATTTGCGTGTAACTTTTGAGCACAACAATTTTGGGTGATGTGACTAAATGCATCTAACCAAATGCTACATTTCAAAGGCTAGTTGCGTACTCATGTCCTTTGAAAAAAACGTGAGGATGGCTCTTGGAAATATGTGAATCCATGTGTGATTTTGCCGGCTTTTGTTGATTATGACTTGAACGAGCTTACTTTGCAGTCTAAATTCTCAGGCAGTGGGTTTTGTTTTCTTCCTTCCTGAGCCTCCCCCTGTGCACCATGTCAGTGCGATGTGAAACAGGAGGAAGAAGGGGAGATCAGGTTCCAGGCTTGCCAGGTGTGTCAGGGACTGTTCCTTTGAGGCTTCCAAAGCACTTACACACTTGACATGTAAATGTTCAGATGCTGCTGTACCCTAGATCTGTCTTCTGAAAAAATATACTGTAGAATACTCTCTGCATAGCATGGTGACCTCCTTTAGACTAAAGCTACAAAGCTGTTGGGGGTATATGAACTTCTAGACCTTGGGGTTTCACTGCGTAATGGTTTAAATGAAAATCAGACTATAAAGAAATCTTACTATTTTCAACTTTGTAAACCAAATCAAGGTATCCATCTTTCTCATTTTATCCCCGAGGCAAGGGCCCAAAATGTATTTAGAATCTTGAGCTGAAATTTTTCCACCTGATTTTCTTTTCCCAGATTCTGGGAGGAATGGATTGTACTGCTGATGCAGGAGATGCCTTGCATATCTGGCTGGCTGGCTGCCTGTTTTTTCTATTAATGCCTTGTCTAAAATGATGATTTTTACGTAGGCAAAGGGATCTAGGAGAGGAACGACAACTCCCAGTTTCCTGCGGGCTGAGGTGATTTGCAGTGATCCCTTTGGATTAACGGGTCCCTTTTCTCTAGTGACGCAAGGTGGGGGAAATGTGAGGATGGGAAAATACTTTGGCAGATTAGTGGAGCTCCCGCCAAAAGGCACCCTTAGGCCCATAGGAAGTCCTGGGTCACAACAAAGCAGCAGGAGCAGCAGAGTGCTTTGCTCTGTGGCTCCAGAGGGTACCAAGCCCAGCCAGACTTTGAGATTCTCTCTCCTCTGCACACCTCTCTCTTTTTGTTGGGCTAAGACACTGTCTATATTTTGTTCCTCCTGAGTCACCATATAAACAGATCCTATAGACACATAGGATTGGATTTCCTGGCTCCACAGTTCCCTTCCTAATTCTTTTTCTCCCAGCCTGCCAGACCTGTGCTCAGCACTCACAGTTCCCAGATGGAAGGGGCAAGATAATGAATCTAGATTATACCTGGATTTGAGACAAATTGCAGGTAAACACCCATTAAAATATTTCATCGATTTATATTTTTCATATTTTGCCAAGACCAAGCCACCAGTCACTCTGTT
This sequence comes from Eidolon dupreanum, assembly GCA_028627145.1. NCBI lineage: Eukaryota > Metazoa > Chordata > Mammalia > Chiroptera > Pteropodidae > Eidolon > Eidolon dupreanum. The sequence continues at coordinate 18,872,994 of CM053510.1, forward strand.
TTCTGAAAACAACTGATGTAGTACATTTTGACCATTAGTATATGAATAGAGATTTGTTTTAAACCTTTTGAAATTTCTGACATTTCCTGAAAAGTCACACTTTGCATTACTCACAATCACAGAAATAGATGTTAATATTTCAAAATACTTCCTAACAGTTTTTTTTTTTTCTTTGAAACATAGCCAATTTAAACTAAAACTTATACACATCTAAGAACATATAGGTTCTACACTGGTCCCTTCAGAGAGACAACCAGCAACAAGTTTGATACCTCCTTCTGTCACTCACTCTCAGTGTGACCTCAGATAAGACACCTCAGTGTCCCCTATCCCAGGGGAATAAATTCTCCCCTCACAAGACTGTTGTCAAGCTCAAATGAGATGCATAACGTACTACACGAATTTATTTATATCTCTTCTTGCTCCAAAAAAGGATTTGAGGTGGCTCATAAAAACACATCAGGTACAGATAAAAATTAGTGAGTTTACTAGGGCAAGGAAATGAATCTACAAATATAGTGAACTACAGATAATAAGCAACAGCAACAAAATACTAGACTTAGCCAGTGTGTCTCAGTCACCAAGTCGGGTCTGAGTATTAAGTATACATTGTCCTCTACTGTGGCTCTGTAAAAAAAATATAAAGGAAACTGCAATCACAGTTTTTGTTTCTGGGAAGATTAAAAATGTCTAAACATTTCCCCTCATACTTAGTAAGGCAGTGATGAAAATGGAGCATGTAAGATTCCTGGCCTCCGGACCAGTGAAGATAGGCATAGCTGTATTAAGGAATAATTTGGGGTCCATCTTATTTTAAAAATCTTTAAAAACTGCATGTCTTCACTGCTGACAAAGTAATAAAATAACTGTTAGGAGAAGCTTCAAAACTCGAGTTTTTTTTTTTTTTTTTTTTAAATTCCTTCTCTTTATATAACAGGGAGGAAAGAAATTAACAAAAGACATGCCATCCTATTCCATTCCAGATTCTTTCAAGAGCTGTGTGATGCCCTCGCCTGGAGGATGGATGCTTTGTTGATTTCTATAGCCATATTCTGTGTTATGAGGCAGCTCTGAATGGTAGGGAATGAATCAGAGTACAGGTTAAGTAGCTGTAATATAGAGACATTTCAACACTCTCCAAAAAATGGCTTAAAAAAAGGTAGAAGTTTATTTCTCTCCCACTTTATAGTCCAGAAGTAGGCAATTCTGAGCTGGAAGGACTGGGGTACCATTACTAGCAAAGGGCTTCAACCTCTGGCTCCAAGACTGATGTTTTTGCTCTCTCTCAGCTGGTGGGAAGAAGTGACTAAGACCTAGAAGTAGAACATATTACCTCCACACATGTCTAGACTTAGACATAGCCACACCTGGCTGCAAGGGAGGCTAGTAAATGTTTTAAAATGTGTAAAATTGTTTAACAAATCCAATACTATGGAAGAAAGAGCAAATGGCTGTTGGCAGACAACTTCTTAACAGTTTTGAAGGGGGCCATAGCAAAATGATTACTTTCCAGAAGCATTTATTGTGAGTTGAAGCTGACTGACTGGGGTTCCATTCTGAGTTTCTGATCAAGGAAATAATGCACACCTGATGCCTCAACAGCCCAGATGGTGGGGGCTAAGGTGGTGTTCAGAGTCTCTTTGGTTCTATACAGAAAAAGAGAGAGATTTCTCTTTCCTTTGTGGAAAGACTGATTTCCTTCCAGTGGCACAGGAAGGAGGATAGAGGGGAGGAGACAGATGAAACAGGCTTGATATAGTCATCATCACAGTATTGCTGTTATCTCTTGATAAGATTTTAGAGTGTCGTTTCAACTCATAATCATTATATGCTATTATGTAATTATATTTTTACATTGTTACATTTATATTATTCCATAATCACTACATTATTACAACATAATATTGTATTGTGATTTTTCCATATCTGGTTAAAATTTTGTAATGTGGAAGATGCATCTGCCTAACTTTAGTGAATTTTGTGTTACTCTCATACATGAATAGGCCAGGAGAAACCATGCCAGACCCAGTTTTTGCTCATTTTGGGTTGGTAGGTATACATTTGGTAGTGGCTGAATATTTCTGGAAAAAGTTCTGCCAAACATGGTTAGGTTTTAAGTTTTAGTTTTTGTTTGTTTGTTTAAGACTCAATTTATTCACAAGGTTTAAGATTAAAATTGTTTTTCCTGAATGTCATAACAATACTACACCCTTTGAATTGAGAAAAATTCATTTGGTTTTTCCTGACTGATCTGAAAATTAGACAAAATTTCAGTGCTGCCCATGGAAAAATGCTCAGGTGTGCAATTATTTTGACCGTCAATTATAACTGACAGTATTGTCTTGCCTCCAAACTCACCTCTCTAAAAGCAGATTGTGAAGAACTTGCCTGTCTAAACAAAAGTGTGATTTGTGAAAAGGCTGTGGCAGAGATTGCTAGCTTATTCTCAAAATCTATTCTCTTCCTCTGCAATGAGTAAAAGAATCTCTGATCATCAGTGGGATACATGGACTCCTATAATAAAGGCCACATTTTCCGGCTTCCCTTGCCAACAGATGAGGCTGAGTGACTAAGTTCTGGTCACTTCATCATGAGCTATGGCTAAGTTTAGGGTCAGATCTTTAAAGAGGGGAAAGTGTCATTTACTTCGCCTTTCCCTTAGTATCGCTATAAAATCTTGGCAAGCGGTTCCCCTGCCCGTGTCCTGATCCACCCCACCTCATGGAGTGAGGAATTTCAGGGGGACAGGGATGTGCCCCATCCAGAGCCTGTACCCTTCTTTATAGGACACACTCTGGGTATTCAGAACCTCGGAACTCCCTGTCTACATGGCCACAAAGCCTAGGTGGGTCTCTCCCCCAGGTTCACCACCCAGAAGTGGGCTGTGTTGTCTGTAGGTGGGGTTTGGTTGTGCAGCATGGGTATCCACAAACGTGTGTGCTCCGCCCCGTGTGGGGGAAGGAGGCAGGGGAGGGAAGAGAAAGGAGGTGGGCTGCAGGCCAATTTTCCGGTGTCTCCACGTTCTGAAGTGGAACCCTGATCCTAAACTCAAATTTCCATGATCCTAAACTTAAATTTGGCTTCCTAGGAAGGTATATTTGTAAAGGAAGGAAGATAAAGCATATTTAATGATTTGTTGGCTTAATAACTTAAAAAATATTTAGGCATATCTTTTATTTGCATTCTTACTCTGGGCTCCACAAGTGTTAGGGATGAGCCCAACTTCTATCTTCCCACTTGCTGAAATGTGGACTTGAGGGCAGGTGCTGAAACAGCCACCCTGGACGATCCAGTGGAAGCTACTGGCTAAGGAGGGTGTAGCAAATGATAAAACTAGTCTAGGGTCTCCTGACACCACCTGGTCACCAAAGGAATTCTGGGTCTCCAAACTGGGCTCTTATGTAAGAGATATATGAACTTCTGTATTATTTAAACCACTGTATTTTTGGGTTCCTGTAGTAACAGCCTAAACCTATATCCTTTTTATACAGAACTTGGTACCTGAAAAATGGAGCGCTCCAGTTCTGTGATCTAAATATGTGTTGGCTTAGTGGTTGGAAGGTGGGCGGTGAAGTCAGATATTGCAGACTGGAAAGCCATTGTCCCTTGTCATGCCTGTGATCACTTGGAAGACAGATATTATTATACCTCCTAATCAGTGGCTCTAGGCAAAACATTGGAGAAATTCAAAATATTGGTGTATTAGTTGCTTCTTGCTACTTTCAGCAAAGTTATTTATGAAGGAAAAATGAACTTAGGCTAGAGCTATAGGATTTGTAAGAAAAGACAGAAGGGACTACGGCTCTGGTAAAGGAGAGGCTGTGTGTGCAGACCATGATCTACACTGACGAAAGGCTTGGTAATCCCAGGCTTCGGAGGGCTAAAAAACCCAATTGTTCCTGCATCTGCATACTGAAGCAGGAAACCCTTGCAGGAGATGTCTGTGCCCCTAAGCCTTGGTGAAATACCCTGAGAGGCTGCCCCGAAAACAAGAGGCAGCTTTGAGACAAAAGTCAGATTAAGGGTATTTCCCTCTCAGGTTGATTATTTTAGGTGGCTTCGAGCTAGTTACTAAGAAGATGAAAGAGAGGGCTATGGGTAGAGTAGAGAAGCCAGAAAGTAAGACTCAAACCTTACAATGTAACAGTTGTGGTGGACAAGCATCTATTCCAACTGCATGTGATGTGCCTGTCCGCCGGTCACAGGCTGGAAATGTGTGAATTAGGTGTATCTAATTAGATGTTTCTGTTCTAGATTCAGAAAGTGGAACAGAAGCAGGAGCTGTCTTCCTGATGACTACTGCAGTTGGCAAGCACTATTGCAGGAACACTGTTTTTTTGCATCACTATTCCAGTGACTAGTCCACAGTTTTATGGGAGTTGAGAAGTAACCGTGGAAGTGGAGGCCAGACCCGTGTTTCAGTGTCCAGTTACTTGCTTCATGGGGGTCAAGGAGCATTTGCAGCGGTGGCAGTGGAAACTTACTCATCCCCAAACTGCAGGCACAGAGGTGTGCATGTTCAGTGGACAGCTGCAGTGGTGGCCTCCCGATGGCAGAGGTAGCAGCTTCCCTGGAGGCCAGTGTGATGCCAACGTCCTTCATCCCTTTCAGTTATTTCACCAGCCCCCAATTTTCTGGTATAAACTTTCCTTCTGAATAAAATAATTCGATGGGATCTGTTTCCTGCAGCTGAATCCCAGAGCTATGTCTACTAGACAACTCTTTGGCTGTGATTACTTGCATGTGGAACTGAAGGAAAGCAAATAGACTGGGAACCTTCGAAAGTCTTCAAGGAATTGTACTGCAAAGGAAACCACAGCCTGGTCGAAAGTCTATGATTCTTCAATCCCTAAAGTACTCTTAGGTCCCCAAACCCGATCTATCAATAAGTGGCTGTGAAAACAGTGCAGTCTCCAAAGGGCACACTCTCCCATAGAGACTTCGCATAGCCATGAATGATACTGGACAAGGAATAATTTCCTAAAGGGATACATAGGATAATGAATAAGGGAGTTCCTTTCAGAGAGCAGAACTGGGGCTACAATCAGGGCTAAAGTCCTCTACTGCCAGCGCAGAGAATTTTTGCAGCTTCTAGCCAGTAGGAATCCTCACTCATGCCTGAAGAGGCGGTAAGTGTGTGGGAAGAAGGGTGTGCGTGGATATTTGGGTTCCAAAGGGTTGTGGACTATGACAGAGATGGATAATTATCTTATCTTCCAATATCTACTCTCCCTTTTCCCTTTAGTAGAAGAATCCTTGAAAACATGGCCATCCTGAATAAAGGCTTCGTTTCCATGCTTCCCTTTCAGCTAGTTGTGGACCATGTGACCAAGTCTGAAAAAAGCAGAAGTGACATTGCAAACTTCAGGACATTGGAATGGAATTTGAACTTAGGCAGTCTGGCTTCAAAGTCCACATTCTTAGTCATTACTCTATGTGCCAGAACTTTTCTAAGCACTAAAAATAAAATAGTGAACAAGACAGACAAGATTCCTGCTTTCGAAGAACTTACAACTTCAGAAAGGGACAATATATAGAATATATAGACATGACTCAAGGAGAGACAGCTAACATATAAATGAAAGCAAACAAATGAAGAAGATAATTCAGATGGTGAGAGGTGCTTTTAAGAAAATGAAACATGATGATTTGAGATTGGCTGGGGGTACTACTTGAAGAGGGGGTACATCTTTCTGGAGAGTACATTTGAGCTAGAAACTAAATTTGAGAAGGGACCTATGAAGACCTGGAAAAAGAAGTCTCCAGGAAAAGGTAATAAAATGCAAAAGGCTCAAGGCAGGAGTAAGTTTGGCATGTCTGAAAGACAGGAAAAAAATTCAGTTTTTCTGGAGTAGTCAACAAACAGGAAATTGTTATGAGACATTTGGCTTGGTAGGTAGGTATGAGATCGTGTTGGGGTTTGTAAATGGTAGCAAGTGACTTGGATTTAGTTCTTAGAGCAAAGGGTAGGAAGGGAGGGAGCTGAATGTATTTCTATGACTCAGAGCTATCTCACCCATGTCCTTACAAATCCATACATGGATATTTTTGATAACAAAAAACAACAGGTGTCGCAAACACGTATATTCTTTAAGGACAGAATTTTCCAAAAAGTAACTGTTTTAGATTCTGTTTCTTCTGATTAAGAAGAAACTTTCTCTCTACTAAGTGAGCCACAGCATTCCCCTACTCCCACTCTTCTCCTGTGGGGAGTGGGGGTTCTCAATCTCACGCCTGCCCGAACAGGAAGATCCCGGTTGAGGGGGTTGGGCCCTGTGTGAAATGTTCAAGAAGCCGGTGGTACTGTTTGTGGGGATGGTTTGCTGAGTTTAATCCTCTTAAAATATGAATCAGAATATTTTCGATCACAGAGTGATAAGAACACCACCATGTTTTGGTCCCACTGCTCCTGAACTTTCAGACATTTAAGACGCAGGAGGGTCATGCTATTTTCCTCCCTTATTTCATACATCGACAGAGAACAAATTAGATCATTCTTGGAGAATTTTGCTTAAAATGGTTATACCTTCAATACAAACTACAGGCAGTATCTTTTTCCTTTGTTTTCTCCTTTGTTCTTTTGCACATTTTATTCTCATTAATGTTCTAACATGAGCAGGACTGAAATAAAATCATGGTAACAGTTGAAATAAGGTCATTTAAATTGTTACCTAAACTTGGACAGTAAAAATGCTGAAAGATGTCTTTCCCCTGCCCCGATTAGCCTCTTCTCTGGGATAAAGGAATGGGATGTATAAGTCACACATGGATACCACCATCCCTGTGATCCCCTGACTGTGCTCCATTGCCTAAATGAGACTCCTCATATCTCCCCAACTGACTCCCTTCCATTCATCTTTCCTTAATTGCGTAGCAGGGGTTCTCACTCAGGCAACCTTTTTACTGGTTTCCAACTGCTGCTTAACCCAAGGCTTGTATGGCTCTGGTACACACAATGCAGGCAGGAGCATATAAGCTCCAGAGTGTGTAGAATTTGAATTAAGCTTCAGCAGGGCCAAGCTGAGAGATGCTTGAGATCTAGGGCCTACTGCTGCCACAGTAGTAAATGGGAGAAGACAGGGGTCTCTGTGGATGGACTGTCATTTCGATAGGCTCTTGGAGCCTGCTTTGTTCATGAAGCCCCTTTTCTACCCGATACAAGTGAGGAAACATTTTAGGAGCAATATTTTGGGTACTAACTCTCAGGTGGCTTAAGATTAGTGAGATATTTTAGGAACGTATTTTAGTGGTCTTAGATCTGAATGTTGAGCTAAAAAAAAAAAAACTGCTTTGAGAAATAAATTCAAACTACTAATTATATGAGAATTCCTTTTTATCCCTTTTCTTTTAAAACATATGGAAACTACCCTGGAGGTGACAAAAAGCAACAATCTCTTTGTTTTTGTCTACTACAATTGCTCCTTACTATAATCTGAAGCCTCCTACTCAGTAAGTAAACTGTTAGCAGATAAATGTGTGTGTAAACTCAACGTTGATCCCTAAATCCTGGAGATTTTTAGAACTACAGAAGACCCACTATTCAATTTAGGGAGTGGCAGAGGTCTGACCAATACGTAGCTTCTGAAATAGATGAGTTCTGAGATGTGACAAAGCAGAAATCAGGAGATGTTCTTAATTAAATGTTATTAATGTCAGTCCACTAAATAGTTTTCAAAAACTGGCAGCTTTTGATGAACACTCCTGTAAGAAATGTGGCACTCATATACATATATTGGATGTAAGTATAGCATATATATGAAAATATATTGAATCCTTTTAGCTGTTCACAAATGAGTCCTGAGAGCATAAAGGCCAATGTGTTTGCTCGCATAATGCCCTACAGTGTATGCAGAACATTACCCCACAAAGCCCTGAGATGGGGTATGAAGTGCTCGGTGAAAACGGCGATGTGAAACATCCTGACAGCATTAAATCTCCCAACTCCTCTTTAGTTACTTTGAGACCCCCACATTTAAGGGTCTGCTAGTTCCTGGGTATGAAGAAAGAATTTTTAATGGGGCCAAATGTAGGTGTTTACAAGGGGGGGATTGTTGTTTTTTTATTAGGAGCTGCCTTATGTTCAATAGTTGTATTTACTTTGTCAAGCTAGCCAGAATTAGACATCCCCATTGCTAGGCAGCCTAGAGCGTCTGCGAAGTATTTCTGGGCATTCAGAGCTGAGGCATGTGCTGCCCAAAGGCAGGTTTCATTACAGTGTGTTATTTAGTCCTCTTCGTCCCTCCCCACCCCCACCCCCACCCCCAGAGAGCAGTGCTTCTATAACAGGAAATCTTGCTTACTTTATGCTGAGACATATTTACATGACTGAAACACGACAATTAGCACATTTGTAAAGCTTGGGGGATAGGCACACTTTAATGGTTTTTTGAAGCAGACTGATTTCCTGGAGCTTTTAATCTTATTTTATTTTGTTCTGCATGCATGAACAAGTTCTTCTTTCCTATAGGTATTTGATAAAGTCTACCTGGTGTGAATGTGAATGAAAAGAAAATTATACAAAAATTAACTGTATATTTCGTCTTTGCCAAACCATTCCTAACTTCTTGCATAAGTTCAACGTATATTGAGGGCTATGCTATTATTTTTGGCATGTTGCGTTAGCTATTATATAAAGGCCGTTAGGTAGTATGTTTTTGGTTTGACGAAATGAAATGCGGCTTTCTCTATGCTTGACTGTATAAAAACTTTCCATAATGAACAAAAGGTATCAATTATAGCAGTGATTTTCTTCACTCTTCATGGTCAGATAGAGGTGGTATATTATTTCACTGGCTCCAAACTTAAATTAACACACAGGTAGTACTAAGTAATAGTATTTGGTAAGTGCTATTACATGTGTGTATAAGTGTACATGTATGTGTATGCCTGTTTACAAATAAAATATATAACATGGCAATGTTGTCATGAATATTTTAATATCTTTTAAGTCTGAAGATTAATTAACTGCTGAAGTCTTGGTAAAATTTAAACAAAAAACCCTTTCGTATCAGAGCGCTCAGAAATGAAATGAACACTTCCATTTTCCTTTTGATTTCTGAAAGCACGCTAACCCTGAAACCCCCTATTGCAACTCTCACTTAAAAATTATGGCAAACTTACAAATTACACTGGTTTCAAATAGTCACCCGGTCCATCTATCTCCCCCCTCCACAGACTTCCCTCTTCACCAGTCTCAAAGGGAGCTCGGTAAACAGACTGGGCAAAGCGAGAGCCCTCTCTCTACATGCCTTAGGGCAGTGATGGGGCAGCGCCAGCCAGCCCGAGCGCTCCAGCTGAGGGATACAGATTACAGATGACGACATAACTCCAAAGAGTTACTCTTTGCTGAAGTGACTTCACCGGTAAGAAGTAAGCAGCGAATCCATTTAGTCTTAGATAGAAAACCTCTCCATGAATAATGGGAAAAAAAGAAAATGAAGCAAATAAAGCAAGAAAAAAAAATACTGATGATCAGAAAAGAGCAAAATATTTGTGAGTATATAGATAAATGACTTATGTCTACTTTTAGGGATTTTTTGTTTGTTTGTTGAGCTTAATCAAAATGCATATTTCTACAGAAATGTTAACAAGAGCTAAGTTTAATTTCCACATAGATAATTTAGAAGTAATCTCTCACAGAGATTATTTTCTATTCTTTAAAAACTCATTTGTTTTTACATGCGGAGGATTTTTCCCCCCACCACTTAACTTTACCATTGAGCTAATAAATCTCTTTACAAGGAGCTCTGAAAGACCCTCAAAATGCAGAAGATACAACAACCTGACAGACTGAATTGGCTAAATGCTGTCTCAGGTTTTCATTGTAGCAGGAAGAGTCACTCTGGTTCAAGTAGAAACTCTGAAGTTTGTGGTCATTTCAGCCAGGGTCTGCAGGCATGCTATGGGAATGTTCCCTGTGGTATTTGCAAAATTACGATCCAGAATGAAATAATGAAGGGAAGTGGTTTTGTAATTGTTATGTAGAGTTAATTCTCTAAGCTTTAAAGATCTCAGTTAAATAAAATATACATATTCGTACATTTGTATTCGATTTGCTTAATATTATAAACACACAAAAATTTCTCAAGGCATTGAAAGCAAAGAAAAGCATGATTTGTGGAAAAAGGGCATCAAATGGTTTCTGAAGTTTAATACTGACAAGTTTCGCAGTTTAACAAATGATAATGAAAAAAATGGAGACTTTCCTTTAAACACATACCAAGTGGTGATATTTTTTCTTCTGTCATTCATTCTATCTTATGTTCTAAAGGGATATTGGTTGCTTTAAAATCAATTTAAGCAAATATATAAAATAATTACCCAATTAAATATTTATAAATTACAGAATATGTTACAAGCACATAACAGTTTTGTTTCTAATGAAAAATTGGAACAAACAACAAACATCTTCAAGTTATAATTATATATTTATTTTTAGGTCACACTAATATTTCTAAGTGTTTATATCCTAAATCTATTAACTGGTTTGTTTAATTGTCTACCTTAA
>CM053510.1:18888500-19301000 GCA_028627145.1 Eidolon dupreanum
TTTAGAATATGTAGTTTTTAACTCAAATTTCTTTTTGGTTCCATTCACATTTATCTCTAACTACAGAGATGTAAATAGTTACTGGTGTATGTGTATTAGGTTAAAATTCTAGTCTAGTGAGAAAGTCTATACATCATTACTCCTACCATTCCATACCAAATTAAAACATTAAAGTTGAATTTTGAGTATTTTATTTTATCAAAAACAAACAGGTAAACGAATAACTATTTTTATGACTTTAGGAGCATCTTAAAAGACTTTAAGATAAAATTTCTAAAAAAGCTGATACCTAATCTATTTATAGGGTAGAGTTAATTCCTAAGAGGGCTAAAGTTTCATAAAATACTTAAAAAATAATTAAACTACACAGTTCTCTACTCTTGAGAATGTATAATTAGTGAAAACATCCTAAGCTAACTTGTTTGAAAATAGCAGTTAATTACTAAACCATGTCAGTTTTAGACCGAAAAAGCATTGTATCATATTACTTAGAAACATACAAAAAATTGGCTTGGGTCCTATTATGATCATAATGTAATCAGGTTAAAAAAAATCAATTCACAACAACTTACAGTTAATTTTCTTTTAGACTTGTCTGGAATATCCAAGGAAGTCTCTCCTAAGTACAGGGGTTTACAAGTAGTTTCATTCCTGAAAAGTTATATCTAAATTGTTATTGAATAAGGTAGACTACTGGACTTATACTTAAATGGAGTCTCTCATGAATCTTATATAAAGTGAAAAGATCTTTTGAAATATAAATATTCTCAAATGTTTTCATGAATCCATACTTAAAAACTATCCAGCATACTTAAACTGATTATTTCTATACTTAAGGAAAAGGACTTGGCAAAGCATAGATAAGGTGAGAGTGGCAAGACATAATCCAATCTATTAAGCTGGAGCTTACAATAATTTTCTTTCAAGGAAGAGAGGCATCCTGAAAAGATCACGAAACTCATAGGAAAAAGGAATAGACCCTTTTGGGTCTAGAATATCAATGTTACATTTAATGTGGTGACATGTGTGTTTTCAAAGTTGAAAAAAGCGGGTCAAAGATATTGCTTAGCCAAAACTTTAGTTTTTCCAGTGTCCATACAGCAAGGGCAGGCTTCAGTTTCCCGAGCACTGGAGAAGCTACTGTGTAATTTGCTGGGAGTTTAGGTGATATATAGTTCATCCCAAGAAAGGTGGCAGTCAAGCTCATCAATGTTTCCGATGACTTAATACAAGCACTGAGGCTGATGAATACAAATGACTCAAGTTGGTAATTAGCAACTACTTGAAAAGGTATGACATTACAGAAAAAAACAATGTTACTGGTGCATGAAAATAAGCGTTAATAAAAACAAAGCAATAGGCTTTTTGTACTTAGCAGAGGTTTATAAGAAGATAAGGTTTACATAGTACTAGAATTATTCATTTTTGGTAGTTTGGGAGAAGAAAAGTGAACTCCTATCCCAGGCATTTTTTTTTTTTGATAAAAATTTATGATACAACTTTTTAAAAATGAAGGGATAGTCTGAACATCCATAAATGATACATTTTTCTTACCCTTGCATAAGGTAATGCTAATGTTAATATAACTGCTTTAGTCAGTCATTCAGGATAGAAACAACTATTTTTAAGCAGAGGATTTCTGTAGAATTACACACTGAACATTCATAGTATCTCAGAGCAAAGGAAAAACTAAAAATTTAAATTCTCGAATTTCCCTTTCACAGGAAAATGTGAATGGGGAAGAAGTTCTTGATTTTTAAATTACTTGGGAGAATTATTAATGCATTATGTGGGCACACTAGGTAAAACTTCTATTTGATATTTGTTTTATAGGTACCAGAATATAAGATTAACTTTTCAACATGTACAGCTATTTAAATAAAATTGTATTAAGCAATTTTCACTGAACCGAATGATAAGTTAAAGTTAGTTATAAGCTGTTATCTAGCAATAAGAAGACAAGATATATTATACAATATGACATGGGCTTGTTATTGAAGATCTTTAAATGTTATTTTTATATTAAAAAGATCCACCCTCCTTGTCAACATATCATTAACAACAGAATGAAAATAAAAGCTTAATCATTTCATCTAAAATGTTTTAGTGTGAGGTGAGGTCTTGCACAATATCTTGTGACACATACTGCCTGATAAAACTTGTGTTGGATTTAAAAAAAAAAAAAGCAAAAGCAGATAACTTTCTAGGCTGACAACTTTCATGGTCAAAATAGTCTAGTCTAGTTGAGACACAAAGTGCAATTACCATCCACAAAACTTTGGATTTACAATCTTAAATTCCTACAAGTCTATTTGATTTCAACACCCATTAACCTTTTAGCTATATTACTATACAACTCAAACAGACCCTACTACTGGTATGATAAAGAATGAACATGAGATTCACAAATTAAATTAGAGGCAGGATGTTATAATAAATCTTCAAGGAATTTATCTAGGAGTAGACTCAATCATAGAATGGGGTTCTAAATACTTTCTGATATCAGAAGGTGACAACTGAGTTAGGTAACTAAGCTTTATTGGAAGAACTTTCAAAACCACATTGTAAAATAACAATATTAACCATGGCATGACTTGGAATTAAACATAAAATTTACCGATGATGTTAAGCATAAAATTTCTTAATAGTGTCCTGAACTTTTGTAGAAAAGTATAATGAGTAGGAAGGGAAAACATAACTCTAGATTAGAAAGTCAGAGTAATAATAAGTCAAATAGACTTTGATTTCTCATCTAAAGCCAAGGAAATTACAGATGCTTTTCAAGCATGTATTCTAATAAGAAATTCTGTTACATTTTTGTTTTAAAATGATATATCCAGCATACATCTTTTATAGAAATACAATAAACTGTTGACCTCTACTTCTCTGAGCCACTGAATTTTACCAACACATTTCTTTTTCTTAGACCAAATTTGAGCAAACAGTTAGGCCTGGCATCTTGTGTAATGAGTCCTATCAAGCCCAGGATTCTTTTAATCACATTCAAGTGGCATTTGGAAGTACTTCACCCCTGACAAAGTTAGTGTGCGTGTATGCACATGCATGAGTGTTTTCAACTTCAGAAAATGAGCACTGAAGAGGGATATTGAATAACCCCAAGAGCTTATTAACCACTACTTCTTGTCATCTTCTTAAAGAAACATGGAGAGCTAAAGGGCTTCTGTAAGGACGAGTAGAAATAAAGATGTGTGGCATATTGTGTGTAAGAGGAACAGGATGCTTATTTGTCAGCTTCCAAACGACAGGCTGCTGCTCTGTATTACTGTTACTAAAAATACTGTGCTTGGCGTGGTAGATGTGAAAAAATCTGCAGTCTGAGTTGGAAAGAATTCAGTGAGGTAAAAATGTACCCAGGACCTACTTTCCTTCTTTCACTAGCTATAGGCTTCCCCTATTTTCCCTTAGAAATTTCTCTTCACTGTATCCTAAAGTATACCCAAAACTCAGGGGCTCCTTTATTTAATCCCTTACAAGGCTGTCCACACTCTGGGTATAGCAAATATACACCAATTAAACTTCTCAGTATATTATAAAGAGGAAACTTATCAGTCAGTGAAAAGCATGTTTTGATTTCTCTATTCCTTAAGATGGCATGCACTGTTTTAAACGTACTTTTTGGTGCTATTTCAAGATTTCACTAGATTAGTAGATTCTCTGAAGGTTAAAATGAGACAAGTCTCAATCTGGCTCAATACCATCTTTATCAGAATAGTTTATGTCAAGGTGGAGAGCTTTTTAATATTCTTTAGTTAATTGATATTAATGTCCCATCTATGTGAGAAGATAAGCAGAGAACCAGGTAAAATAAATCAATTATACACGTTAAGTAAGAGCCTGAAGTCAAAGAAATACAGGAGAAAAGTTAGAGAAGAGTTTATTTGCTTAATATTTACATGACTTAAATCCCTCCTTTCTACTTTCCTTTTTTCCTTCTCTCCCTTTCTCAACAAACATTTATGGAGCAAGTACTATGTACCAGGCAACAAGCTAGCTGGAGATATGAGGAGAATTTTTCCTCCAGAAAGTTCCACAAAGGAGTTAATATAAAGGTGCTGAAGTCACTGCGTGACTTTAGCAGACAAGGGAAGTCTTTGAAGAGAAGATATTGCTCCAGTTGAATTTCAAGGGCAAGTAAGAGAGGTGCTCAGAGTCTTAGCAGAAGAAAGCAAACAGCAAATGCAAAGTCAGGGAGGGGTGTGACAAGCAGACTGGGTTGTTTGGTAGACTGGAGTTTATGCTCTGTGCAAGGAAACAGTCAAAGATGAAGATGAGAATTAGGCAGAGGCCAGCCCATGGAAAGCTTTCATTCTGAAGGCAATGGTGAGTCAGTGAAGGATTTTAATCATAGGAAGTGACGTGATCAGATTTATACCCTGATAATATTATTCAGGTGACACTGGTTTACAACATTATATAAGTCTCAGTACAATATACAACAGTACAATATGACATTTGTCTATACTACACTGTGCTCACTACCAAAAGTCTAGTTTCCGTCACCACATGATTTTACCCTACTTACCCATTTCGTCCTCACTCCAGCCACCTTCCCCTCTGGTAACCACCAATCTGATGTCTTCCTCTATGAGCCTGAGACATTTATTATTGTGATGTTTACCAAATGGCAGCTTTCTATTTCCCTTTTTCCTTCTGCATTTATTAATTTATTGGATTATTTATATATCAGTGTGAACTTATTTTATCTATGGGTTAAAAAATCAATACTATCGTTATTGGTATTGTGGCTCAAATGGTTTTAGCTTTGCTCATTAGGAGCTCCTTCAGGTTCGATCTTGTGTTCCTTCAACATGGTCTCATCTTTTTTCTAAAGCGTTTTTTTTTTTAATGCTTTTTGGCCCAAGATGGTCAGTCTCATCTTATATTTTCCCTTGGCCCTGGAATCAAGCACTCTATGAGCCCTGGTTCTCTTATTGGAAAACGGTTTTTACAGACCAAGGTCTGGTGCTAGGTACACCATTACCGAAGTATCATTGCTTTAGGCCCAGGAGAGGTTATTTCTAAGATAGGGTGGTTAAGAAAAGCCTCTCTGAGGAAGTTGTTCTAGCAGGGACTTGAATGAAGTGAAGGAAGGAGCAATGCAGAAGAACTGGGAAGAGATTTTCAGGCAGAGTGTACAGCAAGTGCAAATTGCTAAGGGAAGAAAACTTGGTTGGCAAGGACCAGCAAGATGAGTGTGGTTGCAGCTTGGTGGGCAAGATAAAATGAGGCTTAGGGTCAGGACTATAGCTACAGAAGTGGTTAGATTTGCTGTATGTGTACATTTATACAGAAATATATCAAGCATGCATAAAACTCAGAAAATAACATCAAATGAAACACCTACATATTTATCACTAAACTTTATCGCATTCTAACATTGGGCCATATTTGCTTTAGAATAAAAAAGTAGTAAAGATCCTTGCATATTTCTCTCCAATCCATATCTCTCCAGAGGTGAGCACTAAATAAAATTGACATTTTTTTTTCCAATGGACAGTTTTAATTACTACTAAATAAATATATACATATATATATATGTATGTATAACTATAAATATGTATGTAAACACACATAAAGATACATTTAATATGTTTAAAATTTTATATAAATGGTATAACGCATGTATCATTTTGTAACTGGTTTTACTTCATACAGATTTATGATTTGGAGATTTACCATGTTGATACATGTAGCTCTAGCGCATTTATTTTAAACTGCTCTATAGTAGTATTCCATTGTGTGAATATATAAAATTAATTTACCCATTCTCCCATTGATAAACATTTATGTTACCTTCAATTTTTCTGTCCTACACGCAATGCTACATTTAACATTCTTTTACATGTGCACATGCTGAAAGTTTTCTAAAGTGGAAATTTTGGGTCAAAAGATATGTACAATATCAATATTACAAGGCACTGCCAATTTATTCTCAGAAATTGTAGCAATTTATAATCTCATCAGCATTGTATGAAAGCTCCTATTTCTCTAAATTCTTACCAACTTACTTGACTGCCAGATTTTTAAAATTAGTCAATTTGACAGGTATGACATGATAGCTATTATTTTCATTTTCATTTTCCCTGGCTACCAGTGACTTAAACAGTTTTTCATGATTCCTCTTTGGTAAATTAAATGTGCTCATTTTTCTACTGAGTTGTTCTTTTATGACATGCTCATATCTTTTGTTGCTGATGCGTATTCAAAATTTTTCGCTTCTTAGTTTATGGTATCTTTCATTAATTAAGGGTTTTAAAATGTAATATGGTCAAATACTATTGTCATATTTTTCCCCTAGAAGTTTTAAAGCTTGTCTTTTCACATTTAATCCTTTAAACTAACTGGGAATTATTTTTTGTGTATAGAATGGAATACTTTTTTTTTCATAAGAATAACAATTCATCTTAGCACTAATGACTGAATACTTAGTACTTAGTATTCTTCACCTACTCTCTGTAATGCCGCATCTCATATTTTCCAATTTTCTGTATATGAGGGGGTCCGTTTTTCTAGGCTCTTTATGTCATTTATTGGCTTATTTGTCTCTTCCTGTGTCATTATAATGCTTTACCTCCTTATACCCGTAAGAGGTTTGATACTTGGTAGGACAATTCACATTCCACATTCTTCTACTTTAAAACTGTCTTAGTTATTCTTGACTCTTTGCTTTTCCATTTAAAGTAAGGATCGGCTTGTCAAATTCTAAGAAAAGCTCCATCAAGTATTTGGCTACAATTATATTAAATTTTACATTTTTATGATATTGACTCTTTTCACCTATAAACAGCCCATCTAAAAAGTCTTATAAGCGCCTTCAATACAGTTTTAAAACTTTTCTCCAATAAAGATCATGTACATCTTTTGTTAGTGTTAATCTCAGGTGCCTTATAGTTTTTGTTGCCATAAGAGCAATTTCCCAGCCATGTAATCCTAGGATCCAAATTAGTCAGCCTCTCAGGGCCTCAGTTTTCTCAACAAATATTGGGGATAGTAATGGTACCTACTTAATAAGGTTTGTGGCGAGGATTAAAGTATAAAAGCATTTAGATCAATGTCTGGCAAAAAATGAGCTCTTAGTAGATTTTTTACTTTTCTTATAACAAATACTGAATTCTTTGATAGGTCAGGCACCATCTCTAGCAATAAAAATATAGCAGCGAACAAAACAAAGTTTTCTTCCCTCACATAAGTAATCAATATGAAGTGCTTTTTAGGCCTGGTACTTGCTAAATAGTAGCCACTTGCTACGGGGTGATATCTGAGGCCTAAAGGAAATAAGGGAATAAGCCATTTGGTTCCATGGACAAACAGTGTTCCAGGCAGAGGGAACAGCAATGCTCAGTCAGATTGGCTGGTGTGCCCCAGGAACAGCAGGCGGTCAGCACACCTGAAGTAAAGAGGGCAAGGACAGGAGTTGAAGAGGACAGACACAGAGTAGAGGGCAAGATCACACAGGTCTTTCTGTAGTATCCCTGTCTAGTTTTATGATTTTATGACATGTGTTGAACAGCTTTCCCTTTCTCTGTTTGCAGCTTTTATGAGAAGATTACTTGGGAGTTGTGATAAACTATATTTTGTACTTTTTTCTTGTGGGAAGATTTTCACTTATATCTGGGATATTGTAAAAGTAGAGTTGATGGGACTTGTTAAAGGACTAGAGGGGAAGTTGAGTGAGAGCGGATGACACCTAGGTTAGTGGTTTAGGTGGCTGGATCATGGTAGGCACTGAAATAGGGACCAGCAGAAGGTAGGAGATGGGTGGAAAGGTGACTAATTCAGTTTTTGACTTGTTTCATTTCAAGTCTCTTTGGGATCATGAAAGGAGATAACTAAGAGGTTACTGGGGCTTATCTATGCTGGAGACAGAGCTTCGGGTCTGTGGTTCATCGATTCATTTCCTTTTACTCATTCAAAAAATATTCATTGAGTGTCCATTCACTGTTAAAGTCTGGATATGCAGCCTTTCTCCTCTTCCTCCCGGTTCAGCTTTTCTGACAGGGATTATGCCATTCCCATCCCCCCACCATATAGAATTAATAGCAGCTACATTTCTTGTGCTTCTCTTCCCTAACACTAGAGTTTTAGTTCCCTCTCCTCTCCCAGATTTTCCCAAATGTAGACCTGAGAGAACACATGACTGATTGGGGAGGAGGGGCAGTGGAAAGAAGATTATATGTAGTGTCGGAAATTAATTTTGAAGTTGGAAGACTGTTAGGCATGAAGTTGGAAGACTGTTAGAGTAGAAACTTAATTAATGCTTGAAATAAATTAAGCCCTTAAAAGAGCTTTGGTTTTTGTTCTTGGCTATAGCTGGAGCCAGCTTTACAAATAGGTGTCAAAGCCAATTTCCACCAGTAGACTTGTTAGAAAGTCATCGTTTAAAATGCTCATATTACTCTGAGTTGACGAGGGTTTAGGATGTGACTAGGACATACCTTTTTAAGACTCAACCTTCTCCTACATCAAATAAAAGGTCAGAACTTGGTGATTTCATAGATTCTTTCAGCCTTTAAATTTTTATATAGTTTATATGTAGAGATACTGAAAATGAGATATTAAATACTGGAGGATAAAGAATTCTCTCTGTGAAGGCCTTTAGAAAAGTTATATTCTTTCTGTACATTTCAGTTGACTGCATGTCTGCCTAAAGGCCAGAGAAAGGAAAGGTGGATCATGAATACAGGGAATTTAATGTAGACATAGAACTGAACAAACCAGGGAAATCACAGGGAATGAAGACAAAAGCTTGCATTTTTACCACAGAAAACATTTAAATGAGCCCTGTAAGAAATGTGCTATCAGAAAGAGATTCTGACAAGAAGGAGAAATCAGAAAGTGTACAGAAAAGTACTCCAAGTACTTGGAGGTATTGGGCAGAAATAAGGAAATGTCAAAACAAAAACAAACCAAAACACCTCCAATACTTCTCATGGAAGTGAACTGAGCATCAGGACAAGGGCGACATGTCACAGCCATCTGGGTCAGGATGTACCTTCAGGCAAGACAATCAAGAACTCTGAAAAACCAATGACTGCATCCCAGGGAGCCTGAGGGAAAGACCATGGTGACAGGGAAGAGAGATGGTTTTGAGTGAGAATGAATCAGCCACATCCTCAGAAGGAAGCAGTTCCTTTGCTGGAGGTTTCTGGGCTCTGCAAGACCTGGCGTTTCTCTGGAGCCCAAAAAGGCCTTACTGTAACCCTTGGGTGCCTCTACTACCCACACTATGGTAGAGTTCCGTCACCAACCCATTTCCCCTTCCTGGAAGTGCCGCAGCAAAGGTAGAAGAATAACTACCAACCAAACAATATGCTTCCGGGGAATACTTCCATCAATATTATAAAAGTTAAAAAGGTTCATCGAAGTTCACAGAAGAAAATCAAGCAGCTGAAATGGTCCTGATAATGTTCAATGACAGCATTATTTAGATTTTTTTCTCATATAACAATTACTGTGCAGTTAAATTTATGTATTTTTTAAGTATTTTTCCTTCATTCTTTTCTCATCCCAGAATTCCTGTCCTCTTTTTACCTATGCTCCACAGGGATCTAGTCTAAATACACGTAAAAGCCTCCAAATTCTCATGATAGACTATAAAAAGAAACTAAATAATGGATGTTTTTAAATAATGGATGTTAGAATTAGAAATCACTGATAGAGGAAGTAATTTGAGTAGTGGACATGTACAAAAAATTTAAATTTGGGTAGCTGGGGGAAATATCTCTTAGAAAAGACAAAGACTACACAAGGCCATATGTAACAGCTGCATTTTTAGCATATTTTTCTTTGTTCTATAACTAATCTGTGTCAAAGCTTTGTTGATTATTTATTGCAAGGGACTTGATGTGTCTCTTTCCTTCCTCACTTTTACTGTATGGTTTTTGACACTTTCATAGCCTCACACTTGAGTTAACTACCTTCCTGACTCTTTTCTCTGCCTCTGCCAACAGGTCTTGCATACTTCTACCATACTGACATTTATTATATGTTGGTTTTAGCATATTGCCAAGAACCTAAAATGGCTCTCCATATCCTTTATGGTTTTCAAGGTGTTCCACGAATCATCCCATTGGTTATTTTCCCCGACACAAATTTTCTTCAGTCAGGCTAGTTTCTAGGCCACTTCCATGTGTGCCACTGACATTCAGACCTTCAAGTCATGCTTTTCTCTATCAAGAAGACCTTTTTCTTTCAGTGTTTTCCTAATCTACCGCATTTCAAGGTTTGGCTGAGTCTTAGAATCTTCCTTATTCTAGATCTAATTGACTTTCTTTGCTGAGCTATAATCATAGACTACTCTGTGTAATTTTATACTTTATTATATATGAATGTTTCTTATCTACTAGACTTTTCTGCCCTATTATATTTGTAAATTCACTGAGGGTAACAGAGGTAGTCTGATGTGTGTGGGGGGGAAAAAGATACTGATATATTCATAGTTCAGTGCCCATTAAAGTAAATGTCAACCAGAAATCTATGCTATAAGATCTAGGTTTACTTTGCTATAGAGGATTTTATTTAGGTGTATAAGAGAAAAAGATAATAATATTAACTACTACCGCGAGGGAACAGAACTAAAGAATCTGCTCACCGCAGAAAAAGAAAACATTTGGAAGATGTTCTAAAATTATCTTCAGCTGCTTATCTCCAAAAGGAATTGTAGTCTACAATTGTAAAATATTCTGTTTTGCATATTATAAGAAAAGTTCTTTTTTTTTGGATATAGTCCAAATATAATTTTAAGTAATAATTTTTATGCCTTAATTCACTTCGTCTTGTAGAAAAGTTGTTTGGCATTAAATATAAAGAAGGCTTTCATGACTTGACTCTAACTTACCTTCCAACTTTACTTTCTACTACCTGGCTCGTAGGTAGCTTGCAAAAGTCATCAATCATTGTTAAATAAGTCAATCTCCGCTGCTGCTCACTCTGGAGCATGCTACGGAGAGTTGCCCAGGAGAGAAGCGGCCAAATTTAGAGCACCTGTTTTCGTGATTTTTTATTTGGGATTCATATCTAAAACTACTGCTACTTTTCTCTACATATGGTGACTTAATACCAATGATATGTCATTTCAGAGTGGAGTCACATTATCTTCTCAGTGTATCTCAGTTCTGGCGGTCTGGAGGATGATTTCCTATCTCTTTGGAGTAACCCCAGATTACCCAAAGTGAATTTTATGTAGGTTATGAAATTAATATGTTATGACCATCTCAAATGTATCCTACATATTTTGTAAAATTCCATCTAGTTCTTTTCCCTTGATGTGGTAACAGAGAGAAATGAACCT
Organism: Eidolon dupreanum; assembly: GCA_028627145.1. Classification (NCBI taxonomy): domain Eukaryota; kingdom Metazoa; phylum Chordata; class Mammalia; order Chiroptera; family Pteropodidae; genus Eidolon; species Eidolon dupreanum. Next base: position 18,899,812 of record CM053510.1, read on the forward strand.
TTTTAATGTAATTTCAACCTCTTCTCCTCCACTTTTCCCTCTTCACACTCTCTGGCTTCTATGCTTATATTCCTCTCTGCTTCCCCTACCATGGAGATCATTCTTTAAAGTCTACTTACAAGAGTTTCTTCCAGAAGGCTTTCAGATCCTCCTTTCTAATGCAGCCTGTACCACAACCCAAATTCTTTTACTCTCTTGCTATGCTAACTTTTTTTTTTTTTTAAATCTCTATGAAAACACAAGTATTGTCTGGTGTGTGTTAGGGTACTAATGCTCTTTCTGTCTGCATGACATCCCCATTTGACTGTAAGCTCTTTAAAGAAGATTATATAATATCCATGTCTTTCTATGTTTATCTTTCCAATCATGGCTTGCACAACATTCCACGTGTATATACATGTTTTACATGCACTGTAAAAGTCAGTCCAGTCAAAAACAAGTAGTATATATATTTAAAAGTCTGAAAATAAATGAAAATCTGTAATATGTTTCTCCAAATCACGTAAGTCCACATTTATTTTATTAAAAGAAGTTAAGAGGTTCACTATCTACAATCATCAACCTCAAGCTTTATTTTCCTATTTCACATTTGTTGGCAGCACAGAAGCTGCTAAAGAGGCATTTTGAACTAAAGCGATATTCTTATATTTTATTCAACTCTACTATAACTAAAATTTCAATATTATTCATACCTGCTTATGTAAAAATCATGGACAACTTGCCTCTCTTATTGAGGTACCATAAGGCATAATTATATCTAAATGATTCAGGATAAAACACACACCAAACTGTTTTGCTGAAATTAACTTATGTAGTTGAACAGTTATTGTGTACTATTAAACAGTTGGCACATTTCACATCTTTGGCATGTAAAAGCCAATTTGGGTTTAGACTTATGTTGTTTAAATGATGCCAATGTGTACTTCTCACCTTCTTAAATATATCAAAATTCCTCAGGATGCCAAACAAAATCTATCCTCTGGGAGTAAAATGTGCCAATAGTTTAATGGTACATGGAAGCATTACTGGAAAAACTTGAGAGGGGTAAAAAAAAGACCTTTTCCCCAATAACTGATTAAGGTCTCATAACTGAAAATAAATTATAGCTCTGGAAAATGTCTGGTGAACTTTAGGCCAGTGAGTCAAATCAGATAACTCACCGCAAATTTTAGAATGATATCTAAATAATTTCTTCAGCTCTATAACCTCTGGGTATAAAATTGGCTATCTTAAAGCGTCTCTTGGCAACTGTTTACTGTTTTAAAGCTAGAGAGTAAAGCATGTCTAAGGATTTGCAAAGAAAAATTTTCTTCATTTTCAGAATTCAAGTAGTGGTAGAATACGTAAAGAAATGAGGACTCTATGAGTAAATATTAAGGTAAAATGTGTTATACATTCAAAATAAATGGAAATGTTGATATCATAATAATGAAAATTATGGATTTGCTTGTGGTCTGGCAAGTTTGCTTGTTTTGTGCGTGAAGAGAAGGAAGTTTAGCAAGCAATAAATATAATGTAAGGTATTTATAGACACACATGTGGTATTTGAATTTCACTTTATTGGTATTTTTTAACTTGTTCTTTAAAAACTTATATAGGTTGCAGTTTTAAAATAATGGTTGTGTAGCATAAATTTCAACAAGAATTATGTAAAATTAGTCATTATTACTAAAATAAAAAATAACTATTAAATATAAATAGTACTAGATTTTACTTAAAGAAGTTTGTCACTATTAATAACCTTAGACAGATTGGAAAGATTGGAGAAAATACTGAGAGCATACTGTACATGTCAAGAAAACAGTTTCTATATATGTCTTCCAGGAGAAAATCACATCTGAAATAGCTCTAAGATAGAAGAAATCACAAATAAAAAGTTAGGAAGTACTAAAACATAGTAAAGAAAAATTTTCTCCGATATCCATAGTAAATACCAGTTTCATGTTTGAAAATAAACATGCAAGCAAAGAGGTGAAAGCTGTATTTCAATGTAGGATGGTCATGTATATATGATCCCATCAGCACTCTGAGGCAGGTGAGACAGAAACCCACTTCTCAGGTAGTGCCCCCTCCCTCCCCGCGCCCCCAAAGTCAGAACATAGGATGCAGAATCTAGTCCTCTCTTTCTCTCCCCAGGGAGAAAACAGGAGGTGGAATGTCCGCCCCATTGCCTGGCACTATGCCAGGAGAGGGACTATGGCAAGAGAGTGCCATGAATTTTCCTCCTGGCTTCAATGTGGCTTATTTTGAACTTAACTGGGATGCAGAAGCCTCTTAACTGGTTTCTAGATTTCTCACAAAAGTAACTGGTCTATGTATTGCTGTTCAGTCAGTGTCTTTGTAGGAGGAAGGACGGTCTAGGGATTCCTATTGTGCCATCTTGCTGATGTCACTATCAGGCTTTTCTTAAATTGGCCTTTTAAAAAGATAATCTCACCAATTAATGGCCACTAAACTATCTAAAGATAGACAAGTGTCAGCCAAACTAATAGTGCTGTCATCAACGTAGCTGAATTATGTAGACAAAGCAGAAGAAAACACAAACATGTTTGGTAAGAGCCCTCATTCAGGCTGTGTCAGACACCCTCAGAACCAATTTGATAAGTTTGATTAAGCTGACTGGCTGTTTGATAGAACTGATTGGGTGTCTAAGGCTGGTAGTCAGTTTTTGAATTATATTAGTCAATGAGTCAATATATCATATAGCTGAAGCAGTTAAGTATATAGAAAGCTCCAAAGTTTTCCACTAAATTACTACGATATCCAACAAAAGAGGAGTAGAAGATTATAATGAAAATATTCTTTTGAGATCTTAAGTCTAATTTCCAGTATTCCAGTATACTATTATTAACAGACATTTTTTTCATGGATTGTGACAATTTACATTTCACTCCTAAAATGGTTATTTATCTATTATTTCATTTTATTTTTGCAACACTTTTTGGAGGTAGAGCCTGAGGAAATGGGCCCATATGTATTTTTATTGCTAACTTAGTACATAGATACTAATTGCAGAAACAATCTGTTTGGAGACGGTGGAGCTTTTGTAGTGACTGTTAATATGGTGTAGTGGAGCCATTACAATTGACAGGAGATGTCCTATCTTATAAAACATTTGAAATATATTGTACTTATGACTTTCTTACTCTTATGAATGAACAAGCACATTCAAAATGAGCTATAATTAAAACATTGTTTTATTGGTTAAAAAATTTTCCTTTGGATTTGATTTTCCTCTGAATTTTGGTAGAGAATGAGAGCCAAGAATAACTTGAGATTTTCTCCACTAAATGATAAGACTATTCTGTGATTTAATAAAAACAAATTACCTGCAACTCTTTTCTATTTGTTAGAAAATAATTCAAATAGAAAACACAGCATACCTTCCTAAGATTCATGGTACTATTTATCATGAGGTAAGAAATCATATTGTACTCTTTCAATATAATTTTAATTTTGGTTTCCAAACAATATATATCTCTTTCCAGGTTAAAAGCATTGAAAGTACACATGAACGCTAAGGAAAATCTTAAAATTTCCTGAAATGCATTAGCCATCCTATTTATATAACAAATATCTTGTTTGTTTATGATGGTCTACATCATTAATCTAGATAAATAAATGTAGAAGTGAAGGGAGCTGGGTTTGCTGTTTTCTCCATTGCCCAGCAACCAATGGCTGCACCTGTTTTGCAGCAGGGCACTGCGGCACAAGACTTAGGGCTGCTGCAGCATATGCCATTCTTTATACCAATACTGACTGCGGCAGGAAAGCCTACGAACTCACTTCACTCCTGGTCAACAGGGCAAATTTCGGGTACTTACTTTTTTACAAAATTTACTTCCCGAAAATGTTAATGTTTACCGCAACCAGGTGATGGATACACAGAAGCTTTCTTTTTTTTTTTTTTTTTAAAAATAGTATCTGTATTATTTGAATTTTTTGACAAAGTGCAAATGCCCAGTAAGTTAATTATATGCCTTCGTTTTTTAAAACCAATTTTTATGAACTTTGAAGTTGTAAGAGTAAATTGCTTATGATAAATTAACATACTCTAAAAGATAATATAAAATGTAGACAGAGCAAAAACTAGAAGTGCCCTTCCCTACTTCTAATTGCTAGTTTCATTCTCGGAGGTAACCCATCCTTCCTTTTAACAGATTACATATTCTTCTTTGTTATTAAAAATACTTTTTGGAATAAACAGATATGTAAAGCAACTGAATCTAATCACAACAAATTGATTTGAAATAGATTTTATAAATGACACATCATCAAAAATATGTAATATGAGGAAAATGACTAAAATAAAAATTTTCCTTTTTATTACCCTAGTATTTGAACATTATTAAAGATATAAAGCAAGGGGCTTTAAAAACCTATTTCCCTGTTTTTCTATTGTTGGACGTAAAGCTTATTTCTTTTAAAAGCTTTTGTATATAAGCTTTAAAAAATTAGATAGCAATCATTTATGCTTGATTTAAAGTAACAGGTAGTATTACTTTTGAGATAGGTAAGCCTCTTTAAGTGAAAAATTATACCAAAGGTATACGAGTAAGATGCTACTTATTTCCTCAGTCAACAAATCTGCTATTCAATATCTGTGTACTTGGAGTAATTATTCTGAATGTTTGGTGCTATGATATTTGTGCTGCAAGGACGTTTAAGATGTGTGTCTCCTCGACCTGCCACCAATGACTGTGGTAACTCACTACCTTTCTGGAGCTCCGTTTATTTATTATTCAATCGGACATAATTTTTGCCTTGAGAGTAAGAGTTTACCAGTCTTTGATATTCTTTGGTAGATAGAGTGAAAAGTGAAAAGCAAGACAGACACATCCCCTACATTCACTGACACATTAATAATCGTATGGAAGAATAAATGAGAACACAGTAGCTTTTGAGGCTAGGCCCCCTCAGATTCTGAAATAATTTACAAACAAAGGAAAAGTCCTTTTGACACTCAATGAAAGGAGTTATTTTATCTTTTATTCTTTAAGGATTAAAGTTCTTTATCAGAAAGAACATGAGACCTGATTCTCTCAAGTCCTGGTTCTATCATAAACCAGCTCCCCGAGCCAACAAAGTACCAGATTTAGTCTCAAATTTCTTTGTGTAGAAAGTGTAATTAATATCTGCCTTATTTTCATAATCAAACAACTTTTCAGTTAGCAGTTATTACGTGTAACAATACAATGAATGAGACAGCTCTCCTCGTTATTCTCCCCCACCTCCCAGAAAACCCCGACTTTTACACGTGCTCACTTGAAAGTAAAGGACACTAAAAGTAAAGCTCTTTTTCTTTGAGACCAAAGCTGAGGACAGGTAATGATATATATGTTCTTAAGGCTGCAAATGTCAATCTCAGAAATTATTATAAAATTGGACCTGCTTGTTCTCAATCTTGTGCTACAAAAAGATATTTCATTTGGAATGTTACAAGGTCAAGTTTCAAAAGACAGCTCAAGCTTAGAAAGTCCAAGAACTATTTTCTTCTCAGAAACAGAGTTCATCATATATTATACTTTTGTTTTTTAATGTTTGCTAAAGAAATATACATTATTAATGTACAAACTGACACATCAATCTATTAGTAGCAAAAAACATGGTATAGTGGTTCTCAAAGTGTGTTTTTTGGAATACCGATTCTGTATGATGGGAGTTCCACAAAAGGGGGTTCTATAATCAAATAATTTGGGGAAACACTGGGCTAAACAAAGTTATATGTATTTTGTTCCTTTAGGATTCGTATGTTACTTTAACTATGAATTTCTAGGCGGGGACTACATTTTGCAGTTTCCTCAGCTTATCTGACCAGCGAATCCTTTGTTCACTTGGTGCATCTGACAGGATTAGTGACATGCTGCATGCGTTTGGGACACGCTGGCATTTCCTATCCTATAAGATTAGTCATCAAAAATCACAAATGATCCTAATATTGCTTACATTCTCCTTTCCATATACTCCCCTGTGCCCCACCCCTTATATCTTCCTTTTTAAATTGCTATAATACTACCTCTCTGGCTTCCTTTCTTTGTTCTACCTCATTTCATTCTGCATGTCACGGAACAGTCAACTTTCCCAAATTTGCCATTTCAACAGGTCAGTTTCTTTGCTGAAAAGCCTTTCCACTGCACTCAGATTCCTTAACCTCGTCCACGATAACTCCCTGATCTGATGTCTCCAGCCTGCTTTTCTGATCTTATCTCTTCCGCTACCAAAAAGTTTATGCACTTTCCCCAAATCTGCTCCCTAATTTTCCATATCCTAACCTCTGTTCATGTGCTCCTTTTGGCTGAAATATTTTCAATCCTATCCGTTTTATCAAAGTCTATTTGATATACCATCCTCCTTCTTTAAACCTTCTCTTAGAATCTCAGTCTTTTTTTGAAAGGGCAAAAGCATAAACGTTTATTTTTGACTTTGTGCCAAGGACTTCTTAAGTACTTTGCATCAAAAATTATTTCTTCTATCAACATATGAAAATAACAGTATGGTGAGTGGTACTTTTATTGTTGCTTGGCATCCTTGACAACAATAGGGATTAAGTGAGGCCTAAAGAGAGTTCTCAGCAATTGGGTCCAGGCTGTTCGCTGGTGTCTACCCAAGATGATGACCTGCCTGGCAAAGAAAATCCACCAGCAAGAAGCTGGTGAGGCATGCCACTGTGGTCAGGGGAGGAGGTGACACAACTGTTATACTCTGACATCAGAAAACAATATGGTGTGGACACCCTACAGACCCTTTGAAAAACTCATATTTCTAGCCCTTGAGAGGACCAGCGTTTCGATGCCTGCCTCCGAGGTGCTGAGTAGTTATCATCAACAAAGGACTCTAAGAAGGGGCAGCTGTGTAAAGAAACACATGCTCTGTTACCACTCGATTCTTCCTGGCTCTGTAAAGACAAGGGAGAACTAGCATCTTCAGGACTGGACTCTGCTCTCCAATCCCTTCGACTACTCAAAAAGTGAGGATCCCAGTTCATGACTGTACTGGGTAAAGATGAGATTTTAAACTGCATTTGAGATATAAGTTTTAAACAATACTGAATTTTAGTAAACAAATGACTCCAAAGTTGCTGGATATGACAAAGGTGTACTTAAGTAACAGGAAAAGATTTGACAATGCCAGCTGAAAGCCATCATGAGAGCAAATAAAACTGTTTAATTTGTATAGTTCCTGAGTTGAGAATCCTCAATAAACTGGTTAAATAAACAGGCTGGCCTTGGCTCTTATTCAGTTTTTCTATGGTGACATACTCCAAAGTAAAAGACAGTCAGTGGAGGAGAAATAGTCATGGCCTCTGGCCTGGTTACTTGCAAATTCCACAAATAAAGTTGAGAGTTATTAGGCCCTATTTGTTGGCAATTTGAAAGCATAGGCATCAATGAATCATACTGCATATTATCTCTGAATTCTCCTATTTTGGAGGATTGGGTTAGACAAGTTGACCCAGCAATTCCTCCATTATAATTAGGCAAGATTTTTTAATGGCAATTTCAATCAAAATAGTGATTTTATAACAGCAATTATGATGAAGATGAAATGATTGCAGTCAACATTAGTATTTTTACACCAAGAAACATGAAATCCCCTTTAATAAGGGAGACAAAAAGAAAATAAAATCAGCATTAGGGGAGATATTGGTTGACGTCTCCCTTTTCCCTGCCCCATACTCTTTTTCTTCCCAATGTATCCTTCTCAGGGAAGGGTCTAAGCATGTACCAAGAATATAACAGAGGTGCCTGGTAACTTTCTTGTACTTCCTTGCCCAGGACAGAGAGGTTTGAGGCTCAGCCCTGTCACTAATTAGCTGCATAACCTTGGGCAGGGCAATGTGGGGGTGAGGGCTGGAGTAGACATCTACGAAAGGTTTTAAAATGGTACAATTCTAGCAGTGTCCACAAATCCCCCCTGCTTTCTATTTAATCTTTCCAGTTGTCTGACATTACTTTATAGAGAAGTCCATTTATTTGATAGTCTCATTTAATGCTCTAACTAGATCAAGGTAACAGTCTGTTAACAGAGAGTACCTAAGGTACCTGCAATCAAGTAGGATTTTATCTTCCAGAAATTTTCTTTAAGACAAAGCCTCCAACATTGCACAGTGTTCCTAAGTGTGATTTGCTTTTTCAGTGAATGTCTAAGCTATTCACTCCTTTCAGTTCTTCAATAAGGATTTCTGGAAGCCAGACTGCCCTGGTTTGAATCCTCAACATTCCCTTCATTATAGAGTGATCTTGGACCCAAGTAACTTCATCTGTAAAATGGGGATAATAATGGCATATATGTCATAAGCTCTTCTGAGGATTAATAAATACATACAAAACAAAGTGCTTAGAACAGTGCCTGGCATAACAGATGTTAGCCATTATTTTATTATTTTATGGGTAGATTGGATTTAGCCTGCAGGCAGTTTTATGGGTGTCACATGGAGGGGCCCTGTGCTTGGGGTTTGATGGTCTTTGATGTCTTGAAGTTTTAAATTTTATCTTTGAATTTGTGTTCTGTAAGTGAAGTCTGATGGTACAATGGAGCACCTGCGGGAGAGGGCTTGGCTACGGCGCGGTCCCTTCCTCCTGGCCTGTCAGGATGGGTTCTCCACTCTCTGCTCTGCCATCCCCTGGTGCTTCAGCCATCACTGGCCAGCCCTCCCTCCCCAGTGAATGCTGTTGTTCTCTTTCTCTGATCAGAACCTGAATATGGGTGCAAGAAGGGTCAGCCATTGGCACACACCCTAAAGCATCTTGAGGTGGGGTATGGAAACAGCTGTCCTGCCCAGGGTTGGCAGTGCCTCAGAGTATTTGTTGGGAACTGGGCAAGGGCAAGCTTCTTGCCACCTCTGATTCAGGTACCTGTCATATTCCATTGTGGAGGTTGCAATACCCACCCAGTGGGTAGGAGTGGTGGGACTGTGGAAAGGGGAGATGCCTGGCTTGACTCTCCCGCCTCTAGCCAGGCACAGAGTACCAGTCTGGTAGCTGGCAGGAGAGGAAATCTGACACTTAATAGCTCCTAATCATGACGCGAGACCCCCAGGGGCCTATGAGAGTCTGTGCTCTGAGAGTATCCATGTACCTTAAAGAACATGACCTAAATTAGCACCAAAACAAACACACACACAAACAAACAAACAAAAAACACCAATACAGGTCGAGAGACCATGGAATAAGGGAAAAAGCTTCATATTTTAGTACCTTTAATGGCACTTTTCTATTTCTTTTTTGAACAAGGGGTGTCACATTTTCATTTTCACTGAGCCCCACAAATTATGTAGCCTGTAAAGCTCACTTTCTTCCATAGAAAGCTTTTTAAATAGGTACTTTTACGAGGCATTATTACTGAGAAGTCACGGGAGACAGGTTATTTAACTCTCTGAATATGGGCATTGGTATTCATGAATACCAGATACGAATTTTAACATCAATGACTCTAATTTTTTTTCTGATTTAAAAAGCTCAGTATTTCCAAGATTACCCTTCAATCCATGGAGTAGAAATCAAGGACTGCCTCCAGCTCGAATCCTCAAGATTTAATCATTAGCTCTTTGGACAAAGGAATAAACATTAAAAACAAACACAAATAATATTTTTAAAGTTTCCAGTGGGAGGTCTTCTTTTACTAGCAATGACCAACCTGGATAAGTGTGCTTTTTATCTGAGAAACATCTCAGTTATTTAAATAGTTGAAATACTATGTGCATGATGACCAGGATATAAGTGAGGAAGGCAATGGAGAGGGATTTGATATTAGTCAGGGAGCAAGTAGTAAAGGTGAACTTAGCATTAGAACAGTTAATAAATTATTAATGATTATTTAAATTATAAAGGCTGAAAGGCCAAGCCTGATAAGAGCACATAAAAATAAAACCAACAGTACCATGGATCACATGGATTGTAAACATGTTTTTAGTTTGGTCAACATTTTGGTGTTTTCATTTCAATATTATTCTCAATAGAACCATTTCACCTGAGAAATGATTTGCTCATTTATATTTTCTGATTGATTAATGTCCCCAGGGTGCTGCCAAATTAGAATTTGCTACCCAATATTCCCCACAACAAGACTTGCCACTGGTTCAAAAGTGTGCTGAATGGAAGAAGACAAATCCAAATTCCAGCTGAGCAGTCAGGAAGCATCATCATGGGTTGAATGGAAAATCAGGAGTTGAATGCAGGGTTTTAGAAAACAGATTTTTAAAAAATGCCAACATGGTTAAAAATTCTAATGATCCAAAAGCAGTGTTGTGGTAGAGTACTAACTGTATTTGTGCCAACTAGGTATGCTGCAGACTATGATATTATAATTTTCCATTTCTTTTAATGGCAACAGGTTAAGAGCCACAAAGAAAATCTTGCACACTAAGATCAAATGGAACCTACTAGCATAAGGCATATTGGCATCAGAGTAGACCTACACATGCTGACATGTCAAAGCCTTGAAACAGAAACTTCAGAACTTCCTCATGGATGCTGAAGGCAAGTCATTGACTTCACACTAGCTCACAAGTACATCTTTCCAGGGATAGCATTCAACCATGCAAACAACAAAATTGGGCAAACGAAGCCTGAATATGTATTTAGAAGTCTTAAGCAGAACAAAGTAGGAGTCTGCTCCCAAAGCTTCCAGGTTTCAAATAAAAATCCATGACTACATACAAAATAGGGAGTAAGGAGTATATTGAATAGCATTTTTGACTGAGAGGGAGGCTTAAGCATTGAGCAATAGTCTCCATTCCTGTATCATGATAACGAACTCCCCTGGCCTGGCTTCTTAGGCTGGGCAAGAGAGCCAGGGGAACATGATTTCATTCCATCTGGTCCTTGGCACTTATTTTCTTTTTGCTTTATCTTGCAGTGCGAATCTGCTCATGCCCTGGTGTCCTCTCCAACTTTCTCCCTAGCTATGCTGTTTACGTTTCTTAAGTGCAGGGGTTCTCCACAGCATGCCACATTTGGTATCAATTGCTGGTGGACACTTAGGGAGGGCATTCAACAGAGCAGCTAAATGTTGAATGACCTCAATTGATTAGTTAGTACTATTTTAAGTTAAGGTATAAATGTTTCGTGAGTTCGAATTTTACCATAAGACTTAAAAAATTCTAAAGTTTTACTATTCCTTGCAAAGTACTCCTTTGCTTAGCAACTGAAAGACAGTTTAATTCCTTTTATTTTTTTTTTAAATCTTTTTTTGTGGCCTGATTAGAGCACAAGAGGACTGGAGTTTACGCCTGCGTCAGCGGGTTACCACTTCAGGACAATTCAAGCAAAACAATTTGAAAAAGTGCCAAACTATTTTGGGATTGGGCAGACAATAGTGACCCTTCATGATTCCATGAATGATGTAAACAAGGAACATATTGCTGAGGTCAAAGAAAAGGAAAAACATTAAAAGTAATTGCCTAAAGAGAAAAAATGGGTACAAGATTTTAGCAGGGCAGACAATGTTTGAAACGCAGATCATACTCTGCATAAGCAGTAAGTTTAGAGTTTTAGTTTTCCCAGTGGCAAAACTGTGTTAATTATAACTGTCTCAAAGTTTTCTGACTTTGCAGTCACAGAACTATGCTGAAGTTTTATGCTTAAGTCTTTCTTTCTGTTTTCTCCATTACCAAGTAATTATCCCACTACCTGAATAAAAATAGGTGATGTAGTAGTTACTTCATAAAAACTGTCAGAACTTTTATTGAAGAAAATATTCCAAGAAATCCACTTTTTAAAGGTCATTTTAGTGATCATGTAGTGCAATCTTCTGATTTTCCCCAATATTATATTGTGAAAAATTTCAAATATATAGAAAAGATGATTTTTTTTTAGAGAATATACAACACCTAAAGTGTACAATTAATCTTTTTTCTATACTTGCTCTGTCACCTCTCTAAACATCTATCATCCATCAATTCATCTTATTTTTGGTGAATTTCACTTGATTTTAGCCAAAAGGCTGAGAACTGATGTTTTTGGTGAATTCAAAGCAAGTTGCAGACATTAGAACACTTTATCTCTAACCACTTCTCATGCATATCATGAACTAAAATTCAACTTTGTTTATGGTTCTTTTTTAAAAAAGGTTTATTGTGATATGATTCACTTACTATACAATTTACCTCTATGGTTTTTTTTTTTTTTTAATGCATTAAAAATTTTGGTGGAGAAAATAAGGAACATTTTTCCCCTATGTAATTCTTATGTGTCAGATAACACTTGTGGCTTTCAGATCCTCTGCTAAAAACACACAGATTGAAAAAGATCACGGATTTTTTCCCCAACCCTAATAAAATAAGAAATTTCATTACTAGAATAATAGATAACATAACTATAAACTTCAAGTTCAAATCTGGTCATTTAGACAAATGATGTTTCATCTATAATCATTCCACAATATCTGTGCCACTGCAGACCAGGAGTTCAAATACTTTACCACAGTTTGGCACCTATTTACAGGTGTAGACTGTATTTTCCAAAGATAATTGCACAGCATCACCATTCTACATGCTCTTGTACAATGTGACCTTGGACAGTGTGATCAAGTGGCAGGTTTAATTCTTATCCCCTTGAATCTGGGTGGTCTTGTGGCTGTTTGGATCAAAAGAGGATGGCAGATGTGATGATCCATAATGGGTCTTAAAAGACAGGCAGTTTCTATCTTGTTTTCTAGGACACTTACTTTTAGAGCCTTAAGTTGCCATGTAAGAAGAAGCCACCACATGAGGAAGTACAGGTCACATGAAAAGGCTATGCACAGGTGTTCCAGAGGACAGCCTCAACTGAAGTCCCAGCTGACAGCCAGCATGTACCACTAGATATATGAGTGAAGATGCTCCTAGTTGGTTTCTACCTTCAGCCAGCAAATCTTTGCAGCTCAGGATGTAGACATCATGGAAAGTACATCAATGGAGCATGTCTGCAGTGTTCTGTTCAAATTACTGACCCACAGAAGCCTTGGATGTATTAAAATGATTGTTTTACATCACTAAGGTTTGTTATACAGCAATTATAACCAGAACAGCCCTCCTCTGTTTTTAAAATACATATTCTTTATATGGTAGATATATTTGCATATAGAAGATACATTAAAATGATCATACACTGTGATCAAGATCCAGGAACGCAAAGATGCTTCAACATTTGCAAATCAATCAATGTGATAAACTACATTAACAGAATGAAGAATAAAAATCATATGATCATTTCAGTAGATGCAGAAATGACTTGACAAAATTCAACATTCATTCATGATACAGAAATCACTTGACAAAATTCAACATTCATTCATGATAAAAATTCTCAACAAACTAAGTATGAAAGAAACATGCTTCAATATACTAAAGATCACATATGACAAGCCCACAGCTATCATCATTCTCAATGGTGAGAAGCTGAAAACATTTTCTCTAAGATTAGAAACAAAACAAGGATGTCTACTCTTACCACTTTTAGTCAACCTAGTACTGGAAATCCTAGCTAGAGCAATAGGCAAGAAAAAGAAATAAAGGGCCTTCAAATCGGAAAAGAGGGGGTAAAACTGTCTCTGTTTGCAGATGACATCATATTATACATAAAAACCCTAAAGACTCCACCAAAAACTGTTAGAACTAATAAACAAATTCAGTAAGGTTGTAGGATATGAAGTTAATATACAAAAATCAGTTGCATATCTATATATTAAGAATAAACCATCTAGAAAAGATATTAAGAAAATAATCTCACGTTTGCATCAAAACGAATATCTAAGAATAAATTTAACCAAGGAGGTGAAAGGTCTGTACACTGACAACTGTAAGATAGTGATGAAAAAAACTGAAGACACAAATACATAGAAAGATATTCTGCCTCACGAATTGGAAGAATATTGTTAAAAGGCCCACATTACATAAAGCAATCTATAGATTAAAAATTCCAATGGCTTTTTTTTCATGGAAATAGAACAATCTTAAAATTTGTATGGAACCACAAACGACTCTGAATAGGCAAAGAAATTCTGAGAAAGAAGATTAACGTTGGAGGCATCACACTTCATGATTTCAAACTATATTACAAAGCTATAACAATCAAAATTGTATGTTATTGACATAAAAAAAAAAAAGACACATAGATCAATGAAACAGAATCACGAGCCCAGAAATAAATTCACTCATATATGGATAATTAAATTTTGACAAAAGAACCAAGAATATACAATGAGGAAATGATAGCCTTTTCAATAAATGGTACCGCTACATGCAAAAGAATGAAACCAGATCACTATTTTACACCATATACAAAAATCAACTCAAAATAGATTAAAGACTTGAATATATTACCTGAAACTACAAAACTCCTAGAAGAAAACAAAGGGGATAACCATCTTGACATCAGTCTTGGCAACAATTTTTTGGATTTGACATGAAAAGCAAAGGTAACAAAAGCAATATTAACAAGTAGGACTATATCAAACTAAGAAGTTTCTGCACAGCAAAAGAAATCATCAACAAATGAAAATGAAACCTAAAAAATAGGAGAAAATATTTGTAAATCATATCTGATAAAGGGCTAATATCCAAAATATTTGAAGAACTCATACAACTCTATAGTCAAAAAAAATCCAATTAAAAAATGGGCAGCAAAACTGAATAGACATTTTCCCAAAAACATAAAAATGACCAACAGGTAGCTGAAAAGGTGCTCAATATCACACCAATCACCAGGAAAATACAAATCAAAACCACAATGAGATATCGCCTGTTAGAATGGCTGTCATCAAAAAGAGAAAGGATAACAAGTATTGGTAAGGAAATAGAGAAATGGGAATTTTTGTGCACTGTCAGTGGGAATGTAAGTTGGTACAGCTATTATGGAAAACAGTGTGGAGGTCCCTCAAAAAATTAAAAATAGAACTACCATATGATTCAGCATTTCCATTTCTGGGTATATATCCAAAGGAAACAAACTCACTGTCTTGAGAGATATCTTAACACCCGTGTTCATTGTAGCAGTTTTTTACAATAGTCAAGACATGGAAACAACCTAAGTGTATACTGACAAATAAATGCATAAAGAAAATGTGATATACACATACAGATAGACACAATTTAATATTATACAGCCATAAAAAAAGAAAGCCTGCCATTTGCAATAACATGGATGGACCTTGAGGACATTATGCTTGATGAAATAAGTCAGATGGAGAAAGACAAATACTGTAAGATGTCACTTATATGTGGTATCTAAAAAAGAGAAACAGGGAAAAGATTGGTGGTTGCCAGAGATGGGGGCTTGAGGGTGGGAGAAATGGGTGAAGGTGGTGAAAAGGTACAAACTTCCAGTCATAAGGTAAATAAATTCTGGGGATGTATTGTATAACATGGTGACTACAGTTAACAATGCTGCATTGTATGTTTGAAAGTTACTAAGAGAGTAAATCTTAAAAGGTCTCATCACAAGAAAAAAAATTGTAACTATATGAGGTTGTGAAGGTTAACTTACTGTGGTAATAATTTCACACAATATATGTAAATCAAATCATTATGTTGTACACTTTAATGCATTGTTAAGGTCAATTATATCTCAATAAAAATAGGAAAAATAATATGTAACTTTTGTTTGGCAGATATATCTGCATATAGAAAAAATGTTATAAGATATAACTTTAGGTAGTTAATATTAAGGTGTATAGTAGGTAGAAATATTTATAAAATGCTGTTCTAAGAATTTCATGATATTTGTTAATCAGTTCCAGCCACTGGCTGAATCGTAATGCTAGTTGCCTATACTATGGAATAAATGTAGCCTAAATGAACATGTTTGAAAAAGGGATTTTAGTTGACTATAAGTTCAATATGAATCAACTATGGATGTGGTTACCAAAAAAAACTAATACATTCCCAGGTCCATAAACAGAAGCATTACCCTAGTGCCATGGACTCTTTTGTCAATGTGGTAAAAAACTATGAACCCTTTTTCAGAATAATGCTTTTAAATGTATAAAATAAAATACACCAGATTACAAAGGAAATAAGTCACATTGAAATGTTATCAAATAATAAACTCATCTCTGATATTATAATATCTGCGTTTTTTTTATTAACCATTAAATAACAAGACTAGCAGTGGGCCTAATATTTGCCAAAGGAGATAAATATAAATGATATTTTGAGATATCTGCAGTTATAATTTTATATGAAAAAAATCTGTGATTTCTATTGACGACAAACTCATGGCTACTGCTAATGTTACTGTGATGTTACCTTAATTATGTTCACAATTAAGAAAATATTAAATTTCAGTGGGAGGTTAGTGAACATAAAGATGTAAATTTCTCTTCCACCCAAGTTGCTGGAACCTCTAAATTCTAACCAGAGATCTCGTGTCTTAAATCTCTTCAATGGAACAAGCACTTATTTAAGATTCCACGGGCTTATGGCATTTGTGGCATCCTCATTCACATTTTCCTTTCTTTGATGCTGCTTATTTAACAATTTGAGGAGAAGGTTTGGACAATAGATGAATGAGACTCCAGGCTTGGGACAGTTTCTTTTGTTCAGAACGGTCCATTACTGTCTTAACAGTCCATAAAGTTCCACTCATTATTCCAAGTCCAGTTCAAGTCCTACTTTCTCTAGTAAGATGATATGATCTATAATGATTTCTTCTTTCTCTGAATCCCTAACACACCTGGAGTCAGTTTAACACTAGTTTTAGCACTTAATTATTAGTCTCTATTTATTATTAGACTAATAATTAGTTATTAGTATCTATTTCATCTACCATCAGTTTGGTCTCCTCACCTTGTAGGGGAGGTCTAGAGAAAGCAAGGGTGTTTGCCATCTTATATTACCTAAAACATACTGCTGGGTACATTGCAGGCACACGATACACCCTTGTACAATGTCTATCCTACTAGTGATGCTGTCCAGTTGTGCAAATCACCTCTATGGCTTTGGGAAACTGAGATTAATGTATTCTTTGCTATTACTGTCAACTATGATAGGTCACTAAGGGTAGGCTACACAAGGTATATTTTTGATACTAATAACACTGATATTTTGTGCTAGATATTCTTCTAAGCATATTTGCATATTTGTTTAATACTTGCAACAGTACCATGATGTAGTTACTGTATTTATCTCCATTTTACAAATGAGGAAACTGAGGTATAGACTGATTAGTAAGGAGATGGAATTGGAAACCAGCATTCTTCCCTGGAGTTAGTGCACTTAACCACTACGCCATACTGCCAGTTGTATTCATAGATCCCTTATTCCTATACAAGAAATCCTTGTATAGACCTGCAGATTTAACATGAAATCACTCCTCTGACAATTAGCTTTTCTTCTACTCAATCCCTATATCCTCTGACTGGCTAATCATTAACTCAGCCTTTGTGCAATTAGAATTTTATTACAATAAGAGCAGCTAACATTTACTGAGTGCTTGCTTTCTGGCATATCCAGGGATTAGTGATTTCATGTATAGTTAATCTCTGTAACAGCCCTATAAGGAAGGAAAGGAAAGCTAGGCTCACATAGAGTAAAAGATTGAGTAGTAAAAGAGCAAGAATTCTAACCTCAGGCTATCTGAATCCATGCTTAAAACAGTACACTCTACTACCTCCCTGGTGTTTTTGTCTTCACTTCTGTAACTAGATTATCAAGTCCTGGAAGGCAGGGATTATGTGTCATACTTGCTTGTTGATTTCATAATACTTTAAATTCCTTGATCTTAATCAATACTGAAAAAAATGTTTCTTGATAGATAGATAAAACTGACATTTCACAGAATTCAGCATGGTATATAGCACGAAGACTTTGGGGTCACTTACTGTGTCTTTTGGGAAGTTACCTAAAGTCTTCCAGCTTCAGCTCTTATCATTAAAAGGAGGAAAATATACCTAATTATAGGGGTTTTAAGAATTAAACGGCAATAATATCTCTAAAATATTTATAAGAGTGTCTGCCATGTAGTAAGTTCTCAAAAAATGCTAGCTTTCTACTCCTTTTTGAAATACAATTTTTTGGTCATGTCCAAACAATGACTGAGTTTAGTATATAATTTTGTAAAAATGCTTATGTTTGATTGTGCAATTGTTGTGATTTATAGTATTTAGTCTAATTTATCCTTTTTGTTTTCTTCAAAGTCAGCTAAAATGATAAATGTTAGTTTATTTTAAATTGGAAAAAATTCCTTTTTGAGCCAGTGAAGTAGTTCTGTTTCTATGGTCTATCAAAGTGGTTAGTTAGTTACCAAGAAGCAGATATGAAAACAACGTTAAGGTAGGCAAAATAATGGTCCTTCAAAGATGTCCACTTCCTAATTCCTGGAACCTATAATATGTCACTGTATTTGGCAAAAGGGAATTAAATTTACAGATGGACTTAATGTTGCTAAATGGTTGACCTTAAAATAGAGAGGATTATCCAAGTTTATCCCAGTGGACCCAATGTAATCACAAGGGTCCTTAAAAGTGAAAGAGCGGTATCAGAAAGAACCAGAGAGATGGCAGCCTAAGAAGGACTCAGCCTAATGTTGTTGGCTTTGGAGATGGAGAAATGGGGTCACAAGCCAAGGAATGCAGGTGGCCTCTAGAATCTGGAGAAGGCAAGGAAATGGCTCTCCTCTAGAGCCTCCAGAAGGAACCCAGCCCTGCTGACCCTTTGATTTTAGCTCCATCAGATTCTTTTTGGATTTATGGTCTCTGGAATTGTAAGAAAATAATTTTGTATGGTTTAAGTCACTAAGTTTGTGGTAATTTGTTAAGTAGCGATGAGAAACTAATATTGCGTGTAAAGAATACCACAAATTTGGAATTGAGAAAAAATGAATATATTGTGGTTTTAAACAAATTTCAAGCGACTGTATAAATAAAAATGGTAATATTTCTCTTGATTCTACTAGGTATAGCAGTCAAGTAAAATGCAATATAGTGAAATTCATCATTACAGATTTATTACTAGCATTTGTTTTTAATTAGCTGGGTTAGAGATAAAATATTTCTTTGCAATTTATTCTTTAGTCACTAGAAATGTCCTATTTGTGAAAACAATCAAAGAAGAATAAGGAAAGAGTTTTAGTTATAAGAGATGTGATTTTTGTTTGGACAAAGAAGCTATTTTTGAGGCTGTCACTCCAAAGCTCAAAATACTACTTTGGCTAATTAGAACTAAAATGTGTTGCCTGGCTCTCAAATCCTCCATCTTACCAAGGTTAAATGGATGTACCATATGCCTCACTATAACTGCTTTTATATACAAACATGATACTCTGATCAAAGCAAGCTAGTCTCTTCTAAATTATCGCAGATTCTGCTCATCGCTAAATCTTTTCTTATGGTGTCTCCACTCCATCTGGAATGTTCTTTCTCTTCTTCTCTGCCTATTCAGCACAAACTAATTTTCTCTAAGTATCCACAGCACTCATATTTTTAACTGCATTTTAGCTTCTTTTTGTACATTATTCTCTATTATGTGCGTGTTATTCATTATTTCAGGTTTGTATGTTTTGCTTCCTTGTTAACTCCTTGATAATTGATGATAGCTGATGGGTACACAGGGGTTCGTTATATTAGTCTCTACTTTTGTATATGTTTCAAGTTTTCTATAATAAAACATTAAAAATAAACTACAGGAGGTATCTTTCTATCTATAAAGTATTCTTTCAATTTCTAGGTTTCTCTTTCCCAGCACTGTAAGGTTGGTTGAGTTGGTTTCCCACTCAAGTTATACCTCTCTTGGTTGAAGAAACATGATGTAAAAGAAAGGTATGATGCTATGCTCAAAAACTCATGGTTTTATCCATTACAACAGTAGATTTCTATAAGTCAGTGTACATTATTCAAGGTCAAAGTTTGACCACTTCTCAGAAGAAAAGAAAAGCACGAATAATCCAATGCACTAGTTAACAATTTATATAATCTTTGAAACATTTGCTTCAGTGTTATTGATACAAGATACCTTGTTAGCATATTTCTGGCAAGAAATGGTTGAGGCAGGTTTTCATAAACATTTAATAAAGAAAAAGTTAGAATCAACAGTAAAACTCACTATTGCTAGTTTATACTATAAAGTATTAACAACACAAAATGTTAATTAATTTCTAATTCTCTATTCTATTATTTAGATTTCATGAAGGTTGATTGGACTTGATCCATCATTTTACGGAAAATTAATTATTTCAAATACATGCACCACTTTATGCAACCTGCCTGATTTGCATTGAGGAAAATTCAGCAGAAGTAATTGAGGCACAAGCAAATACTGGCACTGACTGAACTCAATTTTCATTCCAAATTTCTGCAAAATCCCAAGGCACAGCAATATCAGATGCAAGGGGGAAAACAAACAAAAGCAATGTGAAAAGGGAACATGAAGAGAGAATATTACAAGAATCAGGGAACAAAGAGATTGCAAAACTATTTCAGTGCCATAGATGAGCAGTGAGGGCTTCATTCAGGCAAGGTGGAATAAGATATCATATGGCATCCTGACAATTGATGTCTTCATTTAAATGTAAGAATTTACATTCTAATTAGAAAGAATTTACATCTTAATCAGAGGCAGCTGTATTATCTTGTTACTGTTTTTTTCAAAGGTAATGAACTAAAGTACTGCTGTGCTTTTTCAACCAGAAACTAAATAGACAGCATCCAGTGTTATTTTATAGCTTACCTGCTGTAAGCTGTTATTAATATTTTCAAAGATTAAATTTCTAACTAAAATCTTTTAAAAATGAAAGTTGTATTTGACATCACTAGAATAGTATGATAAAGACTTATTTAAAGTATTCAAACAAATCCTTTTCTAACTTGTATTTTAAATGTACATATTTTTCAAGCTAATAGAAGCCTCTTATTATTTATTAATATAATATTGTTTTCATTTGGGTGGATGTGCAAAAAGCTACTGAAGCAGATATGTGTCATATACTGGTGAAATCTGGTTGTTCATAAACTTTCATTTGGTTTTAAGAGATCATTTCCTAAATATAAAACTTTACCATTTAAAGTGCATTGTTTTTTTCTTCCTATGATGTTTACCAAGGAAAGATAACAAATATGTATTACAGAATAACGTTTTGCTTGTTTTATGCTATTTATGCTACTACATTAATAATAACATTTAAAAATGTAATGTTTCACAAATACACATAATTCTGATGGTGTCCAGGATTGCCAGTTAGTGAAATTAAAGGAAATGATGCATTCAAATTCATACTTTTCTATTCTAGGTTGTTCATAACGATGGTAACTAGACCTAAGTATTGGTAGTTGGTGATATCTTTGCAAAATCAAGCCCATCATTCATATGAGAATCAGCATGAGCTCACTGACCCATGGTTTAGAAGAAATTGGGCCTGGCCTAAAAGAAATCAAGCAGGAGAAAATTATAAGTGTTAATAAAAATGTAAAATGCCACCTTTGTCCCTAGTACTATGCATCTTTAGGTTATTGATAGTTATTTTCATCAGCTGCATCATTAATACAAAGTTGCAGTATGAGCCAGTTTTTAATTTGTAGGCTTATGATTTAATTTATTATGTAATATAATTTTTTTATTAAAGCAAAGAGAAAGAACATAATAAAGAGACTAAAGTTGTACCTACCAGTTTATTAAATGACTAATATGGTTAATTTGGTCAAAATATTTGATTTAAAAAATTATAGAGAGTCTAAAATAATTCTGAGGTACATATTTATCTTTATCATCATATTGACTTTCTGGATCCATACGTATACAAGAAAAACAGGTCACATACATATGTGCTATATTATAAGAAAAGAATAACAGAATAATTGCAGGTAGATAAAAAAAGATAAACTTAATTTTAAGGTGACATTTTACTAATCTAGGCCACTCTGATGAAAAAGAGGAGATAATTATTAGTTCACTGGTGCTTTTTCTTGTATTTCTAGTAAAGACAATTTATAGAGGAAATGATTCAGATGGGCCTGACTGAATTGCTGGCTCTGAAAGATGGCTTTATACTGCTGTCAGAAACCGTCAGCCCACTTTTGAAAGGTTTATTTGTCTATGGCTATTCTGTGTATGATTTGTTATAAGGGCACCTAATATTGACCACGTAGTACACACAGTGCCTTCATTTTCAAAAGTATCCCAGATAAGTTGTTGATTATCCCCAGATTTTATGGAATCTGTTTACTTTTTCATAAAGAATATCTAAAAATAAAGTACATTTTGCTTTTTATCTTTATGTATGGTTCAAGTGTAATATAATAGGCTTTGAGTTATAGTGTACCAGAGTGTTTGTTATATATACCTTCACCCCATTTCTACTTGGCCCCATATTTACTCTAACCATAAATATTCATATCCAATCTAAAAGAGCATAATAAAACATAATATATGACTTCTCTTCCTCTGCCTCTTGTTTCCCTTATCACTTTGGGCTTTGATTATCACAACTGTTTCTTAAGTAGACTTCTTGCTTATCTAATTTCTCCCCATCTAATTCCTCCTTCATGGAACTAACAGCCTAAAGTCATGGGTTCTAGTCTCCCCTATCATATCGTAATCTCTGTTAGTTTCAAGGTATAGAAAAGACATGGATTCTAGTCCTGATTCTGGCACTATCTGGGACTTATTTATTTTTATCTGTAAAGTGAAAAGGTGTGAAAAGTTTATTTCAATGATCTTTTTTTCTCTAAAATTAAATGACTCCATTCTTACTCATCATGTCTACATATTGTGTTTCAAGTTATTTCATGCCTATTAACATATCATTCTTCCTTCAACTCCAACCCAAAATGCATTTTTGCCTCTCTCTCTGTCCATTCAAACCCTTTTCATTTTTCAAGATGCATTTCAAATCTCTTCTGCTCTGCTAATGCTGGCCAACAATAATCTCTCATCTCTCTAATTCACATAGTTAACAAATATTTATTGAGTGCCTACTCTGTATCAGGGTGATGGGGATGCAAGAAAGGAAAAAGAATAACATGGCCCCTGCACTAAAAGAGCTTACAGTGTGGTGGGGACAACAGATAAGAAGTTAGTAACAAGGATTAAAGATTGTGATAAGTACAAGAAAGGCAACAAAGAGCTTGCAGAGGGAGTGTGTGCATGTATGTTATTTATAAGTGTGATCAGAGAAGGCTTATTTCCTATAGCATTCTTGTTACAGAGTAATAACTAATAACTGAAACTATTATTCTTTTTAAATAATATTTGACTTATGCTGGGCATAAATCTTGTTTCCAAACTAGACTGTAGTAACAATGACACTTATTGTTGTGGCTAACATAAATTGAGTAATTAAGATGTGCCAGTTTTTGTATTGAACAATTCACATGTATTTTATCATTTAATCCTTAGAACAAGGTAGGTATTTTCACTATTACTCCGTTTTACTCAAGATGAGGAAAATGGGCCTCAGAATTATACTAAGATACTTGCTTAAAGTAAGAGACAATTAGTAAGTAGCAGAGCTGGGACTAAAATTCATGTCTGCAAATACCGGAGTGTGGTATTTGAATCACCATGATACACTCCTTCGTGGAGACAGCGATCATATTTAGAGAGTTTTCATGTTGGTCTTTTGCAAATACCAGGCACTTAACAAAACTTGATTCTTTCAGTAGACATTACACTCCCTGGAGGCAGCTTCCTTGCTTTTAGCATAAACTTAATCAGCCTCCAAAGTTTTTTTTTTGGAGATAGAGAACCTTGGATTGAAAATCTTGGGTAAAGGAATTTCTAACCTAATATCTAAAACAGCTTCTTATCATCATTTTCCCAACTGGCATCAAGTTGTTGTATGCATGCTTTCTTACTCAGAACACATGAACCCTATACCAGCAACTGTCCATTAAGTTTATATTCTTTTGCTCAAATTATTTAGATTTGATAACTGAAAATATCCAATGATTATTCAATAATAAGGATGTATAGTTTAGAGAATTGTTACACACACAGTAGGAAATGTAATAAAATCACCTAATCAAGGACTCCCTTTCACAAAGTGGGAGTTAGATCTTAGGCACAGGTAATCCAAAAGAGAAGCTTAAAGAAAAATGTATATTTGATTCAGAACATTCTTCAGCATCACTTTTACTATAGTTGTTTTAGGAAGAAGATAGAAATTAGCTGGCTTCTGTAACTCTGTTGCTTAAATCCTTCCCACTGCTGAGAAAAACCAGCATCATCCCTTAGGGCATTTGTATTGACATACTAATTGAAATCAGAGCTTTAAAAAAACACTAGTTTGTAATTCTTTTTTGGCTCTCAACTTTAATGGAATTAATTGATAACTTTTCTCTTCCAGATCTGGCTAGATTATAGTATTTATTTAGCTTTATTGAGGCATAGTAGATGTACAAAAAATTGCATGTAATGTGTGCATCTTGATGAGTTTGTACATATGCATATACTCACAATACCATCACCACTATCAAAATAATAAACATACCCATCATCTTCAAACTTTCCTTGTGTTCTGATGTCGTTTTGTTTGTTTGTTTGTTTGTTTTAAGAAAATGACATAAGACATAGCCTCAACATATCTTAAAGTGTACAACACAGTACTGTTAACTATAGGTATTATGCTGTATGGCACATTTATAGAACTTACTCACCTTACATAATAGAAACTTAATACCCATTGAGCTACAATTCCTCATTCCTACCCACCCCCAGCCCCTGGCAACCACCATTCTATTCTTGCGTCTATGAGTTTGACTATTTTAGATACTTCATATAATATCTATATAAAAAAGTCCTTAGTTAAAGAAATGATATGACATTGTCAATAAAAACTTGAAATTTGATGCAGATTAAGTGCAATGTGGATAATACACTTGTAGATAACTGACAACTAGTTTTTAAAATTATGCCTTGAATTGTATGCTGCTAAACTTTTAAAATCTAAATTTAAATATTAAAGTTACATTTCATAGGCTTATATGAAAAACATCTGAGATAAAATAGAAGTCTTTAATGGCTCTGTTGTCTTTCAAGAATAAAGAAAGAAACTGCCCAGAAGTTAACACTAAACATAAGAAACAGAAAAGGAAGGAATCAAGACACTTTTAAGATAAGTGAGAAATCAGAAAATAAATTAATCAAAATGAAGAGAATATAGGAACAAAACATGGGACTATTGGTTCACTAGTCTACATTACTGATAGAAATTCTTCTATTTTAGAAGTTCTTTAAAAATGTAATTCAAGAACTAGGACAATGGCACCAGGTAGCTACTAAATTTCCCAGGGCACGAGGAAACTCACTCCCAGAAGACAACTAAGAAATAGATCCATACATGATCCATATTCATCTGAAATACAAAAACAAGAGCCTAATCAAGAATCAGTCATATTTAAATACCCATAGATATTAAACAAACAGAACTTACATCTAATGAAATAGTTTATAAAGCACACAGAAGACTTTTCTAGCAGCCTCTTTTAATTGGGTAAGAGAGGCTGTTAGAAAAATAACCAATTAGAAAACACAGAAAATAAGAATATAACTTTCAACAAAACAAAATGAAACACAAAACATAACTTCAATTGGCTAATAGAAGAGAACCAACAGAGGAAGGAATTAGTGAGCTGGAAGACAAAGGGATTCTCACAGAATATAAACCAAAAGGGCAAAGAAAATCATACAGAGAAAAGTTAAAAGACTAAAAATGGATTCAGAAACTAACATCTGTGTAATAGGCATTACAGAAGAAAAGAGGAAAGAGTATGGTGGGGGAGGGGTACACAATCTGAATATAAAAACAGGAATTTACTATGTTAAAAGACTGAAGGACAAAAGTTAAAAGCAGAAAAAACATTCAATTAATAACTTCATAAGCTAGAAAGCCAAAGGAATGTTAATGCATTTAATGTTATACTGCAAGTCTTGGACAATGACACTGGGTAATAAAAAGAAATAAAAAAAGTAAATATCAAAAAGGGAGAGAGAAATGATCCTTATTTGTAGATAATATGATCATCTACCTATAAAATCAAGAGACTGAACTAAGGAATTATTAGCATTAATGATATGGATCAATAAAGTGGCTGGATACAAGATCAATATTTAAGCACCAGCACAAAAATGTAATGAAACAGAACAAAACAAAAGGATTCCATTCAAAATAGTTAGAAAAAAAATCTCACAAAATATTTAGGAATAAACCTGACACAAAATGTGCAAGATTTTTCATTTCTTTCCACAAATATTTACTGACTAGGCAATAGGAATACAAAGGTAGGAGAAAAAAATGACAAACTCATGGTACTCGCCTTTATAGAGTTGATAAAGTAAACTGGGGTAAAAAACTTTAAAGAATCATAACAGTAAACATAAAAATAATAAACTGATAAGTGCCATGAAGAAGTACACAGTGCTTTGAGAGTATATAAAAGGGGAAATTAACTTAGAGAGGTGGATGGTTTCTCTGTGGGAGAGATTATTCTGAAGGTGCAGGGAGCATTATCTAGGCAGGAGGAAAATGTAAAAGGTATTCCAGAAAGATTCCATAGTGGGTGCAAAGGCCTTGTGGCAAAAGAAAATAATGATATGCTAAGGAATTAAAATTAAAAAATAAAACCATATGTGATGTGTTAGGCTGGATAACACCCTTGCGTACCTCCAAAGATGTCCACGTCCTTAATCTCTGGAGCCTGTGAATATGTTGCAGATGGCTAATGGGACTTTTCAGATGTAATTAAGGATCTTGAGATGGGGAGATTGTCCTGGGCCCAATGTAATCACAAGAATCTTTATAAAAGGACAGTAGAACTGTCAAAGCCAGAGAGAAGGAGATGTGACGAAGGAAGCAAAAGATGGAGTGATGCATCCACCCATAAGGTAAGGAATGCTGGCAGTCTCTAGAGCTAAAATAGGCAAGAAGTGGATTTTCCCCTAGAAGACTTCAGAAGGAACCAGCCTTGCTGATACCTTAATTTTAGTCTACTGAGACTGATTTTGGGCTTCTGATCTCTAGAACTGTAACATAATAAATTTGGGTTATTTTAAGTTACTAAATCTGTGCTAATTTGGTATAGCAGCGATAAGAAACTATTAAAGAATTAGTATAATTTAAAGAAAAAAGCATCGACTATTAAAGTAGAATTGATCAATTTTTACTATGGAATTATATGAACATATCTGAATTATAGAAGACATTGAGTCCATTAAATTTTTCACACTTATGACATAAAAAAGTGATTCAATATTTTTATATATAAAAGCTTATATTTTCACCAGATTATACCTGCTAAAATGAAAACTTTGACCAGTTGATATCTTCAGATGAATATTAAAGATATTATAATGTATTCCTACTATAATGAATTATAAGGTTTATTTCATATATATATTGGTGTTAAATATTCTGTAACATATAGAAATACATCATTTTGAAAATTTTACATGCAGAATGTCAAATATTTGTGATGTTTAAACATCACAGAAATTAATTTACTACATATTTCTTGCCTTTAGAGAAATTGTGAGATGCTTTGATAATGGTGGCCTATTTATTCCTTTGAAAGAATAAAATTTAAAAATAAGAGATAACCATCATCATTTATTAAGAGAGATAATAACTATACTACAGTTACAGAAAGTTTTAATGTTTATAATATTTTTCGAAGAAATTATTGAAATGTCAAATAGATTCTGAGCCTGCATGTTTCAAGTTTGTACAGTAACAGTTTTTAAATCTAATTTCCAATGATAAGAAATTAAAAACAAGTAAATTTATATGATGACTTTTAAAGTCTTAATTTTTAGACATAAAATAATCTTTAAGTCATATACTATTGTACATTAAACAATTATAGTGTTTTCTTTCACTTAAATTAGAATTTGTTCCAAGAAATAAAAACAGCAGTTTTATGTCTTCTGTTTGAATCAATTACATATGAGAAGTTTTTCTATTTTAAAACATATACAAAACCCTACCCTATAAAAACAAAATCTGAAATGATAAGAGATAATTTTCCTTGATGCATCTGTGGTCAGACGATTACACTGCAAACTAAATATATTGTTTTCTTTTTTTTTTTGAATACTCTATTACTATTGTAAGCAGAACAAATGCACAGATGGCATGGACAATAAAAATATAATTAAGCTGTATAATATTGTTCCTATAAGATTTCAGAAGTATGCTTTAGCTTAAGTTATGAGTGCTGAATATGTGAAAACATATATTTTGAATTTTAAGTTTTGGGACAAATATGTGAAAAAATTATATTTAGTTGTTTTATACCATTTCCATTTACCTTCTTGGTGTTCAGTTTTAAACCATTTAAGAATTATTTTAGGAGAGGGTATATTAACTAAGAGAAAAAAATCAATTGTACTAATTCTTCTTTTGCAATCAGAAAATGCCTTGATTTCCTCAAAAAATAAACCAGCATTTACCACTACAGACACCACAGCCTTGCTCTAGAATAACCTGGCTGGATAACCACAGCCAAGAAACAAGGTGCCTTGAGAGAAGAAATTGAGGAGACAAATTTTTGAGGTTCTTTTTTGTCTAGTTATTTTGCATTTCAATAAAATGGCAATTAGATAGCTGTCTCGAATTCTTTAATAAATGAAACAGGATATAATTATATAAATTGTGTTAAAAGTAACATATTTTTACTTTGAAAAACACTGGTTAACCTCTTTGATCAATAGTAATTGCTTAAAACTAGAAGTCCCACAGGATGTATCAATAAACTGGCTATCTAAATCTGAGAGGTCTTAGGGCTGTTTAAGGCTCTCTGGGGATAGCTGGGGAATAAGAGTTGTTCCACAGAAATACCAGCACTCTTCATGCCTGTCTTCTCTTTTTTGTTTCCCTTGTTTAGTAAGCTTGTTGACTAAGCCACTGGTGCAAGACCTAGGAGGCTGAAGGGGTCTGAAGAGACCAAACATAGGGTCATAGAATCCTTTGCACGTGTCATGTTTAGCAAGTCAAATAAACAAAGTAAACAAAGAGACTTCAGGCAGTGACTATGAGATGCAGCCCATACATGCAGCCCTCAAAAGACAAGCAAGAATTGCAGGTAACTTGGGTGTGTTAATTCATCCGCATTCTTTAATAAAAAGTGCTAGCAGCTGTATTTCTTTCTGTGCTTTCTGTGCATTTCATTGTGTGCTAAGTGCTTTACATGAATAATATTCATTTTCCCAATAAAAACGTTGTATTGACTACTCCATGTAACAACCTTTTGAATGGATATTATAATCTGTATTTTATACAAAGGAAAACTAAAGTTTAGAGGGTTTGAGTAACTTACACAAGGTCACAAAGCTAAAAAAAATGCTGGGTCAATTAAAAAAATAACTTTCAGGAATTTTTTATACCCAGAATTTATACCTAACATAGTAAAAGTATGTATCATATATTAAATGAATAAACAGAATATGTTTAGAGACTAAATGCTAGATAATATCTATGACAGGGAAGAATCACATACAGATGATAAACTATAAATCAGACTTTAAATAGAGCGGCAAAATATACATAAAATAAAATTTACATTTTTAAGTGTACATTTCAGTGTCATTAAGTACATTCACACTGTTGTACAACAATTACCACTATCTGCAGAACTTTTTCATCATCCCAAACTGAAATTCTAAATTAAACAATAACCCCCATCCCCCTCTCCACACACACACACACACACACACACACACACACACACGCACACACACACACACACACATTTAAATCTAAGACTAATTATTTAATTAAAGTCTCAGAATGCTAGTACTTAAAGCTCTCCCGTCTTAACGTGTGTAAGCATATTACAATCCCAGGTACCTGTTATGAAATTATAGGAAACCAAAAAGTTCACTTTTGGAAATGCAGTTACAATTGTATTTACTAAATAAAGTAGATTTAGAAGGACAGACAGAAACATAAGTCATCAATATATTATTTTCTCCCTACTGTGCTAACAGCTGATATTCAGTCTGTGGCCATAATATATTTGTCTGTGTTCAAAACCTGTATTTTTCCAAAAAAAATGCTGTCTTTACTGATTAGTATTGAAAATGTACATCTGTTACATTAGGTAAAATAAGAACAGTTAAGGCTAAATTTAGAATAATAGATTGAAAATGTGTATATTTATAAAAACCCTTAAATCTATATGTAGACTTCTTCAGTTAGTAAACTGAAAACAGAGGAAAAGAAATAACTAACTTGGCTATCATTACGTAGGACTAAGAGTGGAAAAAAGCAGTTTTGGAATCCAAGAGACAGAGCTATTTAAAAATTATGTTCAGGCCATAGTTTTTGACATATATTTAAAACAGGACATTGAATATATGTGCTCCAAGATAAATCAAATTATATTAAAAGTTAATTAAGGCAATGCCATAAATAAGCTTATTTTAAACATTTAAGTGTTTAAGTAGCAAAACTATAACACTTTTTGGTTATTACATCTTTTACAAAGATTTAAAGAACAAGAATTTAAAAGATAGAAGATATAAGCAGCTTACTGAAAGCCCACTTAAGCAATTGTGACAGTTTAAGTAATATTTAGCCTTAACTATATCCAAAAACACAGGATGCAGGAAAGACCATTTTCTTACATAGCAGTTCAAGTCAATAGCTATTTGAAACTTTAAAAACACATTAGGCATTAGGGATAGTCAGTGATTGGTAAGTCACATTAGAAAAAAATTGTGATTGAAGTCCAAGTCTGTGCTCTAATGCTATAGAGAGGAAGGAAATCTTACAGGGTAAGAGAGTTAGGAATGGGGATGAGAGGCAGAGGAGAGGAAGGAATCTACCCATTCCTGCATTTATACTACTATCTAGGAAACAGGTGAGGAGAGAGAAGGTTTTCTACATTTCTTTGGGATGCATTTGAAATTGCAACACAGATCATGCCCTCTTGAAACCAAGTTCTGGACTTGGTTCTGTTACTTTCTGTGTGAGATTGGAAAACTTATTTTTCTGGGCCTCAGATACCTTAAACAGACCCAACAAGCTTTATCCTCAATTCATAAATCTGAAAAATTTTTTGGTGGCACAATTAGGCTTGGACTAACATAAAGCTATAACATAAAGCTATTTACAGTTTTTATTAATTCTATTTCATGTGACTCCTCATATGTTTTAATGTAGAAATAGTAATCTATTTGGTTATTAAGTATTTATGTCACCTTTTAAATAAATATTTTAGGATAATTTATTTTGAAATTTTCAAATGCAGAAAAGTATGCAAAAACAGAACAAAGAATTCCCATATCTCTCTCACCTAGATTCCCCAATTTTTAACATTTCACACATGTTCCATCTCTTTCTCTTTTGATTTAAACATATATTATTATACATATATATATATATATATATGTATAATAATTAGCCTTTTCTGAACCATTTAAGAACAAGCAGCATATATGATTCCTATTGCCTTTAAATACTTCAGTGTGTATTTTCCAAAATAAGGCCATTCTCCCACATAATCACTATATAATCCTTCAAGTCAGGAAACTGACATAGATACAACACTACTGTCAATTCAGACTCCATTCACTTTGTCAACTGCCTAAGCAATATTGGGACACTCATTCCATTCCGATACTGTGTGTGTCCCTGCTTTTCAAGTCCTTGATAGTTTTTCAAGAATATGGGACTTTTATTCTATAGGCTAACCATAAACCTAGAGCCATGTGATATTTCTTCATGATCTTGCTTTTAGGGCAGGGGAACCACTAATATGACACTCTGTGTCTCTAATAAAGGTCATGTGCCACATGTGATGTCAACCCACTTGTGATGTTACCTTGATCACTTGGTAATGTTGTACATCAGGTTTTTCCATTGTAAAGTCACAATTCTTCCTTTTGCAACTGATTAGTAGTTTGGAAATACTTTGAGATTCTGTCAAAATCCTGTTCCTCATCAAACCTCATTAACCCACCAGCTGCCTTAGCCTCCATTGACCATTTCTGTCTGAATTGAATACAACTATGATTGTCGAATGGTGATTTTCTATGTCATCATTCTTTTAATGTTTATTAGTTGGTATTCTATATGGAAAAGTTTTCTCTTTTCATCCATCCATCCATCCATCCATCCATCCATCCATCCATCTCAGTGTGGACTTGTGGATTTCCATTATATTCAGTATTATTTTCAATTATTTATTTTGAAGCTCAAATTTCCCAGATTTGGCTAGAAGGGTCCTCTTCAAAGTGGCTCCTATGTCTTTTCTCATAATTCTTTAAGTAGCTCCCTACTTTCTGGCACAAATTCTAGTCTCATATTATGGTTTCTGTGCCCCTGCCCCGGAATCAGCTATTTTACTGAGATGCCTCCCCCCCCACCCCTCTTTTTTTTTTTTTTTATTACTGGAGGATGACACTTAGAAAGCAGTATCTGGGTACTTGGAATATTCTTTAGGCTATTATTGCTTCTAAGCTCTTCAGAAGACAAAGCTAAGAATATATGTATGTATATAGTACATAAACACACAAACATACAGATGAATCTATAACTATTTCTACATTTATCTGTATATGTGTGTGAGCATGCGTGATGTATACATTTGTTTATTTTTTCAAAAATTACATCTTTCAAATGTCATGCAATATTTTCTAGTGTAGCAGGCTACCAATTGTTATTCACTAGATTCATATGCTACGTAATTACATGTATTTTGATTTTAACCTCGTTTAGCCTTAGTCTTATAAGACTGAGAGGTATTGCTCTTTTATTTTGCCTTCCAATAGCAACCACCTCATTCCCATTCAATTCCCACAATTTTTTAGTGAAGAAGATTCTCTTAGTGTTAGAGAATTGATTAGGAAGAAATATAAGAAAAAAATATAATAAAAATTTTCCTATGGATGCACGAATGCAATTACAAGTATAGGTATAGAAAATGTATATTTTTGTTCATTCCTAATATAAAAGTAAAAAAAAAAAAAGAGATATGAATTAAATGGAAAGGATTTAGAAAGATATTTTAATTATTTTCAAACATACAATATAGTTGAGGACAATAACTCACAGAAAGATAAAAGGTTTATCTAAAATAGGCTCATATGACCAAAATTTATCAGTTTAATACAAATATGTGTTTAAAGTTTCAAATTTAAGTATACTATGCATATTTTATACTGAATTAGACTAACAAACCGCCCCCGCTACAGCTGGGAAGGTTAAACAACAGTATTCAAATCTGATTTAGATATAACAGCTGTTCAAATGCCAGGGAGTATTTTACTTGAAAATGTGACCACTTAGTTCTGTAAATATAAACTGCTGTTCTGGCTATGTGTTATTTTACCCCAAAAAAATCTTTAAAAAAAATTTTCCCCCTTAATATGTAGTAGAATCACTACTTAAGTTCAATGGGTCTTTTTCTTGAACTTAACATTTTCTTTCTCAACTTTCTGAAAAAACCGAGTGGGATAATTCTATTTCATCTCTTTTCTCTTGCACCACATTCCCTCATTAGCTGCTTATGCCAATACAAAAATAACATAATTAATAATTAGAAGAGTGATATTACTTTTGATGGGACACTGACTAGTTGTATTTAAATTCCTCTTTTTTTGACGGAAACAAGTTTAGACATTTTAAATTGTAGACCATAATTCCATCATGGCTACATACTTATGTGAATTGTATAAATACCATTGTCAAGGATATAACAAAGGAATAAAATCCTACAGTTTCCAAGAATAACTATAAGTATACTTCATTTAAAGAATGACAACACTATTAAAAGTCCGTAGGAGAAAAAGTAAGATGATTTTTAAGAGATTATTTTCCAAGGGAAGCCTCTTCAATCTGGTTTTGAAGACAAATATAACCTCCTCCTCCATTATACATCAGAAACTGAGTAGAAAACTCTGATACAGAGAAAACTTTCAGCAGGAAGAAGACAAAAGCTAGGCACAGGAGACATTATCAACCTGCTGGAAAGGGAAATGAAGACCTAGCGATAGATAGTTCTTCCAATGTCATACAGAAGTCAGCAGCTGCTTCTCAACGAGAAATCAGTTTACATCAACACATTATATCCTTTGAGTGAGAAGTAGAGCCTATTTCCCTCCTTTCCTTCCCTAATAAATACAGGGCACTAGCTACAAGTCAGAAACTCTGCTAGGTTTTGGGATTCAATGATGAACAAGATATTTGTGGTCTCTGTATTTAGGAAACTGAGCATGTAGAAGGGGATGATAAAAGTAATTGCAATCATTACTTTTAGTTGCAAAAAGTAAGGATCACTGCTTTGATGAAGTACAGGATGCTATGAGAGCACAAATGAGAGATATCTAATCCAGACTCGGTATAGATAGATCAGAGAAGCCCCAAAGGAGGAAGCGACATTTAAGGTAGCCTGAAGGATAATAGTGAGCCTGGTTGAGATGACAGTGGTAGGTGGTGGAAGAGCTATTAGATTATTAGATGGAGAGTCATAACCACAGGCAACTCCATGTGTGAATATGCTTTTTGAGGAACTGAAAGAATTTAAGTACGGCACAGGAAAACCCGTTTTGCTGACCTGGTCTTGCTCCTGCTCTTCAGCAAAGACAGAGTGGAGAATGAGCAACCATCACTCCACACTATTCCAGAATGAGCAATGGGGCAAGAAGTAAAGAGTTGATATTTTGGGACGGGTAGGACTTTACTGTGTCCTTGAAAATAGAAATCTATGGCTTACTTTTTTTTTTTTTTTTGATTAGGGCAATTCAGAAATTTTTCTCTAAATAATAGAGTTTTCAAAATTTATTACTACAGGAGTAGGACAACAAAGACTAGAGAAAAAAATTCCACCACTGGAAGAACCATATATTTTTTTAGATCATAGCACTTATTGACCATGTGAACTTAGGTTAGTTACTTTGGATTAGATTTTGGGTGCCTCCCCATTAAAATATGGGGTTTGAAAGATGGCCTGCACTCTTCTCTCCTGCTGCAGTTTTTGGATTCTGTGAACAATACAAATATCAGCATCACAGTATCAAAACCCTGCTCCTTGAGAGCCCTGGATTCCTCGGAATTATTGTAGAAATCTTCCCATTCAAGCAGAGCGGCTCCAATTTCATTGCATTTCTGCACTGGGATTCTGAATAAGATTTTAGATAAAGGGTTCCATGGCTCAGAAATTTGAAAATCACTTTTTGTTTTATTGCTTTGTTGCTTTGACCTTTTGTTAAGCAAGGGGAAATATATGTATGAATTTATTTGGTAATGTTAAAAAAACATTGGCAGTTAGTAAAGCAGTCCTAAATTAACTATGGACTATTTTTTAAGCTTGAAGATAAAATTGAGGCTTTATAAACGAGAAAATGATATACTAAAAGCAAGACACTAAATCAGTTTTAAACACCAAACACAATTTATGCCTGACTTTAAAACTCATCCACAAAACATTAATCTACACAAAGAACAGAAGCTGAATGAAGCATAATTTGTGAAACTGATACCTTTCATCACAACCTCTAACTGAAAAGGTCATTAGATATATTATATCTAAGTGAGCAGCTTATCCCTGCTTCATTACTGATAATTAAGACAAGTAATATTTTCTTGACAGTAATGTGTCCGTTAACAGATATAGTCTAGTTTGCATAAAATAAGCATTAATTACCACAGTACTACCACAGATTAAAAAAAATTAAGTACCTGTATAACATGGCTTCATTATTTTTTCCCTTAATTTCCTCAAAGAATGAACAGGCTCAGAAAACATAACATACATATTAAGAAATTCATCTTTAGTCATGTTTTAAATCCATAAGGTATATAACAAAAAGGTTCTGAAAAAGAGATCAGTCAAAATGAAGGTACTCATGACTGGGTATCATTTAAATTACCTGCAGTAACTTGCTTTGTTGAGATACTTGAAATGTAACTTGAGATGCAGCAGCTTTTTAATGTTAAAACTTCTTAAGTCTTAATGTAGGAAATTTGGAGAGGTACCACATGGTATTCTGGTGTTTAAAAGAATTAAAATTATTTCCAAAGTGTCTGACTGAAAACCAAGAAGTAAAAAAACCACAGAAGTACTTTCAGAAGGTTTTGAGTAAGAAAGTACATGAAACTATCTGCCCA
Organism: Eidolon dupreanum; assembly: GCA_028627145.1. NCBI lineage: Eukaryota > Metazoa > Chordata > Mammalia > Chiroptera > Pteropodidae > Eidolon > Eidolon dupreanum. Next base: position 18,935,826 of record CM053510.1, read on the forward strand.
ATAAAGATCATAACTACTATTAGCAATGACTACTATTTGCTACGTGACTAATATGTACTGTACGTACCAAGCACTTACAGCCCTTTCTCAATTTATCCTCACAGATATTTTGTGATGGTAATATTATTATTGTCCCAATTTTATAGGCGAGGAAAAAGGTGAAATAACTTGCCTACATTAACATAACTAGTAAAGAGTGGTAGGATGGGTCTGGTGGACTCCAGAATCTGCACTCTGAGGCCCATACTACACATTCTTGGCAACAGATTTAGTTGTTTGAGGTGTTCCCATTTTTAGGGCAGCCAACCAGAATTGTGTCTTGGCAATACTCTGGGTTATTATATCTTAGAACACATTTAGATCTCATCAGAGAAAGGGGATTCTTCAAACTACACTTGCTCCTTATCACCCAGATCCTGAAATATGTCTTTTGAGAATCCTTGTTAAGCTATTAGTTTAAGTGTATCACAACCTCAGGTATGCTGGGGTAAGAAAAATGGTTGACAACTATCGGGACATTACACATACTCACTTGTAAGAGTAGTGAGCTGGGGCAGAGAATGGGTATGTTGTGGGGAGTGAATAGTGTGAAAAACTCCTCTCCCCAAATTAATGCTCTGCAAGTACTGTGCCTGGAGAAGGTAGTATGCTTTACTAGCAGTGTACAATGAAGGGTTTGAAACAGAAGTGTGTTTGGAATCTGTATTTTGCCAGTCATAGAATATTGGTAAAGTTACAAAAGCTCTATGGCCTCTCTTTTACATTTACATGAAGATAAATAAAATTAGACATATAAAGCAACTGATGTAGCGGCTGACGCATAAAGATTAAAAAGGTGAGACAAAGTGAGATGAGGCCACTTTCCCGAGGTTACATAAGTACCTTATACATGTAAACACTTATCTTTATTATTTATCTTAGGTGAAAAACAATTACCATCCATACAGCTTTCATATTTTCAAACAAAGTTATCATCAGATAAGAATTTTATTGTTTTGGCCAAAGGCAAGAATTCCAGGGCCAACATTTTCTCTAGGTAAATAAAAAAAGATCAAAATAGAATGAGGATAGGAAGCTACTAGAATTATGCTTTCTCATTAATTCGGACTTTGTACTATTCAGACTTCTACTATTTAGTAGAAGAGGATTGATGTTAAATTGGGAAACTGTTGTCTTATATAGAAAGTTGTACATTTACCTTTCCACAGAGTCATAGAAGCTTATATTTTAATACAATAAACCATTGTAATATTAAAGATGCAAAATGTGTATTTTCTTTTTAGGGAAAAGAAGTATTTGGTCAATGACCAAACATTATTTGAGTGTCTATCTTGTGTGCTGACTCTCCCTTGAAGGGCGAAAGGGAGGATGGATGGACTGGACTGGTGCAGAGGTCTCTTTTAATTTGTCGCATCTAGAAAGGGAAGAAAACAGCTATGCCCCAAACGCTGGCATCTTAGCTAGTAGAATGACATGGGAACAGATGGGCTTTTGAGTCTCATACTCTCATGGACTAAATCTTGATTTTGCTATCCAGTAGCCATTTGATCTTCTGTAAGTCTTTAGGTCTCTCACATGTAAAAATTGACTAATATTTTATTTTGCAAGAATTGTTCTGAAGATTAAATGAGATAATGCTTGTGAAAACACATGGTATCTTCTTTTCCTTCCTTTATGAGAGGAGTGATGTTTTGGTGCCATTTCATAGGGACCAACCATATTCCCTTGGTATATAAAAGACAGTGGAGGGTAGAATTACTGCCTGCTAGTGGGCATTTCTTTGGGTTTCTTTTTTGCCTATGTGAAAAACCACCACCACCACGACAACTCATTAGGCCTTATGCCAAGTCTTTTAAATTTATTAACTTATTTGATCCTCACAGCCATGCAATATGGAAGGTGCTGTTATTATCTCCATTTTATAGATGAGAAAACTGAGGGAGAGAGAAGTTATTTGCTGAGCTCGCACAACCAATAATGGTGGAGTCAATTCTCAAATTCAGGCCATCAGGTTGCAGAGTCTCACCAGAAATCACTACGCCATACTGCTGTATAGAGTACACAGAACATAAGAGGAGAAATTAGTAGGTATAGACTTTTCTTCATGAGCAAGGATCTAGGCTAGGGGTTTGACATCTACAATTCTCCAGTTCTTCTTGTGTCCTACATTCTGACAAAGCTTCAACCCAAAGAGCAGTTAGGAAGGAGAAATGACATGTATGATCTGAGTGGGCAAGCCACTATTTTCAAGTAAATAAAAGCCTATTGAAGCTAATAGCATTCTCAAAGTACAAGAAGATGTCAATTAATAACTTTCATTAAAAGAGTTTATGCCTAAAGGCTTCTCAAAAGTACTAAAGTGAATGCCGAATGAGGTACTTACATGCCATAGGAACTTGGTTCAGCATTCCATTCAGTTGCAAAGTTAATAAAATGCCATAAAGTGGAGAAACCAAAAATCCTAGTCTGTCTAAGTTACTGCTCTCTCAGTAATGGTAAAAGCTGCAAATAAGAAGTCTCTTCAATTTTTTTTTCTAACTCTTACAAATCTGACTTCTTTTTGTGTAGACTCAAATTAATCTAACATAGATGTAGAATCTAGGGATTCCATGATTTCTGTCTCTAGGCACTCTGCATATACTGTTCACTCTGTATAAGTGAGTGACTACACATACTAGTAAAATAGTAGTAACACTGGAAGTTTGTTTTCTAGCAAAATATTACTAATTATTTGACTTTAGCATTAATGAAACAAGTCAGAATAATTATATTCTATTAAGAAATTTCTTTTACTTTGATATATCTGGTGAGACTTACTGGGGGGTCTAAAAAGACCATAGGAGTGGAAGAAGAGGATGCCTAAAAGGTTAGGTTTGTCTTTAAATTTTAGTTCAAATGCAACTACTTGGGTTATGACTTTCAAAGGTCAATTATTTTTGGCTAAATAAGTAGAAAATTGGTCCTGGTAAGCAGACACATATCTCCTGGGGGTGAGGTTGGAGGTGGGGGTAGGCAGAAACCATTGCATTGTATTATAGCAATGATACAATAATTTCACATTCACATATATAAACAGTATTAGCATAATACCATTCTTTGTAGGAAGGGATGTTAACATTTAGAAGGCTGTAATTATTTTAGGAATAATGAATTTCTATAAGGCATCTGTTTTTTCCAAAGTATTTTGGTTAAAGCCTGATTTGCGTGAAAACATAAATAACCTCTTGCTCCAGACCGGGAGCATCAGCAAGCTTTAACAGATGGCCTCATTTAAAAATCATTTGTAAGATATCTCACATTTATCCAACGCGCTGTCAACTTCTTCCTTTTATTCAATCATGATTTTACATATTTCTGTCATAAATATTTTTTAAATCTGTGTATTCATGGAAATTGCACACTTTAGTATTTATACTTAATTTGGTTTGGGGGCAATCCCAATTCTTTCAGACTTATACCACTAACCAAAAAATTATGAGATGATTAATTATAGAAAAATACGAAGTTGAACATTATTAACTCATAAAAATGCAACAAAGAGCAACATTTTAATCAAGGAACAAGTGGGAAAAACAAAAGAATTGAAAAACTCTATCCTGCATCTCTGGTGGTGATTTTCTCCTTTCTTTCATATCGAAGAACCAGAAACACAGTGGATATTTGATGACTCTATTTCTTCACCTTCCATTCACTGAAAATTTTTTTTATGTAATTGCAAAATCCATTCAGTCTTTAACCAACTCTATGTAAACAATGTTCTGTATACTTATCCCTGAAACTTCTCGGTCAGTGGTCCCCTGTGACCCGCATATTGCCAAATACAATGGACTTCTCTATTGATGGCTTAATTATTGGCGTTCCATTTATTGCTCAGAGGATGTAGCATTATTCCTTATTCTCTCCTCAAAATTCTCACCTCCCTTAGTTTCTATAAAACTACTCCTCAGGATTCCTTTGCCTTTTTTCTCTTTTGCATCTAAACATATTTTCCAATCTTACTCTAAACATTTCAACTACCAGCTAGATAGCAATGATTCCCAAATCTGTATCTCCGGCCTACGTAGCTCACCTAAACAAATACACACAATCAAATGTTCATAGGTTACTCCCACCTGCAGGTCCTATTCTACATGTCTCAAATTGCACCTTTTCCTATGGTCCTTTTTTTAATGAAAGACAACTATCCCATCAAGTCACTCAAATAATAAATTTGGAAGTCAACTTAGACTCTTCCTTCTCCCTCACCAAGTGATTAAGTTGAGTTGATTTTATCTCATTTCTGCCAGGTTCTTGCTTTCGTTAGGTCATTGTGATGATGACAATGACCTGGACTCTTACAACATTTTTCTAACTGGACTCTCTGCCTCCAGTCTCGACATCCCCCTTCAATTTGTCCTTGTACGCTGCTGCCAGAATGCTATTTCTAAAACACAAATCTGATCAGTAATCTCTGCATAAAATTCTAAAATGAATCCCCATGGGAAAGAATCCGAAATCATTCTCTCCAGAAAGAACATGATCTGGCTCTCTCATGGGAGGCTTCCTTCCCATATTCAGGTATAAAGTCAAGTCTTAATGAAATAGTCAAATGTTTGCATCCAATTATAGTGAATATGTCTGCATTTAAGATAATTAAGATGAGAAGCCATTTCCCACTCCCCTCAACTCTTCCCTCGCCCCCCCCCCCAAAAAAAAACAAACACACAAGAAAATGAAAGATCAGAAATATGGTACAGGTAGAATCTAGAATAAAAACTAGTGTTAGAATAAACAATAAGAGACCAGACTTACTAATATTGACAAAAGAAAGAGGTGACAATCTTAATTGAATTAAGGCTAACATGACAAGATAAATTATATACTGAAATATAAAAAATATATATATTTTCACAAGTGAGCTTGCCTTTCATCTTTGATAAGTGATGCAGCCTAGAGGAAGAATTAGAAAAAGAAACTGTATTATAACAGACTACAGAGAAATTGTCTAGTAACCCCTCAGAAAAACAATTTCAATATGTAATTTTCATGACATAAATGTATCAGTGTGCTATAATCATTAAAAATATAGAGAGAAATAGTATATTTTAAAAATAAACTTTATTAATGAAATTCTTTAAAATATCTGCATTTCATGTGCCTCTACTAATTTATTAAGACTTGGATCCAAATCTGTTTTCAACTCTTCTGTTATATATTTGCAATTCTTTTCCGTGTTCTTGAAGTAACGATACATGCTATTGCATTGAAACCCATTTCAATTAACTATGTAATTGGAAATACGTAGTAGAAAAAAATGACAGGGTGAATAAATTATTCAATTTTGAGATGTCTTTTTTTCAAGTAAACTTCCCTTGTATTATGACCTGTTTTTTGCATAACTTCTTTTAAAAACTTTTCAGTATTATGTCCTAAAGTACCAATTTATGCTTATTATGTGTGCATATATATGAAATCTCCTTTTATAATTTTTCAGTAAGACCACACTCAAGACTATTACCTACCCATGGAAACAGTCTCCTGTGTTTGTTTCTAAAACTTTGTCTTCAACATTCAGATTAGAATACATCTAGAGTTGAGTTTTGTTTCTGGTGTGAAGGAGGAGTCAATATTCCCTTTTTTTTTCTTATATGGATATCAGTTGCCCGAGTACTATTTATTGAAAAGCCCATCCTTTCCCATCTGCATGACAGTGTTAGTTTTCTCATAAATCAGGTGATTATATATGAGTGCACCTGTTTCTGAACTCTTTTCTGTCCCATTTGCTTATTGCTTTATCCTATGTCAATACCACAAGCCTTAATATCTGGAAGTGTAAGTACTCCAGCTTTGTCATGTATAAAGTTTGCCTTCTTGGATCCTTGTATTTCTTTAAATATTTCCATGAAACATTTTGCTGGAATTAAATAGAGACTGCACTGTATAGCTACACCAATTCTGGAATAAGTGACACTAAATTATACTTACAGTAGATTTAGTCAGACATTCAAAGTTATGCAGGATGTGACAATTCTTCATTGGGTGGGACTGCTCAGAGCATTGTTAAATGTCAGATAAGCCTTGCCTCACCCATTGAATACTACTGACAATCACTGTGAAAACCAAAACCATGTTGATATGAAAGGTTAAAAAAAAAAAAAAAACAACACCTCATTAGTAAGGTCTTGCTCCTAACTTTAAATTCTATGGTTTTTATTATCTATTTATTTAAGAAACACTCACTTAATACCTACTAATGTAAGCCATGGTGCTTATGAAGTGGCGAACTGAATTAAAGTCCTTAAACAGGTCTTTTCTACTGCTAATCAATTTTGAAATTTATATCTAGGCAATTAAATTTACCCCATAATACAGATTAGACAAATCTCTTATTAAATTATTAAATTGTGAGCCTCTTAAAATAGAAATAATGTCATTCATTTTTGCATTTCTAGTTTCTCTTATATAGCAGATTCTCAAATAGATGTTTGGCCAATAAGTGTAATATACTTCAAGATGATTCCAATTCATTTAAAGCTTTAATCTTAAAAAATCCTTGGCCTTGAAACTTGCAAAAATGATGATGGGTTTAAATGTTCACTAAGGTAAACCTCACTGGTGTTTCATGAAATTTGGAGATCTTGAGCCTGTTTTATTCTGTCCTGGAGTAATATTCATAATATTCAATTGGCCAATTTGCAACTTTAGGATTATGGTAGTTTAAGATAGCTTTAAAACTGTATTTTTATTAATCTGAAATCTTAGATATTTTGACCTGCTAGAAAAAAATAATAAACTTGAAAGTTTTTCATAAGCTGTTGATAAGTAAAAAAATGCCAAGCTTTGTATTTTTATCATGCTCACACAAGACACCATAAAAGCCTACAAAAGGTTACAGAGCAAAAATCAAGATGCTTACTAACAAGATACAGCACAGAAAGAAACTACAGGTGTGTATAAAATAAGCTGTTCTAAAAATACATTACATGGCTAATGTTATGTTAAATGAAATAGGATATAAAGATACAAAGAAGTATGCTGACCAATCTGGGTTTTGGTGGGAGGACAGGGAGGATAAAGAAATATAAAAATATATTTTATTTATATGAACATAATATGCATATAAATAAAGCATTTGGTTAGTACCAAATAGACTCATTCAGTGAAGGAAGTATTTTGGCACTATGGATGAAACAAAGTCATAGAACATATAATTCCCGACCACTAGGAATTTCTGTCTAACAGATCAGTCAAAATAAGTATATTGCAAAAAGAAAGTAGAATATGTATTTATATTCCACATGACTTTGAAGATGCAACTCAGTATCTTCTTTCTGTAGCTTTCCCTGAACATGGTTTAACAACTGCCAGAATTAATTACCCATTATTAGTCTTTGCATAGCATTTCATATGTAACTATTTTTGTAACAATCTCTATTATAGTTATTTATTTATAAGTCAGTTTTCTCTAGTACATTAGGAACTGGTCATGGGCAGAGGTTGTGTTGGTATCCTTGCAAAGGTCCTGGTACATGGTAAGAATTCTTAAATATTAAATATTAAATCATATTGAGTTAATATAGTATCATATAAACATATACAAATGAGATAACTGAACAATAAGTAACAAGGTACTAACTTTACAAGTACAAACAGAGAAAACAGAGGTGGGATGAGAGAGGGGAGAGAGAGAGAGGAAGGGAGAAAGAGAAAGATCAATACAGGATTGCAGCTGTTAGGCCGGGCTTGGGGAGTAGGTGGGAAATGAGTCAGTTCTGAATGCTATATGTAGTATCTCAGGATCTCAGCAGAGTAAGGAAGGGTTAGGATCCTGGAAGTAGAATTGGTGTGATCAAGGTAGTCACCAGACTTTCTCTTCTGTATCTTTCTAACTACAGCAGCTGGTGGGGAAGAGAAATATGCAAATAAGAACTTATACTTTTGATTAATGGGCCACTCATCTTATAGCTTTATGAGTAATCTTTGATTCCTCCTTCTCTTTCATCTTTCATATCATGGCAAATCTCAAGTACAGTACTATCAGGTCTTCATTTACAATATCTCTTAGATTTGCAATACCTCTGTTGAAACTACTACATACTTGGGTAAGACATGTTGAAGCCTAGACTGCTGGGTCACATTGAGCATCAGACCTGCAAGATTTTAGCTGGTAACACTAGGCTATGATAGACTGGTGAAAACAACAAAGATTAGGTTTCTTAAAAATCCTCTGCTAGAATTGGTCCTAGAATTGAGTGGGACAGAGAATGCAAGGGGGAGTCAAGTGAGAGTAGGAACTCCCAGAGGTCAGGTACAATGGGTTAGAAGTTAAGAATGTATGCACTTGGAGTTACACTGTCCAGGTTAAGAACTTGGCTCCATTACTTGTTAGCTTTAAGTGTAACTTTAAGTAAGTTATTTAACCTCTCTGTACCTCACATATGAACAACAGGGACAGTAATACAACCATATAAGGTTGTTGCTAATAATTCAGGGAGTTAGTATGTGTAATTTGCATGGTGCCTTGCACAAAACAGCACAATTAACTCTTGGCTATTTTGGGGTGAACACTTTCTAAACCATCATTATCATCTTTAGGGGATAAAAGGAGGAGGAACACTCAGAGAAGAGAACATTCAGAGAGGCTACAAGAGAACTGGTAGAAGTTAGTGGAAACCAAAGAGAAGAGAACAATTAAAAAGATACACAGGGAAGAAAGATATATGATGTAAACCAGGACAAGAATACAAAATTCTATACAGGAATGATACTTTATTGTAATAACCTCTCTAATGCTTCAACTGTACATTTAAAAAATAAAATTGTGTAACTTTGGGCATCACATGATTCAATAAGAATGTTCTGATCATCCTCATTTGACTCTGAGGACTAGTTGTGGGGATTAAATGAGATATATAGGTAATGTGCTTGGTACATTGTCTGACACTATTAAGTACTTCATAAATGACAGCAATAAATGATCTCATTATTATTACTATTAGTATAAGCTTCTACATTCACTCATTCTTATGTATAATTTAAATATGAATGGAGGAAATGGATAATTTGTGATAAACTGAGACATCCAAACTCATTAATTCAAGAATATTTACTGAGATCTTACCGTTTGTCAGACCATTCTAAACAGAACAGAATAGAGAAAAATCCTTGTTCTTGTCAAGCTCACATCCTGGTACAAGAAGATAGAATATAAACATAATAATAAAAAATTTATATTAGAAGTTGGTGAGTGCTATGGGAAAATATAGAGCAGATTAAGAGTGAGTGGGAATGACAGAATGGGGATAAATTGCAACTTTAAAACAAATGTTCAGGAAAAGCTTTATTAAGAAGATATTTAAAAAAATATTTGAAGGACATGAGAAAGTTAGGTATGAAAACATCTGAAAGAGGAACATTTCAGGCAAAGGAAAGAGGCAACAAAGGCCTTAAGGCTTGGCGTGTCCAAGAAATAGCAAGGAGGCCAGTGTGGCTGGATCAGAGTAAATCTCTGGAGAATAAAAGATGAAATCAGAGAGTTAAGGCGGCCAGGTCACATGGTGTCTTGGTGGCCACTGAAGGACTTTTGAGTGAGATGAAGAATCGATGGAGAGTTTTGAGCACAGAAGTGACATGATCTGTCTTATGTTTTAAAAGAATCATCGTCTGGCTGCAGCATGAGAACAAATTGATGGAGGGTAGGGTTACAAGCAGGTATCTAGCTAGAAGGCTATTACGATAACCCAGGCAAGACATGATGACGGCTTGGACTTCATCTTGACAGCACTGGAGGTGGTGAAAACTCATTTAATTATGAATATATTTGAAAGGAGAGTCAACAGGATTTCCTGTTAGATTAGATGCTGTGTAAATAGTGATATTGTTTTATTTAAAGAGGGAAAAATATCTTACCCTAAACACCTGAAAAAGATGACTATAGTGTTTTCAGAGAGGAGGCACCTCTACCACCTCCACAGTTTAAGTACCAAAGAGGTGAAGGGAGAACAGAAGCTCTGTGTAGTGTTTGCATTTCCCACAACACCTATATCATAACTTTAACATATATGCTTCACAAATATATATTTTTAAAAATTTTAAGTGTTTTAATTGATATATCACACTACCTTCTCATGACTCCTGGGGGCAAGAACTCTGTTTAATCTGTCACAATCTCTTCCCTCCCCTTCCCTCCCCTCATTCTTCACTATCTGACAATAATGATTTTTCCTGTTTGTGAAGAATTTATATGCTATGGAAACCAGATGGATAAACAAATACCTTTTGTAAGATTAGCAATACAATAGGAAAAAGAAGGTTACAGCAATTATCAAGCATTTAGCTATAGTAATTTCCAAAGTGTCATTACTACCACACCATGTACAAATACACCCAGCACACTTTACGATCCCAGGTGCATTTAAAAAAAATGAGGTACTAGAAACTTGAATTAATGAAGACATTGTTACTGATATTATATAAAGGAATACATTCAACTTTGTTTTAGTAATATGAACAGAATGTTAATTCAGTTCACAAATGTAAAATTAAATTGTTTCAGAATAAATCTTGAATAAATCATGTTTAATTTTGTGTCTTTGGATTTGAGAGAAAAACCATGCCCTGGCATTTTCAATACAGGCCTGATGTGAAGCACCCTAATGTTACAGAGAAGAATGTTTTAGTTCCATTTACTTCCAATCCTAAAATGCATAACTGGCAAAATGAAAAAAAAAAAAAAAAAGATTGGTAGGTTAAGCTAAAAGGTAACTCCTTAACTGTTTTATAAATGAGACTTTCCATATCAAGTGTTTTGGTATACCTTTCCAAATATACTCATAATACAGACTTCTATTCAAATTAGATAGAAATACATTTCCCCATTTTCTAGCTTTTATTAAAGAAAATGTGTCAACTAAAGACATGGTGATGACTGGCAGCATCACATTTAAGGTTTTCCTATTAAAATGCCAAGAGCATGTATGCAATTTAACACAACTCAGAGGCAATTTTTTCTATATTTACTAAGTGAAGAATGTATCTTCAATGCTCTGGTGAGAATATTTTATTAAATAAAATGTTTTACAATGTTAAAATGTTATTAAAAGTTTATTAAATAGTATTCTATTAAATGCTCGATTAAAGTTTTCAAGAGGTTTTTACACAGATCTTGTAATACTGTTCATTTATACTAAAAGACAATAGCAGTGACTACTTTTTCCAATGCAGTAAACAGACTAATAAGTTGCTAATGATTTTATCCATGTTGGATCCCTCTAAAGGTCATACTTCGGTTAGTTTTTACGGTCTTATACTACCTCTCTTATGCCAAAGGCACTCTTAATAAGTTGTAGTCTAACAGCATCTCTAAGAAATCCTTCTCTGGTTCTATTAAGTAGAATAATGATGAGCTAATTATTGTTTCATTAGATACATAATCAAAAGAATCAAGAAGTAAATACTACTAGCCCGTTATACTGTGTAGTAGAAATTCCAAACATATTTAGCATGTTTAAACACATCATGATAGTTTATTAATTTCTGGATTTTACTCTTCCACCCTTAAACTTAACAGAATATCATTGGTTTATATGGAAACCATTTGGGAGCATGTTATTAGGATTGTATAGTAAATGAACTATGCATGTATTGGCTGCTCGACTGAAGTATTATTTCTAATTCACATTATGCTCAATAAAAATCATATCTGAGGAGTTATATGTAGATTTTTCACAGTAATAGAATAAACACCATTTATAGCAAATGCCATTATAACAAAATCTTCTCATAACAAAAGACTTCAAAGTCCCAAATGACAATTTTATATTTTTACAAAAGTAATAACTGATACAACTTCAACAAAACAACTTGTACAGCCAGCCCCTTAAAAACTTCTACAACAGAGAAGTCCTTTATTGAATCATGTCATAACACTATGGAATACACTCACACTGGCTCTACTGCCATTACTTAAAATAAGGTCCAGTTAAATAGGTTGGTGAAGGCCATCGAGTGATCTACAAAGGTATCTAGAGGTTTTCCTATCTGTACCAGAAATTAGAGTTGAAGAGTGCACTATTTACAGTCATCAGCCTCATCTCTGCTGCCCTACTCCCTCACCCACTTATGCCCCTCAGAGAAAAACCAAAATGAATACTACACAGCCAGTCCCTGCTTAAAACAAGGTTCTTGATCAGAGTAAGAGAATGGTAAGACTGTAGCAGACCTAGAACTTGATAACCTATATTAGCCTCTAGTAGCTAACCTGTAAGTCACATGACTATTTCAGAGGTTCACAGAATTCTGTACGTAGCACAGACAGGGAAGATGAGTGCTTTTCACAGTCACTTTACAAGTAAGTCCCTGTTGCTTTCTATCTTGAGTTGGTGTAGCCATTATTCACTGGGGTGCACAATGCACCATGAGAAAGGCTGTTGTCAGGCTGTGTGTTTTGGGGTATCTATATTTTGTTATCTGCATCTAATACGAATATGTGTCTGTGAGGGTTAATAGGTGATAGACTAGGCTAGATTTTTGTTATGTGCTTTTTAGTCCAACTGGAAAAAAGTAGGAAAGTGGGAAAATATCTTGTTTATGAAGACATAGATCTTATATCTAAATTTAGCTGAGTTATTTATAATGTATTACATATGATATCATGTATAATGCATGTTTACTTTTAACGACTGATAATGTGATATTTTCTTTCAATGGTTTAAGTAATATAAAATGAATAATTATGTCCTTCCCATTGCAAATCTTAAACACCTTCTAATGGCACTAGGCTAGTTAAATTATTTATGCTCTCAACCTTACATATTGAGCTACAAAATTCATCTTTTCAGTTCTGTTCTCTAGTGTAGAGACACTAATTCTTTTTTTTTTTTTTTTTATAAAAAGCTTCTAAGTGGACAGTTGTGATTCAATGTGTAAAAGTGTAAGCGAAGAAACCATTCAGCCAACTTTTATGGTTTTATTTTGAAAATTACGCTGATATGTAAGGAAACCAAGGCCCTTTACTTTATATTTCAAATCTTTAATTATAAGCATTATACATTTGAAAGGCATCCTAAATTAGGTATTATCTCAGCCCTACCTTTACTTTTACAAAATCATCCTGATGAAAGATATAATTATAGCATTATATAAAATTACTAACCCGTGTTTTTTCTTTTTAATGTTTCCTAAGTGATAAACACATTACATATGGATTAAGGCAACAAATCTCTAACTAAAATAACTAGGAGTTAATTAAAAAATAGGAACTCTAAGTCTTATTTCTTAGTCAGGAAAAAACAACTTTATGAAAAAGAGTGATTTCAGGGAAATATTTTATGAATAAAAATTTCAAGATATAATTACAACTTTCTAAATTATATAAAAATGGTTATTTTAATGTCCAGTTTAGAAGAAAAATCCTGAAGTACATGACTTTTGACACATCGAAAAAGCAAAAGGCTCTCTTGGCTTTAATTTTTCACTTTGCATTATTGTGGAGTGTCATGGAAACAGAATCATAATGTGACATTTTTGTCCTTATCTTTGATGTTTGCAGCATAAAATTATTAGTCTTAGAGTGAGAAGTCTCCTATTTAGAAAACAATGAGGCTTATTAAGTAAGAATTGGAAGGAGAAATCATCTTCCCTAAATAGCAGAGTGGTTCCAAATCCTCTAAAAGAATGGTAGCAGAAGATGACCAGGACACAACACTTTCAAACTGAATTTTAAACAGTGATTCAAATTATCATACAATAATTAATCACATTTCACCCAAGTGATAATAGATATAAATGTCAATTGACTAGAAACAATGAATGTGAAAGCTCATGGGATATTACTATCCAATGTTATCAAGATGTTATCAGCTTGGCACCTCCCCTCTATTTTAAGGGTACATTTTAAATGCTCAGTTGGTTTTGCTTTAATTAGTGATCCTGATAGGTATCTATACATTTCTACCACATGTCTTTAAAGGCAAGAGATAACACACACTAGCTAAAAAAAAAAAAAATGCATTTAAATTCAAAGTTTTTGACAGAGTTTTACTGCATCCAGTAAACATTCTCATAAAAAAGATGAGTTTTACTTAAGACAAAGATTTAGAAAGAAGTCAATATATTGGCAGGGAAGGGTGAGTGGAGTAGAAAAGAGCTAGCAAATTCTTCACCAAGAAGGCAAGATTGGGTCAGGTGTTAAAGTATTTATTTTTTTTAAATTCCGGGTTGATATGAGAGAGTATTCCAACTTTAAAGACAAGAAACAGTATGATAACTAGGGAACATTTAAATAGTGTGTTGTGTTATGGCTACTATAGTAGGGAAAGGGTTGTCCTGGATTTGGGCTTTGAGAATTGATTACTAGTGCTCTTCCTAAAGAGCCAACAACTCAGACTTGTATGGAGAGCCAATTAAAGATGCAGTCAGGTTATAACGTCGTACCCATAGCATGTACACGTACACATACACACACACACACACACACACACACACACACACAGAGCATCAAAGGGACTTTCATCCCTTCAAAAGCAAAGATGAGAGAGTTGTTTTAGTGGGAAAGAATGATTCCTTCTTGATACAAACAAGTGACTTGAGTCATGCCAATCATTTGATTAAAAATAGTCTGAAGAGCACAATAATTTTGTCTTACATGATGATTGGTATTAAGATATTTTCCAGGATAATTTTATATAACTTATTTAGTAAAAGGCATTATCATTTTACTTCCTTTTCTTGTCACAACGGTGTTGAAGAAAAGGTTATATTAAAATCCCAAACAAAAAGCATAATTATTTAAATATTATACAAAACATCATTTTAATCTGCTTGTTTTTTAAATTAAAAATAAACAAATTCTGCTTTCCAAATGAAGTAATTACTTTTTTCAGATCATAGCTATTCAATAATTACCTCTTAAAAAATTTTAAACACTTACTGTAAAGCAATATAATATCAACTCTTCTGATTAGAAAATAGATGCTTGTGGGAAAAATAGAAGCAATTATATTTAAAAAATATGCAGATAAATTGTATAATAAAAAAGTACATTTAATAATCATGTAATTAGATGGGAGGAGTAACTGGGTAAGATGAAGGGATCACAGATTCTACTGCCAAAGAGTCAGTGTATAAGTTAGGCTTTTTTCATTTAATTGCTTTTGTAATAAAGAATATATAAACAGTTTACTAATTTACTTTGATAGTACTCCCTTTTCTTCAGAAATTCATGTCACTTAAGTATATTATGCTGCTCACTGGGAGAAATTATTGAATAAAAAAAAGTAGAAATATATGAATAGTTTATTTGACTCTTTTTTCCCAGGATACTTATTTTAGGTGATGTTACTGAAATCTTAAATGGCTTAGCAGTAACCATTATGTTAGTTGAAATAAAAATACTCTAGAAAATAAAGTTGATGGTTATTAGACATCAGGTGTTTTAGAAAAGCCACTGATTTTACCACTGATTTATAATGTTATAGAAAACATTGCTCTTGCTAAAAGGACTCTTTCCAGGGAATAATAAACTTTAAAGTAAACATATTAAGTGCTTGCTTTGATGAATTAATAGAAGTACATGGTCAAAACTTTTCAGGCCATCTGAACATCTTTAGATGAAATCACATTTCAACAATCCAGGACAGATTAAAATAGATTCCATTTTATAATATATTTTTATATGTGTTTTTTGAAAAAAACATTTAAATATCCAAATGCCTTCATTAAAATAACCTCAATCTTTCCTTTTCCAAATTAAATCTGTTGTTCACTTGGTCCTCCGTGTTAGCTGTGAAAAGTAGCCTTACTATTAAATCCTTCATATACATTCTTGAAAGTTACTTGAGATTTCTTTTTTTCAGGGTATTAATAATAAGTCCTTTAACATCTCCTTGTCTACCATCTCAAAATATTTGTTTATTTCTGATTCTAAAGGAAAAGTATTTTTACAAAAAGAATATAAAGCAGTTAATAAATTTATTTTCTCAGGTAGTGATTTTTCACTAGACTTTACACAACAACAGAAAAAGTAATAAGTTTACATGAGGAATCTTTATCAAAAAAATTAAAATATTCTCCACTACATTGTTCAATGTATTGGTCTCTTCAAAAATTCTTAAAAATTGAAACTTATTTTCAAAATATTTTTATGTTAAAATGAGAGAAACTCTTCTTAGAATCATTTTTGTAATATAAAAATTTCCTGAGATGTTTTAAGAACTGTTAAATTCTAGTAAGAGTCAAATATTAATAGGAAAGCTTTGATATTTGACAACTGTGGTATATAAGTAAGAGAACACTTTAGAAAACATTAATACTTTTTTACAATACTTTGTAGTTTTTAACCACATGGTGAAATTAACCTACAAGTAGAACAGGTAATGGCAGAAAATGTTTACCAAACATTTTTGGGTAAAAAGAGTTTTGCAGTATAAAGTAATTCTAATGAAAATGAGATGAGATGATATGATATGTGAGAGAGAGAGAGAGAGAGAGAGAGCGAGAGAGAGAGAGAACACACCTCCCTTCTGCTACAGGCATAGTTTAAGTCTTGTTTCACAAATAAAAGGACCCTCCCTAGCATATGGAGTAGTTGCCATGTCCTCCCAGGGATGGTCTGTAGCTATGTTCACCTCAGGCTCATCAGGAAGAGGTGAGCTGTCAAATATAATTTCAGTCATAGAGTGGTTTGGTTGAGACAGATTAGTGGTATGCAATCATGATAGATAGTTTATCCTAGCTCCAAACTGCCGCTTGGGAAATCTTGAACTCAAATGAACACAGACTCAGTTATTATTAGTGTCAAAAAGGTATACAGAGACAAAATTTGGTTGGCAGCATGAAAGATGAATCAAGGCGAAAAAGTGACCAATTGTATGTTCAAAATCGAAATTGAGAGGCATACTACAGTTTGGAAATACTTTAAATACCAGAAAAGTCATTCATTATTAATTGTTCATTGATTAGCATTTAAAATGGTTTCTCTAAAGTAATAAATTTTTACAAAGACAATATAAATTACATGTATTATCTTATCACAAAATATTTATTCTTAAGGTGATGCAGAAGAGTCCCCTCTAATATACAGAAATAAGACAGCAAAATATTTTTTAGAAATTTATGTAATTTAAAATATTTTTTAGTTAGATATTCTAAAAATAAGACTTTTAAAAGGAAAAAATAGTTGTATGTAAATATTTTAACATTTAAATGTAACAGTTTGATGGCTTTCTTAGGAAGAAATCAGAATATAATGAGAATAAAGTTAAAATGTGGAAGAACTTAATCTAAATAACCTTCCAAATATTTTCTAAACACTGGAAAATATATATTGATAAACTGTAAAATATATTATTCTATTAGCAAACACAAACTTTGGTATCTTTAAATCAGAACCCGTCCCCCCACTAAATATACACAAAAAAGAATGTCCTCAAGTGTCACTGCCTGAAGTGATATACTCTGACAAATCTAACAGCTCTTTCTGTGTCATTCCTAATGCACTTGTCACTCAGTATTATCCATCCTCATTAATGACAATGGGAAAGTTTATCTTGGAAACACATTTTAAATCATCTACTCTTTACAATGGGACCATGAAATCTCTTACAAAACATGAGGCGGGAACTACTCTGACAACAAAACCCCTTCCTGGCAGCTTTATTCTTAATTCCTGTTCAAGGAGTAATCTGTTTATTATAAAATCATACAGAACAATATATTAAACAGAATTTGAAACAAGAATAGCTAGTGTGATTTTCAAGCTTACAAGTATTTTTACAACATTTTTATTAGGCTGAAAACACGAAGTTGAGTTTTTTTTGTGTGGTTTCATGCAATCTTTTTCTCTATTCTACATTATAAACACCTTTGAAAAGGAGTTTTATTTTAAAATGCCAAGGACATTAATCTTTATATAATTATTAAAAAAATAATAATATGCATTAACTTAAATAAAAGTAATTTTGAGTAAAACTGTCCTCACATGTTTAAATTTCCTAACTAAAATGTCAAAAGATTTCAACTCAAGTCTCTTATAGCTTAAAAATAACCTTACCAGCCCCCAAATTACTTTTAATAATATATTTATATTTTAAGGTTCAATATATTTCCTTGCTTAAGAAATTCCTAGTTTTTAATAAATAAAGTAAAAATTTAGCAAGACTTCTTGATCCACAGTCCTTACTTAAACTTACTGTTTTAATTTGACTATCAATTTTATATAGTAGGTAGTGTGCTTAATAAACAGCTAATCTTTTTTTTGGTATAATTCTGCTGATAAAAATCGATATTTATTAGAAATATATCCTAATGATGCTTATTATTCAGTCACCAAAAGTTTAATGCTACATTTTGATTAACTTACTGTATAGTAAAATAATCTTAAACAGGTCATAATAATAAGCTTGAAAAATCACACTTAATGTTGGTTTTAATCACTTTTAAACATCTGAAGCTCATTGTGAATTCAAACATGCTACAAATATAAACACTGAATTTTAATATTTAAATTGTATAAACCTATAATTCATAAAGACTTTTTACTTCAGAATTCAAGGCTATTACTTTAATATTTCAAATTAATGCTTTATTTTAAAAAAGATTACTTTAAAGGATGTTGTAAAAATGTTAATGGGCTTCATGCTTAAATTTCTAAGTTAAATATACAATAAATACCATTAAGTGGTTAATTTAATTTGTAATGCTTTATAAGTCTGAGGAAAACCAAGAATATATACACATAAATTATAGTTGTTCCTCATATATTAGGCATTTATTATGAATCTAGTGATATTATACAGAAAACAGCAATTTATGTGTGGCCTCAGAAAGCAGAATTAGTACTAATAGGGAGGAGTTGCATAAGCATCTGAAAGAATTTTCTGGCAACTGTAGTTGGTAGAGATTGAAATGGGGTACCTCGAAGAAAGTGGGCTCCACATGGTTACAGAGAGGTTGAGTGGGAACAGAGAGGTTAGGTGGGAAAATATGTGCACACAATAAGAAGCTGGCTTTGAAGCACTTTAAGCCCCCTTGCGATTTTAACCTTTTAAGAAATCCATGTATTTTCTAAGAGACATACTTGTATTAATTCTAAAAGTGCAAACTATACACAAAATGGTCATGTGAATTATTACTCAAATAAAGCCTAATTTTAAGACTATAAATTATATCCTCTAATTGACAGTTCTCTCAGTAAATTCTCTTTAAAGTATATAGTCTTCTAAAGTAGTTCTTTATCGCAAACTTTCTCTGTAAATGACTAGATTGTAGATATTTTTGTCCTTTCGTGCAAGATCTTAACTTAATGATGCAATGTGAAAACAGCCATAGATAGATAATACATAAACGAATAGACCTAACTGTGTTCCCATAAAAGTTTATTTAAAAAAAAAAAAAAAAACAAAAAACAAAAACAAAACCAGTAGGGCTGAATCTGGCGCACAGGCCATAGTTTGCTAACCTCATGTTTTAAAGCATCAGTGCCACAGTTGATTTAATACTGTCTTTTACTTATCTAATTTTACATGAACCAAAGGATAAGAAATTTTTCAATAAAATGACAAGAGTGTTATAATTATTGAATGCCAAAACAAAGAAATAGCCCATATAGCCCAATAAAGAGTAGATCACATTTCTAAAATATCTTTACATGTACACTGTTTATTGACCAAATTCCACATTAAATCAATAGTATATGTGGAGGAATGCATTCAGTCATAAATTATGCATGGTAAAACTTTCTTTCTGAATATAATTGTCTTTGAATTTCTAACTGGACTAGAATGGCTTTCCTGAAGGAAATTCTTAAGAAGCCAAACTCCAGAACTAGATTGGGACTTGTCAGTTCCATGTGCACGAAGAGGTCAATGGGATGAATCTTTAATAATAATTCTAAATTCTGTTATTATGGAAGTGATATTAGTTGTTTTACTGCTAATGTGTATTTAAATCTGAATTGTAGAAAACCTAAAATGTTGTATTCAAATCTCATTGTACATAATTTAATCCCTAACTCACAAGTCTCACAAATCTTTTATAACATTTTCCTATTAAAAGCTAGGAAAACATATAGACAATAAAATCAGCTCTACTGGTCAGAGAAGACCAGGCACATTAACAGGCAATTATTTGGTCAAAGGTGGTTAAAAGGTGTTAGGTACTTTAAACCTAAATTGGGACTGGTTCCTGTTAGCTTTGGGGGGCTTTTAAGAATCTGGAAAACCTATTATAATATCTTTTAAGATGAAGCATTCAAAATAATTTTCAAGTGGCAATAAAATGACGAAAAGGAAATCATGATTCAAATGGTATACCAATCACTTTTTTAAACTAAAAATGATATTTTTCCTCATTTCCTATCTGGTATTTTTGAGGCATACTATTCAACTTTATTTCAGCAATAATGATTCATTATATTATTAGCCAACATTTTCTGAAGATTATTTTACTTATGTAAAACCTTAGAAGTATATTAAGCATTTATAGAAATTGTATTCACATTATAAGACTATTCCGTATAGTCTGAAATGATGAGATTTTTATAGTCACACTCTAATATGTACTGAGCACTTTCAAGAGTACATTCATTCATTCATTCATTCAATATTTTTGAGCACTGATATGATCAGGCACTGAACTAGGAAAAGGGGATACAATGATGAGTAAACCAGACATACGTTTAAAGCATTTATTTACTAAATGAACCATATTTTCCCAAAGCTTCAATACTTGATAAAAGAGGCTTAAGTATGATGTTTTCGCTGTTCTGAGGTATGGCAGCAAAAACAAACAAATCAGTGCAGAGTAGATATTCAAGAACTAAATAACAAACAGAGATTACTTGGATCAAGGTTTTTTTTCCCCTTCGTCAAGAGAGAGAACTGGTTTCCTGAGTTTACAGTACAGAAATCATTTGGAGCTATTTTGAGACAGACATCATTGAAGTAGAGGCTCAAACTAATCAATGCTGCATTGCAGGATCAGGGTTTCTCTTGGTTACTCACTTTATGATTGGACTTAGTATTTTTACAGACCAGTTCTACAAGTTTTTGAAGGGTGATATATCATTATTTATTTGATTTTTGATTCAAGTCCATTGTCAAATTATTTTTGTTTGACCCAGAAAATTTGGTTTGGCATTGACTACAGTTTAAATTTTTTTCATTTTTAATAGTACACAGCAACCAAAAAGAAATTTAGAGGTGTGTAGTTATTGCGTGTCTGAATGGCCAAATTCAGAGAGAAGAATCTAGAAAGTGCTGGATAAATTTATTTCATTAGTGTATTTTTACTAATTTGATTTTATTTTGAGAATGTAAAATTTTTTATACCTCATTAACATATATAGATAACATAAAATCTAAGTGTGTATTAAAATTATTATAAGGTAGAAAGTATTTTCTTCTCATCATTAGTTTTATTTTTATCCTAAGTCTTAATTTATTGAAAAATCAGGTGACTGAATTCATTACTAATACCTTTTCTGTACCACCATTTTTTTTCCCCTAAGAGTATTGGAAAGGTTATGAAAGATAATTAAAAGAAATCACTATCTAGTTTGATTCCATTTTCATACCTATACCAGACAAGTTTTGAACTTCAATACAGAAAAAAATGGAGTATATTTGAGAAAAACTGTGCTGTGTTTTTCTATACCTGGACATAATCCATATATTTAAAGAAATATGTATGTGTGTAAGCAGTTTTCCTTAAAAGCTGTAGTAGTTATATATTCTAATAATTTTCTATAATTATTTATGTCAAGAATATAGCACCAGTGCATTTTGGTTTTGCTCAACATTTAGCAATTTGTTAGTAGAAATATTAATAAACTAGAATTCTGTTAGCGTTTTCCTTTGCCCACTGAATACAAGAAAAGTTGACCTATTTATTTACAGGCTCAACAAGGGCAATCCATTTCATGCTACAGCACTGACCCTTAACAAAGATCTTGTAAATGAGTAGCCTATTACAATATGTACAAGTGACCTTTAATTGCACCAAGAGGCTTTTTGTTACAAGATTTTTCAGTGCTACACCATAGCTACAGTATAAGTTGGTAAAATATTTCTTAGGTTATTGAGCAGAACTATCAAGGAGCCCTCTTCCTATCAAAATATGTAAATAAAAAATTTGAGGCATTTAACTAAGTCTACACTATAATAATACCGTTTAAATAACTCTTGATCAGAAAAATAAACTGTTTTTTCAATCATATGAGAACTAAATATTTAGAACATGCATAAAAATTCATTAAGTTCTTAAAATCTAATCAAATATAGCTTTGTTTTTAATAATAGCCCTTGGAAACAAAAATAGTTATCTCGAACCCAATACGAGCTTCATTTCTTCATTTTAAGAAAATTCTAATTTTAGAAAAAGACACCTCTTTGCTCTTTTTACTAAATAATGACAGAGTTGGAACTTTTACTACTTTGAAATGTTTAAGAATCATATGTCTAACAAAACATACCCAAATACCCAAATACATTCCAACTGTTATTTATATTAAGTAATGATATTTAAAACAAATTTTCAATTAAGTATAGGGTCAGATATTTCAACTGATTAACTCAGAAATTTCTGAATGAATGCAATATATTTTGACAGTCTTACAAAAAACTGAAACCAAATATTCAATTTCATCAAACTATTCATATTGGGTATCTTATTTCTGGAAGGCTCACGTCAAAATGATTTAGTTTGATTCTCTACAACAATGGTGGGCTGACTTGACAGCACCTGACAAAACAGTTCAGTGAACTTTACTATACCAGATACAAAGAACCTGAACTGGCTACTCTATGAAACGTCCACTGTGGCATGGAGTTATGACAGTAATAACTTTGACAAAAATTTAATATCTACTTAAATAAGAGAATAGCTTTACTAGTTTTGTAGACAAAGTCATTTCTATTATACCCCAGTTTCTCTTAATTATTTATTATAACCCCCAAATCTTACCTTTTAAAAACTAATAGTTTATATTTAATCTCATATTTTCTTAATGAGGAACATTATTTCTTCTTCTTACTAAACTGTAGAAAACTTCTTTAGTAATATTAATCAATAAAAGAGGAAAACATTTTGCAATCATAAGATTTACTGCTTAATTCTGCTTACGGATAGTATTCAAAGAACTTCCAGTAAGTAAAACATTTGCAACAGAAAAAAAAATTAATATGAATGGATCAAATCTTCGTTAGAACTAGTTATGATAAAAGTGGAGGCAAAATTAGAAATTTGAAAAACCGAATTTGGTAGACTCTTATTATTTTATAAATGGTATATACCTTAATTTTCTCACAAGATCAATTTTGATGCTCCAAAAATGCTATATGTAAAATAATTTTTAAAAATATAAGCAATAATACAGAAACATAGTAACTAATTATGAGCAAATATTTACAAAAGTACCCGAATTTAGAACTTATATAAACACAATAATAATATACTATAATTAAATTTGGGACACTTTTGAACCATATCAAAATAGTTGATTGGATCAAGGGAACTATACTTCCTTGTGCAGAATACTTCTCTGACCTTATGTAGCAAAAATTTAGAAGTCCTACTGAAATGGATAGCATTTCAGGAAAATGGCTTTATGTTTTCTGCAAACTAATTTTTCAAATAAAAAATACCTATCACATACTTAAAAAAAAGGGAAAGAATAATCTTGCCACCCTAACATATTCATATATATATGTAAATATATAAAACAGCAAAATGTTATATAAAGGAAAAGTTATAATTAATTCAATCTGAATTTTATAATGTATTTTATAAAAATAGAGTAGAAATGCTTGTTAGGAACAGAAGAGATTTAATTTGAATGTTAAAAGATTATATATAAATCTGTGTATATACACATTATGTACATATACATAATGTACACACATACATATGTATGTATACACGTATATATGAGTGCATACATGCATACATTATATAGATACACATTCACACATAGTTTTTGAGATTTGTTTTTTATTCATCAGGGCAGAGGCCTTCCAGCTTATGTACTGGAGATGAGATGGCAATACATCGTGGGGTGTGGTGAGTAGTTAGTGGTTAAAAAGAATAGGTTTTGGAATAAAACAGGCTTGAATTTAAGTGTCATTTCTGTTAGTAATGCTGTGACTTTGGGTTAGTTAAATTGCTTAAGCTCTCTGAATCTTAAATTTACTCATTCATAAAATGTAGCTAATAATAGTATAAGGTAGTTATGAGATCTATGAGGTAATGGCTATAAAGCACTTGCAATAGTCCTAGGTCCCTGTTAAACACTCAAAAAAACTTTATTTTTTCTTATTAATAATTAACAGAGCTCCTGAACATGTTAACTTTCCATTGTAATTCTGCATGTGGAGTCAGAAAATCTGGATTTAATCCTAGCTCTAACCACAGCTCTACGACTTTGGGAGGGTTATATAACTCCTTATATTTCCTTACATTAAAATGCATGTAGTAATGCCTATGGCAAGGGTTTCTATGAGGATCAAATAAGAATTTGTATATGAAAGCATCCAACACAATGCCTAGAACAAATGAGATGCCCAATATATGTTTTTAAATACCCTTATGGTAGACATGAGTTACTTTAAAATAATACTTTTAACAACTTAAATATTAACGGAACACCTACTATATGTGCTCAGGATTTAGCCACAAACAAGACAGTCTGCGTCTCTACTCTTGTGAAGGCTACAACAAGTAAGGTTGAGGGAGATTGGGAAAATAAACAAACAGATTAACTGATTAACAACTGTAATAATACATAAATGTTATATTGAGAATTAAAATAGAGTATACGATAGCAAGTAAATGAGTGAGTACTTCAGATGAGCTAGTCAGGGGAGACATCTCTAAGAAAGAGTTTGAGATACTGAACCTACCTTCCAATGATGAGAAAAAGCCATGAAAGGATCAGAGGGATAAACATTCTGGACATCTGCTGTGCAATGACATTGAGGAAGAATGAAAGATGTTCTGGGTTCAAAAGTATCCCTAAAACTACCTATATCAATCACATACATGATATCACACATCACAAATATGGATACCATATTTATTAAGCTCTATATTGTATTTATTACTCTTCAGACACCTTGGAGAATATATTAGTAAAATATATCGTCTTACCTTCTAGTTGATGAAATGAGAGGGACAAGATTTATCATCATTTTTTATTTTCTCTTTTTTAAAATCTTCTTTAGACATCATAAATAATACATTGTGGGAGAAAGTGTTTTAGGGAGAATCATGTAAACTGGGTAAATTATGCTACAGTAGCTCCACAAAGTCTTTAAGAAAATCCTTGGACTACTGCAATATAATTTTCCTGGAGCCATAGAATATACAGAAATGTTTGTATCTGCAAAATTTTAGGAGGAGAAGAGATCTATTTCTCTTTGCATCCTTAGATAGTGATGGCATCATTCTGGTCTGAAAGGTGAGATTAGTGCATTGAAGGTACCACAGGATCTTTATGAGAGACATATAGACTGAAGACTATTTTGAAAGATTCTAAATCTTTGACTTTTACTTTGTGCAATCATCTTGCTATCCAAATATATGCTTTCCTTAAATTTCCTGAGTAAAATGTAGTATGAATTCAACTAGTATAAAAATTTGTGTGATGTGAAATATTAGAACATGAGGTTAATTTATAAAATGACCATTTTTTATATAAAATTCACAGCCAAAATGTCATATTTAAAAATATTTCTCCAAGAAATAGGATTCTTTTGATGTAATGAATTATAAGTTTAATATCTTAGGTGCTGGTGACCATATAGAAACTTTAAGACATATAATAGCCAAACATGAATTTATTCTTCCTTGCCAAATGCAGCAATGGTGTTCTGCCAGCCAAATTCACAGGAAGCATGTGAAATGAACACAAAAGCAAACAGGCCTTATGCTGCCTAAGGGAAAGTCAGCAAGATGGCAGCTTCAATCATTTGGAATAATACTAAAGCAGCCTTAGGCTTTTCTCAGAATGGAAACATGTCACAATTACTGCAATATTCTAACAAATCAGAATGTAGAGAAAAGAACACTTATGCAATCACATCCTGGAAGGGCACTTTACTCAACATTTAAGTGGAAAATAATTATTAAAAAATTTCAGAAAAATTGTCAGTGAACATAAATGACTCAGGGAAAAATGTTTGTTTTTTTTTTTTCTTTCAATGCACTTAATAGGTTTTTAAAAAGCTTACCACTTAGAAACAATTTCCTTTTACATTCTCCTTTAGGAATCATTAATGTAAAGACAAATTTTTATAAAGTGGTAAGTGAAAAGTTTGAGATTCAGGCTGCCAGTGAGAAATACTTATTTTCCTCCCAATACAGTATTATTACTTTGGAAGTTTGATCAAAGGGAATAGCTTTCACAACATTTATATAGGAAGTTAAAAAAAATAGTTCAAATATTTTGGGAACTTACCTAATCAGTATACTTTTAGCATGTGTCTAGTCATGTAGCCATCTTTGGTCAATCATCAAAAAATCAAAGGCAAATTGGCATGACTCAACTCTAACTTTAATACCGCATGATTGTGTCGTGTAAGCTTGTTTTGTGTGAGAGCTGCTGTGGTTTTAGCAGAGAGATTAACAACCGGACCTAAGCTGGCCTCCAAACCTTGCCCTGCTGATGCCTCAAGCTCTTTGAAGTCTGACCATCATACCTGGCAAAACAACAGTGGGAACTAGGATGGTGTCAGATCTAATCAAATTGTTCGCTGCAGCATAGCTAACTATGGGGTTCACTAATTGGCCCAATTGCGGATTATACCTTTTGCTACAGATTCAAGACAATAATTTAGTTAAATGATGTTTTTTTTTTTTCTTTATCTCTTCTAATTAAGATTCCAAAGTGGAAAGAAATAGGATTAGATAGAGTCTCAAAATTGTGTTCCCCTTAAGGTGGTATGCACTTTTGATAGGCTCACTATGACACGTGAAATATGTAGAGCATAGTATTAAACCAACTTCTGGAGATGCTGTGAAACCTATGTGACATTACAGTAGGTCTACATCACTTGGGAATTAAAATATAAATATGGGGGTAGTAATATAATGAATATATTAAATATAAACATGTAGAAACTGACATTTCCATTGTTAAAGAATATTAATTTGAGTTGACTTTTGACGAATGATTTCATTCATATGTAGATGTCTATGTTCTACTTTAATTTTCTTTTGCTAACTGCAGTGTATCTGGGAATTGAAATGCCAACCAATATTTGTGGAAGGCATCATTATAAGAAAAGGTATACTGAGCCTGACATATATGTTTCTATTATATTATTTTAGCGACATAGTTATGAACTGACAAATAAGTTAACTATTTTCCCTTCTACCTCTAGATATAGTAAATATATAGTCGCCTTTTTAAATCCCATTCAAAAACTAAAAAGGCTATTGACAAAAAACATAGGGAAGTAAGGAAACTTAGATTGAAAGATATCATGCAACACTCTAGATTGTCTGTCAGTGTCATAGTGACTGCCACACTTGTAGTTTGCATGAGTTCAGGCTTTTCCAATATGTAAAAATTTCAAATAATTCTACTGAATCATATCAAGTATATTATATTATTATTATAAAGCTAATTTATACTGATGGCCTACTATTCTGGTCTTAATACTTAGAAATGTATCTACTAAGTAAGTACATAAAAAATAATAGTTACTTAATACATACTACTTAATGTATTATTCTGAGAAAAAGTTCTTGGTGATTAGAGAGGTACTGAGGTCCCATATTCTGAAATTAGGGGCAAAGTTTGACAAGATAACCTTAAGTGAACTTGATTTACTTTGATTTTCTGAACTCTCAATATTCACTTACTATACGAAACACATATAGACACACTATTTATGATAATTACTAGTTTTGAATCAATTAAAGCCTACACATGCATCATTCTTATATTGAAAATTTGCAGCAAACCATGTTTCTCTTATACGTATTTCAGTGTAATCTAGTAACCATATTTTCTGACTTGAATGTAGAAACACTGAATATTAGATCTGAAAAACTGTCCCATTACCAAAGCAGAAACCCTGTTTGTAGTAATAACTTTGATATAGTTTGTAAATAATGTAATAATACACTATTATGATTTATATTAGAAAATTCGATTACTAGAATACATTAAAATATGATCAAGCTGAACAACACAAAATCAAAATAGCAAAATAATATTAAATTCAAGTAAAATACTGCTATGATGTCACCAAATTAAATGCAGCAACATTTCAAATCCTACCAAATCTTACTTGTTTATGTATTATAATTACATCATAATTACGAACATAAAGAAAAAGTTGGTTAATTATAATCCCACCATCAGAGAAACAAAAATTACAAAAATTGAAAAAAAATGCAAGTCTAAGCAGTTATTTCAGCTTTGAAGAAAAGCTATATGCTCAAGTTATACGTCTTACACAAGTTAACTGAGAACAGAACATTGGACCAATGGACTTTATATAATACTTATACCTGTATTATTTGGACTATTTTTAAAACTTCATAATTAATCTACATTACATATATTTCAGCAAAGATTTTATACCTATTAAGTATGTGACTCTGTTTTTAGTCTGGAGATTGATACAAAGATGAAAAAGATATAGTTTCTGTATATTGAGTCTATTATCATATCTTAGTTATAATTAGTTATCTTTGTTATAAAATATTTAATCACTATATGAAAAATATAAATAAGTCAGTATAGTGTATGGTGCACAATAAAGGCTTAATTAATGGCTGCTATGATTGAATGGAGGTTATGTGGTAAAGTGATAGAATAGGTAATATATTATGGATACTCAAATATGCTAGAGTTACCATGTACAGTTTATAAATATTATCAATTTTCAAAGAACTGGAAAGCCACTTCTTTTAACCTGAAGCCAAATTGAATCAACTTTACATTTTCTCTTTTATCTAGAACTCATGCCAGGATTTTAGTGTCATTACTGTAGGTATGATTCTGCTATGGATTTTGTAGAGGGGCTAATTTATATAGCTTTATACTTGATGAATACTAGGAATTAGTAAAAATTTACTGTGATTAGACAAATGTTTTTACTTGAATCTGGACAATATCAATACACAGTCCAAGAAGGAAGAAATATTTTCGTCTTCTCCAAATCACTCAAAGAAATTAGAGACTACTGGTTAAAGTTGCTCTACCTGTTAGAGGCCCTTGGTGGCTGTTAGTAAAAAAATATTCAGTTTTCATACATAAAAAGAACTATGATTTAATAAATCAAAGAAAAGTTACCCTAAAAATAAAGATGAAGGTATTTGCCTATTTATTTTGGCTCTTGTTCCCAATCATGCTACCTTTTGAGATCATGCGAATGACAGTAAATCCCAGTATGTAACAAATCTGCCTGTATGGAGCCAGAAAAGTTATTTTTGCTTTATCTGCTAAACTACATTTCCCTTCTGAAAGTAGGACACAGATTCAATGCCTGGTATGGTATATCTTAAGACTTTACAGACTAGTATAATGTATATTTTATTTTTTTAAATATCAAGCAGTTTAAAAAAAATTTATTTGTTGTACATATATTAAAACATTGCCACTTCTAGATAATATTTCCCCCAATAAAGAAATCCTCATTTCCAGTGTCTATATCAGCAGACTTGCTATCTGTTTGGATATGCATTTTTTTAATGTACAATGCTGTATCTAAGCATTTAATCTTATGTGAACCACGATTTTATCCTGTTATACGTATATGTATTTCTATTAGGTTTCTCTGATTCTTTAATTTATATTTTCTAATTACAAATTGAATTTTATGGCATAAGTTATTTAGAATTTGTTTCACCTATATTTTTATGAAAAAATTTATTTTTTAGGTTGTAAGCCCCAAACGGCAAAAAATTTAATCGACTCTGTGGAATAGTAATTTTTTAAAAAAAACCCACCATCTATTTGTTTTTTGTTTTCAAATACTGCTTCCAAACTACAGGGTGACCAATTATAATGGTTCTTTTAGTTTAGAATAGTAAGAAGAGAAGAGAGGAGATGGTACAGAAACCTATGTGGTTAATTAACGATGTTCATCAGCTCCAATGGTAAAATATAGTCACTATTAGAGCCTAAAGTTATTCAAAGGAGAGGTACTACTTGACATTATGTAAGTCCTTTATTTTTACCCTCTCACTCCCAAAATAAGATCCAATGTGTGTGTGTGTGGGGGTGTGTGAGAGAGAGAGAGAGAGAGAGAGAGAGAGAGAGAGACAGACAGACAGACAGACAGACAGACACTGAGATGCTGAGATACTTTTGGGCGCAATTTTTTTTTTCATTAGGGAATCTCTTTAGTTTGTACAGTGATAAACATAATACCTTAGATCTGGTTGTCAGAATATTCATCTTATAGTGTATATAAGAAAGGTGTCACATGGAGGAAAAAAAAATCATATCTTTCATTAAAAATATAAATTCAACTTAAAAGGAAATGGTGAGGCATGCTTTCCTTGAGACACTATGACTGTAACTTTATAACTACACACATTATGGTAAATTCTCAATATTCCGTCAGAAAAACTGAAACAATGTTTGAACAATTACAGTGTTGAGTTCCATTTCAATGGTTTCTCTAGAGAACTAAAGCAAATTAGCTCAAGAATCAGTATTTCTACACTCTCGTTCTTTTGGCTTTAAGTGGCTTTTGAAGGGAGTATCCCCAGATGAGAAACTTCTAACACTCCTGCAGAGATGACCTGCTTGAAGAACTGGCTGCCTGATTAACTATTAACTGTTCTCAATAGGATTAGATAATTAAGGACATTGATGACCATTAATTAGGAGGAGGGCACATTAATTTGTCACTGGATAGGGCCCTTACAATGATTTATAGGTTAGTGCTACTTGCAAATGTGAGGGGAAAGAGAAAAAGAGAGAGAACCATTAAGTTACCTTATCAAGTGGCCAGCTAAAGAGGGCAGAGGGTCAAAAAAGGGCCAAAGTGGTCACTTAAGGGTGAAGTCCCAAACACCAAAGCAGTGCCAAGCCACATTGACCATCATTTGGTGATGAAGTAAAAAATATGCTAATTTATTGGTGGCAATTCTCTCTTTTTATGGTTTCAAGCAGTTAAGACAAGTGGCCTGCTTAAGAGCTTTTCATTTGAAAAGAGATTAAACAAAATGGTTTGTCAGGGCTGCTTGGCTGTTTTATGTCTTTGTTAAAAAAAAATTGCACTGACTATACTGATAACTATCACATCGCCCAAAAGCCATCTCTCTCTGAGCATTTATTTTGTTAATAAATATATCAACCCTAATTGCTTAATAGTGCTATGTTCATTTGCTCTTTAGCAAGATTAAGGTGAAATAAATCTTTTGTACTACCACTTTCTGTCACTATTGCTTGCATAAAGGTTACAAAAAGAGTTTAAGTTTTGTAGAAAATTTACTTAAAGATACTGATGTAAATTTGATGTAAATTACAGTATTTTGTTTTATTCAGCATGGAAAACAGAAAGGTGATTTCACTACTAGTAAAAAAAACTGCTTTTAGAATGCAGATAAGGATCCTCTGTTCTTAGTCATACCCAACTGTGGGTAGCATTCACATTCCACACACAAATAAGCACAGCTCATTAACATTTAATTAAATATGCCTTTGAAAGCCTTGGAAATATGCACGTCATACCCATCATGTAAGTTTGGAGCTTACTTTTAAATGACATTTAAAACATAATCATTTTGTCTATACTCTAACAATATCCCATTAAAATAAAAGAAAAAATAGGATAATCTAAAAAAATTATCTTGTTACACCAAAAGAACTTAAAAATATTTAGAATGAAACATCTAAGAATGTCATTAAAGTAAAAGAAGAATATATATATATATATATATATATATATATATATACACATATATGTATGTATATATATATTAAGAGATATTATTTACTTCAAGACTGTGAACTAAAATATAAAAATTCTCTCTTACCTCAATGGTGAATAGCTTCCTTTTTAATTTAAAAGCTAAGTCTTTGACATCTGATACATCACAAATCAAGTTATTAAGCCGAGGAATCTGCCGTATATGAATCAAACCTTTGGAAAGGAAATTAAAAGAAAAAAAATTAAAACCGCTGTCATTGGATGCATAAATTAAGGAGTCTTAGAGCAGAATCCTGTAAATTTACACACAGGCATCCTCCCCTTTAAAACTGGAGCTTACTACCAGGAGCAATGAAGCAAATGGTGTGATTATACTCAAGTAATCAAGCAGAATAAGATAAACAGAAATCCTTGTGCGAGGAAAACTAATTGCACTTCGGTACAGAAGTACAGATGTAAAGAGGGATCTTAATACTTGTCAAAACTACAGCCGGTTTGTGTGTGATTTTCTCTTGTATTTACAGTAAGCAAATATGGCTATCACCTTGCATGCTGCCCACGGCACCACTGAGTGATCTTTATTTTATTAAATGCACCAGTAAGCAGCCAGCAAAACAAGGCTTATGGGTTACTGATAACCAGTGAAGCACTAATGAAAAGTATTTCATTTTGTATCTTATTAATGACTTGAACAAACCATTGAAGAAAACTACATTTTAGAGAACATTCCAGGATCAAAACATTAACCCCTATGCCATCGTAAGACACTCATTTCTGTGGCATGTTAGACCTATATGTAGCTGCTATAAGCTTTGTAACAGTGCTAGGTAAACCGTGAGCTTTGGCCTCTTGTCAGTAGAAACACTTGCTAATTTTTTCTGACAAGGGCACTGGATAGCTTTTGTGCAGCTTAATGCAGTTTCTGACTGAACTAGAGGTCATTTGCCACAGATGAAGACATGGAAGATTCTTCAGTGTGTCTCTCTGCCTGACCCAGTCCATATTTAAAAATCACCATCCAAAGACACTGATCCCTAAAAATCCAGATTTGAACAAATTAGATAAATCTTATTTATAGCACTGTTTCTCTAGTATATGGTTTTGTCTGTGCTTGAAAGCTTAGCAACACATGTATTTGTTTTAGCTTAAAAGGGTAAACCTCCAGGTACTTAATTTTAGATATGGTCCCTTCAAAAATAATTCACTAAAATATCTGACTTAAATTTTTAAACTTAAAAGAATGCAAAAGGTGTTATTAAGAAAACAGCTCTCAGATACAAATTAAAAATGTCATGTGGAGCAATTTAGTAAAATATTTTAGAAATAAGAACATCATACTTTCATTTGCACATTTCTCATTTTAACCCGGCATGTGCTTGTTTAGCTAGCTATTAAATCAGGAGGCCTTAAAGAATGAATGAATGATTCATCAGGTTCTTCTTATTAATAGAAACTTTACTGGTCACCAGAACCACCTATTAATCTGTGAGGAATAATTTATCCACTCAGAGATTTCAGTACTGCCTGGTGACTATAGTTAATAATACTTGTATTGTATATTTGAAAGTTGCTAAGAGAGTGAATCTTACAAGTTCTCATCAAAACAAAACAGATTTGCAACTATATGTGGTGATGAATGTTAACTAAACTAATTGTAGTAATCATTTCTTAATATATATATATTTCAAATCATTATGTTGTTGTATACCTAGAGCTAATACAATATTACATGTCGATTATAGCTCAATTAAAAAAAATAGTTTAATCTCAATAGCACTCCTCCTATGATAATGACAATAATATATTAAAAGAATTATATATAGGGTCGATCTGGGCATATATCATATGCACACTTAGCAAGGAAATGATCATGAGGCAAATTATTTTATGTAGCTTTTGTTCACAGCTTATGATTTTATAGGCTCTTAAACAATACTCAATAGTTAGATGGTGCTATATTATTTTTTAAAGGTTGTATGCTGACTCTCAAAGTAGTGGTAATTATCATGTAAAGTATCTTATTATCTTTTTTTTGCAGACTCTAGAAATTGCTGCAGTCCTACAATCACAATCTTATACAATCTTGTATCAGGCTTCAAAAAGCTACTCAGTGTTCAGAATAGAGGTTTTCACGTCAGTATAGTAGTTCCATGATAATAATAGCATTAATCATTAATATTTACTCAGAAAAAGTAAATAGGTAAAAATCTATTATTCATTATACTCTATATTCAGTTTAGAGCTCAGATATACATAATTACCTTTCCTATTGCAACAGTTTTATGTAAGAACCTTTATAAAAAATCCCCAAATTAACTGAAAGACTGAAATAATGTTAAAAGCTTCAAAAAATATAAGCTAAAAAGCCTGATTAACTGACCTGTGTTTATACTATTGTGGTGATATTTTAAAATTTGTTCAAAACTCAACCTAACAACAAAATGAGTAGACCGAGAAAAGTCCAAATATAATCATGGATGTTTGCTTTCTGAAATGCGCTTGACTAGGACTTTTAAAACATAATATAGCATAAATTTTATTTTTAATTTATCATACAGCTAAACTTTGCAAACTATAAACTGTTATATGTTGTTATTAAAATTAATATATTTATTTCAACATGGCTAATAAGTATGACATTTTCATGAAACTTTAGGTCACCTGGACAACAAAATGTACATATGACTGAGCCACGACTTTTTACTCGGGTGTGACTCTTTCAAACAGTTACCATAGTCTGTAGTCTTAATGTGCTTTGGTGACAAGTTGTCATGGAAGACTGGCCAGGAATGGAAAAAGTTTAACTGATATATTATAAAATAAAATTCATGCTACTTGGCAGTAGATATTATGACTGGACAAGATGCTTCCAGGTAATCTAGAAGCATCTAGGGCATGCTCTCCTCAAAGCTGCTGCTTACCGTGATAATCCTTATACAATGGGTTGGTTTCTCTCTCAGAACCAATAAATGACTCCAGATGAACTACTGTATCTGACAAGTTGGTAATCCGAGAAATAATTGCTTTATTCTATAAAACAGGTAAACAAAACATTCATGTTATATTTAAAAATATAACATCTATACAGTGCCATAATGCCATCTCAACGACAAATTATAGAAGAAACAGACCATCAACACAGTGAGAGAAATGACTTAAAAGTTAAAGCTACCACAGGCCAAAAATTGGATGAAAATATGCCCTTAACTGAAAATTCCAGCTCACGTAGGTATGCTTTTTTAATTCAAAGAGCTAAGGGGACATACCTTAGTTTCAGTAGAAAATATAATTATTTTTCTTTGTCTTAAGGGGCAAGGTACCTTTATGCTCATATACTATTATTTTTCAAATTACTTTGCCCATGGGCCATTAGAAAATCTGATAGACACTAGGATTCTGGAGCAGTAGATAGTACAGTAAAATGTGTAAGGCAAGGTCGCACCGCCATCTGTCAACTGGGACCAGGTCTCAGCCCTGTAACAGCTGAGGTCCTCTATGCTATATTAGAAACAAGGAAGGGTCCAGCTAAGAGGCTGCAGATTGGCTAGCTTTGGAGTCTACTGTTTTCCCTTTCCAGATGCTGCTATTTGGTGCTGGGGTAACAATAAAGGCAAAGAAAAGATGGTAAATAACTAGCACGAAACTGGTAGCCTATCTTTTCCTTCCCAACGCAACCTGATATGAACCAAAAATATTGCTAAACAATACATCTTTAAAAAGTCACATTTTAAAGTAGCAAAAGTTCTAAAGTATCAGAATTTCATGGCTTAAAATACAATCATTAAATAATTTTGTAGATTTTCTTGAGTTATTTTATTTAATGGAAATTCACTATTTCTTTTAGTCCTTGACAGAATGGTAGGTCAGAAAATTGGTTTATATGCTATAACATTTTAGAAAATTTTTTGTTTTGAAGATCTAGGTAAGTTGAAAAATATTTTGTTTGTAAAACTTTTTAATTTCAAAACTCCCATTTTATATACTGGTAATGTCCACTAGTTTAAAATTAATCTTTAAAAAAAGGATGGAAAATGTAAAATGGTCAAGAAAACTTATTAGTCCGATGTTATGTCCCATTAGAGAAAAGTCCAAATATAATCA
Organism: Eidolon dupreanum; assembly: GCA_028627145.1. NCBI lineage: Eukaryota > Metazoa > Chordata > Mammalia > Chiroptera > Pteropodidae > Eidolon > Eidolon dupreanum. The sequence goes on from CM053510.1 coordinate 18,971,795, forward strand.
AAGATGTTCACTTTCTGAAAATGTGATTGATTACTAAGCTTACTGGTATTCCTCTGTTTCTTAGTCCTCTTGTAAAGATTGTATAAGAAAGAAAAATAAAAGAGGGCTGGTCAATGTTACTTGACTTCGTATAAAATACATAATAACTTCTGTCACTAAACATTATGCTGAAATGACTGGTTAACTCACACCTAATGCAGTATTTGAAACTCATCCATAAGTAGAAATATGTGTTATATAAAGAATGTTTCAGCCTTTGAATCAGTGCTCTTAACAGGAACCAGTAAAAATAATTATTCTTCATTGTCTTCAATACTTTCAATCACGTGAGCACCCAGTATAGAAAAACTAACATAATTTGGAAATGCTTATTTTTCTCTAAAGCAATTTTTCATTCAATGGTGAGAAAATAATCCAGATTGATTCCTTACTTTAATTTCTGTGCCACAGGGGATGGTCCTACTCCAGGAATAACAGGGGCTTCAGAAGCCATAAACATGTTCCTCTCAATATTTCTTTAGCCAAAGACCATTATATCAAACTCATCCAGGTTGGGTTTCAGCCAGTTATTCTTCACCCAAACAAAAATGTCTGCCAGACATTCCAACAGCTGGGAGACAGTTCACAATGAGTCAACTTGAAAATGATTCATTGTGCTGAGTACTGAACAATGTTGGGGTGGGGGTGGGGTGTGGCTGGGTTGGTTGTAGAGGGTGAGAACAAGTGGGAGATGAAGAATAACCATGTGGTTCTCCTATTAAGAATCTTAGATAACAACCAGCAGGCTCTTATCATTTCATTTTTAGGACAAACTCAACTGAGACGAGTACTCTTTTCATGGACCGTCAGATGAACAAGCACTTAGAAAGGCTACTGACAATATTTCTTAATCAAAAAGGTCAGATTTCCTTTTATCTATAAATAGAAGACTAGCCTTGTACCTAAATATCTGATTCTAAAATGATAAAAGTCAATTTTTGTTAGAACTCAAACATGTAGGATTTCAGTGGTAAAAATTAGGGTTTTCTCAATTCTATGAATGATAGAAACTGTAAGGTTTAAAAGTGGAGTTAGTCTTCTATTCCAGTGGTAGATAAGCAAAATCCTGTGTAGTTAAATGGTCAACCTGACATTTCTTTATTTCAAAGAGGGTTTCTTTCCTTAATGTAATCTTAAAATCTGCTGGTAACCCATTTAACACCTTGTGACATTTATCAACATTATAGGTCTTTTTAAGGTAGTTTAAGGTAGTTTGTAGTTAAGGTAATTTCTACTTTGCAGAGAAAAAACTAATGAATTGCAAATATAAAAGATGTGTATAACCTAGATTTCAAATCTCAGAAACTCATACATAGATTTAATTTATTATATTTCTAAGTTCCAGAGGTTTACATCATTGATATTAAATACAAACTAAATTTTATTTTAAAAGCTTTTATGAAGTATTAGAATAAAAATAAGCTTTTATCATACTATTAACATAAAATAAGTTATTTTTAACAGTGACCTCCTTTCTGCATAGTTTTGAAAAATAATTTATGTAATGTGGCAAACTGATTAATTGTGAAAGTTTGTAAAGATGTTTGAAAAATGTCTGTAGAATAGAAAGCACTGGAAATTATGCACCATCTAAGTTTCTGACTGAGATACTTTTGTTTTAAGTAAAAACCCATATAATCCCTCAATTATTTCTAAAAGTATATGAGATTTTTGGGTATGTAAGTATATACATATTTTTTTAAAAAGTTAAAATAGTGTTATAGATTACTTCTGTACCTCCAAGAGTCATAGAGAGTATGGTCTGTTGATGTGATCATACCTTAAAAATGACTCTTGTCAAAGGTCTTTCAAATCATAATACTAATATTAACTGGTCTTTTAGATAAAGATAGATGAATTTACTTGAAAGAATCTAAAATTAATGGTTGTAAAAAAATCCTTAAAAGGATAATAATTACAATTCACTTTAGGAGGAACACACTTTGGACAATAAACTGTCATAATATAACTCGCAGTGTTCAGAAAGCTTTATTTAACATAATGATCTGAGCAGAGGCCTTGACACTGGAACTTCCACATTCTCATCCTAACAGATTCTAAGCATTTTTATGTTATTAGCAAAGATTTAAAACCTCTTTGGCCAACAGTATATGTAGTTGACAATGGAGAAGTAAAGGTACTTATTTGTCAATTACTTAGACATGAATTTAAACATAACTTTGTTTTGTTACTTTTGAAGTTGTTACATTACAGTTTCCAGTAAGAAATGTTTGAATAAGGACATTCAAGATTCACCAGTATGAGTAAATTAATGATTATACTGCATGCATGGCATAATGACATCACCCAAATATATACAACAATACTGCCACTCCTCCTCTTTGCCCATCTGGATGTGAAAATCTAGGATGGCTCAAAAATCCTTCTTATACTAGACAAATCTCCCTTCACTCCTGGGTGAAACTTGTCAGCTCTGGATAGTAGCCAAGACATGACTAGGAGGGAAGCCAGAAGAGAAGAGAGCCAGTGTCCAGGAGTTTTAAGAGTTTGCTGGCAGTCTCAAATAGCATTGTATTAAGTTACATAAAAGGCTCTTAAAACTTTCTGTTGCAGTATAATTTCTTAATTATTTAAGTTTAAATTTCGTCAAATGCTGTTGCAAACAAAAGAGCAAATCGAATTGTCCAGTTGTCTACCTTCATACTCCAATTTCACCAAAAACTTGGGTTTTTGTTTTGATTGTTTCTTGTTTGGTTTCATAGAATATTTCCTGTTTGCTTTTATAGAATGGTAACCTCTTTTTATTAGTATACACCAAATCCATTAGATGGACTTTAAATAAAGGAAGATTAATTTAATGCTCCCTTCTAATTCAAAGCTCATAAAACCAAAACTATAAACTTTGTTAAGAGACAAAAATTCAACTGCTGCCAAATAAAGGTTCCCTCTGCTTTTTAATATAAATAGTTCAGACACCTATTTAGAGTAACCAAGTAACAATAAGAATACCTCAAATCCTGAACTTTCTTGGACCTAATTATCTCAACAATATAAAAAATATTGTTTGTACCAATACAAAATATATTTCCTGCAAAAAATTTAACAAGAGAATTAAAAGGTAATTAACCAATCACTCAATTACCGAGAAGCTTGAAAGGAATAAACCAATTGATGTAAAGCATTTATGCAATGCCTCAAATAAGAGTTAGTTTTTGGGTTATTTAAATAGGAAAGACACCAAACAAAATATGAAGGGTAGAGGACACAGATCAGATCATGTCAGATTTGGGACTACATAGTACAAAAGTACTATTAAGCTAATGTTGAAAAATTAAAGAAATATTTAAGTTGCTTTATGTTTGACTCTACTACATGACATGATGTATGTGTGCGTGTACTCAATAACTCAAGTTAAAACATTTTTGTGAAAAACGACATGCATAAAAACAAGGTCATACTCGAAGTTATGACATTTCTTTGTCATGTAATCAAAAAAATAAACTTAGATAAAAGAATAAATCTAAAGGTATTTAATGAGGTATTTGTTTTTCCTTGCTTAAGGTCTTTACCCTATAGAAATCAAGACTATGAAATAATAAAATTGTTTATACTGTTTGTAGTTTTTACAAACCTTCCTTTTCCTTCACCCGAGTTATCACTTACTTCTGTGGATTGAATTTTCATTTTATTTAAAAAAACTGACGGTAGGGAAAATAATTCCCTACTGTTCATAATATTTTAATAAAGAATATAATTTATCGAATAAAATTATACTAATAAATATTTATACTACTACTACTACTACTATCTTAAGGAAGGTATTAATTAAATCTTTCCAGATTTAACACTGAACTTTATTCAGTCACACACAGTTCATTTTAAAATATACAGGAACTTTTTATAAATTTAAAAATTCTGACTGTAACACTCTGTTAGTAGCATAATATATTGATATCCATCTAGAGAAATAATAAAACAAACACAGTTTGGATCCCTTTTATAATGCTGAAATATATCCACAAAGGAACTAAAGGTAAATATACATAACCTCAAAGCCCAAAGAAATTGCTGAGTTAAGTTGCCAAATTTTTCTAGCAATGGAGCCACATTTTTTTGTGTTTTCTAACTGATCAAATACTTGGTATTCTAAATTTTGATATGAAAATGTTGGTTCTTTAAAATTGAAACACTGTTTTAAAGAACATAATTTTCAGAAATGTTATTTATATTTGCACTGACCTCAAATACAATATGCTTTGCAGAACATTTATTTATATCAGTTTTCTTTTTCAGTAAGTTATTCCATTAAACATTTAAAAAATCTTATATATTCTGAAAACTCATAAAGGGAGCAAACAAAATACTGTAATGAATAGGCTGAACAGAATAATGGTTTACTATTTAAAATAATTTTAGGCATTTTTCATAACCTATACATAATCTATTTTTATATTATAGAAATTATTTATATAGATTGTATTTTTGCTTAAAATGTTTTATGGATGACAACCTAAATTAGAAATTTGTTGCTTACTACTTTATTCTTGAAACCATTAAAATGCAATTCACAGATGTCCAAAAGCTCACACCCTGCCTGGAAAAACAATTGCTAATATTCAAATATCAAACAGAGCATCTAGCCGATGTTTATGATGCAGTGGTAGGTTAAAGATACTAAAGTTTAAAATCAGCTTAGAATAATCCCATATTGAGGATAAAATTATAGCCTGTCATCAGGAGCAGGCTGACAGAGCCAGGTCCAGATGGGAGACTGGCTGGGAAAAAAGCAGAGGCAGGTGGGAAAATGATGGGAACCTGACGGAAGACAGGACTACTCCCTCTGCTGGCAAGGTTCTCACCTGCTTGAATTTTTAACTAATGCCTAGCTTATCTTTAATTATTTAAGATATAACCAATAAATTATGTAAGGTGTTCCTTTTTCAGCTGGTTGTCCTATGTTTGTACTTTTTCAAACTCGTGGTATCTTATATTTCATCAGATTAATTTGTCAGAAATATAAAGATCCCATGTTTCACCGGGAGGTCCAATTATTTATCTTGTAATTAAATTGCATCATAAAAATAAGCAAATGTAGCATTGCTTTTATAATATAAGGCTTTTAAAAATTAAAAATGCCTTTGAATTGTATTTGTCAATATATACACCTTCTCGAAGACAAAATATTCTTGGGCTAAACACTTCATAATCTCTTTCTCGGGCTCTGCATAATGCCCCGTAATGAAATAATATAGAAATGAACCATATAAATCAACTATACAGGGAACAAGGAAACAGCATGTCACAGCAAAACAGCATAGATGTACAGCGCCAAACCTATCTGATAATCTAATGATCTGAGTTTACAGATATTATGTACTAATATGTAAGAAATTAAGAACTGACATTTACACAAAAATTTGTTAAATTTTACAGAAACATTATTCAATATTTGGTTTTCAATGTAAGTTAATAGCTGCAGCAAAAACATTTAGTAAAAATCTGTTCTAAGATTTTGGACTACAACCAGAAGCTCCCAGAACAGGAGGGATCAGCTTTTTCACCCACTGTTCTCATCTGAATCCTGGCTTAAAAGCTATTCCAGCTCCCAGCTTTCCAGAAGGCTCCATCCCAGGAATCCCTGCCTGCCATTTGGTTTGCTGATTTTAATCTCTCAGGACTTTCTTACAGTGGCTCTACTATGCTGAATTGGCACTTGCTTCTAGAAGTGAGTTATTATTAAACCTGTAGGTCAATTGTGGCACTAACAACTCTTTGGAAGCTTTCAGCCACAGTGTACAATTTGCTAGTCTAATTAAATATTAATTCTAAGTGTTACATTTTGTGGCTAAGAGCTTTTATTTTCCATCATCAGCCTGGGAGAGAAAGAGGTTACAAGGCTAATTTAATTTCTCTCCCATCCTCTCAAACATTAAAGATTAACTACATAGAGTGCAAAAACATTAAAGAAGCAGGAACTCTTTATATAATAATAATAATGTAATTAATAGCAAAGGGCTAAAACATAATGTTAGGATATAATATATGACCTGGTACTTAAACAACTTTGAAGTATAATTAGTCACAAGCATGTATTGTCTCAACACTAAAAAATAAGTATCATCCTTTTTTCGAAGAATCTTTCTTCAAGGGAAGGTATGCGTCCAAGTATATAAATAGGAGTAATTCAAAACTTACATTTGCTCATAGGTATTTTTCATTTAGCTTGTAACACCAAAGATAAAGAGCTTAGTAATTTTATTTGTAAAGTAAATGCAAAATTAAAAACTTATACTTCTTTTCAGTACACAAAAAGTGATGTAGTACAGGATGGCCCATTATAAAAATGTCAAAGGTCCTTCCTCCTTTTTTCTTCTACCATGTTCTAGTGGACTGAACACAGAGGCCCCTGCCTGCTTTTGCTCCCAGAACAGTTGCGTCCATGTCTGGACACTAGGCATTATAAAGACTATGCCGTCCAGCAGCCAAAGATTCCATATGTCCAAACAGATGACTCAATCTCCATACAGTGATGAGACATTTCTCCATTTCTATCATTGATATATTTGAAAATTTTGGCTCTAAGTAGTACTTTAACAATGACCGTCACTACAAAGAACTACAGTATGACGTGCAATGTGAACTATAACGCCACACAATTATTTTAGAGAGAGCAAAAACACATTTAAAACAAAAATTATTTTTCTTTTTATGGCTTACTGAATATGCTTTGGTTAGATTAAATATAACAAAAGGTTTCTAACCAGTAATTTATTTTTCTTTCTAAGATGTACATTTATCATGTTGACAATTTAAAATATCTTGCTCTTATTTAATATATTTACAATAAGATAAAATGGTACATATACTGTTTACTAATGCTCAACATAGACAGACACTTATACATAATTTTGAGTTTATGTAAAAAGTTTTAAATCTCCTTGATGAAGAAAGTAAATTAAATACATATTTATAATGCACATGAACTAAGATTAGATTAAAAAATCAATCAGATAACAGCATGTGCAATGTGAAAGAGAAAAAAAGAAAAAGTGGAGCTACAAGAATTTATAGATCCCAAGCCTACAGTAGCAGAGTTGAAACAGGGTTATGCTATTTGTTATTATAAAGAAAAACAGATTCTGTTTACAACTCATCAGACTCATATGAAGTTAGTAAGTTTTCAAAGACTGGAATTTGACAAATATAGTGTAAAGTTAATATGGGTTTAATACGATTCAGTTCTTTTTTTAAAAAAACTGCTGCTTTTAAATTTTAAAAATGTTCATTTCTTATAATCTATTTCAGAGTAGCTGAGAAGATCTAGAAAAATTAAAGGCAGATTTGCAGTTGAGAACATCTTAATTAAGGAATTTATGAAAATTGACAGCCAGAATATCTGATTTTATCCTTTAGTAATCGATAGTCATGATCAAGAGATTAAATCTGTAATCGTCATTCTTAAATATTCTCGTTAATAAAGTATATTTTAAAAGACCACTTAAAGAGATTATTATATGACAGAAGGTGGTATTATGCTTTCCTATAAATATGCTCATATCAACAATTACATTAAATATATTTTCCAAAATTTTTAGTCATAAACTCACAAAAGCCTGTTGTTGTTCCTTCACCATGCAATTATTCTTAGTTCTTGTTTTAAGAATAAAAGATTTCACACTGAGAGAAAATCACAGGGCCACTGGAGGCCACATTTCATAATCCCATATTAGTGGTTAGTTCTAAAGCAGTCCATTGCTTAACTTATAGTTTAGCTGCTAAAATACTCAGCATGAACACAAAAGTTTATGGATGTGAAAAGATTTGTTCTGAATTTCTTTACCTTGAAACATCACTCACTTCAGCAGTTTCAAAGCTATAATACGTTAATATTGTAGAAGATTAATTTGAAAATACTGTACATAAATTAACACACTAAATAAAACCTTATTCAATTTTCAAGACATTATAACAAGGCCTTTTCTTCTTGCTTTTCTTCAGAAAAGTAATTTTCCTTGGTATAAGCTAACATGCTGGTAATAGTTTTCCTCAATGAGATAGCTCGGAAAAAACTCCACAGACAAAATTGTTGGAAAACATTAGTTATATGATAAAAACTTAATAAAACTAATAATTGAGCAAGTGCCAATGATGATCAATAAAAATATGTTACAGGCCAGTTTCAGATATGTAATCTTTTCTGAATAAAAGAAAGTTTAAATAGTTTACCAACAAATGTTCTGTAAGCAAATACATTTAATGCTGGCAATACTTACAATTATTCTAGAATGAAAAAATGTTATTTCATACTTTATTACCAATAATGTCAAAAAGGTTTTTATTCCTGTATAAATAGGTTGTTATTTATGTTTAAAATTCTTTAAAAGTGTAGATTATGACAGCTTGACTAGACTAGCAATAATAAAAAGTAAATTTTCTTTCTGAAAGTTATAAGAAAGGTATATATGAAAAAAAACCTTTCCTTGTTTTCACCATAATTCTAAATGCTTCAATATTTCCTGACAATTTCAGGTAAGGGTACTTTTATCAATAAAAATACAAATAAGAATGACCTTTGTAGATTGTATAAATAAAATGCATAAGCTAGGGAAATTTTTCTTCCTATTGCCTCACCATGAAATCATGAAACTAAGTTTTTATTTCCAAAAAGAATGTTATCAGTCACCACTTTTTCCCAAGAACACACGTCGCTGGGAATTGAAAATAAAATTAATTTAAGAGGAACAAAATATTTGTATAATTTGGAGGTGGATGACAAATTTCACTAATAGTAAGCCAGTTCCCATTTATAAAACCAAAATATATTAAAGTATCATATCTTGTTAGATATGGAAATCAAACAGTATCCTATTGTAACTGCTTCAAAGTTATCACTTTGCAAAAAAATTTCATTAAAAAGTTTCAAAGGTATTTGTCTTTCTCTCACTTACTTCATTTAGCATAATACATACCCTCTATCGCTTCATAAGTTATATAAATGTCTGATCACTATGTTGTATACCTGAAACCAATACTGAATGTTGACTGTAATAGAAAAAAAGAAGTTTCAAAGAGCACATAAACATTTCTGTTTTTAAAAGCAAATGGAAAAAAAGCCACAGAATGTTCAGTGTTGCTGAAATATAACAACCTTTAATGTGGTAATTTATACTTAAGTTTTAAAAAGTAGAAATAATCTCATACTTAAGATAATATGTAGTAAGAGTTTCAAGGTAGGTTTGTAGTTATTTTTCTTGGATGTAATCTTTCTTTTTTTTCCCCAATCCACGACAACCTTCACTTGACAACGGAGTTTTGAACAGTTGAGTTGTGAGAATGTGAGCAGCTGTTGTTATTATAACTAAAGGTCTGTCTACTGCTTGAGTCTGAAAGACCACATGTTCGGCTGTCCTCTCATCTTGCCATCCTCACCAATTAACTATTAACATGGAGGGCTGTACACATGCTCTTGGGGGCTCTTTAACAGGCTTCTTGGCGAGTGGAACAACTACACAGCAGGGATCTGGGAACTGAGTAATGCTGGAATATAGGGGAGCCGTCCGTAGTTCTGCTCCTTCTAATGACACTTTACTCCATAGTTCAGCATGTAACAAAGTCTGTATTTAACTTGGCCATTTTCACATTCATTTTCAATACAATGTCTTTGTGCAGATACTAAAACCATATTCTAAAAAGAAACAATATGAGTAATATTACTACTGCACAGGGGAAATTGTTTAGGACTATATGTATTTTTAAGACATAATATATTTGATGACTAATTTTAGTGCTTCCTTAACAGATATCTAGAATTTATTTTTACACATTTGTTTACATAGATGCTTATTTTTTCCTGTGCTGTTATAATCTTTAATTTAAAGGAAATAAAAAAATTTAAGTTCAAAGTTGTGAGGCTGAACACAAAATATTTCAAACGCAAATATTTAAAAATAATTCTTTCTCATTCTACTTGCAAAAGTCTTGTTAAAAAGTAAGTTAAAGTCGTTTTGAATCTGTCATTATTTTACCTATTTTAACTTTTTACCCTGTTTGCAATTTCCTTAACTATGTGTCCCTTTTCTACAATGAAGTTAAACATGGGAAGCATGCCAAAAGTATAATAAAGGGTAACTAATCATTACTGTACAAGTCTGACAGAATGCTAATAACTAAAGTAAGAATACCAATTGGCTGTTATACCAATCTAAGAGATATAGATATTTCATATAACATTTAATCTAGTGTAACTTTATATTACATATTCAAATAAAAGTATCATAATTCTATTATATATAGATGTTTAATTATATGATGAAATTTCCAAGGATATCAAACTATATTTCTTTTTTCCGCCAGAAACTACTTTATTATCAAATTCCAAGCTCAAATGTGCGAATACCTACATATATTAATTTTCTGCTCCATCCACACTATCTTTTACATTGTTGAAAAAGCTCCACAAGGATAGGGGCGTTGCTTGTCTTGTTCACTGCTATATTCTATGGGTGTCGAGAACAGTGCCTACCATAAATATTTGTTGAATAAATAAGTTAAATTACACTTAGTCATTCAATCTCTATTTAAATTCTGACTTAAGGGTCTGCACAAACGGCACTGGTTACAGTGGACAGGAAATTGATATATGATGTTAAAGAGTCATGCTACAACATGGTGTGATATTATTAAGACTTGGATGGTCTACGGCCATGCCACCCTGAACAAGCCCGATCCCGTTTGATCTCAGAAGCTAAGCAGGGTCGGGCCTGGTTAGTACTTGGATGGGAGACCACCTAGGAAGACCAGGTGCGGTAGGCATAAAAAATAAAAAATAAGGGATTGTAAGTTGACAAGGTCCTTGCAATCTCTGAGGTCAACCAAGGGTTGCCTTGCCTAAAAAAAAAAAAAAAAAGACTTGCATGGCCATCTGACTTTACCCAGGCCTGCTGGTCTGTCTCAGTACTAACCTGAGAAGACCCTGTCAGTGTCTTTCATAGAACGAGGCAGAAAGCTAAAAATTTCTTATGCTTCGATGGACTGGTATATCTTATTTTTTGTAGACTGATCTCTACAAATTCTCAGTTTTGGAGGTCCGTTTAAGTAATAATAGTGAAGATGACAATTGATAACATATATTGAGCGCCTACTATGTGTCAGCACTGTGTCAGCCCATGTCACTGCTAATCCTCTCAATTGGATATTCTTTGCCCCATTTTTATAGATAAAGAAACTGAGGCTCAGAGAGTTAACACTTGACTAAGACCAAATAACTGATTGGGTCTATCTGCCTCCGAAAGCCCAGGATCTTTCTATAGTTGATTATGATGAATATTACTCTGCATTCAGAAACAGTCTGTTTCTTAATTTTGACCAGATTTTAGAATTCCCATTGAATAAGCAATGTAGCATGGTAGTTAAGAGTATAATTAGAGGGAGACTGCTTAAGTCTAAACTCTGCCATTCAACTAGCTGTGTGATCTTGGGAAAGTCACTTAAATTTTTTGTCCCTTACTCCCTCATCTGTAAAATGGAGATAATGATAGCATCAACCATGTAGGGTTATTTTGAGGATTAAATGAGAGTTAATATTTGAAAAGATCGTAGGACTGCAACTGGCCCATAGACATCACTATGAAAATTTTGATTAAATAAATTCGCAGTCCCCTGGTTCCATGTATTCATAGGTCTTTGATAAGCTTTGTAAACATACTGCTCCTAGTTCTTATTCTCTCCTTAGCCTAAACATGGTGATTTTTCTTGCCAGTCTTTCAGAGTTGTTAAGAGTTTTATCCCCTGTTTATATCATGACTGGTTTAAGCTAACTATTAAATATTTTGATATACAAAACAAATACATGGTCAGATGTTATGTTCAAAATGCAAGGAAATAATTTATTTGCTTTTTTATAGCTCAACTGATATTAGGGCCAGAAGATTACTATAACTAGGCAAAATTGTCTAGAGAAGAGACTTTTGTATAACCATCACCAAAGTCTGACCCTATGTTTTCCTATTTCCATTTCAAAGTAGTCTTTTTACTGGTATTTTAAACCACATCTGTTGTAGTTATACAAGGATTTAAATATATCAGCTAAGTACTAAAATCCACATATTGCTTAATGTTCAGACATCCAGTCCACCTTATCATTCAATCATTATTTAATCACTGGTGTAGCTAGGATGATTTGAGGTCATCTGATAGTATTACTGCTGCACTCCTTGCTCAGAGGCTAGAGGAGTCACTGTCACAAACATTCACAATAGGTTAGGAATATCTTCTCTAAATAATAAAGATGATCACTACCAAAATGGCTTTCAAAAAACTTTTCACTCTTTTCCTTTTTTTTTGGGGGGGGGGATACATAAAAAAATTACATGTATACATGTATTGTTTTTTGACTGTTTTTCTTTGCTTTGCAATTGTACATGAAAAAAAAAAATAAGCTTCCATCTTTTTTATCTTCCCTGTCTAGAATATACTTTTTGCTTAATCTCTCACAGGTACTAATTTGTCAAAGATTTTACAACCATTGTTTTCTCTTTAAAAATACCAAGTAACAACTGGCCTGTTAGCTCAGGTGGTTAAAGCATGGTACTAAAAACACTGAATAATGTCGATGTTAGCCTAGAACTTTTTTCTCTAATGTAAAGTTAACTCATATCTTAATAACTCAAGACACATAAGGATGTAGTATGACAGAGAGGAAAGGGTCTAATTTTTAGTTAAACAGATATGAGCTTGATACTACCTTTAAATGTGTAATAGATGTGTGACTTTGGAGAATCACTTCAGTTTAATCTTCTTTGCAATTGGCATCACACCTAACTTGCAGAGTTTTTGTGATGATTAGGGAAACTATATAACCTCACAGTGAAGGTGGTGGGGGGATTTGGAGTCAGGGAAAGATGAGTTAGAAGATGACTGGCTCTGCCACTTATTAGCCATGTGACCTTGTAAAAACAGAGGTAAAGGTTGTGGTGAAGATGCAAGGACATAATACTTGTACCGTACTTGGCATGTAGTGTGTGCCTAACAAATATCTGTAGTAATAGCATAGATGTGGTTGTAATATGAGTACCAGTATTTTCACTGGTATCTGTTCTATGTTTATTCATCATCTTAATCAAGAATCTCATTAAATTTAACCAAACCATTATTAAAGTATTAACTTTATAATGACTTAACATTATTAACAATGCAAATAATATAAGGATGTGTACGATGTCTAAGATGATTAGAGAAAGGAGCTTCCCTCTAATATTTGTATCATTCTAAACTCATAATATTAAGTTGGGTTGAAGCACAGTATGTGAAAAGCCCTTAAAGGGAAACTGAGTTATCCACTTACAACTATTATAAATAGACAAGAAGTTAAAATTCATTTCTTTATGTCAAACCCTTCAGTCATAAAACTTGAAATATACTGCATATAATTAATGTAAGTAAATGACATTTTAATAAATTTGCCATTTATAGATAGGGTTTGGGAATATTAGACTAAAGATACTAAAATCATATAAATTTAAATAAATATTCAAGTAGTTTCAACAATCAGGTATTAGAAATAATTTTCCAAGTAAGAAGCAATATTCTTTTTATTAACATTTATTGAACATACAGAAAAAGACTAGGTACTGTGCTAGGAATTTTTATACTTTATTGCATTTAACAATACATTATTATCATAACCCTAAGCAAGCTAAAAGGAAAATTATAAATATGTGTTTCTGCCTTTGTGGAGACTATACAAAATTAGATATACAAAATTATATGAAATCATATGTTTGAGGCGGACAGTATGTACTTTGGTAAATAGCAGTATCATAAAAAGAGAACTAGTATGTAAAGTATGTTACATATAATTAGGATGCTAATAAGGCAAAAGGTGTTTGAGAACACTATTTAAAGTATAAAAATTCAAATCAGAATGCATTGATCCATTAGTAAAATATAAAACTATAAAAGTTTTAGAAGAAAACACAAGAAAAAAGATCCTAGAGAAAAGATTTTCAAAATGGGAGGAGTGGGGAAGAGAAAAAACTATTAAAAAATAGATATATTAAACTTCATCAAAGTTAAAAACTTCAGATACTGTTAAGAAAAGAGAAAAGACAACTCACAAACTAGAAGAAAATCATTACAAACTAGTACCTAAAATATATAAAAAAAATCAAAACTTGATAATGATGAGACAATTCAAAAAATGGCCAAAAGACTTAGACAAAAGATATGCAAATAGCCAATAAGCAAATGAAAAGATGATCAACATTATTAGTTATCGAGGAAATACAAATCATCACAATGTCATATTTTGCATGGACTACAATGGCTAAAATAAAAAAGACTGAAAATAAAAAGTTTTGGAGAGATGTGATTCCCAGAGAGATGAAAATACATATTCACACAAAGACTTATACATTATTGTCATAGAGACTTTATTCATAACGGCTTCAATCTGGAAACAATTCAAATGTCCATCAGCAGATGAAAAGATAAAGAAATTATGGTATATTCTTACAATAGAAAACTAATTAATGATACAAATAACTTAGCAACATATACAACCATGTGGATGGTGACTGATATTAACCAGTGTAATTTTTTATATTATATAATGAAATGCATAAATATTTGGAAGATCTGCATAACTCAGTAAACCAATACTTTCCAAATGACCAAGGAATAATATTTCAATATCTTGAATGGATAAAAGACCCATTATAAAATACAAGATAAACCAATAACTGTTATCGTAGCATAGCCTGAAAAAATTCATTAATACAGTTTTGATTCCACATTGCAATTAATGTTTATGAAACTATTACTTGTCAAGTTTCAGTATATATCTAAAAAGAATATCCACAATTATATGAAAAGGCTATTAAAACAGTCCTCCTTTTCCAACTATTTTTCTGTGTAAGGTCAGATTTTCTTTTAATGCTGCAACCATAACAATGATGGATTTTTTAAAAAGCTGATATTAGAATTTGCTGTTTTCTACTATGGAAAAATATAAAGCAATGTTACTCATCTTGCTAAACTTTTTTGTTTTGGAAAATTGTTATTTTTCACAATCATGTAATCATTTATTATTATTTTAATTGAATTCATAAATATTTTTAATTTCTTAGTTTTAATTTATAATATGGTAAATATCAACACATATAACCCAAATGAATAAAAGTGCTCTGGGATCCACAATACCTTTTAAGAGGTGAAGAGGTTCTGAGATCAAAAAGTTTGATAACAAATGGACTAAATAAATAATCACCATAAATCACCATAGTCAGTTTTATAACATTTTCATCACCTCAAAACAAACAAGTGACCCTTAAACCTTTTACATATCACACCCCTTGTCCCCCAGGTCCCTCTGTCTTCCCACATCCCAAAGTCCCAAGCAACCATTATCTACTTTCTGTTTCTTTAGATTTCCCTATTCAGGACTTTCATATGAATGAAATCATACAATATATGTTCTTTTGTGATGGTTTTTTTTTCACGAATAGCATAACGTTTTCAGATTCACTTACGTTGTAGCAAGAATCAATATTTCATTCTTTTTATGGCCAAATAATATTCCATGGTATGGATATAAACTTTTTACTTATACAGTCATCAGTTAATGAGCATTTGGGTTGTTTCCCATCTTTTGGCGATTATGTGCAAGTTTCTATGTAGACACATGTTCTTATTTCTCTTGGGTATATATCTAGGAGTGGAATTGCTAGGTCATATGGTAACTCCATGTCTAAGCACCGAAGAAGTGCCAGACTGTTTGCCAAAGCAGCTGCCCTCTTTTACATTCCCACCAGAAGGATAAGACATTTTAAATTTCTCCACATCTTGTGAACACTTACTATGATCTGAGTTTTGATTCTAGCCATCCTCCAGAGTGTGAAGTGGGATCTCATTGTGGTTTTGATTTTCATTCTTGATGACTAATGAAGTTGAGCATCTTTCATGTGCTCATTGACCATTAGTATATCTTCTTTGGAAAACTGTGTATTCGAATCCTTTCTCCATTTTTTATTTATATGTCTTTTTATTATTGAGTTATAAGCATTCTTTATATTGTAGGTGCAAATTCCTTATCAAATATGTGACTTGCAAATATTTTCACCCATCCTGTGGGTTGTCTTTTCACTTTCTTGATGGTGTTCTCTAAAACACAAAAGTTTCTAATTTTGATAAGGTCCAATTTATCTATTTTTTTTCTTCTTTTTGATTGTGTTTTTGATGTCATATCTAAGAATCCTTTGCCAAATCAAAGGTCATGAAAATTTACCCCTAAGTTTTCTTCTAAGAGTTTTATAGTTTTGGTCCTTACTTTTAGGTCTTTGAACCATTCAGAGTTAATTTTTGTACACAGTATGAGGTAAATGTCCAACTTCATTCTTCTGCATGAGACTATCTAGTCCCATGCCATTTATAGAAAAAGACTATTCTTTTTCTATTGAATGGCCTTGGCACCTTTGTCAAAAGTCAGCTGACCACACATGTATGGGTTTATTTCTGAACTCTCAATTCTGTTCTATTGATTTATATGCCTATTCTTATGCTAGTATCACAGTGTGTCTTATCATTGCTTTGTAATGTTTTGAAATTGAGAAATGCAAGCTCTCTGACTTTATTCTTTTTAAGAATTGTTTTGGCTATTTAAGTCCTTTGAAATACCATAGGAAATTTTGAATCAGTTTGTCAACTTCTCTAAAAAAAGTCAGGTGGAATTTTGATAGGGATTTCTTTGAATCTATAGATCAGTTTGAGGAGTGTCATCATCTTAACAATTTTGAGCCTTTAGATCCATGAACATGGGAAGTTTTTCCATTCAGATTCTTGATAATATCTTTCAACAACATTTTGTAGTTTTCAGAGTATAAGTTTTATACTTCTCTTGTTAAAATTATTCCTACGTATTTTATTCTTTTTGATGCTATTGTGAATGTCATTGCTTTCTTAATCTTGTTTTTGGATTGTAACACATATTTTAATGTTTACTTTCCCACTACAGAGTTCCAGTGTCTCTCATTCATTTTTAAATTTCCAGTGATATATACAGCGGGTCACGGTAGATATCATTGATTCAAAAATGGTGTAGAAGAAATGAATGAATGAGTAAATGATTAAAGATAATAAAACACTGCTTCAATAATTAAATTTGTAAAAAGTATAGGTTTTTTTTTCCAATTTGTTGAGAGGGACTATTTGGATTTAAGAAACTCTGATGTGAAAAGTCATTTTTTTTCTGATTTAGATCTAATTTTTATTTTGTTAAAATTTTGTAATTATTAAAAAAAATGCTAACTTGAACAGCGGGAAGTTGCCATAGTAACTCTCAAGAAGCTCAAAAGTGTTACTGACAATGTACAGAGGTGCGCTATTAATTATATCCTCCCTCTGCTTGTGAGGGAATATGGTGCTATATCAGTAAATTTAAAAATTTTAAACAGTCACGTAAAATAGCAATTTTTCCTTAAAAGCAGATATGAAACAAATGCAAATACTTTTACTGTAGATTAGAGGCAAGTTCAAGGATTGTGACATGTTTCACAAACTTCATAGCCCTCTAAGTCTCAGCTTTTAACACCTGGACAGTATATTTAGGTAAAGCATCTTCAAATGGCATTCATTTATCTCCTTGGAGAACTCCAAGTCTCAATTATATCTGGTATATTTCTGTTAATTTAACTAAATGTAAAGTTCTCATAGATCCTTGCAGTCTCACAGAGTATAGTCCTTGTTTCTCAGATTTGCTTCAACAAATGTCATTTCAGTTCAGACCTCAGTTGCAAAACAGAGATAATGCTTTACTTGGTCAAAGGCAGGAGCCCAGCTCAGATGAGCCTAAGTCTAGCTCTAAGATTAAAGATTTGAGACTTGCTGGCTTTGAGAGGCTGACTTCCAGAATAAAATCCTGTTACAATTCTAGCAGAGTTTTCTTATAATGCGGTTCTGAAACCCAATTTTCTGGGTTCAAAATACAAGATTCGCAAGTATTGAACCTAGATGTAGTTTCTTAACTTCTCTGTACCTCAATTTCCTTATGTGTGAAATGTAGATAATAACAGTATTTACGTAAAAATTCTATGAGAACTTTTAGGTCCTAACTTAAAAGTAAATAATCTGTATTTGTTAGCCTCTATTGTTATTGCTTATTGCTATTTCCTAGAGAAGTAAATCACAACAACCCCAAACTTCCCTACTATAAAAGCCATTTCAAATTAAAGTGTTTTAGTGTGTGCATTTAAAAAAAAATAACACAAGACCCGGATTCCGGATCACGATCCTCTCGGCCACACCACCTCCCTCTGTACGTGGCATCACTGCTGCTCCCCACGCTCAACTCTGGACTCCCCACTTCGGCCGTGGCACCCAGCCAGCTCACCTTATTTAGTGTCTATGACAAAACTGGCCTTGTGGAATTTTCCAGAAACCTAACTTCTGTTGGTTTGAATCTGATAGCTTCTGGAGGGACTGCAAAAGCTTTCAGGGATGCTGGCTTGGCAGTCAGAGAGGTCTCAAGGCTGATGGGATTTCCTGAAATGGTAGTGGGATGTGTGACAACCTGTATCCTGCAATCCATGCTGGAATCTTATGAGTGGTTGTTTGTAATCTGCACCCCTTTGTGAAGACAGTGGCTTCTCCAGGTGTAACTGTTGAAGAGGCTGTTGAGCAAATTGATATTGGTGGGACAACCCTGCTGAGAGCAGCATCCAAAAACCACTCTTGAAGAGTGTGTGAACCAGAGGACCACGCAGCAGTGTCCACAGAGATGCAGAGCTCCCCACAGTAAAGACACCTCCCTAGGACTAGATGTCAGTTAACCTTGAAGGCTTTCACTCATACAGCACAATATGATGAAGCAATTTCAGATTACTTCATCATAAGCATAGTAAAGAAATATCTCAGATGCCCTTGAGGTATATATGGAACGAAGCCACATCAAACTCCTGCCTAGTTCTACACTGAAGCCCAAGCTTCCCATTACAGTTCTAAATGGAGCCCCTGGATTTATAAACCTGTGTGATGCTTTGAATGCCTGGCAGCTGGTGAAAAAATTCAAAGAAGCTTTAGGCGATCCAGCCGCTGCCTCTTCCAAGCATGTCAGTCCAGCACATGCTGCTGCTGGAATTCCACTTTGTGAAGATGAGGTCAAAGTCTGCATGGTCTATGACAGGTACAAAAACCCTTACACCCTTATCAACTAACTGCATATGCAAGAGGGCCCTATAGGATGTCTTCAGTTGGTGACTCTGTTGCATTAGCTGATATATGTGATGTCCCTACTGCCAAAGTTATCTCCAGAGAGGTATCTGATGGTACTACTACCCCATGATGTGAAAAAGAAGCTTTGAGAATACTTTCTAAAAAGAAAAATGGGAATTGCTGCATTCTTCAGATGAACTAGTCTTACAGTCCAGATGAGAATGAAGATCAAACTCACTTTGGTCTTTGTTTAAACCAAAAGAGAAATAACAGTGTCATCAACAGGTCATTATTTGGCAATGTTGTTACCAAGAATAAAGATTTGCTGGACTCTGTGCTCAGAGATCTCATTGCGGCCACCACTGCTGTCAAGTATACTCAGTCCAACTGTGTGCTATGCCAAGAATGGTCAGGTTAATGGCACTGGAGCAGGACAGCAGTCGTGGACACACTGCACACGCCTGGCCAGAGATAAGGCGAACTTTTGGTGGCTTAGGCATCATCCACGAGTACTCTCAATGAAGTTTACAACCAGAGTGAAGACAGCAGAAATCTCCAATGCCATCAATCAATATATTACTGGAACCACAGGTGAGGATGAAGACTTAATAAAGTGGAAAGCATTGTTTGAGGAAGTCCCTGAATTATTAACTGAGGCAGAGAGGAAGGAATGGATTGACAAACGTAGTGAAGTTTCTATCAGCTCTGATGCCTTCTTTTCTTTCAGGGATAATGTAGACAGAGCTAAAAGGAATGGCGTGGCATATATTGCTGCTCCATCCAGTTCTGTTGCTGGTGCAGTTGTGATTGAGGCTTGCAATGAACTGGGGATAATCCTCGCTCATACAAATCTTGGCTCTTTCGTAACTAATTTCATCACACATTACTTTAAGTTTTGCTTGTGTATAGGTGAAAAATCATGTGGGAAATTTAAAATATACTTAAAAATATTAAATATTAATAATGAAAATAACATACAATAACATTAATGTTAAAAAAATAACATTTACCATTTTAACCATTTTTAAGTATACCATCCAGTGATATTAAATATGTTCATAATATTGTGCTACCATCACTATGTACCATCCCCAGAACTTTTTGTAATCAGTAAGCAATAACTCCCCCCAGTCCTTGGCACCCACCGTACTACTTTGTCTCTATGATTTTGACTACTCTAGGTATCTTATATCAATGGAATCACAGTACATTTTTGTGAGACTTATTTCACTTAGCGTAATGTCCTCAAGATTCATCCATGTTGTAGCATATGTCATAATTTCCTTCCTTTTTAAGGCCAAATAATATTCCATTGTAATATATTGCCACATTTTGCTTATCTATTTATCTGTTGATGGATATTCAGTTTGCTTCCAAATTTTAGCTATTGCTAATAATGCTGCTGTGAACATAGGTTTACATATATCTCTTCAAGACCTATGTTCAAATCAGCTTTATGATTAATTAAAAGATATCACAGCAATAGTCAACCTCACATCACAATACTAGCAAGTGCATAAGAAATCAAAGAAAAAGAATTAATAAAAATGAACATCGTATATTAAAATCACAAATATACAAGAATTTAATAATCTAAATAAAAGACATTTGCCACTCTGAAAGACATTATAAGGTGGAGACTTCTGGATTTAGGCCCTAAGCATCCTACTTGAGAATCTGTCAGAGGAAAACAATTCAAGGGGAGCAAAAGAAAAAGCCACTAGGACCAGAGGCAGGACAAGAGATGGAACCTTAGGGGACCAGGGTAAATGGGGGGATTTAAGGGGTGAAGGTACTTCCTGAGTGTGGGAGGAATCCAGCTCCACTGTCTCTCCCTTCCCTCTTCCATCTCAGCCCCAGCACTGGCCTCTTCTTTTCATCCCTCTCCCCCAAGACAGAAGCCGCGGCCCTGCCCATATCATTGTGTTCCTGTGTCCCCTGCATGTTCCCCACCCTACCCCCCTCCTTTTGTGAAGATCTCATCACAATAAATTTTAAATAAAATCCTGAAAAAAAATTTTAAGCATCTAAAATCTCTTTTATCTAAGAGGCATATGAAAATAATTTATCAGACTCATAAAGCATTTATATTTTTCTCTTCATATGTACTGTTAGTTAGGGAAAAAAGTGATTTGGAAAAGTTCTTACCTGGATAAGATGTGTTGGCACTGTGATGATACAGGCTGAAAGGGAGGTTCGCAGAAGACCACGGAGAATGTAGAGGAACTTGGTAAGGCTGTAACTGTTGTCACAGTTTTCCGTACAGCAAATGTCATCTCCCCACAAAGGTGAACCAAGATTCTGGATTCCTATTCTTAAAATGTTTTTCTGTTTTTTCTAAAGGAAAGAGGTAAACACATTAAGTGGTGTTAATCAATAGGATACCTCCTTTACTTTTGCCAGTTCTTATTTTTATTTATAATAAATTAAGGAGATAATGCCAACAGATGCGGTAAAAAGCATTATGTGCAAACAATAACAAGGCAATACAAGGACAATCTATATTACAAGAATATAAATAATAACAGAACTGATTTTTTCCACTTTTAGAAAATTTAGAGTTCCACTTTTAGAAAATTCGAAGTATTTTCCCACTTTTAGAAAATTTCAAGTTTTAATTATTTCTAAATTTTAAGTGACTACTCTAAAAATCTGTTTGAAATAGTATATATAACAAATCACAGTTAATAACAAATAAAATCTAGAGTGCTTAGAAACCATTATGAGTATTATATAATTCTCTGTCTTTCAATAAATGATAAATTGCTCAATATTTCTCATTTAATTCTACTATGACTCCTGCCGATATTTTGTTTGAAAGAAGTTTAAAAATGTATGTTTTGGTTTTACACTTTACACTTGCTTCTATTTTTTCTTCTTGCAGCTATTATTACAATAATCTAAGTTCAACACTTTTCATAACTTAACATGTGAACATTTAGAACTCAAGCTTACCAATACTAAGGTCATAATAATAGTGACTGATATTTATTGGGGGAAAAGAAATGGTTTTTAAATAAAAACCATTAAATAAAACCTAGGATGATTGTCAAAAAGTGTTTGCCAATATGTATTTATAATAAGTTCTACTGTTGGGATTATTCTAACTTAACAAATGTTTTGTAAATGCTTTCCTTGGCAATCCAGCAAAATTTCTGGGCAAAGGAAGGAGATCTTAGCAAAACCTGGCACATGGAAATAATTGGAAATCATTATTACGATTGTGATGGGAAAAATAAGATTTAGTTCTTAAAGCAAAGACTTAGAACATGTGTCACTTGACAGTATGATATCTGATGAAACCATACCTTAAAATATACCCCTTGCTACTGCTATAAAATATCACTAATAAACTTTATTATCCAACTAGTTTTGCCAAACTCAATACATCTCCTTGATATTATAAAGATAAAATTTAAATGTGTATTCCTTTTCAAGGAGAATTTATCGACAAAGAGAAGTAAACGAAATGAATAAAACACTGAAATAACAGAAGAAGAAAACCTAGGGGACAGTGGTTAGTAAGATGAGTAAGAGAGATTTGTAGTTTGGACTGTTCAACTCAACAGATGTATGATTCTAGGTAAGACACATACATTACTTGGAGCTTAGTTATCTTACCTCTAAAACAAAAAGGATAGGATAGAACATTGCTCTATGAGACCATATAATCCTTCAAATATATAAAGTGACACAATGCCCTGGATAAAACTATGGGAATCAGATTACAGAAAGAGGAATTTAGTCTAAGCACAATTGAAAAAGCTTCCTGACTCGAAGGATCTAATGCATGATGACACTAATGCAGAGAAAAACTTACCTAAAAAAATATATATATAGATATTAAAATGAAATCTGAAGGTAAAAGGAGAGCCGAATTACATTATTTTCCCTGTTAACATTTCAGAAACTAAAGGTTGGCTATATTTAAACCTACAGTCACCAATACCTACTACTATTGTATGAAAAAGTACCTGCTAAAAGTTTAGAACAAAAATGAATCAGGAGAACTCCAGGAGATTAGTGACTCTGATAGATATATGAATGAAAATATTAAACCAAAGAATGAATGAGAGATATTTAAGTGAGGTAGGTACACAGCACATTAGAATATAACAGCATAATACCTCCACACAGGGAATACATTAATATTTTAATTACAAAAACAAAGGCTGAGAGCCAAACCAGCTTCCGTTTGTTATCTATTAATTTTCATTAAAAACTTTGTTTATTGAAAATGGTGTTTTCATACTCAAATAAGAAAACAAACCTTCCATTCCAATAAAAACTTACTTATTAAGGGTTCTTTGAGTGTGTGTGTGTATGTGTGCATGTATGTGAGCATACATATACATGTGAGTGTATACACCTGTACATATACATGTAAGTATGCCTTTTTGCTATGGCTTTTGCTTTTTAAAAAAAATGTCTTGCTCTTAGAAGATATGCCATCATCCTGCAAGAGAAGCAGCTTTGCACATTGTACTGTAGGAACTGTTATGACATGCCTGTTTCCATAGTTACCACTGCAAGTGGGGAGAGGTGTCTGTCAGGGACCAGTTTACCTCTCCAGACAGGCACTGCCACCAAAGAGAAGACATGGTGCCCATAAATCTTAGCTAGGACTGAAAATGGATCAAGAGTGAGCAAATTAAACTGTACTAAACACCAAGGGCCATCGCAAAAACTGGAATATGTATGAAAGCCATTTATAAATGAATGAGTGTGCTTTACCACACACACACATAAGGATTTTCAACCTGCTATTAAACTAATGATCAAGACATTTAAAAATTACTTATTTTTCCATGGACAAAGTGTTAAATATAGCAGTAAAGTGTATAAAAATACTTTAAAATCTATGAATTAAAAACAAATGTAGTTGATAATGGCAAAAATAAGACTTTTAGCTTCTTTGTCTTCTTCAATTAAAATAATGATTCTCTAGAAATAATTCTGCTAAAATAATGTAAATGACATGCAAATCTTATAGCAGCTATCGTAATTAAAATCACTGAGGAAGAATTCTGAGAGGCATGATATCTAGAAATAAAATTTCCCTCATTTTGTTTAAGTTAAACTAACCAGAGCATCTTTAATGGTAATTTGAAGGGAGGTTTTAAAAATAGAGCTACAGAAAAACAGTTAAGTTATAAAATATTTTAAAATAGCAAATAAAAATGCATCTTTTATTCAATGAAATAACTCAAAGCATACTGTAATAAGAAATACAATCTGAAAATAATTCATTTTTCCTCATAAAGTAATACAAAGTTAAGGGCTGAATGACAGAAATATAAAAAATTTAGATAGACAAAGGACAAGTCTTGTATATTTAAGAGTAATTTTCAATTATTAATTCTAGGTGTTATTTAAAAATAATGCTGACAATGTAACAAACTAAGGCTGCTTGTGCTCTGTTTATTTACATCTTCAGTGCCTGCAAACAGCTTGTTCATCGTCGATTTTTCTGAGACCTTCTGGGTGCACTGATAGAGAGCTTGACAACAATATTACATACATGATTATAAAAGGCTTTGAAGGTACTCAATACCTGGGGATTGGATCCATCAAATCCTTCCTCATAAATAATTTTCTGGATAAACTGAAGCAGCTGTATGTATCCATGGGTCAAAGAACTGTTGGTAAGAAACGGTTCAAATACATAAATGGGCTTATTGCACAGAAAATACAAATGTAAGCTAAAACAGTAAGTAAATAATTAAAAGTTATCCATTTATGAGATTGCTTAAATAAAAAAAAAAAAAACAAGCCAAACTATATAAATAATTATAAAAAATAAAGTCAATACCTCCAGGGAGCAAGTTACATGCCTTATGTTAACTAGTTCAATATTCTTGACATCATGGGAAAATAAAAATCTGTGGAGACTGAGATGACTTAATTATGTCAAGCTTAGTTACCGCCAAGAAAATTAATGATTTAATGAAGCAACCTAAAAGATGAAGCCGCTATAGCTTTTCAAGAGTAATCATAGATAATTAACACACAGTTAATTAACGGCTATGCCAAGTATACCTGAATCAATGTGCTGATCACCTGAGCTCATCTTCCATCATAGTTTTCATTTTCTCTGAACAAACTGCTAAAATAATATTAATATGAAAACTTGATCTTTTAAGACAAATGAAGACAAGTGAGTATAAACTCCATTTCATTTATAAACAAAAGACAAAAAAAATAAATGTATGAATGTAAAATGACCTTAACTAAATTATTTCCCATATATTAGCATTAATGTTACTATTTTAAAATATTTCACAAATGCTATAAAACATCTCAAATAAAATTTGTAAGAGTGAAGACAATCTGTTTTAACATTAACTGAATTTAACATTCTTCATAATGGACAATGTGTGCACTATGGCTGAGCATTAAAGGTAATGATAATGAGGTTCTGGGGCATAGACATTGAGTGCCCAATCTAAAAGCTGTGGGTGACCCTAAAAATACAAAAGTATTTGTTCTACTGTAATTCTAAATAAAGCAATCACATAGGCAGAAGAAATGCTCTAAAGAATGAAATATAATTTAAATCAAAAATGAGACATTAAAGAATATAAAAGTTAGTAAATGTAGCAGACTGTTCAGTATGCAAAATCAATGGTAGGTGGTTTAGCAAAAATAATGCACGTCTCTGTAAACATTTTATTGAAAAGTCATATCTAGCCCAAAAGTACCTATCTAATAAAAAACAAAACAAAACAAAAACAAAAACAAACAAACAAACAAAAACAAGAGAAGAATCCTGTTCTGTGCAAAATAAATATTGGCTCCAATCGAAGGATTCGACAGTGTTATTTCTCACAGTTATTTCTCCATTTTCAGTGAAAATACAATGAATTACATGAACACATTTTTCTACTTTCATAAGTGAGGAAATGTGCCTATGAATAATAATATTCCATAGAGGCAATATAATGACTATTTCATAATTTAACACATATTTGTCCTGGCTAGCTCAACTTTCAGGATATAGTGTTGCTGTTCAAACACAGCAGATTTAATTCCTATCTGGGTCAATTAGCTTTGCATGGTGGGTAAAATCTGCTCCACGGTCCTAGATTATGAAATGAATTCCAGCCAACCATTTGATGAATGTCACTATGGGTTAAAGGAGGGTGGATCAAGAATATGTTCAGTGTATCTTAATCCATGAGTAATGAATCTACCTAAGACAATTATCATTTCATCTATGCAAAAAATTTTTAAAGCATTTTCCCTCTGCCAAAATTGATCAATAATATCTGCCTTAGGTAACTTGGTAGTAAATTTGCTATCTGAAGGCACATTATAAAATATCATGTATACAAATTACTTTTAGTTTTTAGTCGTCACCATTTATCCAACCAATGTGATCTGTTATTTATTTCATATTCTCATAGTCTGTTAAAATAACTATAAAAGATTTTAAGATTCTCTTCAGAGGTAAGGGGGTTTCTTTCGATATGAGAACAAAAATGAAAACATAAAGCTAATATGTCTTAATCTCTTTCCTTATTTAACATTGACACAAACAACCCAATCACCAGCAATGCTTAGAACTTTATAAGCAATAAAATAAATTTCTCCAAAGTAATTTGATTTCTAGGAGAGTAAATACTTTGAAAGCAAAAAATAATGGTGAAAATTTGATACATTTAGGTATATTGAGAATATTCATTTTTGGATACACTTTGAAATTACAGCATTTAAAACTGAACTAGCTTATATGGTATTGGTATTAAAATACTAAGTATTGTTAATCTTCATGAGATATATTTCCTTGTCAGCAACATTTATAATTTTTTTTTTGCTGAAAATAAATATCTTCTCTTGTCATTTAAATTTTTTACATTAAACTCCTTTATTTGAGAATGTTGCCTTTTTATTTCATTGTTCAGCAGTCTAGTAACTCATAAAACAGGAGTTGGCAAGAAGCAGTTACAAATATGACTCTGGTTTGTTATTTCCAAACCTTTAACAAAGGTTAGGTTACCAAAGTATTTACAATGTATTCCAAAGGCAGCACATTTCAAATAATGTATAGTATTTCATATGATTTTCATAATTTTCATAACTTTTATGGTAAAATGATCTCTCGAGGTTCTACAATGTCTTTAAAACTATAACAGTACAAAGAATATAAGAACAATTATTAGAACTTTAATTTTTACCTTAAAATATCAAGCATTAAAATTTTCTTTAGTGAAAAAAAGTTTTACTGTGTACATTATTCCTATGTCTGCTTATATTATCATGTTGTCTGACAGGAATTTATTTCTTTATGTTACTATACAAACATGGACAAAAGAAGCCCAATGACACCAAAGTAAAACTATATACTGATGAAAAAGTTTAACATTTAAAAAAAAATTGACAGTACAAATTTTGTGTCCATCAATATCAGCAAGTGGTCTGATGGTCATTTGCCTCAGAAAACTTTAATTTATATCAACAAATAACATTGGTTTTCTTTTAAAAAGAAATTTTCTCATGCAATCTCAATAAGAAAGATAAAAAAATCTACTATACGAAAGAGAATCAGAAAAATAAATCAAATGTAGTATATCTAGAAATCAAGTGGATAATGAATAGAAACCTTTCAGTTTCTCAAACAATGAACAAAGGAATACTTACAAAAGTCTTAATGTGATCAAAGAATAAATCAATTTTGTTGTACCAACAACAACAAAAAAGCTTGAGTAACAGAAGAGATTTTATTTGTGAAAAGATAAATTATAAAAATAAAATAATGTATATATAAAATTAACAGTTTGATAAGTAAAAAGTTTGGTCATAGATAATAAGCTTGGGTTTGTTTCTAATAAGACTACTTGATTTTAATTTTATTGACTGGTAAATGTCTGGTACATAGTAAATACTCAAAACCATATGTATCATTGTCACAACATTTGATTATTACAATAACTTTGAGTGGTAAGTATAATCATTATTTCCATTCTATGGTTGAGAAAATTAACTCATTAGATGCTAAGTGATTTGCCTAAGGCTACACAACAATTAGTGACAAAAGTGGCACTTAAAAATTGGAGTTTTCTAAAACTCCAAGTTATCTGGTCTTTGGCTAAACTAAGGTAGAGCCTAGGAGAGAGATCCAGATTCATTCAAAAGTCTGTGAGTTCAAATAGACTGATGTGGCTCAGATGAAATTTAAACATGGCTACATTCAACATAGTCAAATAAAGTATTCAGGTATATAGTTTTAGGAGATATTTCTCTTAGTTGTATTGATAAGACCTTCACCAACAGGCCTCAGTTATATTAACTTTGTGTATGATTTATGAAAAAAACTTAATATTAACCCATTTCCTGTTTAGAAAAAAAAAGTGCAGCTCGCTGCCAGCATTAATTTAATTTTACATAAACACGCTCTTTGGAGCTGAAGCAAATCTGACTGGTTTTCAATATGAAAATAAAATATAAAAATAGCTCTTGGAGTTATTTCTAAACAGAATTTGTCTCAACCTAATGTAACAGACATTTATACCTAAATCGAATTCATCAAATGAATTTTCGACTAACAACTGTTCAAGAATGATGTTAACATCACATGTAGTACTGCTATGTTTTCTAGGATCCGACATTTTCAGTAATCGAGAATTACTATATTTTGTAAATGGAAATACCACTACTAAAAAATGAATGCTATAAATAGAATGATGTCATTTGTTTCCTAAGACTATCGATATACTAGAGTGATAAAAAAACAGTAATAATAAAAGTAAGATATTTTGTGGCAAGCTTTGGGGGTAAGGTTAAAACTGTAATCCATTATCTCAGGGTAAACTCTGCAGCCACAAGTGCTGTGTATTCTCTGGGAAAACTTAATATGTGATGAATGAGGCAAGAATATACAATGGGGTAAAGATAGTCTCTTTAATAAATGGTGTTGGAAAAATTGGACTGATACATGCAAAAAAAAAAAAAAAAGAAAGAAAGAAAGAAAGAAAGAAAGAAAGAAAGAAAGAAACTGGACCACCTTCTTACATCGTATACAAGAAGACTCAAAATGTATTAAAGACTTAAATGTAAGACCCAAAACCATAAAACTTCTAGAAGAAAACATAGGCAGTAATCTGTCTGATACTGCTACTAGTAATTTCATTTTAGACATATCTCTTTGGGCAAGTGAAACAAAATAAAAAATAAACAAAAGGGACTACATTAAACTAAAAAGTTTTTGCACAGCAAAGGAAATCATCGACAAAACTAAAAGACAACCAACTGAATGGGAGAAGATATTTGTTTATGATACATCTGATAAGGGGATAATATCCAAAATATATAAAGAACTCATATAACTCAACAACAAAAAAATCTAATTAAAAAATAGGCAGAAGACCTGCATAGATAGTTATTCAAAGAGGAAATACAAATGGCCAATATACATATGAAAAGATTCTCAAGGTCACTAATCATCAGAGAAATGCAAATTAAAACCACAATAAGGTATCACCTCACAGGTGTCAGGATGGCTATCATTAATAAATCAAAGAACAACAGTTGGTGAAGATGTAGAGAAAAAGGAACCCTCATACATTGTTGGTGGGACTGCAAATCGGTACAGCCACTACGGAAAACAGTCTGGAGGGTTCTCAAAAAATTTAAAATGGATCTACCTTTTGACCCAGCAATTGCACTTCTGAGTATTTATCCAAAGAAAATCCTAAACAATAATTTTTAAACATCTATGCACCTCTATGTTCATGGCAGCACAATTTACAATAGCCAAGATATGGAAGCAACCTAAATGCCCATCAACAAATTATTGGATAAAGAAGTGATGTTTCATGTACACAATGGAACATTACTCAGCCATTAAAAAAAAAAAATGAAATCTTACCATTTGCAATGACATGGATAGACCTAGAGTGTATTATGCTGAGTGAAATAAGTCAGAGAAAGATAAATACCATATGATTTCACTTACATGTAGAATCTAAGAAACAAAAAGAACAAACTACTCAAAAACAGACTCACAAATATAGAGGACAATCTGGCCAGAGGGGAGGGTGGTTGGGGGCTGGGAGAAAAAGGTGAAGGGTTAAAGAAGTACAAATCTGTAGTTGATGGATGATCGCAGGGATAGGGAGCATGACATAGGGAATGCAGTCAGCAGTAATGTAATGGCTAGGTGTAGAGACAGAGGAGAGAAAGAGGAATCAGGGGGATCATTTCATAAACAATATAAACATCTAACCAATGTACTACTGTATACTTGAAACTACTAAAATTTTAAAAAATGCACGAAAATAATTCAGTTCAACATTACTCTCTACAAATGTCATATATTATATATTATTATATTATACATGCTATATTGTTTTGTAATTTGTTTTTTTAATCTCCTCACTTTGCATGCAAGGTATTCCGTTATTTGGATGCAACATAATTTAACTAACCAATCTATACTGACAACTGTTAGGTTATGTCCAGATTTTCAGTATGACACACAGAGTTATGATGATCATAACTTGTCAACTTGTGTCATTATTCCTTTATGATAAATTCCTAGATATGGTATGATGGCAAGAATGATAATGTACACTCTAACTATAGATACCCTTTCCTAGAATTGTTTTAACAATGCACACTCTTACAATTAATATGAGTGACATGTGTTTCTCCACATCATCTTTAACTCAGGGCATTGTCATTTTAAATATTTGATGGTTGAAAATGGTATTCTTTGGTTTTTGTTTACATTTCTTTGATTACTAGTGAGATTTATTAGCTATTTCTGTGTCTTGTTTTGAAAACATTCTATTGATATCTTTTGCTTATTTTGTATTTGGATACTCAACTGGTTTCTATCAATTTAAAAATAATCTTAATATACAAAAGATATTAATATATATACACATATACATGCCAATGTTTGTATTTTTTAAAATTTTCAAATAATCTCAAATTTATAGTAAGTTGTAAATACAGAACAAAAAGGTTTTTTTCCTGTTCTGCTATAGAATAAGTTGCTGTCCTGATGACCCATTACTTCTTAATAACTTGGGTGTAATTCTTACAAATAAGGACATTCTCCTATATAACAATATGTAAACTTCTGACTTAGGATACTGATATAATTAGGAAGTTGACACATCTAATCCTTAGACCCCATTCTAGTTTTGCACTTGTCCCAGCATCATCCTTTGTAGAAAAGAACAGTTCAGATTCACATGCTGTATTCATTGTCATGTCTCTTCAGTCTCCCTTGATGGGAAATTCCTTAGACTTCCTTTGACTTTTATGGTTTTGACACTTTTGAGGATTACAGGCCAAGTATTTGATAGAATGTTCCCAATCTGAGTTTGTCCAGTATTTCCTTATGATTAAGTTTAAGTTATGTAGATTTGGTAGGAATATCACAGAAGTGTTGCTGAGTTCTCACTGAGTATCATCAGGTGATACACGATTTCAATTTGCCCCATTACTGGTAATGTTAACTCGATTAAGGTGATGTCTGCTGGGTCTCTCCACTATAAATGTATCATTTCCCCTTTTAAGTCACTAAATATTTTGTGGTAAGATACTTTGAAGCTATGTAAATACCTTGTTCCTCGATAACTTATTCATTCATTTATTTGTATAAGTATGTACTAATGGCTTCCTGTTTTATTAAATGGGTTACAATTCATTACTATCTATTTATTTTGATGCTCAGATTATCTCTTATTTGGCCACTGAGAGCTCCACTAAGTCATCAACTATTAACTCAAGACCTGTGTCCTAGATTCAGGGAATAAATAAATGAAGAAAGCTTAACCCTTTCCTTAAGGATTTCCAATGCTTTAGAAAGAAGATAAGGGTTTAGACAAAACAAATAATTACAGTGCGATCTGATAAGTGTTCTGACAGAAATATGAAGAAAAGTAAGCAGGAATGTTGGGGGACATAACTATGACTTGTCTAGGAAAATATTACAAAAAAGCTTATAGAGAGGTTCCATTTAAGCTGGTAAGGAGATTTGGCAGGAGAAGAAAAATAGAATGACTTCAAAAATCTTAAATATTATTCCTATCCTTTTTCCATTGATTTTCTCCAGGAAAGCTAACTGGTTGTCTCAGAATCCAGTTCATTCAACTTAATACAAAATGTTTAGTTAATGTAAGAAACTACTATCTATTGTTAGGATACATATATAAAAATAAAATCTTGCATTTCAAAGAAACATATCAAAATAAATTTATTCTATTTACTACCAATTTGTATGTGAACTCAACATTCAAGACCTGATGTATCTATAATAAAGAAGTAACATTTTACAATACAGTAGGTGTATTAGTGTGGGCTCTCATCTTCCATAACTGCAAACTGGGTGGCTTAAACAATAGAAATTTATTTTGTTACAGTTCTGGAGACTAGAAGTCCAAAATCAAGGTGCTAACGGAGTTGGTATCTGGTGAGCACTCTTCTCTTGGGTGGCAGACGGCCGCCTTATCACATGTCTTTTCCTCTGTGTGCGCCCAGGAAGAGAGTAGAAGCTCAGTGTTTCTCTCTCTTTCTTAAGGACATCAATCCTATTGGATCTGAGCCCCACTATCATGACTTCATGTAACCCTAATTACCTCCCAAAGGCCCCATTTCCAAATACCATTACACTGGGGATTATGACTTCACCATAAGAATTTGGGGCACACAAACATTCAGTCTGTAACAGTAGGTTAAGGAATATGTTAGTAAGTCTATTAATAAATAAGAAAGTTGAGATACCCTGAAGAACGAGGACTCTTTCTACTGAGAAACAGAAGTGTATTTGGGCATACCTGTTAGTAAAGCTTGATTCAAAACATTGTCAAGTTTAAAATCTGAGACTACAGAATTATTTTCAAAATCAATTTTCCTATAATTGTTTTGTGACTCAGGTTATCTGATTTATGACAGTAAAATACCAAAACAAAATCATCTGGGTAATACTATTATGATACATCTCAGGTTTTTATAACCAGGCTTTAATTTGAAAATTTAAACTGTATGTATGAACATTTTCGATAGGCAAACCTATCAATAATTTTAATTTTGTTAATGCAAATTTTAAATGACCCTCAGTTTTAGTTACTGTAAAAAAAAATCTACATGTTTCAATGGTGCTTTTAGAAATTATGAAATTATATATTATAGCCTCACATATGATAGTGGGATACAGCTATATCCTCTAGTCTTAATTATAGGAAGTGTATAGACAACTGTAAAGCTTAGCTTTATTGTTTTATAAATGAACCAGTAAAGTTCATTTTAGTAAAATGAGCACACGCTTTTCATAAATTGAAATAAATCTCACATGGTAAAGTACCCATTTTCAAAATTAATTTAATTACATGTTTAAAGTTTAATTACATTTAATTAAGCATTTAAGTTTAATATGAAATAAATGAATTATCAGTTAACTACTATGAAATGAAATACTGCCTTGATAATTAAAATCTATAAATTTTCCTATTCTGTACAAAACTGCTAGTTCTCAAAAGATATCCTGAAAAAAAATATTTTAAAGACTAGAGGACTATATTCTCACAGTTGATCAAGGAGTCGTTTTTCTGGCATCTAGCTTCATGTGTCATGCCTGCACTGCAGTAGTAAATGGAGACAGTTGGTACAGATAAGACAGCAGAGGTTTTGGGGTCTTGGGTTTGGGTGTCAGCTCAGTCACTTACAGCCTACAATAGAGGGAAAGCTACTTATCGTTCGTGACCTCCAGGTTCCTATAAAATTGGGATAATATTGCTTTTCTTGGAGAGTTGTTGGAAGAATTAAATTAGATATCCTATGGTTAAATGCCTGGAATAGTGCCAGATATGGAGCAGGTATTTGACAAATGTTAATTCCTCCTC
Organism: Eidolon dupreanum; assembly: GCA_028627145.1. Lineage (NCBI taxonomy): Eukaryota > Metazoa > Chordata > Mammalia > Chiroptera > Pteropodidae > Eidolon > Eidolon dupreanum. The sequence continues at coordinate 19,005,850 of CM053510.1, forward strand.
TCTTTAGCTGTTGAATAAATGAATAAAAACCTGTACTTTTTGTCTTAAAAAAATTTTTATCCTTAAAAAAGATATTTTTTTAATCACAAAAGTATCACCATATTTTTTTTCATGTATTTACATCATACTTATAGTACATTTTACATTTTTTATTTCCCTTAGCACTCCATGAACAGAGGCAGTATAGCATTATTGTTGACACAGGTTTCTGAGTCAGAAAGAACTGACTTTGAGTCTGGGTTCCGCATTTACTATTTATGAAATCATGGAAAAGTTATTTTGACTTATTTCCCAAGTGTGTATGTATATGTATGTCTGGTTCAGTAAATGGGAAAAATTAGGAACTATTATAATCAATATAATCATTCTGAGTTAACAAAAATATTAGTGATGTAGGTAGGACAAGTGGTATTGCCCTCTCTCAGTTTTTCATAGGAGGACATTTATTTTCCAGGACTTTAAGAAAATTGCCCAGTAGGTTAACAGTAGGATGAACTCAGTATCACAACCCAGATTTTTAAAATTTCTTTTGGCAGCATGCTTTCTTCCATAACACAGGAAGGTAAAGGTGAAGGACATGAAAATCTTTTGAAGCAATAATGCAAAAAGAAAAAGAGAGATGTTACTTAGGTTAATCTTAGATTAATCCTGACTCTACCACTTAAGAGTTGAGCCTCATATAAATCACTTTTGTGAATTTCAGTATCTTCTGGATAATAAGAATATTTTTGTAGCGAAGATAACAAAAGTAAAGTATGTAGCAGAGTGACTGACACATAGTAGTCACTCATTAATAGTAACAATTAGTATACTAAGACAACATCAAAGCACTTCTGTAGCTGATACCATAATGAAGTGAAAAATGTTTTTTTTGAAACATTTCCTAAAAATAAATAGGATAGTCTTCATTAAATTCTTAGGTAATATTTCTGGAAAACTGTAGATTTTAAGTCATTTCAGTTCATTTAATAACTTATCTCACTTTGAAAATAATAGTTTTACAGTGCAAAAGAAAATAAAGGCAACGACATATTCCATGGATTACCTTCCCCTGATCTGACTGTAGTAAGAATTGAAAATGAATATTCTTAACACTTTTATAAATTATTCAATGTCACATACTGTAATTTTCAGAGTTTCACCTTAAAGTGAGTAGTACTATAAACACATGTTGGTTTAATACTTGAAACTCTTCATTGTAAAGCTCAAATCCTAAATTCTCTTAAGTCATCTAAAAAATATAGGTTGTTTTATTTATAGTAGAACTAGATATAGAAACCCTTAATAAATAAAATATTGGAAAACATGTACTTGCTTACTTTTTGAAAGGGCTTTTATTAAACAACATGGAGAAACAACATTACTTTATACCATTTTCACTGCTGCTGTTATTAATAGGTAATACTTAGGTGTTTTGTGTGTGTGTGTGTGTGTGTGTGTGTGTGTGTGTGTTTATGGCTGAAAGACCCAGATTTAGAACTATTCCACATTTTCTTGAAAATAAAACTGGCAGGTATTGTAAATTTGGTATCCAGGATTTTTAAATTGCGAAATAAGATAATATAGCATGCTCAACAATTTACAAAACAAGGAAAAGAATACCATATATAAGGAAATAATATGAAACATATGCACAAGTAAGGTTACATGTTATGTAGAAACTAACATTTATTATTAAGATGTATATTTTTGATATGCATTCTTTCAAAGAGTGTGGTAAAAATGCATTCTATTAACCTTTGAAATCAGAATTGAGTCATTAACTTACCAGGATTCTACATTCAGAGTTGAAGATATTTTTTCTGGAAGAAAAAATCCATGACATTTTGAAGCATCAAGTAGTTCTTGTGGTATCTTTTTTGAAGAATCATAATAATGACCAAATCTTGAAGATGATACTGGTCCAGCCTGTTAAGAAAACCCATATTCATTGTAAAAAAAATAGTTTTTTTTAAAAAAATTACAATTTATTTGTCCTACACTCAGCAACACTCATATATTTATATATTTTTATGCTAATAAGAGCTGATATACAGACATTAAATTTCAAAGAAACATACAACATATTTTTATCTCCCATGTTTCTTTACTCCTGGTGGTTCCCTAAGTTTGATAAAAATTTAAACACATCTTTGGCTTCTTTACTATACTATATACCCCCTAAGTTCAAAAATTTAATATATATGTCTCAATTATGTAAAAATTCTAGGTTTTAATGACATACTAAATATGTAGTAGCTAAGAACCTATGAAAACTGAAGCCAAATTCATTCACTGGTGAGGGGCCCATAAGAAATTAGCTATTTAAATATATTAAACTGAGTATCATTTTAAAACTAAATTCTCACAAGACAGTGTGTGTGTGTGTGTGTGTGTGTGTGTGTGTGTGTGTGTATTCAACATTTCTTACAAACTTAATATTAAACTTATAGTATAAAATGTATTAGGGTACTCCAGATGGGAACAAAGCACATGAAAAGTGAGAGAATATATACAAGCTACATTAGATAAAATAGAAATCTGGCATAATCATTAGTTCATCAACAGTTCCTCTTTTGTGCCCTCTACTAACAATTTATTCGACAAATTACCCTTCTCTTATGACACTAAAATCTCTACTGATGCTGAATTTATTTATGTAAGATAGTAAGATCCTAGTAATATAATATTACTCTTATATTGTTTTAAATAAACTCTGGGCTGATTTCTTTTATTCAGCACATTAGAAATATATATGTACCTCTATCCAAAGTTGAACCACTAAGAGATTCCACCTGGCAACTGTTTCTATTGAAATCTCTGATCTAAATTTACATGATTTCAACTGTCCTGAATGTTACAAGAGACAAGTTTCAGAACGTTTCACAAAACTATAATCTCTGCAGAAATTGAAGAACTATACACAGTAAGTTCTTAACTTATTTTACTAAAGAATGGACAACTTCGTAATTTAGATTAGAAATACACATTTGCTCAACACTAAATATTTGCATTTTTAAGACTTTAAGGATTCATATTCTTAAATTAAATGCCTACAAACATTATACAGTAACAGAATGAAAAAAATTTAAGTCCAATAAAAACATTATTCTCAGATTCAGTCTGTGGGTTTGATGTTTATTTTCTAAATAAAATGATTGTTCACCCTTCCATAAGTTACTATTTATTTTAATTAATGAAACAGACCTATTAATTGGCTTAATATAATCTTTTCAATACAATATTCAGAAGTACGGTTCCCAAAAGATGATTTATCTATTTATCATGAAAGTACTCACTAATAAATTATGTGATGTTAAAATTTGTTTCCTAAAACTAGGGTGTAAAGTTTTAAAATGTAAAGTTATTAGTCTAAAGCAATTTAAACAAGGTCTGTTCTTTGGCCTATAATCTATTCTTTATCCGGATTATGGTTTAGAATGTTTTTACTGCAATCTCTGCTAGAGCTCATCTTTTTATTGTATAAGTCCAAGCCCCCTTAATGTTTTAGAAAGGCCTTGACTAACTGAACTTTGATCTGATGTCTTCATTGAGAAAAACACCAGGTTGCCCATTTCAGATGCAAATCCCTCTAAGGCCCAATAGAATTTAGTAAAGACAGCAAAAAAGAAGAAACAAGAAGTTTCCAGGATCCTCTTTGAGAATCCTGGGGCACACTGGTGTCCTTAATCCACACTGCTGCATGGATTAAGGTAGGTGATAACCTTTTCTGATTCAAAAGAATAAGCAGAGTGCCTACAAACTGGGTGGAGACTAGGATTTGGTAATAATAAAACACCATGCAATAAAAGCTTGGTCTATGTCAGAAGCCTCTGAAAAGGCCTCAATGTACCACATTCCCAGGCCTAGTAGGGAAGCTTGCAAAAGCCTACCTGAATCAAATAAGCATGAATAATCTATTTTAGCAGACCCGCCATGGGGAGAGAGAAAGAAAGAGAGACTTTCCCCTTCTTTTAAGTTTGAGTTAATAAATTTATTAGTGGACTAAAGGTTCTTGAAGTCCTGTGCACTCAGAGAAATATGCTAAATTGTCAAGAAGCAAAGTATGCTTTTTAAGTTGCCGGTCTCTATTAATGTTTCTAATTATAATATTAATGTAATAGAAATCTCAGATTTGGGATGAATCAAGGCAGAAAATCGATTTCATGCTGTGACAGTTTACATATAGACAACATATAATTCATTAAAATGTAAAAATAAATTTGGAAGCTTTTATTACAATTAAGTTATTAATTTTTTTTTAGAAATTAAGATGACATATGGCAACCAAAATATTTACAGATAGATACTAAAAAGTTTATTAATGATGACAAACTTTAATCCTTCAATAAAAAATAGAAATGAAAAATAAACATATTCTTCAAGGAAAAAACAATTTTGTAAGTAAATGCCCAAGAAACACAGCATCAACATATAATCAAATTTTTTAAATGCTGTGAAAATCTTTTGAAGTCTAGAATTATAAAACATGTAAAATATTTCCTCTAAAAAAGATAACTAAATGTTTAAAATCTAATAATAATAATGATAATAATAATATTCCAGGAAAAACTGTCAACTCCACATAAAAAAGATGCATTTAAAAAAATCAAACTATCATCAATAACTAGTCAGTTTCCTCAGTATAAAAAGAACATCTTGCTTTAGTTTTACTTTTTGAAAACTTCTATTTCCCATTCATAAATTACATGTTAACTTTGTTAACTGTAGAAGAGAGCAAATTGTCATGGCTCAGTAAAAATTTGCTGTACTAAAGGAAAATATTCTGATGGAGGAGACAGGAGGAACAGTCCCGCAACTCAAGTATTTTAGAAACAAAACTTTCAGAGTAAAGCTATACCACAAATAAACAGTCTAAATAAGACATTTTCTCATGATCATATATTTTTTTATCAGTATGGCATAACAGAAAGCAAGAACCCAAATGGCTACTAACCCACTTTGAGCCTCAGTTCAATCACCAGAAATCAGAGCTAAAAAACTATTATTTCACTAGGCTGTTGTGAGAATCAAATGCAATTTGGGCAATGAACATTTTGTAAGTTGTAAAGCACTATTAAATATTGCCAATTATTGTTATTGTGTCATAATCCACTAGTGAATCAGACGATTCATCACCATTCTTTATAATTATACTGCCTTACTGAAAAATATTTGTTGTCATCTACAGCAGTTCTCAACCTTTTTGGCACCAAGGACCAGTGCTCCTATGAGAATCTAATGCTTGATGATCTGAGGTAGAACTGAGGCCGTGATGCTAGCGCTGGGGGGTGGCTGCAAATACAGATGAAGCTTTGCTCTCTCCCGCTGCCGCTCAACTCCTGCTGTGTGGTGTCCGGTCCTAACAGGCCACAGACTGGTACTGGTCTGCAGGCCCGGGGGTTGGAGACTGCTGAATTCTACAATATGCACACATCCTCACAGGGCTGTTCTGACTAAATCACTAAGGCAGAAAACCAAAGTATCTGAGGATTGAACATAATAAAGATCTATTACATAGTCATGAATTACTGGAGCCACTGTAGGCTTTGTAGCAGAGCTCTATGATATTAAAAAAATTAAGTCTCAGAATGTGCTGTAGGCCAGCAAGTCTTAGGGCGAAGAGAGAATAGGGTTGATAATTGGCTAGGAAAGAAGTGGACATGTGCACTTAGGAGAGAAAGTCAAAATCATAGGACAAGGAAGGGTGTTTTTAAAAACTCGATACCACTCCAACTGGAAGAAATGCTGCTTATGCTGCTCTGAGCTATTGCTATTGATTTAGGAATGCATATTCTTATCCTTTTTGGCATTCTCTAAATGGGAAAATGACTACACTCTTAGCACCTCACAACAACTTATATTAAAAGGTATGTCTGATAACGAACACAGCTAGTTTTAGACTACTTGTTTAATATTTACTCCTAATAGTGTTAACTATATCTTGGCCCATGTGATATATAGAAAACCCACAGTTTTGTTGTTGTTGTTTAAACTGATAATGGCAGGGTAAGGTGTGGATTTATAGCATAGATGATGATGAGTGATAGCCTATGTCTATCAGCCTTGGCAAATCACCATATATAATTTCTGTGACGGGCAAATATACATGCTGGCAACATTTCAAAGAAAAGCAAAGAAGTCAGAAGCGGATTCTACTTTCTAAACTTGACAGAACTCACTTGTAAACTTAAGTTTGACCATTGACTGTAAATTCAAAATAAGCTATGCAATCATTTGTATTAATGAATGCAATTTAGCTTAGTTTCACATTTAATTTACACAGTATATAATTCGTTCACTCATGTATTCAACAAATAACTACTGAGCACCCACTACATGCCAGTAAAACAAAATAGTCAAAGTCCATTTTTCTCACTGAGCTCACATTCTGGTAGAAGACAGATGCTATACTATCTGCTAGGTGATGATGATAAGTGCCCTAAAAAAAAATAAGGCAGTGAAAGGAGATGATAGAAAGAGTGGTTTTATTTTAGATGGAGTGAAAAGACATTCCAGATAAAGTGATATTTTAGAGGAGACTTGAGGAAAATGAGTGAATAAGTCATCTGGGGAAGATCATTGTAAAAAGAGCACAATTTTCAAAACACTCAAGCTGTAAACTTTGAAAACTGAGCACTAGGTTTATGTGTTAATATGTAACCTCTGAGAAGTTTACTCCCACAGATAATCAAAACTGCAGGTACACCTTGCTCTAAAGGAGAGAATGGGATACGTACTCCTACTTCTACTCCTATGTAAAGGGGGCAGGAATAGCATCTATAATTATAACATATAAAGAAACAATGAATTATAAGAAACAAAGTTCTTTCCAACTATAAACAGATTTTATAACAAGCAGCAAGAAAAAATGCTGAAAGTTTCATTCATTTGCATTTTCACTGATAATTTCACTTGAATGTTAGTAACCAATGAAAAAACAAAACTTGGCTGAGATAAAAATAAAAACAAAGGAAATGGAAAACACAAGCGACATATAATGTAAAACAGTTTGGTATATTGTTTTTACAAAACAGCTACATTTAACTTAGAGCTTATGTTTTTATTAACTCTCAGAACATTAGAAAACAGCAGAAAAATTAGAATACAGTCACTCTATAAAAGAGTCACTAGTAAGCCCAAGTAAATGAATCTGCCAAAACAAAGACATAAAGCTCTTTGCCATTAGGGTTCTCAAGTGCTAGTTCTACATACCTTGTCTGTTTTAATGCTATCACTCAACTCACATTTTCCTAACCATTTATTCTAATATTTATTCTGGCCTCTTGTACCCAGTTCTCAGTCACATCCAAGCTAGGCTACGCCTGCAACAACTATTAATTACACAGAGCTTCCTTTTATTTTTTAATACAAATTTATGGTATTCTATTGTATACATACACCAATATTTATTTAAGTAGTTGCCTACTGATGGATATTTAGGTTATTTCTAATCATTTGCTATTAAAAATATGCTGCATAAATAGCTCATATATATTTTATTTTACACCTGAGTAAATATAGGCACCATGTAAACTTCCGCAAGGATCAAAGGGTATATGTTTTTTTAATTCTGAGAGATAATACTAAATTAACCTTCACAGAAGTTATACCTCCTGAAATTTCCAACAGCAAAGTATGAGAGTACTAGTCTCCCCGACACTTGCTAATTTAGTGTCTTACCAAACATTTTAAATCACTGACAATATGATAAGAAAAAATGGCAGGTTAGTGTCATTTTAATTTTAATTTCACTTATTGTGACTGAAATTGGGCATCTGTTTTTGTATGTTTAAGAGCCAACTGGATTTCCTTTCCATATTTTTGCCCATTTTAAAAATTGGGTTGGTAGATTGTTCCTTATTTATTTTAAAAGTTCTTTATATATGTGGAAATTTATTCTTTATTCTATTATATGAGTTGTAAATATCTTCTCTTCAGTTTGTACTTTATTCGCAGTCATTTAAATCACTGCTTAAGAATCATATTATTCAAATAGCTTTCCCATCGAAAATTAGAACAATTTACCACTGCTTCAATATGTACCTATTACAACATATTTTATATTTGGTTCATATTTGATGCTTAATTAATATCTGCTGACTGAATCAATAAATACATTTATCATTCACTAAATATTTATTGAGTATGTGGGCATTAATACAGGTGCTACGGATACAGAGAAAATAGAACAAGCTGTCTACCTTCATAGAGAATTCTGTTTGTTGGAGAAGAGAGTTATAATAACAACTATAAGAAAGTGAAAAGCATTACCAGCAGAAATATAAGCAATTCATGAGAGGCAATTCTCATAGGATAGGTGAATATAGTGTTTTATATACACACAGGGAGGAGACTAAAAGGGTAGGCTTGAATTAAATTGTATAGATGTTGTATACAATCATAAGTTTATATTTCATACTGCAGGCTTATAACAGCAAACAGATTTCATCTCATGTACTACTAACTCTCATTAACTGGTGTGATCCCCCAGAACACTCTACGGAGAATTCTAATGATGTGTCTAAGTTTGATAGGAGGATACTATGACTGACAGTCTGCGATATATTTAGAAAGAAGTAGTGAAAACAGGAAACTAAAGTAGGCATTTACAGTTAAGCAGTGTTGTAAATCATCTTCTGTCTTTGAGAAAGGTAACACTGATATCAGTGTGGAAGGCTAGAGAAGGGTGGACTTTGGGAATTATGTCTTATTCAGGTTAGAATTTCTTTCTCTTTCTACCAGTATGATAATGTCTGGTAGACATTAGAGTGTTCTGAAAACGAATGATACAAACAAACAAATGAAGGAGCTAATGAATGAACAGAGGCTTCACCAGAAGCAGAGTTCATGAGCTTTAGTGGGGCAGATTTACTGACATGTTTTGACTTCTCAGAAAAATTTCCTTAATTTCCTATCTCTTAGTCAATCCTAGAAAAGTCAGGTTACCAGATATTTGTGTTTGAAAGTATAAAGGTTGAAAATGTATAGGAATAAAAAATAGTTATTGTAAAGAACTACCACTTATAGTGAATATTTAAAGGTAACCATGTTGGTTCGAAATGGTTTTGTTAGTTCATTTAATCTGGCTTGCAATCCTAGAATAAAAGAGTCTATATGGAGATTATGAAAGAAATGAAATAGTCTATTTTAGAAAAAAAAAGAAAGAAAAAACCACCACAATTTGCTTTACTTTTAAGAAATATGTCATCTTGATCAAATCCTCTATAAATGAAATACCTAGTCATTTAAATAAATATACATATTAGTGCATCTAAAGAATAGCAAGTATGCAATAAGAAATTCTAAAAAATGAAAACAAATACATCGGAAAATTTTAGAAATAGTTTGTATGATGTTGACTTACCTCCATCTTGGGTAATAACTGGTAACGCCATGCTATTTTCATCTTAATGTTAGATTCTGATGTTTCATGATTATATACACCTTCATCAAATTCTCTTTTACAGTTATCATCAAGTAATGGTGCAGGAAGTTCCTAAGAAGACAGAATGACACATTATTAAGCAAGTGTTGTAAAAAATATGACAATTTTCTTAAATAATATTAGCAATACTAGGATTTTCCAATGTATTCAAAATCAATGGTTTAAAATTGGTTCAAGCATAAAGTCATGAACAACAGATATCTAAAATAGAAAAGAGATAAACATAATATTAAAAGCACAGTTTAAATTTTTAGCAACGAGCTAGATTTTTTTAAAAATTCAAATTTTTATACTAACAAAAAGCATTGCTATTGCAAAAAGAGGCTGTGCTCATATTTTAAATTTATACACTTAAAGGAAAGTCTAGAATTAGCATTTACGTATTACATGTAATTATTGTTATGTTTGCCACAAGGTAAAAATAAAGCATGTGCGCAATCTGTTTACTGGTTTGTAATTCTAGAATTCAAAAAACTCATTCACCGAAATAATGGGTGAATAAGAACTAAGAATAAAGACATTTATTTTGCCCATATCAAACATGAGTTTTGCACCTGCAAGCTTAGGCCTCTTCTTTTAACAATAAAAACAGAATTTAAAATCTCTGATTAAATGAAGAGACAATACATTCCAATTTTACCTTTTCTTTATTGGAAGCTGACCTACTGACTGACTACAAAAACATATGAAAAAGATTTTTTTTATGAGAAGGTACTATAGAGATAATGCAAAGAAAAAAGTATATGTTTCTTGAGAAGGAAGACAGGCAATAATCAGATTTTTTATTTGACAGAATCATAAAGATAACATGGGGCATTAGATTAAACATAATTTTGTGCTGTATTTCACAGTATAAATTTCAACTTTTCCTTTTCAAGATCAAATTTATTTATGGTCAGAATCATGTCAACTACTCATGTGGAAAATATATTAACCATCATATATTTTAGTCACCTCCTGTAAGACCTCCAAATAGATTCACACTTTAATTTATGCTAGTATTAGAAACTAGTTATATCTTTTAAGCTCTGAACCCATCATTCCTAGCAAAGCATTAGGAATGGAGAAAAAAGTATCCACTTCAAAAGATTGTTGTAAGGAAGAAATGAATTAAAAATGTAAAACGCAGAGAGTGGTGCCTGCTGCATACTAAGCAATCAACAGATGTTTAATTATGAGAATTCAGTCAAATAATTGTCTTAACCATTACTCAGAACCCCATATTTTGTATTGTCAATTTTAGGTAATATTTAGTATAAATATTTGGATTAACATTTTTTTCAACCTCAGGGACACTTAATAGTTATGACTAAGGTATAAAGTTAAAAAAAATTAAAAAGCCAACCCATATTGATTAACATTAGGTAATCACTATTCCCAGCATATACTTATATATATATACATGGATGTTAGACAACATACTTCTGCAAAAATAGGATATGATAAAATGCTATTAATATTTTTTAAATTAACATTTTAATTTATAAAAGAAAACAAAAATGAAGTAAAATTGAAAGAATTGTTGACTTGATCAATGATTCTTTACTTCAGGAGACATTATTTCTTAACACACTCTCCTCTAAGGTTAGAAATGTGACTACGAAGCCCATTAAGATGTTGGAGTCACTGTGCTCCTTTTTACCTATTTCAAGTTTCAATAAAACCAATTCCTCTCTCTTTTTCTCCTACAAATAATGAGGAAATTAGCACTTTTACACTTTCTCCCACCTCCTCTCTCCCACGTTTAGTTTTTTTCCCCTATTATTCTTTATTGTCTAGGCTCATAGCATTTACATTTATGTCTGCAGTAAGACAGAGTTAATTTAGGCTTTTGTTGAATTGAATTTATTTTTCTTTAAAAAAAAAATTATTTGTTATGGTAACATAGGATATAACAAAATCCAGTAAGATACAGGTAGGTGTACAATTCAACAGCATGTGTGTTCACCACCCATAGATTTCTTTCTGTCACCACATATTTGACCCCTTTTTCCTCATCTACCTCCCCCAGCCCTCCTCCCCCCTCCCCTCTGGTAACCACTAGTCTATTGTGCATGTCCATGAGTCTCTGTTCGTTTGCCCTGTTTGTTGCTTTTAGGTTTATATCCCACATATAAGTGATATCACGTGGTTTTCAACTTTTTCTGTCTGGCTTATTTCGCTCAGCATGGTTATTTCGATCATTGGTCCTCTTACTATTGTTCCATCATTCTTAAATTTCCTTAATTGATAGCTGCACTCATTCAACAGTGTCAGGAAGGTACTATGAATAAAGCAGTGAACAAAATAAAATCCCTGCTTTCATGGAATTATGTTCTAGATGGGTAGTGATATGAATGAACATAAAGAAAAAAGGGGAAATACAGAGCAGTGAAAGAAGGTACTACTTTAAATAGGATAGTCAATGAAGCTCTCTTTGAGGAAACAGATTATATTTTCATACATATTTTTACTCAACTAATGTTTTAGTTGAATATATTTTCATTTGCTTAGAACTATGTAGATATTGCTTTACTGTCTTTGGACACTGAATGATGCTGTGGAGAAGTAAGAATTGTTAGCTAAAATCTCCCTTGTAGATTTGCTTTTTCTGCCTAAATGCCAAATAATCTTCCTTTATCTTTGCAGTTCAATGGACTATATTTATATGTCCTACTTTGTATTATTTCCTGTCTATAAATTAGGTGCCCCTTTAAGTGGAAGTTCTTAATTTCAAGCAAAATTTTTGTCTCATATTTATTTTTCTGTTTCACACTGAAATAGAACATACATTTGTTGATATATCAGGTGTATCATTGACAATGATAAAACACTGCACAGTAAACAATTTAAAATGTTAGATGAAAAAATATGTTTTCTAGACCAGCACTGACCAAACAGAACAATTTGGGATGTTGGAAATGTTCTACACCTGTTCTGTCTAATATAGTAGCTACCAATTACTTAAATTTAAATAAACCATTTTCCACAATGTAATTATATTCTCATTTGCTTTTTAAATCTCTTTTCTCTAACTTCACTGTGACTGTCACAAGCTTGTTCCTTGCTGTTACTATATTGGGTAACGACATTAAGTCAACGTGTATTTTTAATCTTACAATTATCCTTTAAAAAATCTATTTCTCATGTTTTCTCATTTTATTTTTAATATTATTTTATTGAACTCATGTTAATAAATCTCTTATGGAAGAATTTCCTTCTCTTCTTGGGTTTTCTTCCAGATTGAGTTTTTTCCTAGCTAAAGTTTGAAGGCTATTTTCATATCTACCCATTTTTCTGTACTTTCTGGTTATGACAGCTTAGGCAGAGCTAAATGCCATATTTTTTTAGAAAAACTAAGTTCTTTATTTTCTTATAATATTTCATTAAATGTCAGGCTCCTGTGTTCATAGCACTTGGTTTAGTATTTTATTCCCATTTGGGAGGTGGTGGATTATATACCAAATTCAGTGTTGCTTTTTGAAACATTTGTTTTAGTTTGAGATCATCAGCCCTAATTATCTCTTGAGATTATGCTAATTCACTGATTTCTGAGTTTGAGGGTGAAGTCAAGAAATGCACTGAATGGTGACTTTTGTTTGGCCATGGACTTTATAAATTTATGGCATTAGGTTGGGCTCTGACTTTTCTTGTTCTGTTTGGTACAGCTGAAATTTTGGAGTATTTTAAATTATTTTTTGTTTGTTAATGTAGGAGAGTCTATGGTACAAATTTAGTACCCTGATATCTTAACTCCAAATCTCCATATTCAATAATTCTTAAGTAATCTTTAGGAAGATTACTCACAGAGAGAATAGGGAAATAAATACTCATAACCTTGTCATAAGAACTAATTAAACATTCTATTGAGAACATTTCAAACATATTAAAACCTGTCTTCTTATATAAATTAGCTGATAGCTATCATTCTCCCTCTAAATTAAACCTACAAATTATTTTAAAGTAAATTATCTTCAATTATTGGTTCTCAATTATTTTCCTGCCTTTATATAGTCACATAGATAATATTAATATTTTTATTGCCTTGTGGGGCGAAAATATAAACCTTCTGGAATGTCAAAAAAAATTCTGGAAATTCTGATATTTTTAACTCTCCTGCCCCACAGCCCTATCCTCAGGGTAAAAAATCACTAATTTTATTTCTGAAATGAGGAAGTAAATAGACATTGAAATAAGATATCATAAAAACTTAAATTTGATATTTATATTTAGCTTGCCAAATCTATTTCCACGTGTAATTGTCTAAAATTTGTTTTTTCTCAATTGTCTTTTTCCACATAAAGAAACCTAGATATAAAAAACATTTTGTGATCTGTATTAGTTTTATTAATCTGTTATAAAGACATATCAGCATTATTTACAAAACCACTGGTCCAGAATTTTGCTATTCAATATAGTAGCCCCTGTCAACATGTGACTATTTAAATTTAAGTTTATGTTAATTAAAATTAAACAAAATGATAAATTCAGTGCCTCAAATGCACTAGCCACATTTCAAGTGCTCAGTAGCCACATGCAGTTAATGGGTACTCTATTGGACAGTGAAGGAAGAAGATATTTTTGATATCTATTAGTCATCACTGATCTAGAAAATGAAATATATTTATTTATTCATCTAACAATTTAAATTGTTTATTCTGTGACATTTTAATACTGTCAGTGATACACTTTACACTTGTATTAACCAGGATATTGAGAAGCATCACAACTTAATTGTTGAAAATTCAAATCAGATTATTTTATTTTTTAGTACCTAAAAAGGTACTGCACCTTGTCCTCCCCCCTTCCCCCCTGACTCATGCACAATTAATCATGTAACGTCATAAACTTCCTTCTTTTCTTAGGCACTGTTTTCTGTGTATCTTATCTTGTAGTTTTTATTTTCCCCAATTATTTAACTTTTTAATACTTACCTTTTATAATATGAATTTTTACAAGTTGATTTGAATCCTTTGTGGAACAAGGCAAACCAGAAATAAACATTTTAAAAACATTAAAAAACATTTTAAAAAACAATTTCCAAGTGGTTATAAGACTGATAGAGTTATGGGTTAATTATATCTCAATAAAACTGGATAAAAAATGCTGAGAAGAGAAAAAGTAGAACAAGAAAATAAAAAGCTAAACATGAAGGAAAGGAAGGTACTAAAAAGTTGACATGATACTGAGCAACTGAGGGAATAAGAAATAAAATCCATTTTCCTTTCCTCTTTCAGAGGTTCAGTTTAGTGACACACGATGGCATTTTCTTTTCAAAGTGTCCAATTATATTATTTGATTTTGAAACAAAATATTTATATAATTTTACATTTTAAATGAGCTGAGTTGTTTTTCAGTTTGTAAAATAAACTTATGAGCGAAGTATTGAAGACACCATACAGTTACAGAATTTAAGAGTTATAATCATTTATAATGTGCAAGGAAATTATAGCCAACAAGAGATAACAGGTTGAAAGGGAGATGGTAAAAGAAGTAGTGATAACTTTATCTTACATAACATGGAATTAATAGTACAATCTCAAATGGGTGGCCAAAAAAGTAAAAGGCAAAAAGCACAATTTATAATTATAATGGTAACCACTGGAGGAATTAAAAATAACACTTATCAATGTTGAGGGACTTTTCATAAGGGAGAGTAAAAATGCACTGGGAAAGGTATGGGTGGGGGGAATTTCACTTTTCAATTTAATTCCTGTATTATTGCTTAATTTTTTTTTTTACCACCATTTGCATTGTTTATAATAAATCATCCAAAATTTTAATGTTGCAGTGTGTTATAAAATGTTTCTAATCACAAATTCAGTACAAGAGTTCCTGAGAAAAAAATGTATTTTATAAATGACAACCATATTAACCAGTCCTATCAATATTACCAAAATATGGTTTATAGATTTTTAAAATATAGGTAAATTTTCTTAGTTTTCTTGCAGCATACTAAGTTTATCTACTTTTTAAAGGACTAAAGCACTTCCTTAGAAGAACCTGATTCACGGATTGTTTCCCTTATTTGATTGTTAGTATTTTAGAGATTAGAAAACAGTGGTTTATGCATGATACTGTGAAATGAAATACATGTTAAGAAAGGCACTTTAAGAAACACAGGTTAAATTCTAACTTCATAGGACACAGAAGTATTATCAAGAAAACATCAACACATTAAGAGTGGCAATTATTTTAACACTGGTGGCATTATGGTGAGCAAGGGTAATTAAGATGTGTGACAACTAGTGGCTAATTCCAATATATCAAAACCCAGTTTCAAAAATGAGGCATATACTCACTGTTCCACTAATTCGGACACATTTTTTTTCTTCACATGTTACCATTTCTGAACTCAGGCTGCATTTTACAATGGATAGTATATGAAATTGTCAGGGCAGCAGATATAAAGTTATCATTGCTTGCAATATGTACAAACCTGGTTGTTATTACTGGTATATAAGTAGATGGATATAATTCTTCAGCATTTCATCCAAGAATCCACATATGGCTCAATTAAAGAATAGGAATATGAATCCTGGCTTTCCAGAAAACTTCCACTGATACTTTCTGAGAAAATCAAGAAAGCATCTGCAACAATACTTGCACAACGGATGTCACTGCTTTAGAATAAAACCTGGGTGCCATAGTGAAGCATCTTTTATGAAATGCTGCATCATCAGTGCTTATGATTACACAGAGAGCACTGATGCCAATGACTATGAATCAGAAAGTGATTTGTTACAGTAGTAATATGAATGTGAAGAAGTTTTATGGATAAATTATATGTTTTGCTTACCTTTTCTCTTTTTATGTACAAGTGTGATATGATTTTAAAAATTAAAACTAAAAAACTCCTAAAAATAATTAAAAATTCTAAGTGAAAAAAAAAAACATCCTGTCCTAGTTTATTTGGCAGTAGTTTTGTCTTACTGGTATGTTAAATAATGATGAATCTTATAATTGATGGCATCTCAGATTTGATATGGTATTTCTTAAGTGGGCCAAAATTTTCTTAGCATCTCTGTTTCTAAGCACTCCATCAATATATAACATATTTGTATCCCAATATAACGTGGATAAATGCTAATAATTTACATAGCTAAGATCTATGTGAATACCTGGTTGTTGTTCAGCATTTTTATCATTCTTTTAGCCAGAAATAGGAACAAAAATAAGAGAAAGTAAAAAAAATTGGTCCATAACAATTAAGAATCATCAGTAGTGTGGTTTTTAAGTCTCGTGATGTACAGAACTCAATCCTAAGGCAATAGTGCCACATCATCCTATATAATTCTCTGACAAAAAAAAAAAAAATCCATTATATGAAAATTTTGTCTTAGTGATTTCAATTCTGCTATTCAGAATTCAAGTGAAAATAAAGGATTTAAAGGTATACCAAGAAATGACATTTTGGGGAAAAAAGAAGAAATATTCTGGTATTTTTGTCTTCTAATATTCAGGAATTTATTATGTAAGAGCTTGTATCCAAAGTGTTGTTATATTTGTGAGCTCTAAGATTTTTGAAGTATGGTATCAGCTACCCTGCTTGCTGTGACTCATTGACCCTATCCAAAATGAGCACTGCGGTAATCCCTACTATTTGTTGCAATGTCTGTAACTAATCAAACTAAAATTTAATAAATGTTTTGATAAAATCTCTATTTCAAGAGAATGCTATGAATAAAGTCCGCAACATTCAACTATTACAGCCGTCAATCACAGATCAGGGTCTTCCTTCATATTTTGGAAAATCCCTAGTCTTTGATTTCTCATCCAGTGCACCAATAAAACACACCATATGGTTGTTATAACTTTGTTTCCTAAAAGAAAGACTATTAGATTTTTTTCCCCCTGCAATGTGGTGCTTACAGTTCCCATAAATTTGGTAGCAAGGATCAAGAATAAATAAAAATGAAAATCAGGCTTCATAAATTCTACACAGAAGACAGCATGGAAAGTATAAAATTTCTCTCTTTTAATCAAATAAATCAGGTTAGAAAATTAACATGAATAAAGAAACTGACATTACTTTTGGACAAAAACAGTTGTTTGTCTTACTTAAAAAAAAATCCTACACGAAACCAAATTATTGCAAACTTCCAATACCAAAATATACTCGTGTTTAAATATATTTATTTTTTTATCAGAAACATTTATCTGTATCCATAAGCTGCTGTAAATATATTTCTTCCTTTTTCAATTCATGACATTCTGTGCTTACTGCTATATTATTTTGTGGTCTTTGTTTTGGCAGATGCACAAGCAAAATCTGACTCCAACAGTTTGACCCTTCTCACTTTTTATGTTCTCTAGGGCATAATAAAACCCAAGATACAATCCCTCAGCAGTTAATGAAGCTTAACCTCCCACCCTCTTAATTACTAATGCATTACACCAAGTATGGGCATCATACTCCTCTCTAAGCTATTTTACAATTCAGTAGAAGTACTACTGAGCTATTATGTAGCAACATAATCCATGCAGCATGAGAAATCCTTCTTAAAAATAAAATCTTTTGATCCTCGCAGGGTTTGGTAACTGTATAATTAATACTACTTAAGTATTATCCATGTATCAGTAAGTATATTTTATTGTATCAGTAAGTATATAACTGTTGATTTGGGTTTTTTTTCTTGGGGGGTAAGGATATTTATTTTCTGAAAGTTAGAAAAAGAAACAAATCTAAAGATATTATCATAAATTGAAAACAAAGTACTCCAAATGTCTAACCTGAGAATCCATATAGTAAAAGTATATCCTCCACATTTTCTTCATTTAAATATTTCAAAGTATGGGGAGAGAAGTGACTTTAATTGTTAAAAGCATTCAGAAATGTAGACTGCATGGATTAAGTCGGAAGTCCAGAGTATAGTTGACGGTACATAAAAACGTTTTTAAAACTATACTTGAAACTAATAATAAAATTTTTGTAAAAAACATCATAGATTTTAAGATTAGTAATTCATGAATTAACTTATTTCCATCCATATTTCAAGTAAATTCAGTACTTATTAGGGGACATCGTAGTGCAATATCGGATTTTTTTCTTGAATATAAAGGTGGCAAAATTGCTCATGTTACAAGAAGAGTAAAATTGATACAAAAACATTATTTTAACTAAACTTCCTATTAAGCTATTGACAAAAATGCTTTTAATTTTGCAACTACATCAATTACATAAATTTTGAAAATAAAAAACCAGTATTCTCAATATTTTTGCATTCATCCACATCACATTTCTCTTTAACATGTTAACCAGAAATGCATTGAGAAGACTGGAAAATCTCTTAAGTTTCTTGACTTAGAGAGAAGGAGAAAGGTAACTTGAACAGGAAATGGAAGTCTGTGCTGTAAGTATTCAGAAATGAAGGGAAAGGGTTGCACTGAGTAAAAAAAAAAAAAAAAAAAAAAAACTATTTCCAATTAAATGCAAATCATAATCTAATTATTTTTAAAAGATTACATTCTAAACCATCATATTTTTAAAAGCATCAATAATAGAAGGATCTCAAAGCAATTTAGACACGTAATTCATCCCTGAGTCCTACTGCAAGCTAGGAAGGAGGTTAGGAAAATGAGGTCCAGGCAAATTTAAATTCCTTATCTAGGTCCAAGCAACATGCCTGACCAAGGCAGTCACATGATTTCAAAGATTGCTTACTGATGGCACCGACTTTAAAGGAGTTTAGAGAGAACTGCACTGAGTTTCTTGGCATTCTGATATTTTTTGCTTTCATAATTATTTTCTCACATACGTAAAAAAAATCAAAATTGTTAAGCTTTTAAGAACAAATCTTCCTGAGGTCTACACGAATTTTAAAACCTTTTTCATATATCAACTCAGATACAGAATTTATATATTTTATTTATCAAAATATAAGAGTTATATTACATATTCTTTCAAAGCATTCACTGTACTTTAAAACAAATATTTTTATTCAGAGAGGGACAAGGATGCACTGTTGGTATCTATTAATATTTCTAGCCATAAAAATTGGAGTTTTCCTTTCTAGTTTCCTTTACAAAGCAAAGTTTATACATTAAATGTTGTCAATGTCTAATCTAGTTCTGATTGCACAACCAATAAAATTTACTCAGGGAGATTATAAGTTAAAAAGAAGAATGTACTAATTAACTACCATTGTTAAAAACATGTGAACTCCTAAATGTGTGTATATGTGTATTATATATACATAGTGTGTATATATGCATACGTATATAGTGTGTATATATGTATATATATATGTATGTATATCTTTACGTGTCTGTATATCACTAGCCATAAAAAATTAATAAACAGTGAACAATGTAGTCCTTGTAACAGAAAATATCTTGATTACAATATAGTTTGAAAACTATTTTAAAAAGTAGACTAAATTCTCCACTTAATTACTGGTATTAGCAGGTTTAGTTACTGAGATCATGTGCAATTATTTCCTTTAGTAAATGTTTATTGTATAAGGGTGTATATCAATTTGTTTTTAAGAAAACATGATATATAAAAATCTATATTAAGCAAACAGGTTACAAAATTCCTTTCACTATTAAGTGTCCCTATTGAATATAAACTAAACCAATTTCTAAAAACCTGATAAAACTAAAATTTTTCTAAATATAAGGTCCAGATCAGTTAAATCCCTAGATTAGGAATATACGAGTGACTGGTTTTATTTGTTTGATGTCATATTCATTTTTCTAGCTTATGGAAAATGTCACAAACAAAAATTCTTAGGGTATTGTGAGGTACTAAATGAAACTGAATATCACTTTATTTTTATTAAGTTTGAAAATGATATTTTGTAGTACATTTGGTGTTAATAGACCGAACTGGTTCTCCTTTTGCTCATTGAGAACTGAGCAGTAGAGGAAGCTGGGTAAAGGCATAAAATAGATTTTCTTTAATTCTATAGCAACCTATATGTTATAATCTGTTTAGGAAATATAAAGGTAAAAAATTTCACTTTATACTCTCAGATCTATTTCTACTTTCAAATTGTCTTCAGTTTAATGTTATCTACCCTGTTTTTGAAATCTATAGCATAGACTTTTAGACACACAGACACACACACACACACATACATACTCAAACTAGTGCAAGAATATTTTACAAAAATAACAAGCACATTTCAAATGCCTCTGATTCTATTAACATTCTATAATATTAAAAGATAGATGTGCTGAACAAAGATCACTTTCTGCAATTGCCTGTCAGTTTCTGATGAATAAAACCTAAAATTTCAGAAAAGAAACACTGGCCACTGACAGAATCACATCAGCAGCAGATGGAGAGATAGCCCTGTCTTCATTGGAGTTTTCACACAGTAAAGTTATCTTTTTGTACATAAGAAATCTTCACAGACTGCTTAATGACCCTTGATGGTATGACTGTCTTTTTCATGGCTTTCAATGTTTCATTTAATGCATAATGTTAATTTGGGGAGCTGATGAAAAACTATTCCCTTTAATTTTAATGGCTTTGATTTGCAGAATTTCAAGACATTTCTCCTCTGCTATCCACCCTCAACACAAAAGGACTGAATAATTTCTTCTGAATATTTTTTCTGTAAAAATATTCAGAAGAAAAATAAACTCTAATATTCCCAATTCTGGCTTTGTGTGACTTATTTTCAAAGAATGATAAAGTACTATCTAATAGTTTCAAGATTTTAACATTTCTTTTGAGCCTAACAATAACCATCAAGTATTGACAACCATTCATTTTTTGTGTGTTCAAAATAAAAATTTTTGAAAGTAAATGTGAGGTGAGGAATAAGTGTGTTTAAGATTAAGAAAGTAAAACCACCAGATATTTAATTTTTAATGTGGAACTCTGAAATAAAGTAGCTAGGATAATATCCCTTATTCCAGAGTTCCAAGTGACTTGTGCAATGTCCTGTACCTAGTTAAGTAGCAACACAGACATTAAAATCTAAGCCCAGATCCCAAATATATTTCACCTTCTTGAAGGTAAATATTACAGACTACAGCATTCTTGGTATATGACTTAGGTCACTTTTCTGCATGCAAAATTCCTTGCTCTTATTGGTTGATATATAGACATCAATGGCAAATGTGTATTTATTTTAATGTTATATTAGAAATGGCTCTCACTAGTGAAAGAGAAGTGGGTTTATTTCCCTTGATATTTTTATTGTATCTTTCATTTTTTCATTGGAAAATAAGGCACACGCCACCTTTTAAAAACTGGCTACAAATGTAGGTCACTGGAAGCAGTACTGAGCCTTTGCATGTTTTTTCTTAGTCTTTTTAGTTTGCCAAAGAAGCTCTAACTGTGGCTGCCAGGGGAGAATTTAAATAAGCTCTCATAAGTAGTGAGGGTGAAAAAAAAAAAAAAAAAAAAAGAGTGAAACCCCAGGGTCAAACAGCAAATTTCTGGCTCAACTAGCACTTCAGAGTTGTAAGCACTGAAAAGTGTACAGATAGCCTGATAATTTTCTGAACAAATAAATGTTGAGAAAGAAATGAAGAAGAATATATACTGATATACCTCTGCCTTCAAAGGGTTCTTGTAATATTTGTGTTTACACTGTGGACGAAGGATATACAGTGACAAAATAGTTTTGATATGAAATACAACAAATATTATATAGGCTAGAAGAGGTAAAAAGATGTGGGAAAATGTGCTACTTATGTTATTGAGCATGCACAAAACCTGCAAAATGGAAGGATAGAAGGGCCAGAAAATAATTTTTAATTATTTATAACATGATATATTGCTTTTGTTGTGAATCATTTTAAAACTACAACTCTGGAGATGAGTACGATAAAAGAAATGTTAAAAAATATACTTAGCCAATCAAGGAGTATTTCCTGTCTTCATTCTTACAGCTATCTCAAACTTTTGGCAAAACAAGGAAAACAAGATAAAGCTGAGATATTTTTGTATTCTATTTACTTAGAAAGACCAGACTGTATTACAATATACTAAGAGCAAATAACTGACCACTCACTGGATTCAGACTTCTAATTCTTGTTCCATGATCAGTAAATAACAGATGGAGGGTAAACAGATTTAATCTTGATAGCAAACTGACAGAAGGAAATCTTTTAAATAGAAATTCAACTTTACATTGTTTAGCAAATAATACTGCCTCACCTAATTTTTCTTTTTTCAATTATATTATTTTTTTCCCAATATCAAAAGAACTTTATTAAATTTCTTGGAGTGCAGTGGTTAATAAAATTATATAGATTTCACATGTACAATTCAATACGTCATATGTATATTGCATTGTGTGTTCACCGCCCAAAGTCAAATCTCCTTTTGTCACCATATATTTGGTGCCTCATTTAATTCTAAATCAACTAGTATCTCTCATCTCAATTACAACTAAAGAATCAAATAAAACAAAAGATACATGGTACAATGAATAAGATCTTAACAAATCAGTTCAATATTTGAGTAAAAGACTAATATTTGGGGATATAAAATAATACATTCTAGTTATTAGATACCATTTTAATTTTTACTTATGGATATTTAAAGGCCATTAAAAGAATTCTGAAGATGTTAGTCCAAATTTTCATACTTCAGTACTAATATCTTGTTGCTATATTAACTCATCACATACTATATAGTTCATTTTAAATGAACTGTTGCTTACTTTATAACTTATGGGTTATAAAGCAACTTATTTTCAATTATGAAAGATTTTCTCTATATTAAATATGGGAAGTTTTATCATAATTGACTTTAAATTTGAGCTATTTATTTACTAGTATGTTTGATGTTAAATATATACTGTAAACATTTAGTAAACGTGAAGGTAGTTATAATACTCCTGCTGGTAAGTATGTACTTACCCAGGGTATATATTAAAAAAATATAATTTTTAAGCTCCTTAAAAGAATTCTAGCTTCCTACTTTGTTCTACTTTGTGGTTGATATTGGACAGTATGTAGTATATATAACAGATAATTCGAAGAGTTAATGCAATGAGTTAAGAATGAACCCTTTGCTCTAGATATTAGATGTCTCTTCCTGTGTGAGTATTACCTATCTGGCATGTCACTAAAAAATATTCAAATTAATTTTAAAACTAACCTTAGTATATTATGAAATGGCATTTAAATTTATTTCTAAAAATCATTTAAATTCTATAAACACATAACATATTGTTAAAATTATAAAAACGATATGAGAAAAATCTTAGCATTCTCAAGTTCTAAGGAAATGTATGTGCAGGCATGTATAGTTTTTTATTTCATAAAAAAACCAGCCTATCTACTGATAAATGTTTAAATATTTTAACATAAGTTATAATTTTGGGTATTTTAGAAAACATTCCATAGAATGTTTTCATAGAGAATACTTATCACTGTTTTTGAGATGATCAAGAAAATTCTTTAAGATAAAAAAATTTAACTGAAAAATACTTACCATATGTTTTTAAAAGCTTTAACAACATCATGTATATTGTTCTATAGGATTTTCTAAGGGGTATAATTTTTCAGAGTTACATCTTAATTCTGATTTCCTGAAGGAGCCTTGACTACAATAGGCATGAATATGTTTTCAAAGGATGATGGATAAATTGCTGGGTGGTTATATAAGATATCTTAGGCAGCTGATGTGGCTTTTTATCCTTTACTTGTCTTTTAGTTATATACGGTTTTAAGATAATTATGGTCTATAAGATTGTCTTTTCCCTTTTCTTTTACTAGCAATATTTGCCTTGGTTATAGGTTCCAGAAATCCCCAATCATATATATCATAAAATTAAAACTAAGCAAATACAGCATTTCCCCCTATGCTGCATCTGTAAACACTGTTAATGCCTTGGTTTTGGTCATTCATTGTAGGGGTGTTTGATACAAATGAAGTTTTAAGTATAACTCTGAGTTGGACACACTGAAATCCTGACTGAATATTATATAGAAAACCTACTTATCCACATTAGTAGCCAACATCTCATTTTGAATTGCAAAAATATTTCATTTATTCTTCTCTGAAAGATGCTAAAAACTTTGTCTATGCAATGGCGTTTTGAAGAATAAATAATTTAGATTGTTATCAGCCATAATTTTTTAATCCAGTCTATTCTAAATGTGTGAACACTAAGTAGACCACATTAAATATGTATGTGTTAAAACAACACTCTTTGTACTTTTTATAATAGAAAAATAAAAATAGCATATTATTTTTTAAATCATATATTGTTTTACTATTACATATTAAACATGTAAGAAATATAAAATGACAAGATTGAGAATTTAAGAAATATTACTAATGAGTGAAGAAAATTCTATTAAAAAACCAGATGTATTTTCAGAGGAGAGTTGCATTAAATATAAGAACATAATAAAATTAAAACAGTTTAAATTTAAGTTTTTAAATATTTTTTTATGTAGGGAAATGTTAAGTATGCATATTACTTAGCATATACAACCTTTAACTACTTTCATTACTCACCTACAGAAGTGATTTTTAGTTAAAAGCAAATAATGGCATTAAGATTAAAGAAGATAAATTTTTCCTGGGAACCACACATTCAACTTTATAGTTAATTTAATATTTAACTTCACTGAATACATTATTGATTAATACTCAATTATCATGTAAAGCAACCTTGCTATGCAAATAAAAACAACTTGTTCTAGGCTACTCAAAAATAGATGAATGAAATAAACTTTGAAATGCAGCATCAAATCTCAAATGTTATATAATCTAATGCTTAATACCATTATCTATTTGTGGCAGCAATTTTAATGTCTTTAATATACAGTAGAAGTGCACAGGATAAAGAACAATACATCTGATGACACTAGAACACATTCTTCAGTCGGAAACACCTATACTAGTCCAGAGCAAGAGAAACCTTTAAAGATATTAAAAATAAATGGTGAAACCATTTTAACATGTATTTTCCTTGAAACATAATACAAATTTAAGTTCCAGGATATTGACTAGCAGGTTGTCATAAATTAGATCTCCGTGATAGTAAAAATTCAAATATGGAAAGTCAAGTAAAATAACTGTCAACACTGAAATCAACAGTACTTCTTAAGGAAAAATTGACAGATATATAAATCAATGGGAATTTGTTTCAAATAATCATCTTTTAAATACTATTTAAGATAACAGGAAAATATCACCAATGGTTTCTTTTGTTTTTTTACTTCCAATAAGACTGTGTGCGTTTACATGTAATGTGACATTTCAGAGGTATAATTTTCATTAAAAAAATTCTAAGTCCAATCAGTTGATTTAACATTTTTTAGCCAAGATAATCTTCATTTAGATTTTTTATGGAGCAACAGTATCTTAAAAAGTACTATTCCTACATATTTCAAATACAAAGTAATGTACTTTTTAAAAAATTGATATAAAATAAATTTTAATTAGCATTACACTATCTAGAATAGGCTAATGTAAATACAGGTTCACTGGGCTACACCAATATTTGGATTTATTTATATTGAGTATACGGTAGTCTAAACTTAGAAACGATATTGATAAGACGAGTTGTTTCCATCACTTTTGATTGTCAAAAACTAGGAGTCTTTAAACTTGGGGTATATGAAGATTTTCAAAGAAGCAAATGATCATGATATTTTTACAGGAATCATTTCCCTGATCTTCAACTTTCACAAATACTTAGACAGAAAACTGACCCCTTAGAGAATGTGCCGATGACAGAAGTGCAGGTTCCCCTTTTCCCATCCCCTTTCAAATCACCCTTTTCTCACTTTATAAATGAAAGATTTACTTCTCATTGCCTAAGTATAAAAACCTCCAGAGCACCAAAGAAATAATTCAAAAATATCTATTTGGTACAGAAAACGTGAATGCTCTAACAATTGAAGAAATCACCCTTTTCTCATTGTTTTCAGTAAAATTTTAGGTGAACCTGATAGACCAGACAAATAATTTAAAATGATTTATGATGACAGACATGTTGTGATTTTTTGTGGTGTATATTGTGCAGAAAAAGTAAAAAAAAATTGAGGGACACTGAAACAACAAAACGTCTATTTTCTTTTACTTAATTGTGAACAGCTCACATCCATAAAAATAAAAAATATGAATAGAATTGATGCTGAATACTGTCCTATTTTAGCAATATTTATCCACTGATAACATCTTAATGAAGCAATGTATTGTGAAAATTTTTGTCTATTGGTACACTGCATGAATGTTAATTGTAATAACTGAACTGAGAATGTGTTTAATGCAAATTCTTTTGAGACAAGGAGTTTAAATTTAAATATGATTTTTTTTGTTATAGAAAAACCATCATGAGGTTATTAATAAATATTTTGAACATAAAACATATAGAGATTTGTTGGTGTTTGTTGACAGTTATTGTAAATAAGTATTAATTGTGCTATAAATTCTTTATAAATGACTTAGTCAGTTGCCATTGTGCAGACTATGCATGGATATGAAAACATCCTATGGAAAAAAATAAGTTAGATTATGAATTCTATTTAAATAATGGCTTAAATTAAGTTTCTCTTCCGGACAAAGAAATTAAGAACTCTAAAAGTCAGAATTGTCCTCTCTGATGCTTAAAAAAGATACAGTATTTTTATCACATATTTTATTATTGCATATTTCTTGGAAGAGAATAATTGCTGGTATACTTAAAGCAAAATAATATCAATAAATGAGTACTTAATTTATGTATCTTCTGATTTATACCTTTGGGATATTGGTAATATAATATCTGATCATATTCTGCAGTCATTTTTATTCACCTAACTTTTTAGAGTTCTCTTATTATCATGACTATAACTTTATTTATTGTCAGTTTTTAATAGCTTATTCATTTTTCTCAACTTAAGTTGAAAAAAATTGTCCAAGAACACTAATTCAAAAGTGAAACTATATGCTTAAATAAATTTGATACTTTTCTTTAAGAGAAAAAATTATGTATAGTCTCATTAGTACATTTAAATATAGTTTGCATATATATAAACATATTGTCTTGTTTACATATATAAACAATATTTTTTCAT
The DNA here is from genome assembly GCA_028627145.1 of Eidolon dupreanum. Lineage (NCBI taxonomy): Eukaryota > Metazoa > Chordata > Mammalia > Chiroptera > Pteropodidae > Eidolon > Eidolon dupreanum. Next base: position 19,033,241 of record CM053510.1, read on the forward strand.
AAAAAATTCAAAACACAATATTGAATATATAAGATATACTATATTCTATACCTGTAAAATTTCAGCAGGTTCATCTTTTGCAGATGCAACCAACAAAGTATGCCCACTGATGATTCCTTCTGCCAGGAAATACTTGAAGAGCAAAGGAGAATAATTATTATATTTATCCTCTTCTGTAAAAAAGAAAAAAAATTATAGTTAGAACTATACCATTTAACAAGCACACTCAGATGTTTTTATAATTTTTCTCCTTAAAACAAGTATATGAGCTGGGGCAAAAATTATATCTTCCTAAGGTACAGTGAGATAGGTGAAGAAACTTATCTAGATAGTCAGTGGGAGGAAGGTACTTTTAAGAGAGTGTTCCTGATTCCAAAATCATTCTCCATCTACTACACTACCTCTACTACAAAATGTAGAGGATTATATGTGATTACATCAAAGGAACCAGAAATTTTTTTCTTTGATAAGATTTTCTCAGGTACTGCACCTCTAAAATGGCCATTACTACCTACCAACCAGTTTGTGAACTCACAACTCATTTCTTTCATGTCACAATAATAAAGCACTTAGTATATGTAGCCTAATGATTAATATTAGTATTAATACTGATACTTCTAAAACTAGTATTATTCCTACATTCTGGTTTTGAATTTTAAATTCAACAATAATTTAACATTGAAGATTTTAATTTGATAGTTACTAAATTTGTAATAAATTTTTTCCTAATAAATAATCTTTTTACCTGTTATTATTCCTTCATCCTTCCTTCTTTCTGAATTTTAATTAAAAAAAATGATGAATTGGGTTTCTCAGACAAAAATTTGTTATAGTTTTGAGATTGTTACAGAATGACAACTTGAATATATCTTAATTCTCTTAATATTACTGATAAGCCAAATGCCTACACTTTATCTCAGCTTTTTAATTTTATTCTTTGAATAAAATATAAAGAGACAAAGGTAAATTTACTGCATTATCTAAAAAGAGAGTAGCCATTATTAATTTATCCAACCAATATTAATTGAATTCCTATAATATGCTAGACATCACTAATATTTATAAAAATCACACTGTTAACAAATATTCCTAAGAAAGTTTAAACTTGTGGTAATGTTAGCACCATGCAAAACCTCTTACAACTATATCTGTAAAACTGGGATAAAATGTCATTAAAAAATAATTATTTGAAGGCCCTGGAAAGCAATGAAAAGCAAGCAGTAACTACCTCAGTTTCCTTTTGAAAGACAGTGATCACGCCATGTAAGAATCTCAAGATGGTGGCTTTTTTGTCTGAGCGCTCCTAACCTTCTTTAGCTTTGGAAACATTAAATCATATCCTTTCCAGGTTGAGGTGGCAGAATACAGAGTTCAGTGTTGTCAAAACAGCTGAATATTTAGGGGAAAAATCCTGGAAGAGAGCTCTAGAAGGTTTTATCAACTGTGCTCAAATCCCTAGGTGACCATTGAGGTATACATGAGTTGGAGGAAGAAACTACAAGCAAAAGAAAAGAGAACAGGATAAAGCTGAGAGACATAACTGAATCATGTGAGATTTGCACATTTACTGCTCCTTTGAAGGTATGCTTTTCCCAAGCTTAGAGCAGAATCTTGTACAATGGAAAGCTGAAGTCTATTGACAAACTTAGAAGTGAGGACCATAAAAAGTGTGAGCCCCAAAATCTCAGTATAAATTTTGTACAGATATTTGGCTGTTGAGTCAACTTTGTGATTGCAGGGGACAACCCCATGTGACCAGGCTAAAAAAGTAACATCACAAAGATGGAAAAATTGGGTAGAGATAACATCTGCTTTATGGTATACCAAAGTGAGAGTTAATAATTTAAGCCCAGGCAAGTTAACTGTCTATTAAAACAAAAAAACTAGAAATCTCTAGAAAAATATAATGAAATTTGGAATCGTTACAATGTATTATTTACAACATGCAGATTTCAACCAAAAATTACTGAATAGGACCCATAATAAGGAAAACACAACCTATGGAAACTCCAAATGGGCTCAAAAGTTGAATTTAAAAGAAAGACTTCTAAGCAGCTATTATATATATGTATATTCAAAGAATTAAAGTGTATTTAAAGTATTAAAGAAAATATCAATAAGTAAACAGAAAAAATAGAGAGAAATGAAAACTATAAAAATGAACCAGATAGAAAATTTAGATCTTAAATCCTAATTCCTTAAATGAAAAATTTACTTGGTGATCTCACAAGTAAATTAAAGATAAAGGAAGGTAAAAAAATAATAAACTTGAAGGCAGATTAACAAAAATTATGTAATCTACAAAACAAAAAAAATAATGAAAATTGAACAGAACTCTAGGCATATGTGGACCAACAGAGAGAAGTCCAACAAATATTTAATTGTTGTCCTAAATATTGAGACAGAACAAAGCAGAAACAATATTTAAAGAAATAATGGTCAAAAATTCCCCAATTTTGATGAAAATATTCAGTTACAAATCCAAGAAGCACAAGAAATCTCTACTAGGATAAATGTGAAAGAAATCAATTCTAAGAATATCAGGGTAAATCTTGGAAGCAGCAGGGGAAAATGACATATGACATGTGGGGGTAAATAACACAATTAACAACTGATTTCTCAACAGAAACAAGTCCAGAAGAAATGATACTATATTCGAAGAGTTGAAAAACAAACCTAACTTAACCAAAAGTTGTAAATTTGCAAAACATATTAAAAAATTGAGGTGAAATATTATTTTCAGATAAACAAAAACTAGGCAATTCATGGACAGCAGACTTGTACTACAGGTCACTAAAAGCTAAAGGAAAATGACATGATATGGTACTTGTATTTATAGGAAATAATAAAGAACACAAATAATGATAAATATATGGGAAATTATAAAACGTGATCATGTACATATATATTTATACAGATGTATGTATGTATGTGGATAAATTGTATTTTCTTTAAATTTCTCTTTAGAGGAAAATTGACAGAACCAATGAGATATATATTATATTTGGAGATTTTATCACATATTTCTTAGTAACTGACAGAACTAAAGAGAAAAATCATTAAGAAAATAGAAAACAGAATCTGAACAACCTCATCAACCTCCTTAATCTGATTCAGGCAGTTTCAGAATACACATTCTATTTTTTAGTGCATCTAGAATGTGCACCAAGATAAACTATATGCTAATCCAATAAACAAATATCAGTATACTTCAAAATATTAAAATCTTACAGAACATATTCTCAAATTATAATGGAATTCAATTACAATTCAATATTGAAAAGAAATCTAGAAAACTAAGTATCTTAAAATCAAAGCACAGAAACTAAGTAACTATAGATCAAAAATAAATAAAAAAATTAGAAGATATTTTGAACTAAATGATTATAGAAATCCAATATATGAAAATTTTAAGGAACAGCTAAAGCAGACCATAGAAGATGTATAGCTTTAAATGCTTACTTGGAAAATAAGAGGTCTAATCAATGGGCTTTCCTTTTAAAAAGCTAGACAGATAAGTTGATATAAAAACAAAAGAAATGAAAATAAATAATAAAGAAGGAAAATCAATTAATGAAAAACTGGACCAAAAAATAAAAAGGAGAAAAAGTAACACCAAAAGCTGGTTTTACGAAAAGCTAGTTTAATAAAATTGATTGATAAGACTCCACCTAGGCTGATCAGAGAAGAGAGCAGACACAAATTATCAACACTGAGAATAAAACAGATTTCACCAAAGATCTTATAAACATTGAAAGCATCAAAATAAGTACTATGAACAAGTTACGCCAAAAAAATTTCACAACTAGGAGAAATAGACAAATGTCTTGAAGGATATAAATAAACAAATATGAGAAAAGAAACAAGAAACCAGAATTAAAATCATAATAAAAATTATCCCCTACACCTATGCACAAAACTTCAGGTGTGGGAGTGGCACGGGGATCTTTACTAGTAAATCCAATCAAATATTTAAGGAAGAAATACTAATCCTAAAAAACTCAGAAAAAAAAAAGGAACCAATTTTCAACTCACTATATATGTCCATTATTATTCTGATACCTAAACCAGACTATTAAAAAGCATTGAACCATTTAAGGAAGAAATTATATTAATCTTACAAGTACTCTTTCCTAAAAAAGGGTTGAGAAAAACACTTCAAAACTCATTTTATAATGCATTATAACCTTGAAACCAAAACTAGACCAAGACATCACAGGGAAAGAAGGCTATAGACTAATATGCTTTATGAACATATATGAAAGTTATTCCTAAAGTATCAAAAAATGAAACCCAGTAATATATTAAAAATAAAATAATATGATTAAGTGGGATTTATCACAGAAATGCCAGGTTGGTTTTTGATCTGATAAATCAATGTGCTATAACAACATTAAAAAAGTAAAACCTTATGATCCTTTCAATAGATGCAGAAAAAACATTTGAAAAATTCAACAGCAATTCATAATAAAAACTTTTACCAAAATAGGAATAGAATGAAACCTTTTCAACTGGATAAGTGGCATCTACAATAAACTTCCAGATAACAGAATGGTTAAGATGGAATGTTTTCTTCCTGAGATTAGGAACGATGAAAGTATATCCACTCTCACCACTTCAAATCAATATTTTTCAGGAGGTCTTAGACATGTAATAAGCCATGAAAAAGAAATGAAAGGCATAAGAGTTGGAAAAGATGAAGTAAATCAGTGTTTATATGCAGACATTATCACACATGTAAGATATCTTAAGGAATCTACCAAAAAGCTAGTAGGATTGATAAATAAGTCAAGGCTATCAAGGTTGTAGCATGGAAAGTCAATGTATAAAAATCTATTGTATTTCTAAAAACTAGTAGCAAACACTAAACACTGAAATTTTAAAAATTCCATTCCCAACTGATTCTAAAAACATGAAATATTTTGGGTAAATTTAACAAAAAATGCACATGAATTAACTCTCCACTGAAAAGTACAAAACATTTTGAGAGGAAGTAAACCTAAATAAATAGAGTGGGATATCATGTTCATGGGATGTTAGACTCAAATCTTTCTAAATTATTCTATAGATTTAAAAGAATTTCAGTGTAAGTCCCAGAAAGCTTTTTGGAGAAATGTAAAATCTAGTTCTGAAATTTACATAGAAATCCAAAGGCCCTAGAATAGCCAAACAAATTTGAAAAGGAACACATTTAGAGGACATTATGATTTCAAGACTCACCATACAGCTACAACAATCAAGGCAATATGGAATTGGCAAGAAGATAAACATATTGATCAATATAAAAGAACAGAGAGTCCAGAAATAATCACATAATTGATTTTGGACAAAAATGAAAAAATAATTGTTTTTTCAACAAATGATGCTGGAATAACTGGATTCCAGTATTAAAAACAACAACAACAACAAAAAACAATCTTACTTCATATTACTCTCAATCAAAAATCAAAAAAATTTTGATCTTACTTCATTCTACTACCCAAATATTACCTTGAAAACTGTTCACAAAACTAAATATAAAAACCGAAACAATAAAACTAGTAGAAGAAAGTATAGAGAAAAATCTTTATGACCTCGACATAGACGATTTCTTAGGATAGTACATGGAAGCATGAACCACAACAGAAAAAAATGAATAAGTTAAAGTTTATCAAAATTTTAAATATTTGCTTTAAAAAGATGCCATAAAAAAGATAAGCTACAGAGAGAAAATATTTGCAATACATATATCTGATAGAGAACTGGTATCCAATATATATTTAAAAATTCTTAGAATTCAGTGAAGATAAGCTACCCAATATAAACATGAGCAAAAATATTTGAATACATCCTCACAAAAGAAGACATATGAATGGCCAACAGACATATGAAAAGATGCTCAACAGTATTAAACATCAAAACATGTAAATTAAAAATGCTGCTAGAAATCATTACATTCCTCCCAGACTAGCTAAAATAAAAATACAATACCAAGTACTAACAAAGATGTGGGGCACATAAAATGCTCCTCCATTGCTAATGGCAAAGAGTATAGCTACTTTGGAAAATAGATTGGTAGTTTCTGATAGAGTTAAACATATACTTAGAGAAACCAGCAATTTCGCTCCTGTATATTTACCCAAGAGAGACAAACACATATGTCCATACATAGAAATTATACAGAATGTTTATGGCAGCTTTTTATTTTTATTTTTACCAGAATCTAGAAACAACATAAATATCCAACTCATGAATGGAAAATCAAATGGTCCCATTACCAATGAAATACTACACAACAATAAAAGAAATGAACTACTGATATACACTCAACAATATGGATGAATCTCAAAAACATTAAGCTCGGTGAAAAAATCCAGACACAAAAAGTACATATGGCATGATGCCCTTATGTGATATTCTAGAGAAAGCAAAATTAATGCGTAGTGACAGAAAGAAGACATAGATAGGTCTTTGGGGCCAGGAAACTTTTTGGGCACAAGGAAATTTTGGGGGATGATGAAAAGGTTTTATATCTTCATTTTTGTGGTGGTTATATAAGTATGTATATTGTAAAAACTCACTAAAATATACAATTAAAATGGGTACATTTTATTGTATGTAAACTATAATTCAGTAAAGTTGCTTTGTTAAAACAATTTCCTAAGGTGCAAGTAAAACACCAGGTGGTAACTTGTTTATAAACCATCTCAGCACAGAAGTTTAATTTTATAAAGAAAGAACATTGCTAGTTCTTTAATACCATCCATCACAAGTTAGATGTCTACAAATCTAAAAGACACAAAATGGGCTTAATATAAATTTAGGAGCATTTTATGAGTTTTATCTGTAAAGGAAAAGGAAAACGTTTTCAATGACTCTACATTGCTTACAGCTGATGGGTAGAAAATCTAGCAGAGGCAAAATTGTGTGAGATGACCAGCACTACCTATTGATTAATATGGCTGTCATACTGAGGAAAATGCCCATTTTATATAACTAAGAATTTGTCTTTATTCAACTTTAGAAATAGAAAATCATGTTTTAAAAACGAATTAAATTAATCTTAAATAATTACTATTAAATCAATTTAACAGAAGCAACCATATAAACCAAGGTCACTATAAATCAATTAATGTAAGAAACAAATCTGGAACTAAACTTTTAACTTCTAAAGCTGATATTTTTACAACATAGATAATTTGAACTTTTAAAAAATTCACCAACCATCCATAACTTTCACAAAATGATTGCTAAATTCTGTTATGATTCCTTTTGGTACTTTTTGTGGATATCTTATATGGTTATGATTATTACTGAATTTTGTATCCTACTTTTTTCATTTAATCTCACATCTTTCATAGTCTTGTAACTATTATATTTAAGAATACATAATATTTTGATAAATTTATGTACCATAATTTACTTAGTCATCCCCTTCCATGGACTTTTTATGCTGCTTTCAGGCTTCTGTTATTATTAAATACACAAGTACAGAGGTGCTTCAAATCCTACACATCTGAGGTGAACTCAGTAACTCATTATTTTATTCCATTAAATTTATTCTTGAACCTCTTCTTTCTCACCAATATACTCTTCTCCTCATCTTTAAGATTCCATTAAATTTATTTTCAAAGAATTTAATCATTTTCCTCCATGCCAGTGACACTCCTCTAGTTATGCTACCAACAACTCTTGCATACACAACTGCAATTGCCTCTTACTTATTTCTTCATATCCACTCTAATTCTTTAATTTAGTAGTGGCCTTTTCAAAATACAAAATGATCATGTCACTTCCCTACTTATTACCTTCCAGTGGTTTCTCATTGCTCTTGGGAGGAAGAAGAAATCCTTTAACCCGGTCTATAGGCTGTACAAGATTGTGGCCAAACAGCAGAGTTCAATGTGCATAAAAATATTTGTGTTAAAAGTGGTATATAGTGCCACTTTTCTCCCTCAAAATGTACACAATTGTTCTTTAACAACTTTTCAGTAAAGAAATAAACTATTTTAACTAGATTAAAAAAATTTGACAAGTTAAGGTCACATATTACAATACTCAGTATGGGAATGAACTAACTATATTAGACAAGTACTACATAAACTGGTGAAATTCACTTGAAGATAATCAAAAATACTGGGTGATTTATCATTAATGAAGATACAACAAACGATTAAATTAGATGACAGAGTTATTCTTTTTCTACCTATCTCTTAACTGAGAAGAGGGTTTTGACTTTTTTCTCACCTACACTCCATTCCTATTGATCTTATCTACACTCATAACTTAAATTACCATCTCTAGTAACCATATTGCATCTTAATTTTGGACCATTGCATAAATTACTTCACCTTTTGGCTAGCTAATACCCTCAAATCCTCCAGGACCCAGATTAGGTAACCCATTTTTGGAGAAGCTTCCCTTAAGGCTGGGTGAGATGATCAGAGTGCTCTGAGAATCTTGTTATCTCTTGGTAGCATTTAATACACATTACTGAAATTTCCCCACTGAGATACAAGACTCTTATGGCAGAGAATGCAACTTATTGTTATATCCTTAGTACTGGCCACATAGTATACACCAAGTAAATATCTGTAGAATTAATTGAGGGAAAAACAACAAACAAAAATCTATCTTGTATTGTGTATCAGCTAGATCTACTATAGTTTGGCTGAAAACACACCCTTTTATAACACGTGCACATACACACACACACACACACACACACACACACACACACATTCTGTAATAGCTACCAACTCTATTTTTTAAAAGACTCCTATGAGGCACAAAAAACTAAGAGGAGGAATATCACCTACGTAGAGATTAGCAAAAAAACTAAGCTCCTCAAGCTGAAAATTATCAAGTTTGTGAAACAAATTTTGAGGTTGTACAATAAGCATTTAATTAATCTATTTAGTGAATCCCCATAACACTGGGCAAACAAAAATGATAATGATGCAACAGAACTGCCAAAAAGCAGATGTAGTTTTGGCCTGAATTAACAGTCTAATTCCTAGGTTGAGAGAGATGATTGTCCTGTTCTATTCTAGTAGTCGGCCAGACTGACAATGATATATTTCATTTGAGTATTTACATAAACTAAAGTATCTTCAGAATGTAGTGACCAGGATGGTAAATAGACTTGAAAGCATGAGAAATGAATATTTAGATTGAAGAAAAAGAGACCCCAAGGATACAGGAGAGTGGTCCTCAAATACTTGATAGGCTATCATATGGAAATGGAATTATACTTGTTCATTATGCCCCTAAGGGGTAGAATAAAGTATAGTGGATAGAAAATAGGAATATCAATTTTCCTTAATATCAAAATCCAAATGAGCTACCACGTCATTCCACTAAGACTGCTCTCTGAGTCACCAATGACTTTCTAATTGTCTAATTTCTTGGACACTTTTAAATCTTTACCTTATTTCATTTGTCTATTGCAGTTATTATCATGGACAATTTTCTTGGAATTACCCTCTCCCTCCTCACTCGTATTCCCTGTTTGTAAGACACTCCCTGATCCCAGTTTTCCTGCTTCTTTAGCCATTTTTTATATATGCAAATAGTATATACACAGCTCTCAATTCTTTGGTATAGAAATATAAAAATAATTTTATATTTTTCTAGTCACTACTTTACACAAATACTATGAAAATCTTCCTTTTCTCATCTCTTAATGACATCTAGAGCTGATTCCTTGATTTTCTCACAGTTTCAGTTATTAAAACTTGGAACTGTCAGGTATAAAACTTTACTATTTAGTGCAAAGCTTTTCCTCCTCCTCAAGTGCAGATGAAACATGTGGTTTGATGGTCTTTGTGTGGCAGAGAGGTTCTAAAAGAAAGAAAAGTTCTAAAATACCTCTGCCCCAATATTCTCTCTCCAAGTCTGTCATTGGGAGAGCAGGGAAAAGGAGTGGCAGAAATCAACTTACATAACTGGCTGTCTGGTGTAGGCAGAGATGTCCCTAGCCTTGCTCTGATCTGGTCTATTTAGGCCGGCTCTTTGTAACCTATGAAGTTATGGTGGTTTCCGTGTAGGTGGTAAGTGTGGTTTTCATGGGCTGTGCTGTTTCATTCTGGCCCCATCTGTCACCATCTGGTGTTTTTTTTGGGGTGGGTGGGTGACTGGGGCGCTGGCTGGTATTCACATTCAGTCTCTTTCCTGGAAATGTTAGCTATCACTGTCATTATTTTTTCAGGTTGTTTACATAACCTGTTCCACCAGGCCTCCCTCCTTTTTCTACATCAGATTCAGGAAACAGTTTCAGTGTTCGAGAACACTAACAAACTCTAGAAGATGTGAGGTGGGCTTTCCCAAGAACTCTCTCAACATGCACTGCTCACTGAGGGGGTTGCAGGTTCAAAAGTTAAGCAAGCAATCAGTTGAGACAAGAAGGCCAGTCTCCGCTTTTTGCAAGCATCCTTATGTCTATGACTGATGCTCTTCGAGTTGTACCCTCTTACTTCCTGAGTGAGGGGTCACTTTTTACTATGGATATTGCACTCCAGTTCTCTCCAGTCATTGCCTGCATTGCCTGGTGAGGGTGCTGATGGGGGTGGAGTAATGAGGAAGTAGCTGTGCTAGTTCTTTGGGCCTGAAAGGAGGTGTCTAATTCCAATTGCTAAAAAGAAGGAACTCAAAACCTTTGTCTTTTACTCACTTTGGGCTAGCCACCAATTCTGAGGGACTCAACATCCTACTGGAATTGGTGAATAGCTAATCTTATTGACTACTAACTATACATTAAACACAATGCAATGCATTTCTCATGCATTAGCTCAATTAATCCTCATAATAACCTTATAAATCTTATTAATAGGTAAAGAAACTTAGGCATAGAGAATGAAAGCAGCTTGCTTAAAGTGATATAGCTAATAAATAGCAGAGCCATGATTTGAATCTAGGCATCTGATTCCAGAGGCTATAATCTTAATCTCTTTCTTGGGTTTATTTTCTTTTATCCTTTAAATATTGGTGTGTCTAGGCTTTAGATTTTGACTTTTTTTTTTTTTTTTTTAATTCTAGTTGTTCTTAGACTTTTTTGAAGTCTCAGACCATTCTGGGAATTTGATGCAAGTTATATTTGCTACTCTAAAATTACACACAATCATACAAAAATTTGCATGTCATTTCAGGGAATGAAGAGACCCCTAAAGTTCCATCTCTGCACCCTTGAGGTCTTATAAATCTTGGTATTCTATTACATGCATATGACTTCAACTAAAAAAATATATAAAATAAACATTAGTAAATAATGTTGATAAATCCCAAATATTTTTCTCTACCCTAAATTTATTAGCCAAATATTCAACTGTATACTAGGTAGAACTACTTGGAACATAAAATTCATTATGCATAAACTGAACTCATTACTTTTCCTCCATATTTGTTCATTCTCCTCCTTTCCTCGCTTTACCTGATGGAACTAACTCCAGATTTTCTCAGGCCAAAAACCTAAGAATCCTTCTACCTCCTGTCTCTCCATCTCCCACACATTTATACAGCAGGGAGTAGAAATCAATCTTGAGAAAAATCTATTAAGAGAGGAAAAATGTAGAGAAATGGTATTTCATATCAGAACAGTGTAAGCATAGCTAGCTAAACAATTATATACATAATGAAATGCAGAAATAGAAGAGTTAGGTAGTATTGTTATGCCATCAAACTATAGTAGTAACTTTATGATTAAAGTCTTTAAAATGCAGTAACTAATATTATCTCACGTTTAGATTAGGACAATAAGCATTTCTATCACTTCAAGTGTTTATTTCTACAGTATATCCTTCATAATGCCTTCATGCTCAAAATATTTCAGGACTACCTATTTCACAGCACTATAAGTTGTTTTCAGCCAGGCTTTCAAATAGCTAATTCATTCATGCATTCATTTATTCATTGTGCCCCTACATGATTCTCATGATCACAGAGCTTACAGTCTACTAAAAAAGATAGGTGAGCAGGTATTTTCCATACAGTATAATGAGAGACACGATCAGGTAAATAAAGAATACTACAGAAGTACACAGAAAGGATACTAAGCGAGGGTGAAGGGAAGAAAAGCAACAGTTAAGAAAGACATTCTGGAAGACATGTCTAAGGAGAGATCTAAAGGATAATTAAGAATTAGGAAAAGAGGGAATAAAAGCAGCAGCAAGAAAGAACTTAAACAAAGGCCTGGAGAGAGGTAAGAGATTGGTACTTTGATGGAATTAAAAGCTTAGGGTGATAAACACAAAGCTTAAGGAAGGAGGTGAGGGGATGAGGAGAGGTAAGGCTAAAGTGAATGAGCAGTGGCAGATCATTAAAGGCCTTATAGACCAAGTTAAGGAGCTTGGAACTTATGTTAAGATCAATAGAGAGCACAGAGAGTCTTAAGCAAGGATATATTATTGTCAGATTTTCATATCAGAAAGTTCATTCTGGCTACAGTTAAAAATGAAGCAAGGGAACATTGGGGACAACTTAAGCCTTGTCCATATCTTACATCTGCATAAAAATTTGCACATTATATATGTGCTGTTCACAGTTATGTCATATGCAGTCACCATCCAGTTTAAGTTCATAAAGGGTAAAAACCAAGATTTATACTAATTGTTAAACACATTATAGGTGCTTACATGGCTCAAACAAAAGGTTGGTGGCTTTACTAGAGAACTGTCCTGATATCAGTTTGTCCTATTTCAGTCTTTGAACAAGTTATACCACTATAAAATAAATTAAGAATATAATAATGCAAAAGAATTAGTAAGATTTTTCTTAAAGATTTAGAAAGTAAATATTTCAGGCTTGTAAATCATAGTCTCTGGTGAGACTATTCAACTCTGCCCTTACAGCACAAAAGCAATCACAGACAATGTGTAAATAAATAAGCATAGTTGTATTCCAATAAAGCTTTATTTGTAGATAGGTTGCCATCTAGCAGGCTGCAGTTTTCCAACTTGCGCTAAATAAGAAAAAAGCTCAGAATTTATTATATGATGAAGACAAATGACAAGCAAATATTATCATATCTGGTGAGAGATATCTTAAGAGTGCTTAGTTTTTGCTATTGTATGAAATAATGACAAAATAAAATTATGAAAGTTGTGGCAGATTTTAAGGTGACCCTATGATTCCTATTTCCTGGTATTCATTCCTTTGCATAATTTCCTCTTCTTGAGTGTGGGTGGAATCTGTGTGTCTGGCTTTTCACTGAAAGAATGTGGCAGAAGTGACGGGATGTCATTTCCATTACATAAGACTGTAACATCTGTCTTACTGGTTTTGAAGAAATAAGATGCCATGTTGTGAGCTGCCCTATGCAGAGGCAGCCTCTGGGTGACATCCGGCAAATAACTGAATGTTGCCAACAAACAAGTGAGCTTGGAAGCAGATCTTTCAATGGCCAAGCTGTCAGGTGAGAACTCAGAGCTGGCTGACACCTGACTGTCGCCTTGTAGAGAACCCAGCTTAGCTGTGCCTGGACTCTTGACCCACAGAAACTGTGAGATAATAAATGTGTATTGTTCTTAAGTTGCCAAGTTTGTGGTAATATTGTTATACAACAATAGGTAACTAAATACAAAAATACACTCATAACTAGTTCTAATTAGTTGTCTAAGCGCATGTCATTTACTTCCTACTTCTATTACTAAAATTATAGAGAGATTAATTAAAAATAAAACATTCATAAATGTCACATAACTTGTGTTTTAATTACTGACAATTTCTACTAAATCTTTTTGATGCTCAATATCTCCACAAACAGATCAAGAGCCTTTATTTAAAAAAAGAAGCTGTATAAATGCTAAATATTTATGTCCTCCCTTCACTTTTGATACTTTCAAGTGTTTCAAATTTACCCATTTACCAGACCTACAGAAAATAATTTAAATATAAAATATCTCAAAGCCTATTCTAGTACTAAGGAATAAAACATGTTTTAAGAAAAGTCTTCCCTCACAGAGCTTTTGAGATCTTGCTCCCCAGTGTTATCTTCTCAGTTTAGCTCAAATAGAGTCATATGAAAAAAAAAAAGTTTACCTTTGATTTTCTAGGTAAATGTAGGAGGTCCTTCTTCAATTTATTTCTCAGAAAATCATCTTTTATATGTTATATTAATTTATTCTGTTGTATTCAAAAGGTTTAAAATAGACCTACCTAAAGTTTTCTGGCAGTGCTCACTATCTCTAGTTTTCATAGCTACACTGCTACTGAAACTGTAAACACACTACTCTGCAAGCCCAAACTCCCATGTATGTATACACTTATACGTATGCAGAATTGTCTTGGTAAATGTGTAGTGTACTGCAAGAAAAAAGTGGTTAAGAAGTTGGTAATCTATAGTGAAAGTTATTAAGGCAAATCTGCATGCTTTAATTTTCTCTTCTGAAACAAACAAACAAAAATCTTTGAGAGATAAGCAATATAGTAATGCCCTAGGCTCCTAACCACTAATCTTAAATCTTCATATTTATTTTATATTTAGAACTATTCATTTATTTCTTAAGGCAGATTTTATCCATTGTACAGATCATATTGTACAATAAGACTCCTATTAACCTAATCTTTCCAAGAACGTAAAAATGCTTGCAAAGTTCGCTTTAAGGTTTTCTAATGAAAACACGGTAATAAATGAAAAAACTAAATTTACTTAAGTTGTACATATTGTTAAAAATCTTATATATGTGGAAGATGACAGTAGGGCATAAATAATACTGAGAAGATTCAAAATAAGTTTTATGGAAAGAATATAAAGGTAAGACCTTTTCTTTATAATTTTTATTCTTTTATTTGATCCCAGATTTAACAAATAGTTATTGTTTTATACCTAGTGTAATATTTTATATTATACTTAGTATATTTTCGTGAATTGACATTTCATCAAAAATAGTTTCTAAAAATACCTGTTACTGTGTTTTAGATATTCTTGAGTTTTCCTCATTATTCGTGCAAATCTCCTTGGTTAGATCACCAAGTTCATTTGGTATGTACTCTATTTCCATTTAACTACAGACAACAATGTCACTAAGCTTTCAGCCTCTACATAACAAGGACTCCCTTCCTCCAGCTTTCAGTAACATGGACCTCATTTTTTTTTTTTTTTGCCCTCATTGGCAGTGTCTTCAAAGTACAAATTTCTATCAAAAATTTGTTCATGGCAATTTATACTTTCTCTAATATGCTTTTCAAAATCCTTCTATCCTTTGCCCAAAGCCACGCCCATATTTTTAGGTATTTTGTATGGAAGCACTCACATCCAAGATACCAAAATCTGTTATGAAATAACATTATCAATATTTGCAGAAGATGATTGCTTAGAAAGTTCAAGTGACTCTAAACTATTCAAAAGTTGCTGGCAAAACTCAATATATGAAACTCAATGGCAGTTCCTTGTACTAACAATCAATGATAAACTGTAACAAAATAAGCACATCTATTATGCTATAAACTTATTACATTGTAATTATTTGCTTTACATACGCCTCTTCCAAAGATGCAAAATTCCTTAAGGGAAGAGGGTATTATATTTATATTTGTAACCTTAATGTCTAGCAAACACCTGAGTTTATAATGAACATTTGTTGAATGAATTATCAATTATCTTTGAATTCTTAGTATCATTCACAGATACTTCATCTGGAGAAAATATCTAAAATCAGCTGAATATGTTTTAAAGCATTATAATAATTCTCCAAATTTTTGGTCATAAAAAAAAAATCCCAGGTTCAAATGATGAAATGCCATTCTTTACTTTTTACCTGTTTGGATTGGTAAAGATTAAAATGTTTGGTAATATACAGTGTTGTCAAGGGTGAGGGTAAACTGGTATTCTTATAACTGTTGATTGAAGTATAAAGTGGTATGATCTTTTTGGAGAGTAATCTAATAATATCTCACACAAATTTAACATGCCTCAGTCAAGCAAATCTATATCTACAAATTTATTCTACAGATATTTACATATGTATCCAATGTTTATGTACAAGATTTTCACAATAGCATTGTTAGTAATAGAAAAATGGAGTTAACCTAAAATTAGTAGAGAATGATTTAGAGATATTATGCATATCCATATAAGGAAATCCTACTTAGTATTTAAGAAGAATGAGGTAAATTTTTCTATGTATCCTTTTGTATTTTGTGTATTTATTCATATAAATACTGCATTTTTCCCATAACATCCTTTGATTTTTTATTTACGAAAAGATAAAATTTTTAAAAATGCAACAGATAGTGCCATTTCTGGAAATTTAGTATAGGTCATTCTAAATTTGTAATATTGTATTCATTCAAGTCAGAGTACAGCTGAAGAGACAATGCCAGACCAGAAGATGTGATGAGAGAAAAACCAGGGTGAAAACCATGATACATAAAAACCACTTGAAGAAACTATGTCTGTTTAGTTTGGAAAATATTTGAGGTGATAAGATAGTTATTTTCAAATATTTTAAGTGTGTCATGTAAAAGAGTATGTATATTAATTTTGTATTATATCAGAGGACAAACTAGGAACAAAAAATCAGTTATAGGTAGATGGATTAAACATTAATAAAGGGAAGTTTCTAATAAATCATAACATTTTCATTGATAAAGCATTGCTTTGTGAGGTAGTGAGTCCTTTAAACTAGATAACCTGTACTCAAGGGTATTTGATATCTGTCAAAGATTATGGAAAAGTGATTTATTGCTAGATGGGAGCTTTGATTATGTAACTGCCAAAGTTTACTTCAATTTCAAGATTCTCTGATTTAAAACTAAAAAATAAGGCAAATAGGGTTATGAATTTATATTTAACTAAGAATAATTGTACCTTTAAAGATGAACAAAAATATAATTTATCAGTTTGTTACTTTTCTTTCAATAAGGATGATAAAAATCTGTTATATATATATATATGTAATACTTATTAGTACATCGACTTCTCTAATTAGTGTAGTAATCCCACTCTAAATGCAAGATTCTCAAAAAAAATCAATTGGCATTAATTTCAGTCTTTTTTTTTAATGGAGTACAATGCCCTGTGAACATTTTTAAATTATAAAAGCCACATTATCATATATACTTACCTACTTTATTTCAAGTTTGGATTTAAGTTAGAATTTAAGGCAATTCCTCTCTAATTGATCTTAACTCCTGCAGAGTTAAATACTTAATTTCTGAGTAGGAAAACCCATAAAATCATTATGCACAACAGATTAAGAAGAGGAAGTATGTATGATATACTAACCAATTAGAAGAACTGTTCCAACGGCCAAACCTCCACCTGGAAATAAAACAAAAAACAAAAAGAAAATTAATCTACATTTTCACATTATCTTTAGCATAAAAGTTACGTTTTAGCAAGGACAGGTACTTCAATAATTTTAAAATTACTGTTGAAAACAACATTTTAGTTACCTTTGCAATACTTTGCTTAAGGTGCTATTATGAAATAATTACATATTATATGTAATTACACACTACACATTACAATTACTTTCATAATATACTGTACTATCCTCCTTTCTCTGGTGATAGGACCATGCAGCAGTTAACATAACTGTGGTTAAGCATTCCAATAACGCTATATTTAGCACCTGTTAACAAATTAACTCAATAGCCAAGACCTAAATGTGCACAGTAACTACTACAGAAACACAACAAAGGGTATTATAATAGAAATTTCACTTTAATATTATCCTCAAATTAATAAGCCTTAGAGAACAAAAAACTTGATAATAAAAACTGATTATTTTTTCATTATGAATAATATATATAACATCCAATATGCTCTAAATATAATTAGAATTTAAAATGAACATTATTTTTGTCAGTTCAAACAAAAAAGTTACAAGCACAAAATATATTTTCAGTATTACTAAAAAATGTTCTTTTAAATATCTGAATTAGGATATTATCATGAATGTATAGCTCAGGTAGAGATTTATTAAAACTCAAATTATAAGAAACTAGAACTACACTAAAGTTGACATTTGACCACTGATATTTTGTTTGTAAAACATTTGTAAGGTATTACTGCTTATAATTAATGTTACAAACACTAACAAGTTCACTTAAAAGATATGTATTTTAAAGAATAAAATGTACTTGAAGTATAATTTTAAATAAATTACTCAAAATTGTTGGACAATGGAAGACAATGTAACTAAATAGTTTAACTTTTTTGAGGGACATAAAATTGTGAAATAACCATTAGAACACCAATAACAAACTTTTTCCAAAAAAAAGTTTACAGTGGCAAACATTATATATAAAAAGTTAGTATGAAAAATTTCCTTTGATAATTTTTTTTGCATTGCAAGTAGCATAAATGTTATATTTCAAAGAATATGAAATTCGGTAACATACATGTCATACAGAACACATCTGGCAACTTAATGACTATAAATAAAACATTTCCAAATTGTTAGAGGAGAAAACATAAAAAAAAAGAAGAAACCAAGGCATTGTTATATTTTTAAGTAGATTGTTATAGTACTAAATCTGTATTTTTATTTCATATTTAGATAATTTCCTTCATATTAGTATATAGTTATACCAGACTACATAACTCAAATGTTGTTCAGACTAAAAGATTAACATAAACTGAACTGTATATGGTAACAGTCATAAGAGATTAGAGCAAAAAAGTTTTCTTTGGGACAAGATTAGGCTAAATGTTTTATAGTTTATGCTACATATAGATCTGCACTAACTTTTTAATTCATTTTGAACATTTAAAAACACACTTTCAACTCCTTACTTTCCCTGACATTAAAAAATAAACATTTACCTACTTTATCTACATTTTGTGAATATAAGATGAAATATAAGCACATAAGACATTGCAGTGTCAGTCTTAAG
Organism: Eidolon dupreanum; assembly: GCA_028627145.1. NCBI lineage: Eukaryota > Metazoa > Chordata > Mammalia > Chiroptera > Pteropodidae > Eidolon > Eidolon dupreanum. Next base: position 19,052,057 of record CM053510.1, read on the forward strand.
CTGGTACTGTAAAAAGGTAGTTGCCTTTCTTCCTTAACCTATTTTTTATAGGAAGGATTTAGATTTATCTAAATTGTCCTGGGTCTACATTCGTGTCTTCTTAAATTAGGAATTTATATAAAGCATCTATACAAAAGAATAGAGAATTAAATATATTTTGTGAATGTTATTCATAGGGGGATGATGAGAACAGATCAAAGAATAGTTTTCCAATGAAATGAAGTGATACCTAGGTCACTTACCTAGAACCCTCACCATTCTGGCAATTATTTTCTGATTAACACAAATCACTGAAATTATACTGTTTTATAAAAGGTGATCACCTAACTGTAAATTAGACTGCCCAGAAGGGAATTTTCAATAAGAATAATATAATCGCCTGCTCCCGATAATTCAGAAAATACCACTCATTTTCAAAATCTCATGTACATTAAAATTCTAATGTTTGAAAAAGTTTACTACTGAAAACATTATAAAATGGGGGACATTTCAATGACTTATCAGCCAAATTAATATCCCATCAGGAATTCCTTTACAAAAGCGCAATTTTTTGCTAATGGGCTCTATTAGTAAATTCACTAGACTCAGGTTAGAATTGGCTCTAGTAATGGTTGGTCATGGGAATAAGATGAATCCGCCTTATTAACTATTTTAAAATCAAGCTTTAATTCTATGTATATGAAGTAAAATGATTTGACACATGCAGATACACAAAAAGCAGCACATTTCCTCTAGTCTTCCAAATTTGACTTCAGTGTGACAAGACTGTACACCATTTCCCCAAAATACCTCTGTATAAGGTATTTTGAAATTCCTCACTTGATATACTGAGGTTCTAGCTATATTTTAAACTAGAGTTAAGTTAGAATAAGTTAGTAGCCAAGTCTCTACTGAAAATTTAAAAGCTTAACCAACCACAACAGGATATCTTAACATAATATATTCAACAAAGCTAGCTTTTAATATTTTTAAAATCAATAACCCATTAACAATTTTATCTAATTTCAAAAGCAACACAGATTTCACACTTATAGTTCCCAATTAAAATATAAATATCTTTTCCTAATAGCCTACTAAAATGTTTGACAGGTAATGACATAAGCAATGATATTTTTCTATGATAATACATACAATGGAGTAAAGTGGTCTTGTTTACTGCCTCTTCTCGCCTTTAATCATATCGTACAGAAATCAACACTTTCTATGTCACTAAGCAAATGAACACTTGGTTTTACTTCGACCTTTTTAAGAAGTATATTTATTTCCACCTTGCTAAAATAAGAGGTGGAACATTTTATTAACATGTAAGATTACATGAGTTTGAAAGCTAGAGGATACTTTGCAAGTTTGATATTTTAAAGTATTAATTTCATCGAGATTTCACATTTTGTCTTAAAATTAGAAAAAATCTAATACTTTAAAAAACATTATGAGAAAATGTAAGATCTTGTGATTAACTTACAGTATCTTCCTATTTTATGATTTTTAAAATATGAGGGAAAAGGTTTTTTAAAATTTGTGTGAATAGAAAATGACATAAACATTCTTTTAAAGTGAGAAAATTCAATCCTAACATACTTCCTAAAACAAATCTCTAATGAAACTATAAATTTGGGGTATATAAGCTCAAATTAATATATTAGAATATAAAGACCCAAAGTGATGCCTTATTTTACAACAAGGGCACCTCCTTTTTCAAAAATAGAAAATAAAAGGGAAAAGAAATAAAAGTCAGGAAAGATAACAGTGATTCATACTAGTCCTTTCCGGTGCTTTCTATAAAGAGTTTTGCTAAAATTGTAGAAAGGCATTTTAGGGAAAACATAATATAAAAAACAAGTTCATATTCTTTCTTTAGTTCATAGCAATATCGTTAACTACTTGTCACACCTCAAATTAAATTGCAGTTATTTCATTAACATATCTACTTTTTTTCCCTCTCTAGGAGAATGAAATGTCCTAACAACTCTTGATTATCACAATTGACTAGGCAAATACGGGAATCAAAACAGAAACAGCTATGAACAGTGAGAATAGAGTAGATTAAATCACATGTAATCATTTTACATAGCAGTACAAAGAAATATGCTACTTTTCCTTAAATGTATAGCTGTTAGTTGCTAAAATATTGTAACCAGGATTATTTTATAGTCCAAACTCAATGTACATCACTCCACACTCTAGGTTGAGATACAGTGGAACAAAAAAAAATTAGTCCACTAGTATTTACGTTTTGGTATCAGTGTTGAAAATGGTAGCTACCATTCAGCTTCTTCGAAATACTCTTCCTGGACTATTATTTACCCCAAATCCGTACCTTCCATTCATTTGACTATGAAAATTTAATAAGTTCTGAACAACAAAGAGGTTAAGTCGGTCAAGCCTGAAGTCACCCTTTAAGTATCTTTTTGAAGGATGAGGTTGGGGGATAATTTCCCCAGATTAGACAAAATGGTCCTAAAATGGACTGTACATTATATCTCAGGAAAAAAGAAATTCTGTTAAAATATTTTATGCACTATAATCTCTGAAAATTCCTGGAAGAAGAAAAATAGAATATTACATATAGTGTCATAAAATAACAACAAATTTCCTGGAAGGTCAGGGTTAAGAACCTGGATTAGGAAATCTCAGAATTTGAAAAATTTAAATGTAGCTAATTTGGGAAATATGTATTAATATCTAACAATAAAATTGTCTGGACAGACATTTAATATGATTAGATCATATTGAAAAGATGTAAATATAGGGAATTCTCGAATTTATAAAAACATTTTGCTTTTGGAGTAAGCAATGGAAATATTTACATATTATTAAATGACTAACATTCAATTTTGGAGTAAGCAATGGAAATATTTACATATTATTAAATGACTAACATTCAATGATGCCTTTCAAACATACTTTGCATCTATGCTTAAAATTACAATAATGCCACAGTAGCAGTAATAGAATATCATCGTATTGCATGGAAGTAACAATACAGTACTTATTGTCACACCGTAACCACAGGATATATTTAGGCAACAATCACAATGTCACAGTATAGTTTCATTATCCTGATATAACATCCTACTATCATTACATTTTGTCACAATATGGTTATATTGGGCTTGTCACAAACTGAGTCAAATAACATTTTAGAGTAACAACATTATCCAAATTGTTTATACCTAAGTGTATACACATTAGCAGTCAAATTTTCATTTTCAAATAATGTTTTAATGAAAAACATATAAAACGAAATTGCTTCATTCAAAGGGCCATACAAAATAGAACATCAATACACAAGTATGCCATTAAGAAGTTAACAAGAGCTAAAATACTTCTGCACATATGTATTATTTCAAATGTAGCAACTCCTTTTACAACTTCAACCTTGGTGCACTTTGAGAATTAACTATATACACGTAAAATATATTTAAAATAAACCAAAAACTAATATTTCAATCATCTTAATGAAGTCTAATCTTTAGCATATGCTCGTTACAGCCAAATACTAGAGTATTCCCAAGAAAATCTAAAAAAAATTGAAATTAGAGTTTAAGTTTGTATCATTGTAGAAACACATAGGGGGAAGTTGCTTTGAGTTGCCTTTTTAATGAGTGCTTCAAGAGATTATAGTTAAATCATTAGGATCAGGTTCAATAAACGGTTGAGTTCTCAAAAATTTGAAACTGTTGTAGCATATATAGAGCACTAAATTTAGAGTTTAAAGATCAGCCCAGACTGTCACTGATTTTAAGACTCTATTCATGTCACTTAATCTCTGAGTCTGTTTTTAGTGCTAAAACACATAATTCCGTCCTACATGTTTCATAAACTCTTGTCCTGGTTTTTTTTCTACACGTTATTTTTCTTTCAATAAAGAACTTACTACTGTAAACTTGAAAAAAAAATAAAGTTAAAAAGTAATATGAAAGGACAAATAACAAAAGAACTTACTAAGAATCTAAGTGACGGGAACTGTGCTAGACACATTTTGTTATTCTAGTGAGAAACTGAAGGTATAACGTTAGAAATGTGACCTTTTTGTTTGGAGAGTTTCAGCATCGAGTGAATGAAATTACATATCCTCACTGAATATATACACTAGAAACAGCTTCCAAATTTTAAGTTCAAATACAGGGTCACACCCAAGTAAGGCTTGAAAGGTAAAAAATGTTGAGATAAATATCTGCTAACTAGATATTCTGAATCATTTTTGTTTACAGTACCATGCAATTTAGGAAGGCAACAGACTTGAAACAAATAAGTTAAAGTACTTAAATTTAAGTAGAAAGAACCAGGATCCAGTTAAGGACATGAAATAACAGAAGCAAGAAACCATATTCTTTCTGATATGTTGCTTGCCTTGTCACTTTCCTTTGCACTAAACCTTGCAGGAGGGTGGGGAGTGGGGGAAGTACAGAGAGAAAATGTCAAGTGAAGCACAAGTACAAGCAATGGCATTTATAATATTTTATGAAAGTATACAAAATTAAATTGAAACACATAACATTATTAAAAAGTTATTAAATATAAACAGACCAATTTTAATGAAATAGCATTCAGACAGTAATTAATTTATAATCTTTATTAACACAGCAGCTCTGTCCTACCAATCTAATCTGGTCAATCCTTTCAACATAAGTTATGAGAAAAGCATATTCTTTAGCAGGCTTCTCATGAAAAATCCTAGAGATTATATAGAAAAGCCTATGAACTGCACTTCTTTTTCTCGTTAAAATATGAGTTAACTTTAAACGTACCGTCTGGAACGTAACTCTGGGAAGCAAAGTATGTAGAGAAAAATCTAAAGAAATTATATATACAAGCATTTAACGCAGAGACTTGTATGACTGTCACTCTCAACGACAGGCTTTAAGTACTTTGGATCCATGTAAGCCTTTAAAAATCATTCTTTTAAAGCCAATATGGTTTGTTGATAAAGATTCAGAACCGGGAGATAAGCAGCCTGGCGGTGAAAGACGGTAAGTTACTTTCTTGCGCATTTTCTAATGAAGCCCACTTCTCACAATGACAAACTTTTGTAGGTTAGTCCAAACCATGAGCTACCTGAGGCTGGAGGAAGAGTGTATTCAGAGACCAGGTGGGGATTCTAGCGATGAAGGCCAAACCATGTCCAAACATTAATTATTCCCCTTGACCAGGGTAAAAGCACGTAGTAACCTAGAAAAAGGCTGGCGGGCAGGAACCAGAATAGAAAGTGGGAGCACTAAAACTGGTTTAGTTAACAGCATTTGGAAGTCTCCATGCAACACCTCCTCCCCTCCATCTTTTCTGACAGGGCTATCCTCTCCACGTTCGAAGGTTACGGGGTCAGAAAGAGAGAGATGTGGGGTCAGGGTACCTCACCCAGTAAGTCCCCTCCCTAAGCTGTCCCTCTGCTGAGCCCAGATCTCAGTTCTCAACCGACCTAAGAGCTGGTCCAGGGCTGGGAGCCCGGTTGATACCAGCAGCTGTCCGTTCCGCACTGACGGTCGTGTGCCCGCGATGGACACCAGTCGAGAGCCGCCGCTGTCAGTACTGCTCGCTCTAGGACCCCTCCTCTGGAAACTAGTGACATTGTTCTTGTGGGCTGCCGCCGCTATGAACCCAGTACTCCCGGTGCCGGTGCCGGTGCCGATGCCGCTGGCCGCCGCTGCCGCCATCTTGGAGCTTCCCGCGTTGACCCAATAGGAACTCTGGGAACTCAAGCAGCGGGCCTGTCAGAGCCATCCCCAGACTCCCGCCTCTTGAGCCAATAGAACTCAGAGTTCCTCCAGAGTTAACCAATCGCAAGGCGTATTGCTGAGAGGTGCGCTCTACGTAAGGACAGCGGACTTCTGCGGGGCCCAGGTGAGAAAGGCCCGCCTGTGTCTTGGGTGAGAGTATTCTTGGGTTGTTTAGGGTCGAGGTGGGTAATATCATTCAATATTGCTCTCGTTTTGAGTATCTTCACGTTGAGTTAAAGAAAAGGTCAATGGAGCGATATATCAAGCAACTACCAGTAAGACTTTGCACCGTTCTCGGCTCGTGTGTAAAGAGGATACATTCCCCCGCCTCTTTTCCTCTGATTTTTGAGAACATTCATTCCTCCTTTCCCGTCAAATCATTTTTTCAATGGTTGTGCTATGTTGAAGGAATTGGAACTCTTACCTTAATGAGTTGCTTTCAGAGCATCTGGGCCCAGTTCGTCAGTGGCAGGTGGGTTGGAATTAGACCTTACAGTGAAAACTTGAGTTTTGAGACGATTTGGTTTTTCTCCGTCTCGAAGAGCAAATGATAAAATATGCTTCTCTGACAAGTCTTCGTGAGAAGCTTTCGTTAATTTTAATTAGTGCTTCTGGAAGTCTTGGAGCGCCTTTCCATAAGTGGTGTGAATGAGAAGTGTTGCTCTGACAACCTCGTTCACACATTTAATTGTCGTTTGCTGTTAAGGCAGCTGCAAATAACAGAAAATACTTAAGGTTTCTTTCCCCCCAAAACCAATAGGAGTTAGAGGTGTATGTACTTTTTTTTTCTCGTGATTTGTGAACTCTGAATTGATAGATTTCTTATTAGAATAGGAATTTTAGTGCGGCGAGGGGGGACAATGTAATTTAGAGCTGTGTCTTTGGATTTAAAATTTTCTCAAAACTCAGTGGGTTAGGGGGAGTTGGTGATTTTTAAAGGCATTCATGATTGACAAATGTCTAAACTAAAAAAGACTTCCAAATCATGGCTGCACTACAAAGTTATTATTGGTTTTGACAGTGATCTATGATAGTTTAAAAATACATCCAAACCGCTTTGAAATTCTTGCCATTGAATTGTTTGAAATCTCAGTGACCCGTTAAAACTCTTTGGCTGATTCTGTTTGAAAAATTGGAATTAGTATTGCTAAATAGTGACTGGAGTTTTTCATTTGGGGAGTTCTTTCGTTTTTAGGATTTTTTTGCTTTTTAAAGAAAAATGAAAAAAAACCCCACATTGCTATTGAACAGTTTATCAACTGGGAAGTTTAGTCAGGGCTTAGATACTTTAATTTTGAGTCTTTTGCCAGTATAAATCTGTAATCTCAATCATTCACTAAATAGCTGTTAAGTGCTTACTATCTGCTTATACCTAACCTTGCCATTTTAGCCTATAGATGTAAAAATATCCTCATTTTTGGGGCGATCAGATTTAGCATATTAGAAACAGAATAGCACTTGAACACAATGAACAAATATGTGCTAATTTTGTCCTGTAGTAAATAAGTACTAAGATGACCAAAAGAAAAAGTTACAAAGCAGTCTAATATCAAGTAGAAACATCTTGGATGTGTTTGCTAATCTGAAAACCTTGAAATACTACAAATACTGAATTCATATATGTTTCTTTACTTCATATTCCCTTGTTTCCTACTCTACTTACCCCTTTAGTTTCTAAAGGTGGCGTGATGTTTTGTTTGCCTTATTACTAGAACTAAAGAATTGTTTTTCTACTTTATAATTAGGGAAGCATGACATATATGTACACTAAGGCATTCCTGAAATTAGACTTATCTTTGGTATAACATTATCATAGAACAAATTAATTTGTATTATTATTATTATTATTTTACAAAGACAGAACCTTTGCTCTCAAAACAAATAATCTTAAATACTTGAATTTACCGGTATGTAGAATTGAACATAAGATGTTCGAATAAGTGAAGTATTTGTGGAAGGAAAGAGTTAAAAAGGTATATGTTTAGGTGTGGTGTTAATAATGATTAATAACAATCGTTTAAATAAATCCCAAGGAATGTTATAAGTGCTCAGGTTAAAAGTGAGAGAGTACTTAATCTCTGCCCTCCTTGAGTGCATAGTTGGGAGAGATAGGTGGGTAAATATGATAATAAAGTATACTATTAGTGCAATGGAGCACAGATGCAGGATACTTAACTTGATCTGAGAGAGAGAGGAACCTTGGAGAGTTTCTCCTGAGGAGAAAGCTTAACCTGAGTTTCAGGATATGTAGAAGAGGCATTGCGGAGAATGGAAGCCATTACAGAGACTGGGAAGACTGCTCCTTCAATCAGGTCTGCTCTCATTGCTTCTGTTTAAGGAGTTCTCATGATTTATACAGAGTGCTAAGAGAAGGAGAGACTAAAGAAGTTAGAGAAAAGTCTACTTGATTTACTTAAGGTCGTGGACTCCCACCCTCCCCCCTTTAAATATAATGGGAAATGGGAACTCATTGAAAAATTTTAAGTGAAGGAATGACAGTGATCATATTTGATCATTACGTTTTGGCTAAAAGTATGGTAGAAGAAAATGGATTGTCTAAAAGGGTGAATGGGATAAAAGAAATGGAATCAATTAAGAGATTACTATAAAGAGTAGAATTGATATGGTCAAGGAAGGTTGACAGAAGGATTCAAAGATGACTAACAGGTTTCTGCCTTGAGCAGCTTTGTGGATGGCAGAAGATAAAGAATAAAGAAACAGTGGAATTTTCTAATGGTGGTGTTGGTTGTTTTAGGGAATGAGAGATCACAAAATGACTTTAAAATCTTTTTTGAATGGGTTTAATTGGAAGTACCCATGGAGTATTCAAGTACAGATGTCCTGTACATAGGCTATGTGAGAGAAGGATCTCTAGATGAAACATAGTTTTGAAATTAATTAGCACATGGTGGGAGTTTACTCCAAGGGAATAGATAAACTCACCAAGGAAATGTATACTTTAGAATGAGAAGGAAAAAATAACTGAAAATGAACTTTGGGGAACATGAACATTTAAAAGCTCGTCAGAGAAACAAAGTAAAATAAGAATTGGGAAGTGATTGCTTGATTTAGTAATAAAGGTTTATTTTGGCTTTGTTAAGGGCAGATTAAAGGTTAGTAATCTGAAATAATATTTAGAGTTGAAGGCAAGTGAAGTTGAATATTCCATAAAATCAAACCATTTTACATTTTAGAAAGCTTTTCTGTGAAGAGGAAGTTGAAGGACATGATAAAGATTTAAGGGAGGAGGTTTGTTAGAGAATAAAGGTACTGGAAAAACAATTCTAGACAATTGATAAGACAACCTGAATGAGGTAAAAGAAATGGAATCTTGAGTATAGTAGAGAGGAATTGATATATGAAAGGAGGGACAGTTCAGTGGCTAAAGGGTGTAAAAGAAAACACTCTTCTGCTTTCTGCCATTAAGTCTTGGAGTCTTTAAGACCGTTTTCTTTTTTTTATTCCATGTTCTTACCTTCATCTACTTCCAGGACCTCAGTTATCATTTATATACTAATACTAACATTTATAGTTCAGATTGCTTCTCTGACCTCCAGAATAATAAATTCAGATACTTACTTTACCTGTTCTTGGAAGTCTTAGTAGGACCTCAAACTCATGATACCCCAGACTGAACTTCCTCTGCTGACTATTCGTAGAATTAGTTGTCTAAGCTAAGGAACCTCACTATACTCAGTTCCTTTCCCAAGATTCATTTCACCATATCCAGTTCATTACCAAAACCTGTGGAGTTTTCCTCTCAGTAGCTCTCCTATCCATTCTAGTGCATTTAGCCTTTGTCTTTGGTTCTCTTGCAGTACATTTCCATTCAAGAGCCATTCTGATCTTTTCAAAATACAAATATGATTATATAAAAACAAGTTTTTTATGGACCTGTGTTTAGTTCCTTCTACCTACCTCTCTGGCCACATCACTTTATAAATTCCCTTACTCTGTGCACTCTGACCTTCATTTATTCTCCTGTCTGACCATGTTCCCTTCCAAAAGGCTACAGTTGACAGAATCTATTTATCGTTTAAATTCAAATCTCACTTCAACCTACATATCTCAGTAAAGCCATCTCACCATCCTATCAAAATGAAATCAGTTCCTATATACTAACAATGAACAAGCGGAACTAGATATTTAAAACACAATACAATTTACATTAGTAACCAAGAAATGAAACATTTAGGTATAAATCTAAAAAACAAAAAACAAAACAAAACAAAAAAACCACAGAACAAGATCTACATGAGGAAAACTACAAAACTCTGATGACCTAAATGGAGAGAAATTTCACTTTTATGGATAGGAAACTCAATATTGTCGTGATATCAATTCTTCCCAATGTGCTCTATAGATTCACTGCAGTCCCAATCAAAATCCCAGCAAATTACGTTATGGATATTGATAAGCTCATTCTAAAGTTTCTGTGGAGAGGAAAAAGACCCAAAATAGCCAACAATGCTGAAGAACGAAGTCGGAGGACTGATGCTACCTAACTTCAAGACAATATAAAGCAATAGTAATTAAGACAGTGTGATATTGGCAAAAGAATGGACAAATAGATTGGTGGAACAGAGTAGAGAGCCCAGAAATAGACTCAACTATATCAACTGATTTTTGACATTCATGAGCGAATGCACTATAATGGAGCAAAGATAGTCTCTTTTACAAATAATGGTGGAACAACTTGACATACACATGCAAAAAAAAATCTAGGCACAGATATAAAAAATAATCTACTTCACAAAAATTACCTCAAAGTGGATCACATACCTAAAAGTAAATAAACTAGAAGATAATATAGGAGTACATCTAGAGAACCTTGGGTATGGTGATGCTTTTTTTAGGTACAACATTGAAGACATGGTCCATAAAAATTAATAAGCTGGACTTCATTAAAATTAAGAACTTCTGCTCTGTGAAAGACAATGTCAAGAGAATGAGAAGAACTGCCATAGACTGGGAAGAAAATATTTGTAAGAGATATATCTGATAAAGTACTGTTATCCAAAATGCACAAAGAACTCTTAAAATTCAACAAGAAAACAACCTAATTTTAAAATGGGCCAGAAACTTTAACAGACATCTACCAAAGAAGATACAGATTACCAATTAGCCTAGGAAAAGATGCTTCACATCATACATCATCAGGGAAATGCAAATTAAAACAACATTGAGATACCTCTGTACACATATTACAATGGACTAAATCTGGAACATTGACAATACCAAATGCTAGCTAGGATGTGGAACAATAGGAACTCTCATACATTGCTGACAATGCAAAATAGTACAGTCATTTTGAAGATTACTTATAAAATGAAACATACTCTTCCCATACAATCTAGCAATTATGCTCCTTACCCAAAGTTGAAAACATCCACATAAAAACTTGTATATGGGTGTTTATAGCAGCTTTATTCATAATTGTCAAAACTTGGAAGCAACCAAGATATCCCTTAGTAGGTGAATGGATAAATGAAATGAGGTACACCTGGACAATGGAATATTATTTAGACTGAAAACCAATGAACTGTCAGGCTATGAAAAGACATAGAGGAACCTTAAATGCAATTTATTAAGTATAAGAAGCCAACTGAAGAAGCTACATACTGATTTCAACTATATGATATTCTGGAAAAGACAAAACTATGGAGACAAAAGATCATTGGTTGCCAGAGGTGGTTGGGGCAGAATGAATAGTCAGAACACAGAGGATTTTTAGGGCAGTGAAAATATTTTGTACAGTATTATGATGGATATATGTCATTATACATTGGTTCAAACCCATAGAATGTACAGCACCAAAAGTGAACCCTATAGTAAGCTATGGATTTTGGGTGACTATGATGTGTCAATGTAGGTTCATCCTTGAGAAAAAATGTACCACTCTGGTGAGTGATGTTGATAATGGAGGAAGCTATACATGTATGAGGTCAGGAATGTGGGAAATTCCTGTACCTTCAATTTTGTTGTAACCCTAAAATTGTTCTAAAATTAAAAAAAAAGGTTCTAAAAAAATAAATATCTCCCCCAAATGAATTCAGCTATGTAAAATCTAGTCTGAGGGTTCCATAAAAAAATGTGTATATCACCCTTGTGGCCACATAGTGGGACCATTTCCACAAATGCTCCAGTGAATTGGTATTCTGAGAAGTCTTCAGCTAAAATGGAAAGACTACAGCCACCTATTGACATAATAGTCATGGTGGGCAACTACTAGTATACTTCATGACACAAATGGATACCCCTTCGTTTGGACTTTCAGTGGCTTTTCTGAGACCTAGGGCCTGTGTCAGTGAAGGTAAAGCATTTCTCAGAAAGAAAGATATGAAAATAATTTTCTAGTGTAGTATTCTGAGATTAAGTTTTAAAAAATAAGCAAATCATGTGTCCTGTTTTTTGTGTTAATATTTCCTAAATGACCTCATGTGGAATTAGTGAATTACCTTTATATGTGAGGATCATTGTTCCTCACTGAAAATTGGAACATGTTCACTTTAGAGCACTAGTCCAATCTTGATTCTCTAATAAAAGTATTTATGTCAGCCCTTTCAGCTGGCTAAACGTCTTTCAGCCCTGACAATGTATCAGTTTTCTAAGATAATAGAAGTTTTCTCTGCCCATCGTGTTCACTTCCTTCTGAGCCTTCACCAGAATCTCAACATCTCTTTCTAACAGCAGTCTCTTTTTTATTTTTAGTTATTTGTTAACATCGACACACTACTCCCCAGTTCTAAAATTTATATTAATTTCCTAGGACTTCCATAACAGATTACCACAGACTTGGTGGTGAAACAACACAAATTTACTTTGTCACAGTTTTGGATGGTAGAAGTCTAAAATCAAGGTTTTGGCAGGGCCATGTTTATTTCAAAAGCTCTAGGGGAGAACCCTTCCTTGCTTCTTCCAGCTTTTGGTGGCTCCTCTGTTTTGTGTCAGCGTAACTCTAGTCTCTCTGCCTCCATTTTCACTTTGTCTTTTTCTCTGTGTCTCTCTGTCCTTTTCTGTCTCCTATGAAGACATTCTCATTGGTTTTAGGGTCCACCCTAATCTAGTATGATCTCATTATTATCTTTACTTTAATTGTATCTGCAAAGACCCTATATCCCAATAAGGTCACTTTCTTAGGTTTTAAGTGGATGTGAATTTGGGGAAAGTGGGAAGTACTACTACACATACTATAGTCTCTTGTTAGGTAAGTAAGGGTACTATATAATCTATGTATAATCTTTAAAAATTTCAAAGCTTATGTATGTTTTGTGATGAGATTGTTTTACAATATACTAATACTGTTAGTGCTGAATAAGGAAAGCATTTTTTTTTCAGACTTTATAATATTATTATTAGAAGTGGGAGATTATTTAAGGTGTCCTTGCTTTTTAGTGAGGATATTGTACACATGTGCTGCACAAACAGCACTAAAGTTCTGTTGACTTAAAAAAGTTTATTACTCAGTATTCACACCAATGTAGTAAGATCTTAAATCACTTCTTTATTAGAATAGTGGTAGTCTCAAATTGACTGGAATTAAGTTTGTGAGGTTATATTTCTTGAGATTTTGGGTTGTTTCATGATTAACTCCAAAAAGTTTTATGAATTCTTCAAATATTTAAATAATTGAGAAGGAAAAATATTTTTGCAAGCACCAGCAATTTAAGTATATTTAGTTGAGTCCTACAGTCAGTGCTTGTAAATGAGTGAAAGAATATATTTAAGCAGACTGGTGTTACAGGAAAAAACTCACTTTTAAGAGTTCTAAGATTAAAGGGGAAAAAATGGTAGGATCATAAAGAGAGATAGAATAAAAAAAAAATTGGGGTTGAAACAGTAGAGGGAAGATTGGTAGTAATGAGGAAGTATCAAAAAAGTGAAATGAATAATAGCAAAGGCAAGAAATAGGATAAGAAGAAGACTTTAAGGAGATCAAAAGATAAGAATAATGCTATGAATAGCTTAATGATAAAGGATAGAAAATTAATATATCAGAATTTCTCTCAGCTTCAGTCAGGTTACTAGAGAATCACCATAGTCTTGATATTGTACACTCAAGATTCTCATATCCTTTTCCTAGAAGAAAATAGGGACCGTTTTACATATTCATTGTTTCAAATAAATATATTTTTATGTTACTGTATTGATACGTGATACTGTATAATTTAAATTAGATAGAATTACATATTTACATATGCTGTTATCTTTTAATAGCAAAAATTTAGTTTTTGGGGTAGATGATCAACTGTCAAGTGTAACCATGCAAATAAAGCAAACTTAACATTTCAAATAAAAGTGGAGAAAACATTTTTCTCAGAAGAATTGACATGGAGTCATTATAGTTGAATATGAGGCAGGTTTTGACATCCAAGACAGTATTAAACATAATGTGTTTTGCCTTTGTCATATTATAATTAGTCACAAGGTTTTTCAGCAATATGGTATGCATTCTTCCTATTCAGTAAATATCTGACTCATAAGTCTTAACACACTACCATTGCAAACTACTTCTCTGCTTCTTTTTTGTGCTTAAAATTAACCTCAGATATTCATACAGATATGTAGAAATGAATGATATTTCCTTTCCATTACCTGCAAATTGTTTAGAGGAATTTGATACATCAGAACTGTATGTGGTTGGCTTATTAGCTTCTTCAAGTGCATGCACACAGTTTTCTCTAGGTTGATTGATATGTCACCCACTTACTTTCCTCTTCTATTTTAAATTTCCCTCATAGATAAAGAACTTTAATATTCTGGTTTTTAAAAATCATTTTATCTAAAGTGTCATTGAATGTTTGAATTCAAAATCCCATTGACTTGCTGAAGAGGAAGATGCATCTTAACTGAGAGACATTTAGTCATATATTAATTCAACTCAACGTGGATGAGAGAAGCCTTTAACTAATATAATTTTGATTTTTGGCTTTAGGAATCCTGAAACCAGGGATCACCCATATTTGTTTTGAAACATGCTTTAGATGTTTTTTTTCTGGAAGCCCTGCAATTATCCTAAAAACTGAATGTATTGTAGAACAAACTTATGGTAAGTGGGCTTTTTTCTTCTTTTTTCTTCTGTCCGTTTGATGTTCTAGTTAATTCTTATGGATGCTGTAATGCTGCTCCCTGCTGGACACTATAAATTTTTAAAGTTGGCACTTAATAGATGGGCAAATAACTGGTTAGCTGAACTTGCTAAGAAGGGGAATCCTTGGTTGCATTCACAAAAAAAACATCAGAAGCAACTCTATTATCATAATGAGTCTTACCATTGCCATTATGTTGATATCTGGAGCGTGATGAAAGTGCTGATAGCCTTGCTTCTCAATTTCATTGTCGGCTTCCTGTTTAGTATCATCTAAAAGGTATAACAAACATAAATTGAAGGATACTTGTAGGTGATAGACGTTTTAGGATTTCCTAAATTATGTGTGTACGTATGTAGGTTTTTAATTTAAATCAGTTTTAAAATTATTATCTCATAATAAATTCCCTGTACTTTTGTTTTTCCAAAGGAAATATTTAAAACAGCTCCAGAATAATTTAAATTGGGCATTGCTAGGCCTGTTTTGAATGAGTCACCCTACATTGTATTTTATACAGTGGTCTTTAAGTGTAATCGTTTTATATATCCATCTTATAATCCAGCAATCATGTTTTCTAGAACACACAGTGAACGATACTTACAACAGCACGATGTTGGGTTGGACCTCAAGTGTTATGTCTGTGTCCATCCTAAAATGAACCCTCACATTGTATGCATACACAGATGCTCCCCAAATTGTTTTAAAACATGTGAGAGTTAAAATTGTTTTTCTTCCTACTTTTGAGCTAAAATATATATTTTTGGAGAGTACCTTGCATAAAATTATTGCCTGGATGTAACGTAGTTTTTTGAGGAAAGAAATCATACATTTCCTTGAACAGAAGAAAAAGTGACATACACAACATTGAGCTAAGGAAAGATTTAACAGGATAACTGATCTTATACTCTTTAACAGCCTGATACTTTTTTGATAGCTGTTGGGAAAACCCGTAAATCTACTTTTAATTAGAATTGTGAATTAGACATGATAATTTGTTTATTTATATTAAAGTATTACAATAAAAATTGGAAATATAGACCAAGAAAAAGAGAAGCCCTCTCTTCCTTTTCTGTAAGAATATATTGTTTCAGAAAACATATTTAAAAATTTTTATTGTAAAATATAACATTGTGTAGAAACATAAATGTATAGTAAAATGAGTTAAGTATAAAGCAAACACCCATGTTATAATAGATCATTACTGGCATCCCAGAAACCCTTGATATAATCTTCCTTTTCTTTAGAGGTAAACAAAATGTCCTGATTTTTATGGTAATTATTTATATAATTTTCTGTATAATTTCATCACTTTTCTATGTATTCCTCAGCAGTGTGTTTACTTTTTTGTCTCTAATCTTTATGGAATATTTTATATATATATATATTTTTTGGCAAACGTTTTTATATTTTTATTGGAAGTGTTTTTGTTATTTTGCATCAGAAGGGTACAAACAGATCTCAAAGTAAAGAGAGGGCTGTCTTCATGTACTGGAGAGTTTAGGAATAGGAGGACTTGTGAAGAATTCAGATGTAACAGCAATCAGGTTGGGAGCAAGGTGCCTGGGGACAGGTTTGTGGTATTTCAGTGTAAGTGGTAGCCTGGAAAAATGGCAGGAAGGGACAGCATTCTTCAGGAAATGGGATAGGCTAGAAATGGAAGACATTATGCTGATGGGGCCTACCACAATGTGGTCAGAGAACAGTGTGGGAATTAGGTAAGTTATCTAGTCTGTACTGCCTGCAGATTCCTAAACCTGATGCTGTCACAGTCCTTATATTATATCTCTTTGAATAAGTCTCAGGTCAGAATCTCAGAGCTCCTTCTCAGTAGGGAGAGAGACGATCCTGCTGCTGCCATGGCCACTGCTCAGCCGACTTTTCTGCATGGTGAAGGGTGGAGGAAATTCCTAGTGATATATGGCGCAGGTCTTGCAGCAGCATAGAAGTCCAATTGCAGGAGCTCTTTGAGTACCTTTTTGGGGCCAAGTCCTCAAAAGTCACAATTTCATGGAGTAGAGCCCATAGAATGTGGCTTTGACATTCAGGTTGCAAAAGAGGTCTTGAGAGTTTTGCTTATATGTGTTGAAGGTGATGAGGGTGATGTCTTTGCTGTGCTTGGGCTTCTCCCAGCCTAGGCTGTAAGACAGCACCCACTCCTGCTGGGACTCCAACTGTGCCCCAACTCCAGCACCATGAGGCATGTGTCATCTTTTAACAGCTGGAAAAAGTCTTTGCTTTCTACTGAGATCCCAGTGTTAGCATTCCACTTAGTCACATGTTATCCTGGCAGGTGGCAGCTGCAGTCACACTCAGGAAAGGTGGTTAGGAAGGTGGAGCTCAGGTACAGACCCTAACGCCAAACTCGTAGCTCATGTTCGATAATGACCTGTGCCTGGAGACTGTAGCTGACCTTCACGCTTCCCTTAGGGCTGGTGGTACCCTTGACTCTGGTGCCGTTCTGGGGTGCTGGCTAGGGTGCCAGATGGTATGGGTGGGCTAGCTGGTGAGCACCATTGTCTGGAATCGTATATATTCTTTCTTCCTTTACTCAGCTTTATATTTTAAAGATCATCTATATAGTTGCATATAGTTTTATTTTATTCATTGTCATTATACATTATTCTTGGGAATGAATACAACAATGACCATTTATTTGTTCTATTGTTGGTGGATGTTTGGGTTGTTTCTACTGTTTGGCTATTAAAAATGACATTGCCATGAATGTTCTTTTCATGTGTTCTTTTTTATATGTGTCAGGTGGAAAAAGTAATACATTTTCAGCTTAAAGAAAATTGATTATAGTGGTATTTTAAATTAAGTGAGTACATGAGAAATTTGTTATGAAGTCACACATTAAATATCGAAAAAGATTCTGAAATGATTATAATTTCTTTTGCTCTAAGCCTTAAATATAAGTAAAGTGGGCCATAGTTTGTGGTAGTTTAAACAAATAGTATACATATAGGTATATAGATATAATATAGATATAGGACTTAATGTAGTAGCTCTATGTTTTACTTTATTAGCGCATTTATTGTTTTCTATCATGTCATGTTTTCTATAACCATTTTACTGATGAAGAAACTAAGGAGGGTTAGAGAGATTGAGTCACTTGAACAAGGTTATTTAGCATGTTGGAGCTAGAGACCAGACCAACCTGTATACTTAGCAGTTGCAACTTAAAGAAAACAAAGTGAAAAGTGAAATCAGGATATTTTCTTGAATGTGTCCAGCCATTTAAGTAGAAAATTTGCCTGACTTGCTTTGAGAAATTATCGGATATTCTTTTGACTATTAACCAAGAACTGGCTTAGCATAGGGAATGTTATGTTTAAAGTGCCCAAAATGTTATTGTACTTTCTCACAGTTCATCTTTCAAAAGGCAGTTGTTGAATATTCTAACTTTGAGAATTTTACTTTGAGTAATTCCTCATCTGTTGGGCTGTTGTTAATGAATGATATGTTTCTCATCTGTTAATTTTGTGGATAATTGAACTTAATCCTTTAATGTGCCAAAATATGTTCTGTAGTAATGTTTTATGCGATTCTTCTAAAATCTGAAATTTACCCTTTCGTTTTCCTAAGCAGGACAAACTGAGTATAATTAAAATTTTTATTTTGTTTTGTTGGCTTAGAGTTGTCATTGTGAACATGAGTCATTTCACAGAATTTATGTCATTTCTTCAGAGACTGTTGTGCTGTGTAGGACTGTTCTAAATTGTACTAGACTGATAAGCTTTTATGTCCTGGGTACTACTTGTGATGTGTTTTTGTTTTATTTTGTTTTGTGTTGTCTTTGTTAGGTAATTCTTGTCTTTGGCTATCAATATGTTAATGTCAACTCTAATATTAAAATCAGCATTTGCCTAACATTATAATTTGCTAGGTGAGAGCTTAAAGATGATTCTGACTCATCTTCTAACTAGGGACATAGAATGTATGGCAGCTTTTTAAATTTTACATTGAAGTCTGCAACTCGGCTAGTCACTTTGTTTCAGGGGACTGAGATTATTTTACAACTAATTTCTGGATGATTGAAATGAAACAGATTGCATATATTGGTATATTCTTATTTGGGGAATAAAAATTATCATGTACACTTTTTTTTTTTTTTTTTTTTTTTACAAAACTGATATTGAAACTGGATTTACTAAATAAGGATTCCTTCAAATGGATTTACTTAAGGATTCCTTCAAATAAGAAGTCTAATGGACTTAAATGGTTGTTTTTTAATTATAAAATATTTGCTATGCTGGGCAGTGAAATAAAAACAATGTATTAGGTGACACTACCCATTGAAAATGGCAGTCATACAGATTAAACCACCTTTGAAATGATAGCTTTTTAAAGTAAAATATAGAAATAACATGGATTTGGTTTCATGAAAACGTTTAAGTGCTTCAGGAAAACATTCATTTGAAAGTGAAATGCATTTGACTGCTTACCCAATTATAAACTATTGAATGTAAATTAAAAAATACTGTGGAAGGGTATGTTTGTTTTTAGATGACAGGAGATATTGGGAAGATAGACAATTGCTATCCTAGGGCAATAGGCATAAATATGATTTCTTAGATTTTTTTTTTAATTTGAAAATTTATTTGCCCTTATACTTACTAAGTCAGCAAATTTTACATGCACATTTAGGGAAATAAAAAAGTTTCATGTAGTTAGTTTTTTTTGCAATGAGAACATGTCTGAGAATTTGTCTTATGAACAAAATATCTTGGAGCCCCAAAGAGAGGAATAGCTTTTTCTAGGATACATCTGAGATCCATATGTGGTGGAAGTGCAAAATGACACAACTCCCATAAATTGGCAATTTTTAGAAAAAGATCAATACATTTACTCATTTGTCTCAGTACCAATTCTGGGAATTACAGATATACTTGTGTACTTATAAAATAAAATGTATGAGAGTTTTCACTGTCACTTTTTTTTTTGTAGTAGCAAAAGATTGGAAACATCTCTACTGCCTACTATTAGGGTACTTGTTAAATAGACTATGGCATACTGAAACAATGAGGTACTCTACAGAGGTAAAAAAGAATGTTCTCTGTATGCGGATTCAGAAAGTTTTCAACATACATTGTTATTTGAAAAGAGCAGAGTTCAAAGAGTGTATAGTAGACTGCTTTTTGTGTAAAAGGGAAGGGAATAAAAATATATTTTTAGATTTGCTTATGTTTGCATAAAGAAAATCTGGAAGCTATACAAAATTTAAATCCTGTATGCCAGTAGGTAAGGAAAATAGTAGATGAGACTTTTACTGTATATCTTTTAGTTTGTTTTAATTTTTGAATATGTGAATGTGTTGCTAGTTAAAAATTGTTTTATTTTACTTGTAAATCAAGTGAGAGAGAAAGGGCAAGCCTACTATATTTTCCACAAAATTAGCCCATTTTAATCCTTTATTCCCCAGAACCGGGCAGATAGTAAGCACTGAATAAGTATTTGTTATACAAATGAAAAATGAACTCTCTAATCTTTTGATGATCTCTTTTAGCTTATTTCTTAAAGCATTTTTTCAATATGAGAAAAACAGCATTGTAAATTTGTTGATTCCAGTATAGAAATAAGGGAAAATATTTAAGTGGGATATAATAAGTTACATAATTTAGTTTATTATCATGTTATGAAGTTTCATTTAGTTGATATGATATTGATATTAAAGAATGAATTATATTTTCTTTACTTTCATTGAAAAGTAAAAGTTTTCAAGAGATTCCTATTAAGTAATAAGCTTTTATAACAAAAGCTTATGAAATTTGAGGGCAAGGGGGGAAATGGCAAACATTTTTTATACTACCCTTTCTTCTGTGCTACTTTAGTTTCCCATATAAGGACAAAATTTCAGTCCTAAGACTCTATCTTAGAACCTCTGTTATAATAGCAGCAGCAGAAGCTACTCCTGACACAGAGACCAGATATCTCTGAAAATATGGTATTACAGGTTGGGGAATGGGCGAAGGATAATAGAGTAAATGGCTGTTGCTCCTCCATTTACAAGAGTCCATGAACTTAGCTATTGAGTTGAAAATTTGATTATTCAAATAAGCAGCAACATAACTCTTAGTTTTTTTCTTTAGATAATATATATGTCAGTTCCTAAATTTCTTATGACAAGGATTTTGACTACCTTTGTATGTCTGTGTATTTGTATATAAAATGCCTTTTTAAAGAAAGCTGTATGTACAGAAAAGTGCACATATTATAGGTGGATGGCTCAATGAACATTTTAGAAGCCATCACTTTTTACAAAGTGATGTAACTAGCACCCAGATGAAGAAAAAGAACATTATCAGCAATCTAGAAAACACCTTCATGTTCCGTTCCAATTCACTATTTCCCTCCCTGCACTAGGATAACCACTACCCTGACTTTAATAGCATAGTTAGTTTTGCTTGTTTTTGTGTTTTGTATATAGAATTTACAGTTTATATGTGTTTAGTTTCCTTTGCTTAACTTTATCTTTGAGATTCATCTACATTATTGCATATAGTTGTACTTTGTTTATTTTCATTGCTGCATATCATTATATGACTATATCACAACTACTTTTATCCATTTTGTCAATGGCCATTTGAGTAATTTTTCTATAACACTATTATAAACATTCTAATACCTATCTCTTGATTAATATATTGCATGTTTCTTTGGAGGATATATCTAGGAGCAAAATTACTGGATCATGAGTATATATAGATGTCCAACTTTAATTAATATTGCCAGTTTTGTAAAATGGTTATACCAGTTTATATGAGAGTTCTAGTTGCTCCACGTCTTTACCAACACTCATTCTTTTCTCTACTTCTATTTTTCAGATTCTGGTGTATATAAAATAGTAAACTACTAATTTTTATTTTCTAGTTCCCTGACAATTAATGAAGTTTAACACCTTTTCATATGTATATTGCCTATTTCATTATTCTCTTTTGTGAAGTGCCTTTTCGCTTGCCCACTTTTCTTTTGCTTTATAGATGTTCTTTATATATTTGGAATATGAGTCCTTCGTTGAATATAGGTATTGTAAACATTTCTCCTATTCTGAGGTTTGCCCTTTCATTCTATTAATAGAACTTTTGATGAACAGATGTTTATGACTTTAGTCTCATTTGTCATTTATGTTTACTGCTTTTCACATCTTGTTTAAGAAATATTTGTTTATTCCAAGGATGTTCTGTGTTTTTCTCTAAAAGTATTATCATTTTACCTTTTAGATCTGTAATTTTAGACTGTGTTTTTATGTTAGGATATTTTGCTCTGCTTTTTAGACTCAAGAATCTATATCTCTAGACAGACAAAGGTGGCGAATTTATGATAATAACTATAATTATGCACTTTTTACAAAATATCCCTTAAGAAAACAGTGTGTTTACCTATTTGCATCAACTACAGCTTTAAAGTACTGCTTTATTTTGTTTGCCTTGAAAGAAAGTCTACTAAGATTATTCAGGGAACAATTTCTGAGGTGGTAAAATAAATACTATCATTTAATATTTTTAACATACTAGTATTCATAAAAATGTTTAGTCATGAAATAACAATTTGGTGAAGTATTTACAGATACAATCCCAGTTATCTCATTTGGATATAGTTTACTCTGTTAAAGTTCACGATATTTAATTTAGGGAAAAATTAGGTTTTAACTTTTATCACCAAAGCAAGATGAATTACTCCCATTCTATATGAGAATTATTTGGATAAGCATCTTTTTAATTATTTTGATCTTAAGTAGGTTTTTTTGTGAACATTCATTGATTACAAGTTGTGAATATTTATAAGGCCTTCAGTGATACTTCATATTATTCAGAAATATTTGAGATACATGTTATGATTATGTGCTGTTATTTATATTGCAGAAAGTGTTTTTATATACCCTGGTATTTTAGTTTTAACCTCGTCAATTTATATTATTAACTTCATGATTATTGTATTACTTAATTTTACATTTATATTTCTTAATGAGAGTAATTGCTTATTTAAAAATGTATTTTGTATCTGATCACAGTGCTGAAATTAAAGAAAGGCGATTGACTCTTAACTAAGCACTTAGATATTTTTCACTGTCATATAAATTTTTTAGTTTAAAGCATCAAATTAAATAATATTTTATCCTGGCTTTTATTTTAAGTCATGCATTTATAAACTGAAATTCAGATAAAAGATAGTTTCAAAATAAATTCAGTATATTACTTATGAGTGGAGCAACACATTAGCATTGGGTTCACAATAGATCATATCGCTTTTATTCCATCTTACAAGCTTAGCAGCACAAACAGAATAATCAACATATTATTTGGCTGTCATCTGCTGAACAGAAACCAGAGATCACAAGGAGGTTTTCCCTAGCTGTGGTGATGGCCTTTTTGTTCCAAGCCCCCATCTGGGAGGGCCATGGTGTGTTATCATATGGAACGCGGGGTTTTCTGTAATCTGCTTAGCTGCACTGCAGTTTGAATCTTCATTCCATGTTTGTGTAATTTATAATTTTAATGAGACCATGGCTCTTGTGGGCTTTGAAATATATTAAAAGCTCTTTTGTGCATATGCTTTTGTTCTTGCTTAATAGGCTCAGTGTATTTAAAACTGATGAATTTTTATTCATGAATTTGGAGGTCTGGGGATTAACTTAGACTGAATATCATTGCTCTCATATATTGATGGTTAGAAAGTTTTTTTATTGTTGTTATTCTGTTTGTTGTGTGTGTGTGTGTGTATGTGATACTTGTAACCAGAAATGGGAAGAAATACATAATTTTAAAAGGCTAGGGGAAAGTGGCATGACTAGGCCATAAAGAACTAATTTAGATATTATCCATCTTATTTATTGATACTCATATTTTGTCTTTAGTCTAAGTATTTGAGATAAATATTATAAAGAAATAATTATGAAAAAGCAACTTTTAAATACATACTGTTGTCTATATTGAAATAATATTCCAGTATATGACAAAGGTAGACTTTGTAATTTAATTATATAACATCAGTTGTCTGTGGTCATATTAAATCTGCCATTAATTTTCTTGAACTAAATTAGGTATATGTTTTATATTTTATCTATATTTTTCCTTGTTTCTATAAAACTTTATTACTGGTTTTTTTTTTAACCCTCACTGATGACTATAATACAAAGACTAATGGAAAAGCAGCTTTTTAATAATTTGTAAAAATTGACTTTTTCCTTTTGCTAAAATTCTTAAATATACTAAATACTTCAAATCTCTGTAGTTATTATAATATATTTTTTAAATTTGAGTATAAATGGTTATATAGCACATTCGGAAAAAAAATGGTCCTTGCTAGATCCAGACATGTCTTTTGAAATTGCTGTTTATTGGAGTCAATGAGGAGTGCCACACAGACCTTACTAGTCTTTTATGAAGTTGTCCAAGAAGTATTTTTCTAAAAACCTATGCTTCCTGGATTAAAGTGTTTTGTAACTATAAAACATCATTCTTTTTTTGGTACATGATAGTCAGCAATTTGGTTGGTGCCTTCTTCCTTACTACCTTTAAGGTAGAAATATGAAATAGTTGCTAAAATGAGAGCATTTTGTTCTTTCTTTACTAAATTTATCAGATTTAACATTGGAATGCTTGTTCTTCCATAATAGCCCTCTGCTTTTATTAGTTGTACAATTTCAGTTAGCTTAAGAATATGTTACTGAAAATGTGTTATCTGCTAAAGCAGTGGTGTCCAATAGTATACATGTATGTATTTTATTTAACCTACTATATCTAAAATAATGTTTTCAACATGTAACAATATGAAATATTTTATTTTTATATTAAGTCTTCAAAGTCCAGTGTATATTTTATATTTAACAATACATCTCAATTTGGGCTGGTCACATTTCAGGTGCTCAGTAGGCATATATGGCTAGTGACTACTTTATTGAACAATATACTCTAAAGTATTGTATATAAATATATAAAGTATTATATATAAACAAATGCATGTATTTTTGCATTTCTCATTATATTCTAGTAATATTCTAATCAAGGTATCTGAGTATTCATTTCACTTTGTAATTGAAGTTACACACATTGTTTTTTATAACTCTACCACTGATACTGTTGGTGTATATATGCTTGATTAATACACAAAATCAGAATTATGTCGCCTGACTCCTGAGTACTTATCAGATATTGTATAGACATACTTAAAGATATTATGATGATAAGGTGATAATGGCTAATATAATGGATGTTGTATGTTCCTCAGCAGTTGTGGGCAAGTCAAACTTGTCAAATAAGACATATTTCAAGTATACCAAGGAGCTTAGTTTGACATGAATCTCATGGCAAATCTTAATACTTTTTTTAAATACAAAGTTGAGAATTTCTCTTCGCATTCTTAGAATTTTTTTGTATAGGTATTTGTGTGAATGTATATGAATCCCTTTTCACATGAATTTGCTTAGAGCTAGTATACGTTTAAAATTAGAAAAAAAAAGCTGAACATAAAGTAGTGCTTTCTAAAATAGCTCTAGGATGCTATACATTTTAAATGCTCTGTATATATTCAAATAGGAGGAGAAATTACTTCACCAAGCACTTTAAAAACATATAGTTAAGAATTATAAAACCATGAATTATAATTGATTTGAATTGATTCAGATATCTTAAAGTAAAAAATGACTGAGGTGATTTGTATAAAATACTGTGGTACTTTATAAAAAGTAGAGAAATTCTTATGTGTAAGTGACATTCTTGCTCAAGTATGGTTTAGAGAGAAAATTATATGTTCATGAGATCTCTGAATTTTTTGTATTTTCTGAATTTTTTATATTTTCTAAATTTTGAGGAAATGAACTAATTTTTATGTAATCTATCTTTTATGTAGATATTGGCTGATGTTTGTATTCTTTTACCAAATTTTTATTGACTTCTGTGTGTGACTTCTGCATTTAAAGTGCTGGCACAAAATGTTAAACTTTTCTTTAAACAATACCTCTAGTTTCTTGGAGATGATAAATCCATCCATTGATTTCCTAATTTTATTATGTACACAGTGAATTGTAATCCAAGATTACAGCAAACAAGATGTTAATTTCGAGCCATAATCTATGTACATTTCAATTACAGAGCATGATTGTTATAGAAGCACAGAATAAAAAGGAATAACATTTGTGCTATCCTCACAGGAGCTGTCAATAAAAGATGTAATAGGGGATTTAGGAATCTGGAAATGGCCAACTAATTTATGTGAATCTATTTTATTTCAGCTAGAAAGACCAAGCTCTTTTTCGTCTGCACTGCATATTGCAGAGCACAGGCTGTCTATAGAAAACCAGGCGGCTGCATATGGATAGTCCCTTGATATCATTCACTTGCTGTGTAATCTTATTATGCAAAGTTCTAATCTTCACCTAGAATGAATGCCTCTGGGTCAGAATATAGTCATATCAGGGTTTTTGAGGTCATGTTTTGTGATCCTTAGCTTATTCTTCTAAGTAGGGCTGGGATTTAAAGGGTATTCCCCAGACACTAGCAAAGATAGACAGCAGAACCTGCTGCCTTTTTGGAAGACAAGACCAACATGAGGTCCCTGGTAGGATTAAACTTGATTTGTAGCTGTAGGATTTTTTAACAGATGTATTATTGGACAGGGAATAGGGGGCCACCAGCACAGCAAAATTGAATCACGACTGGCATTCTCAGGGAGTTTGCTGCCTGCTAAAACAGCAGCTGCATGTGGATTTGACTTCTTTCAGGTGAAGCGACTTCCAGTCATTTGGAAAGGATGGGATGAAAAGGAACCTTGGTGATAATTTTGATGTCTGCAAGATTTAGTACCAGTGTAATGGGATTATCGGTAACACCTTCACTGCAGAAAAAGCCACCTGGCGCTATAACTGGCAGCAACTGGGAACTAATCCTTTCCCATCTCTTGGATGTCATTCATGAAGCTCAAAGCGATTTCTATCCTGCTAACTGTGATTAATTTTATAAACAACAACAAAAAATCAGGTGATCAAAGCAAAGAATATGCTTTTTATTAATTATTTAAAATATGTAGCCTTATAGGCTACTTGACTTATAAATTATGTATGACATATATAAACCATAAACTATGTATGACTTAAAATTTACTAAAGTGTTCATGTAGACGAATTGATTAATAATGTCTTTTATACTTTTTCCAGTTGAGTGATGTAATGTATTTGCTGTTGGTGAAGATTTATATTTTGGATTAAGTGTTAATTGAAATATTTTAGTGTACTTTTGGATATAAGGCCATTATCAAGAAATTAAATAAATGTTTATAGGTATAAGAAATTGAAATAGTTTGTTTTGTCGTACATTTTATCTGTTTATGACTGCTTTGATTCTTGCTGATTAAATGTTTTAATGACATAAAAATAGACACATATTTTTGATAATTAAGGTAATGCTAGCTCACACTGCTAATCAAAAGGGCTCTTTCTTTGTGAAAGTATATGATCTTAATATGTAAAAGTCCTAAAATAGTTAATATTAATACTGAATAGACTTGTTTTTTTTTTTAATCAGAAATTCTTAAGAGTATTCCTCTAGCACATGGGGGTTTAGTTATTTGCTCTAGAATCATGTATTAGTTAATTGAAGTTTATTTTCTTAAGCATTTAAACTAAAAACTTTATCAAGTACTTTGTTTAGAGGTGTTAATTATTTTAATATTCTTCTCTTACACGGTCCAGAATAAACTGAGAGAAAATGAAGTGAAATTATCCCATCAGTCACCCAAACAGTATGCAACATAACTGCCAAGACTAGAAAAGATAATTAGTGTTGTCAGTGTTATGATCCTAGAGTACTTACTTTAAAAATATTTATTCATAGAACTTGATTTTTACCTAGGTTTTTTGATTTAGTAGCTTTGTATTAAAAAAAAAAAACAGATTAGAAAACCTTAATCTTAATGTTTTTAAACTCTACTAACTAAATATAGGTGACTAAAATACTTTTTGAAATTGTAGGAACTAAAATGTAATCATCCATTATGTATAATATATTGATTTACTTGTAACTTTTGTTACATACATTTTATTTTCCATTTGAGGTCTTTATTAGAAAAATCAATAAATATAATACAATAAATTTATGTAGAGATCTTTGGTAAAAATTACCTAGCACATTTGTCATTCTTCATGAATTTTGTTTTAACTGGATTCAAGCTATTCCAAAAATGTATTTCTTCCTTTGCTGTCACACTTAAAATGAATGAGAAAGGTTAATATTTCTACTGAATTGCATTGTATTAGTTTATAAAGGACTTCTTTAGCATTCTGTTTGTATTTTTACTATTGAACAAGCTGTTTATTTGAAAATTCTACTATCCTGATGAAAAGATCTAACTATGAAATGAGTGGTCTAAAGTTTTTTTCTTATCCTGATAATATAATTACTTTTATTTTAAATATAAAATATTTGGTTTATGTTTAATTTCAAACTAATTTGTCAGATAGTGTATTTTCTCAGGGTAATTTTCTCAGGGTAAGTTTTTAAAAGTAACTTTCTTTACAAACAAAATTTTTCTCAAAGCTTTTATTAAACATGGTCATTGTTTAATTGTCTGCTTTTTAATTCAGCTGGTTACTGAATGGCTCTTGAGAGTTTGTATTTTTTCCTTCACCGTACAGGGCATTATTTTTGTTTGATTAGAGATGGTTATTTTCTTTGGAAAGTCCCAAGTAAACTCATCTTAATTAAATTCACTGTAATTATATGAAGACTTCTCAATGATATGCATTGTTTTCAGCTAGATATAGGTTACTTAAATTTAATATCTTATTGATAACTTATAATAACTTTGGCTTATCTTTAAAAGCTAATACTAACTTAATTACACAAGTGACCTATAATAATGTCCTTAGAATTAAGGAAGGTATTTTTAGAGATAAGAGAAAGAGACATAGGGTGAGAGAAATGAGAAGAAAAAATTTTTTAAAAAGATTAAGTCAGGTGTAACAAAAGCAGAATATGAATCATAGGAATTCTTGATTATTCAAGAGATAAATTCTTTTTTCTCTTTTGGTAACTTACGAGATTTAGTATCATACTAAAGGACTGTGCATGAACTGTAGACTGGCACAGTGACAGGTAGTCAGTGATAATGCTAAATGATATTTCTTCCATTTGAATGCATATCCTTCAACTATAACTATTGCTTGTACAATTTGTATATTGTTCTGAAATAGATGGATTATATAGTCATTGGGGTATTATTAGTGGATGAATGAAATGGTTTTGGTATTTCATTGTTTGGAAGCTGGTACTTGATTATATTAAACATATCAACTGCTTATACTATAGAAGCATAAAATGAGTTGATTTTGGATATATATATATATATAAATAAAATGAACTTCAGAAAATAACATTGGCTTTTTAGAAATCACTGAAATGTTAGCATTATAAAGTTTATTTGATGAAAATTTATAGAATTATCTCAGAGTTAACATTCACTTTAAAAACAATAACAATGGTTAAATTTTGTCAAGTTTTTGAAAATATTGAAAATGTCTCAGATGACAACACAAAGTCCTTTACTGGGCTTCCTTTCTAGGAGCTTATTAAAACTACAGATTCTGCAGCCTTGCTCCCACAGATTATCATTCTTTAGCTCTATGATGAGAATCTGGGAATTTAGATTTTGAATTAGGTTCTCAGGTGATTTTGATGTTGCAGTCAGACTTAAAACAGTATTCACTGCTTTAAACCTCAAAGTGATGGCAATTATTTCCTCTGGCAATGAATCAAAATAAATAGGTTTAAATAAAATCTTCATAGATTATGGGGATCAGAGCTCCTTGAATCTGTGGTTCTAGAAAATAAGAAAATACCCTCTGCAGAAATCTTACAGTAGATTTAACATTATAGATTTGAACAATTCATGAGCAGCGTTGAAGATGATTTTCAAATGTCAGGAATTTGAATTACTTTGATAGAGAGGCTGCTGTGTGACTGAATTATTTAGCTATTGAGCAGAGTACATCACTCAGCATCCATGTCTTAATGAGTCTTTGTTGTTCTTTCTTAGTCACAATAACTTCCATTCAGGGTCTGAAATGGACATATATCTTTCAGTTACTTTATATTGTCATATGAAAAAAATTATTTTGTGTAGGTATTTGTGAATTTGAGAAATCACAGGTGTCAGGAAAGTCTTACGTTTTTTCTTGTCCAAATGAAGGTATGTCGCAAAAGTATAATGTTGGGATTTGCCTTCTTCACATCTACTTCTCTCTCCTCACCTTTTCTTAATGCGAACACTTCTTTAAATGTTAATATATTCACTAACTGTTCCTCTTATTAAAACAAAACAAATTTATGATATTAATCTCTTTGGCTGCTTATAATTTAATGAATTTCTATAAACAGGTAGTCTCAATTAACATTGATATTTTACATTTTTTTTCCTATTTCTGAAAAAAGTGCTCTGTCTTCTTTCAGAAGGAAATTCACACCTGAACCATCAGGTGGATGTTTCCTTCGTGTCTGAAATCACTCAGCCTGCTTCTGTGGTTAGGTCTAAATCACAATCTTAGGCTTATGCCCCTATTCTGAGAGACTTTGAAGAATGGAAGAATATCTAGCTTCTTTTCAATTTCTAGAGTTTACTCTGCTTCATGTTTTTAGCTAGTTTTAACATTAGTTCAACCTTTCTCTTTCCCATGCTTCTTTTATACTTTCTAACATTTTTTTTTTTTTTAATTGAGTGGCAGTAGAGCATAGTAGCAGGCTTTAGAGCCTAACTGCCTCATTTTGAATTCTGGCTCTGCTGCCTAGACGCTGTGCGATTTTGAATAGTTTCTTAACCTCTCTGTTCCTTGGTTTCTTATCTGTAAATGAGATACTTAAGTTCTCATAAGGTTAGTTTAAGAATGAAATGAGTTAATGTAATTAGAACAGTGCTTGGCACATAGCAACGACTACTATTTAAGTATTTGCTGTTACTGTTGCTGTTATTTTGGTTGGTATTTTATGTATATTGAAAGAAGCCATTATACTAC
Organism: Eidolon dupreanum; assembly: GCA_028627145.1. Classification (NCBI taxonomy): domain Eukaryota; kingdom Metazoa; phylum Chordata; class Mammalia; order Chiroptera; family Pteropodidae; genus Eidolon; species Eidolon dupreanum. The sequence goes on from CM053510.1 coordinate 19,082,863, forward strand.
CTACATCCCAAATTGTTTTTTCTAACTTTATGTTATACGAAGATATCTTTTTATCTATAATGTAGGTAACTGTTGAAAGTAGCTATCAACTTTGCTTCCTTATGCTAGCATTATATGGAATTTTACTATATTTTAAACAGAGCTTCTTAAAAGTTTTCTGGGTGAATTATTGTACATTTCTTTTTCTATATTATGTGATGTCACAGCTTTTAAGTTTCTTTTTCTATTCCCCTAGTTTTTCTGTTAATTATTTGATTGAGAACATAGGCTCCCCTTTTTAAGAATTGTTTCTATACATTAATGACTCAGTTTTTAAAAAATATAAGTGTGATAGGGAATAAAAAGTAACAAGTTCTGTATCCTGGCTACAGTAAGAATTCATTGACATTTGGGTTGTCTATAGTTTTGGGATATTATGAATACAGCTGCTATGAATATTCTTTTATGTATCTTTTGGTGAACATAAACATTTTTTTCTGTGGCATATGTACTGGAGTAGTACTGCTGAACCATAGGGTATGTATTAGATTATTAGATAATGCCAAACAGTCTTCAAAAGTGGTTGGGTAATTTCATCCCTTCACCAGCAGTGATTGAGAGGTCTAGTAGCTCCATATCTTTTTCAGCTCTTCATATTATTTCATTCTAATTTTAGCCACTATGATGGTTTTGTGGTAGTGTCTCTGTGGCAAATGATGATGAGATTTTCATATTCTCATCAACAATATAGATATCTTCCTTTGTGAAATCTCTAAGTTTTTAGCTTAATTTTTGTTGTCTTTTTCTTAATGATATGATAGAATTCTCTATATATTCTAGATGTGCCTTGCCAGGTGTATATCTATTTAGATATCACTATATCTATCTAGATAGATATAGATATTTTCTTGCAGTCTGTGGATAGCCTTTGTTTTTTTTTTTAAAGATGTTTTTCATATACAGAAGTTTTTAATATAATCAAATTGGTCTTTTAGGGTTAGTGTTTTTGTGTCATGTTTAAGAAATACTAGCTTTACCCACAAGTAATGAAAATAATCTCCAATTTCTTCTAAAAGTTTTATTGCTTTACCATTTTGTTTATATCTATAATCCATCTCAAATTAATTTTGGTATTTGGTGAGGTTATGGGTCAAGGTTTTTTTTTTTTTCATTATGCATACCTAGTTGACCAAACACCACTTACTGAAAGATCATCCTTTTCCCACTGAATTGGACTAAAACCTTTGTTGTAAATCAGATAGCCATATATGTGCATATGTGTTAGTCTGTTTCTTAATTTTGTTCCATTAGTGTTTGTCTAGAATTGCCCCAATATAATACTGTCTTACTGTAAGCTTCTATGAATATTGATATCTGAAATGAGTTCCTCCAGGTTTGTTTTTCTTATTGTTTGCCTTGACTATTCTAGGTCTTTTGCATTTCCATACACATTTTCCAATGATCTTGCCATTTTCTAGTGAGGAAAAAAGAATAGACCACTGGAATTGCATTGACTCTATAGACTAATTTAAGGAAGAATTGATAACACTGAAAATTCTTCCAATCCAAAAATGTAGTATATCTTTCCAGTTGTTTAGGACTTACTATCTCTCAGCATTGTAAAGATCTTATAGTTTCCTTTGATTTTGTCTTAAGTATTTGACATTTTTGGTGCTATTATATATATTATTTTAAAATTTCATTTTCTAATTAGTTTTGCCAGGATATAGAAATTCAGTTAATTTTTTGCCTAGTGATTTTATATCAAGAAGCACTAATTCATATATTTATTATTTTTCTCTGTAGAGAAATCTCCTATGTTTATGATGACCTTTTAACATTTTCCTTCACAGTTATCTTTTTTTAGTGAATTGATATGTTTTATCCAGGTTTTGCAATTGTTTTGTTGTTTTCACCAAGAAGGCTTAATCTGACTTATGAACTAATCTGTCAAAACTGTCTTTGAAGCCCTCCCCTTGTCTTCAGTCATCTCTCTCTTTCCCTCCTTTCCCCGCTCTCATCAGTAGTCTCTCCTCATCATTAGCTTGCCTCCCTATGGGATTGTTACCATTGCCTCTCAAGCATGTGCTGCTGTGTTTTTATGTTTTAAGAAACATGCTCAATACTATGCTCTTCCTATCACTCTATTGCAGTGGTTTTTTAACAGAGGGCAGGTTTGCCTCCCAGGGCTCATTTGGCGATGTCTGGAGACATTTTAGTTTGTCACAACTGGGAAGGGGGGTAGTACTGGCATCTAGAAGCCAGGGATGCTGCTAAAATCTTACATAAGATAAGATAAGGTAAATCTTGCGTAAGATAGCTGCTTACAACAAAGAATTGTCTGGCTCCTCCTGAGGATGGAAACCCCTACCTCTACTGTTTAGCTTGCCTTCAAAGTCAGGGTTTTCCAAAGAGTTGACTGTATATGTTGTCTCCTTTTCCAAATCTCCCTTTCATACTTTTAAAAAAGTTTACATTTTTTTCAGGAATTACTCAGCTGATTTTTTTAAAGGTCAAATAGTACTACAAAGCTTATAAAGAAAACAGTAATATTCTCCCTGCACCCCATGTATTTAATTACATAATGTTGGCCAGTTAGATATAGATAAAATGAAGGTAGCTTTTCCTGTATAAAAAGAAAAAATTAGAGGGTAAACTCTTGATACTTATTCCTTCTTCCTGCCTGTAATTTGGGTGTAGCAGTTAGTGTTGTTAGAAGATAAACCTCTTATTTAAATTCCTGTGTTTTTAGTTTTCTGGTTTTCAGTAGAATATAATACTCACTGAGATAGGCATTATCTTTTCATGACTTTCCATGTGTGAGACTTCCTTTCAAATCCAGAGCTCCAGTGTCATACATGTCCACTTGGATATCTCACAAACATATCAGATTTAACACGATCAAAATTGGACCCTTCATTTTCTACCCCAGATGTAGGTATGAGTAGAACTATGTGGATAGATCTCCATTTACCTAGTTACTCAATCCAAAAACTTGAAGGTCATGCTGTTCTTTCCTTTTCCTTGCCATTGAATTTGATTCCTAAGTTTCTCGAATCCATCCATTTATCTCCATCACCATTGCCAACACTGTGGTTGGTCTAGCCTAACTGCCCGTCCAATAAACTGTGAGCTCTCTAAGGGCAGGTATCATGTTCGCTATTGTATTTCCAGGGCAGAACACAGTATCTGACAAGTGGTATATTGTATCACTGGGGTCCTTATGGAAAACAGTTGACACCCTCAAATTAGGATAATTCAAGGACAACTTATTTACTGAAACTAATTACAAAGTTGTGTGCACCTTTCATCTGTATTAACAGTATCTTCTTGCTAAGTATCATGTTTCCTCCTGTTTTATATCTTCTAACATCAGATAAACTCATTTTTATTTTAGTTTTAATATGTAATATCCATTTCACTACTTTTTAAGATTTATTCTCATAGATCACATTTTCAAAGCTAATCTTTAGGACTTACTGCCACTTTTTCTCTAATTTTATAGTTGGAGCAAAGTAGTGTTTAGACAACCTAGTTAACTTTATAGATAATATTTATTCTACATTTATTTTGTTATTCTGCTTAAGAGTCTGTTTGAATTAATAGAGCTTCAGTTATAAAGTGTTTTTATTTTAAAATAGTATTTTTATTTATCGAATTCTAAAAATCATTCATTTTTAAATTTCATCAGTTATCACTTTAAGCCATAGTCCTACTAATGGGAGGAGTTACTTTTCATATTACCTGAAAGCTATAATGAGAATACATTTTAATGTTACTGAGAATTTCTTTCTTCAGTGCCTGTGACATTAACATGTTTCTTCATTAACCAAGAACCTTGCTGGTCTTCTGTTCATTATTTTGAACATAGTAACCATTCTGTCATATTGAAAACGTGGAAGGTATAGGAGATTTGAGTTCAATAGTCATTCATTAAATCAGGCAGACAAGCCTTCCTTTTACTATCTTCTTTGTTAGGCTCTGAGGATTCAAGAATGAATAATGCACAGTCACTTCCTATAGACATACAAATATAGTATGTAATAAGGGAAAAGATATAAATAATATAGTGTGGTAAGTATTTTAATCAGTGTGTGTTTAAGGTCAGTGAGTGACACAAAGCAGAAGTAATATTTCTTGGGGGATGGTGTCCCGTAAGACTTGATAGGGGAATAGACATAGTAAACGTGAAATAGGTGAATGAACTGATAAGTAATAAAACACTAATAAAAATATAGTCCTGCACTGTGAGCTTAAAAATTATTTTCTTTAAAGATAAGTTAGTAAGAAACTTAGACACTTGAAAATACAACTGACGTTATGAGGTTATACAGTATATGCTGATGGCCAAGTGAGTGATAGGGTAACTAGCATTTTTTGTGTACTCTGCTATACAGACACATCTGATCATATTTAAGTAATCTTTACTTGCTCTCTGAGATAGGTATTGATATTAAACCCATTTTACAGATAAAGACACTGAATCTTATAGAGGCAAAATAACCTCCTGAAGGCCACACAGCTAAAATGTGGTGGAGCCAGGACACGATCTCAGATCAACTTTAGAAACAATGTTCTTACCCTTGAAAAAACAAACATTGAGAACTCTAGGACTCTGGAGGAGAAAGAAATCTTGCCTGTTGGGAGCATTTGGAGAAGAGTTACAAATTAGATAGATGGTGGGTATCATGAAGAATATCTGAGGTATGGGTGTTGGCATAAATAAGTGTTCACTGGGCAAAGTTTACTTGAAGAACGGACCATTGTGATTGAGTAGTCAGTTCATGTAGGAGCATCAGGGAAGATCAGGTTGGAAGCTGAGGATGGGGTTGGGAGCCATCTGTCAAGGGTCCTGAAAACGAATCTTAAGTAATTTGTGCTTGATATATAGATAGCTGTTGAAGTTATGGGAGCAGGGAAGTGATATGGGTGGGAGTCAAGTGTAACATAATGGTTAAGTTCTTGACTCCATTTTCCAATTTTGTGACGTTCAACCTGTAAGTTTACTACTCTTAGACTCCTTTTCCTTGTCTATAAAATGAGCATGGTAACAATGTCTACCTTACAGAGGTTAATTTGTAAAGCTTGACAAGTAGCAAATTTTGAGCAAATATTATTTATTATTATTATTATTATTATTCTTGTTTCGGTAAACTTAATCTGAGAACAGTGCATAGTAGCCTTAGGCTATTAGTTGAGAAATGCCTGAAACACAGGTGTTATAGGTAAATAGAGAGGAAAGGACAGATGCTAGCACTATTTTAGATGATGATTAATATTTCAAATTTATATAGCTTTAAAAATACTTGATATGGTTCTTCATGCTGTTTCATAGTATTCATGTGTTTCATTACTATATCAGTAGTTAAGAGCTGACAACTATATGTAACTTTATAATTTACAAAATACTTTGTATAAAATCACATTATTGAATTTGATTCTCAACCATTCTTTGAGATATTTACATTTTATTAAAACTTAGAGAGGTTAAATAATTTATTGACAATCACAAGTTAATAAAATAACCAATTTAATACTTGAATTTCCTCACACCTATTCTAGTGTTTTCTCCTTTATATCATGATAAGAACTGATGTATAGCTGGCAACAATATGAAAAACTATTATTAGAGCTTTGAAAGAGTTAATATATCTTTTCATAGGTATCTGCCTTAATACCAAAAAATAACCAGGGCATGAAAGAAGACAGACAGGTTCAGAGTCTACTAGTTATCTAACTCATTTATAAACCTAGTGATATTTGAATATATTCTCCCCAGTAGATCAAAATATTAAGTGGCTATAATTTGCTAAATAAAATATTAGGAGAAATGAAAATAAGCTCTTGTTTTTCTGCATCAGACTATATTAGACATTGAGTACATTCTGGGTGATTAGAAAATATTTTACAATAGAGCTATTTCTTAAGTGTTTTAAAATAGTATTGTTCATGAAACTTTTTGAAATTTACCATCAGGCCCATGGTGGCAGAGTCAACATAGAACTATGCTTCGTCGTGCTCTGGGAAAAACTTTTCGACTTGTTGGCTATACTATTCAGTATGGCTGTATAGCTCATTGTGCTTTTGAATACGTTGGTGGTGTTGTCATGGTAAGTTTTTACATTCAAGAAAATAATCACGTTAAATAGTACTTTTTTAAATTGTATGGAAATGTGTTTTTTCTTTATGATTGAAGTATTAATTTAATGAATGAAGTTTGACTGTTAAAATATAAAATCTTTCTAAATTTCGGGATGTAAGAGAATGTGTTTATATTGGCATTGATATAAAATATAAGAACAATTATTTTAAATATGATTCTGTATTGTTTCTGACAGAGGCACAAGTGGCCCTATTAATAGTTTTTATTGTTTCGTTTTTGTTTTTTTTACCATTTTTTGGATGCTACTTAATGTGTTCCAGGATGTATTTAATGTTTTACACTTATTAACACATGTAATCTTTATACTCTATGTGATGAAACAGGTTCAGAAAGCTTAAGTAATTTGCTCTAGGTCCCACAGTAAGTAGACTTGGAATTCTAAACAGTTATCTCCAATTTTCAAAACTCCTACTCTTAACCACTATGTCTGTCATTAAAACAAAAGATTATTCTGCCTTGTGTAAATACTAAAATGTTAAGGATGCCCCCTCCACCAGTGCTTTTTCTTAATATTGCATTATGAATCTATCAACCATGACTGTACTAATCTATTGTCATGTAAACGAAATAACTGATTGAATGTCCAGTCAGTAGGTTTTGTTGTTGGTGCTGCTGTTTTGATCAGGTCTACCCTAACAGATTCATAGTCATAAAACCTCGAGTTGAGCTGGAGTAATGCAAATAAATATATGTAACTGAAACCCCCTTCTTTGATTTTTAAAATTTACATTGGTACTTCCAGTGGGCTACAGAGTAGTAAATATAAACTTTCATTGTGTTCTTTACTATTTTCTGACTAGGTAGGAAGTTTTGAGTAGAAACTTTTATTTATGTATAAGTGGAGTAATGGAGACTTGTATTTAGATTTTTTAGGTAGCAATGATTGTTTATTACAGATAGAGGTATATATGAATATTGTTTTAAGACATACCAATATGAAAGTATTAAAGTCTATCTCACAATGCCAGTACTTTACAGTAAAAAATATAAGTTGTCACCACATCAATTAGTAAGCTATTCTCTGGAAACAGAAGGAAAGGCATCAACTCATTGAGAATAGTATGATACCACTTAATAAATCACTGCCATAGACACTGGATAATATTTGACAACAGCAAGAAAATAAGTCTGTCATTTATTCAACATATATTTATTGAGTATCAATTTCATGCCAAGCACTGTACTTAACCTTGGTTATACAGCTGGGAACACTAGAGACAAGGTCCCTGGCCTCATGGAGCTAGGAGGATGACCATGGTGCAGGATGGCCAAAATCTAGGAATAGAGATAATATTATTTTATTCACGTATTATAATGTGATATCAACAAACCATTTTTAATATATTTGCCTATATTTCCAGACTTGGTGGCCATTGTAGAGCTGAACTTAACCTAAGAGCTGCCAGCTTATTATGAATCATCCTCCAAGCTTGAAGAACCATTTGCTTGATTTTCTTTCTTTTAAGCCTGCTTGGATGATTGTATGTTATATTAAAAAAGGTTTTCAAGTCAAATTACAAAATTACCTCTCTTTTCAGTGTTCTGGACCATCAATGGAGCCTACTATCGAAAACTCAGCTGTTGTTTTTGCAGAAAATCTTAGTCGACATTTTTATAGTATCCAAAGGTAAATTTCTGTCATAGATATGTTACATTTATGATGAAAGTGCATCCACCTTGTGTATTTTCTGCAGTTTCTTCATTTTATCTTTAAAAATTCTTTTGTAAATAATAAAATTAATGTCCAGCTAGATAAAATTTTGACTCAAATATTTTCTCTCCGTTTGAGAAATTTTATTAGTTTCCCTAACATGTATAGACTCTTGGGTCATTATGTCCCTTGCATAATGACCCAAAATAGATAGCTAGCCCTTTTATTATGTACATTCAAGCCTACTTTACTTTTTTTTTGTGGGTGCGGGGATAGAATGTTTTGAGTCAAGAACTAGGAACTTAGGAACCACATTGCATATCCAAATCATTGGTTTGATTTTAAAAAATTTTAAATAATCCTGTATTTCTGTGTATGACTGACTGTCTTACTCTCTATAGTCTATGATGGACACTTGCTGATTTTAAGACTCTTGGCACTTTATGTAGCTGGGAGCCAGGAATCTTATCTGTTATGAGTCTCCTGGTTAATTAAGTTGAAAAACTCCTTGGAAAACATTGTTTGCCACTAAATCTTCTAAAATCTTATTTTAAATGTTGTTTCCAATCCTGTGCTCCTGTTTATTCTACTAAACTTCATGCGTATTATCCCTTCTGAATGGATGTATTAATAATTTAATGTATTTTCTCTGATTCCCTAAAATTTTGAGTCCATTAGTTTTTCATAATTCTGAAAAAATTTATACCAGTTTTCATCTCTATTAACTCCAAATTTGACTCACTTGAGCTGGGCTCCGAGAACTCTTTTGACAAAAGTAGGTTTAGGCACTTGTCTTTCATTATTGACCTTTTCTGTAGTCTGTTTCACATTCATCAGGAATAGTATAAAACTGTTCTTTGCATTTACTGATCTTTCACTATCTTAGATTCTATAGATAGAACTATCTCTTGGTCAAACTGTATGGTCTGGCATGGTCCCTAGGTAATTCTTCTTCAGATCTTTTACCCATAATAACTTCAAGATACCTAATTAATAGATACAGAGGTTAGAAAATAAAGCTTACACGACAAGTTGTGTTCTAGCTTCCTTTTCTTTCTAACTTACATCAAAATAACATAATGCCGTCTTTAGATTTATTGGAGATCTGGCCTCACTGTAGCATGAAGACAATCTTTTGCTTTCCATGCTAATGACATAATTTTACTCTCATAGTTCTTGAGTACCCTTAACAAGGAGCTGAACTCATTGGCTAAATTGTTTTTGAATGAATAGCTCAATATTGTCTCCTTTTTTGATAAACTGTTTGCATTCAGATGCATAATACAAATGACCACATTCAGTAAATTAATTAAGATTCTTTGAAGGTTTCATTTTGTGTTCTATTCATTCAAGGGGACCCATTAAGTTGAAAGACAGTTCAAAATGTGGCGCTTTTTTGAGACATACCAAAGTGACTTTACAACCAAGATAGGAAGTTGGTAACTTCTACTTTAAAAATATTACTGTCTTGAGTATTCTTTTTCTTTTATCTGTAGCAGGAACTCAGATTTCAGGGGAAATCTCTGGCCCTTGGCAAGGGACACTCTTGCTTGCTGCCTGTTTCTAAAGCTAGAATAGCCATTCATTTTAGGATAAATGAAAGTCTGCATATATGATATGAAAAGCTCATGGATCTCTTCAGTCAAATGCACAGAATAGTCATACTTGAGACAATGGCAGTGTCATTATTATTTATTCTTTCAACAAAGTTAGTGAATACCTAATTTATAAGATGTGCTGTACATTTATGTAGAGTGTTAAGATAAATGAGAATGACCTTTGGAAAAGTTTATAATCTAGTAGGTTAATATGGATGTTTATGACTACAAATGAGAAAGGAAAATTTAAGTCTTAGTTCTATTAAGTTCCTTTTAAAACCCTTTTTGAAAGAGTTGAGAGTCCAAGGGATACATAATTTTGATCTATTCTCTAATCATATATCTCATTAGACCACCAGAAATATAGTCTACATTAATATTGTTTTCTATAAAAACATCTTGGCTGAATTATGACTTTTATGTTGCCATTCAAGTGCAGAGTTTGTTTTAAGGGTCATATGGATTATTTGTCAAGAAATTTAAGCTGAATAAAACACCCACAGAAAACATTTCTTTCCACAGAGCTAGCCAAAATCAACTTGTTAGTATGTTACAATCTTTGCAAACTTGTTCTTCTGAACAGTTGCATTGACATGGTTCCAGTTGGTTGGAAGTATAATAGTTTTTCCCATTTCGAAAAAGGACAGCCTTATATTGCCTCCAAATTAGAGAATTTAGTGTTTTAATAGCCTTCAACTCTTAGCAAAAAATAGCCTCAAGAAATGACTGTTCTGAATACTGTTTCTTTATTTTTTGTAAAATTTCTGATGAAGAATGGCATCTTTTATTTCCTTACATAACTATCCTTCTTGTATATTCCTCGTTGATTTAGTTATTAAGCAAAATTTTGTCATACCTAGCAAACTAAATTTTATTAGTTAATGATTGCCATGTAATTAATCATAATTCATAAGTAACATCAAACTTTTTCTGAAACTAGGTATCGATAATAAGTAAATATATTAAATCCTTTCAAATGTGTGTTAGTCTATGAAATTCACTTATTTATTTTACCAGAAAGAGCATTTTGTTCTGTTTGATTTAGACATTAGTCCTACATTTTTGTCTCCTTTCCGCTTTTAAAGATCTTTTTTATTCTCCTAATACATATAGATTGTTACTTCCACGAAGCATACCAATTTATTTAGTTTTTGTAGTATACGTTTGGGCAGCTTTTAATATTTAATTTGGTAGTGTCTTCTGATATTTCTTCTCAAATATCAGTCTTTTTGACTATATTGTAAATTATCTTGGTTATACAATTTATATGCTGTAACTCCTCAATATTTTGAGTTCCAGGGAAACATATATGATGTTTCTACCTTTTAAGTGCTCTAGAGTCCATCAATACTACTGGCTGGTCAGTAAAATTTACTTAGTTAATTTTGTGGTATTTACATGGAATTGCTTTTCCAGAGATTTGGTTCTAAAAATTTGGACACAGAAGTAACACATAGTTGATACAGTGAAAGAATATAATTCTTACGGAATTATCAGAAATTTTAGAATCTTCTAATAGCTTTTCCATCACTCTCATTATTGGATTCTAACCCACACATGTCAGTCACAAAGGTTCTCTAAGTTGATAAATGTATGGTAAGGATAAAGGGTGTGGCTTTAAGTTGCTTTATAAAAGTATTGTAGCAGTGCCATGCATGTGTTTATGCTTAATAAATAACACTAACATTTTGATTTTTTTCCCCTCAGAGGTGACATTGTAATTGCAAAAAGCCCAAGTAATCCAAAATCAAATATTTGTAAAAGAGTAATTGGCTTGGAAGGAGACAAAATCCTCACCAGTAGTCCATCAGATTTCTTTAAAAGCCATAGTTATGTAAGTAATATTTCAAATATATTATTCATTGGTATGATAGTTTATTAACATTAATTGAAAATACAAAAGAAAATAACTTATTTATATTTCGAATATAAGTTAAAGTTCTGTATTCAGTAGAATTTAAGTATGTTTAAATTAAGAACCGTTTGGCCATTTTATGTTTTAGTTACTTTTAAAACTGTATATAAACATCTCAGTAATAATTGTTCCAGGCAAGATTCACCAATGGATGTCAAAATATTGGGCAAAAGTTTGAGGAAAAATAGTATATTTGCATAGTCTCAAGGTATCTCTCCCGAGATCTCCCGATATATATAAGGAAAAATGGTAACTACATAGAAGAGGAAGCTGGCAGACACCACCCTAACTGAGTGATCAAGGTTAACTACCAATAACAAGACATCCCAACATAATGTAGCCCCGAACTGAGTCACTGAGAAGGTCATATCACTTTTGTGGTATTCTTGCTAAAGAAGGTATAACATCAGTCTAAGCATGAGCAAACATCAGACACACCTTAATTGAGGGTCATTCATGCAACATAACTGACCAGTAATCTTCAAAATGTCAAGATCATAAAAATCAAGAGAAGACAGAATTGTCATAGACTGGAAGAGACAAAGGAGACATGATAGCCAAATGCAGTTTGGGATCCTGGCTTAGAAAGTTTACCAACTGACGTATTAAAGGAAAATCTGGTAAAATCAAATAAGCTTGTCATTTAGTTTTTAAAAATCCTACTTAAGTTTTTAGAATAGAAATTATATATACCTTTGGTACAGTCAACTTGCCTATCCACTTTGAAAAAGAGAGCAAGAGCAGTGGAATGGGAGCATGAAGAGCAGCTGTCATATGTTACCTCCTTTCACCAATCACAAGGCTGCTGGGTGGGGGAAGGTGGCCTTTTGTTTACACAGCCTATACTTTTCTTACTTTAATAATTATAACTTAATTTTCTACTTTTATTTAAAATTTACGTCACCATAAAATTATAGCTGTTAAGTTACTTAAGTAACTTTACCTCTCTCTTCATCTCCAGTGTAAGCATATAATTAAGAGTTAAATGGTCTTCATCACTGTAAAGTTATTTTGAACTGTAATACCTCTGACTGCCCTATAAATAAATTTGGTCAATAGACTATTACAAAATCAATATATCATTTATTTACCATCCATAACAGACTATAGTTCAGCTATGCAAATGTTTTTAATGTTTATTATTACAATGTTAAACGTGCTAGTGATTGTTAGCTGATGGTAATAATGTTGAAGATGATAGTATGGTATCAAGAAACCTGTTTTTCTATGGACTTCATCAGGGATACTGTATCCTGTTATTCTTCAAAAATGTCAGATTTGTACATAATAATTTCATCTTCATATGACTGTTATAATTTGATGACACATTCTAGTCACCTCTGAATTGCCTTAGCAGTAACATATACTTGAGACCAGAAATAGTTTTGTCAACATAGAGAATAGTAAAACATATAAAAGATAGCATCCATACTAGTCATTATTCTTGATTTGTTTTTGAGAGTTATTAGAGGAGAAACATCAGGACAGATGGATTTAGATAAACTGCTAAGTAATCAGGAAAGACAACCAGAGGACTGTTAGATGTATGTTTTTTGAACATTTTATTTAAGAAAAACATTCATCGAATTTTTATGTTTGATGAATGGATAAATTAGAGGATAATGTTCTGGGTATATTCCACTCACTTTGGCTTGCATGTTCATAAGTATACAAACATAATTATAATAATGTTGGCCAACACTTAATGTATTTACTCTGTGCCAGACACTTTTGAAACTCTTTACAAACAAAGGTTAATTTATTCAGTCATCACAACAGCAACCCAATGACGGTAAATAGTAAAAGTATTTGACAGATGGGAAAACTAAAAACAGGGAGGTTAAATAAATTGTACAATTTCAAATTGTGAGAGAAACAGTTGGAATTTAAATACAAGTAACCTGGCTCCATCCAGAATCTGAACTCCTCACCATGCCACTACTTCTCCCAACATATCCTCTACTTATCTTTTATTATTTCTACTTTCATATCATCAAATTGTACTTCCCCTAAAATATATTTGTCTTTATTTTTAAAAAGAAAGAGCACTGTTTCTGATCAGGGGCAGTACTGGTTGTGAAATAGAAGCTTGTGAGTTTTGAGGGCTCCTCTGCCCGCCAGGTTTTCTAGGCTGGAGTTTTCAAGCCATAAGAGTTGTGTTGCTATTACAAAACCACTTCAGCAAATGTATTTCATGAATTAAGGTGAATTATAACAAAAATTCTTCCAAATTTGGAACAGTCTGAAGAGATACCCAAACTGTTTTTGCAGGGTCTGTCCCTCTAGAGTGTTCCCATTTTAGCCGTCTGAAAAGCACCCTGGTGCTGTATTTTATGAAATGGGTTTCTTCCCCTTACCTATGCTTTTAGAAAAATCGTTGTTTATAATATGAAGACATTATTATTCAGATCTTGATTAAACTGCACAGTAAAGATGATGCATATTAAATGTGTTTTGAATTCTAGGAAAAAAACATTTATTCTCTAAATATGTGCTTCAGAAAGCAAAACACAAAAATTGTCATTTGGAACCTAGAATATAGAGTTTAGCATATGAAAGAAATAGCGTTGTTCCTAAGTTGGCAAAAAACTATATAAACAGATCATTGGTAAAAAGATGTGGAACCATTTTATTCATTCCAGCGTTCTAAAAGTCTGTGTGGCAAGCAACACTTAGGGAACTATGATTTATTTTTTACATTATACATTTGAAACTAAGCAGTCCCTAGCAAGGTTCTATTGCAGTGGGTTTTGTTTATTTTATTTCGATGTTTGAGGCCAATAATTCTCTCTTTGGGTTATGGGCTGAGCACTGGCTACTGGGATATGAGTTTAATTCATGACTCTCAAAAGAAACAAATTGTACTTAGCTCCAACATCTCAATTAGCTTGCCTTCCTCTACTGCAGGAATTCCTCAGTTTGCTGTTAGAAGCCACTAATTTGCCTAAAATAATTTAGTTGGAAGTAGAAACATTTAGCAAATCTGAAATACATAAAATGAACTGGAATTCTCCTATTGATTTTCACAGTAGGCAAAATGCAAAGTAAAAGCCTATTTAATGTAGGGGATATAAGTCCAGGACTCACGAAATGTAGTAAAATTTTGTTATAAAGCTAATGAAGAGACGAACAAAAACACTTTATCTTTCTGAGGATAACATTGTTTTATAGTCCAGAGCTGTGATTCTAATCTGCAGTATAACTGTGGTACAGTTAGACATTTTGAAATAGTTACTAATGGTTCATATTTTCAATTTATTCTCTTGTTTATATACACTCACACTTTAGGTGACTTCATCCTGTCTCATGGTTTTAAATACTGTCTAACTTAAATTCCAAATTTATATCAACCACAACCTCTTTCCTGAACTCCAGAATCAAATATCTAAAATCTGTGTAAGGTGTCCACTTTAGTATATAATGGTCACCTCAAACTAAACATGTCCAAAAGTAAACTCAACATATCCAAAACTAAACTCCTGATTTTCCTTCCCAAACTGGCTCTTCCCACATACTTTCCCATCACAGAAAAGGCAACTCAGTTCTTCTGCTTGCTTAGATCATAAACCTTGGCGTCATCCATGACTCTCTTCCTCTTCCACACCACATCCTGTTCATTAGCAGAGTGTGATGAAGCTTATTAATATTATCAGAATTAGACCACTTCTTGCCACTGTCACTGCTACCATCTGGATGCAAGACAAATTCATCTCTCATTTTTATTTTCTCGCAGTAACTTCTGAACTGCTCTTTCTGCTTATACCTTTCCCATCCCCCTACCCTGCACTGATGATTTTCTAGTTAGTAGCTGAAATGAACTTTTTTAATTATGATACTTTTTAAGAGTAATAATATCACTTTTCTGCTCCAAGATCCCAGTGACTCCCCATGTTACTTATAATAAAAGCCATAGGCCTTAGGATGTCTTACAAGACCCTACATTATTATTCTTCCTGCTATCTGTTTTTATAATTGAAGTTTTATCGGAACACAGGCATGCTCATTCATTTATATGTTTTCTGTGGCTGATCTCACTTTTCAGCAGAGTTTTGTAGTTGTAACAGAGACTATATGGCTTGCAAAGCTTAGGCTATTTTACTATCTGGCCATTTACAGAAAAAGTTGTTGACCCTTGCTCTAGAATAGAAGGTTCTTGATGGCAGGGATTTGTTTTGATCACAGATTCCCCAGCACCTAAACTTTGATTTGGCATCTAGTTGGTACTTGAAAAATATTTAAGGGTAGACAAAAGTATATGTGAATATGGTCTGATCATGTTTTCTTCTGGCTTCTAGTCTACTTAGTTTCTTCTGCTAGTTTCTATTGCAAACTTGCTCTCAAGTAAATGTATTGTGCTACTATTTTTCAGTAAGATGGAGATTCCTGTAGTTCACTACACTGTAGGCTGCTGCTGAGTGGGCTAATCTGGGATCATTCTAGTCTTCATAGAAGACTTGAGAGCTAAGCTGCTTTCCATTATCACAGGTGAAAGCTGTAGAAAATATTGGACTGTCCCCCTGTTACTTTGTACCTGGACAACAGAGTGCTGACTAAACATTTCTTTTCCCAAATGACTTCTACTTGGACTGAATGATATTTTTCAGTCCTTTTATTAGGCAGACTAAAAATTCACCTGGCTCTAAACTGATCTATCAGTCTGGAATAGTGTGAACTTGGTCTAGACTAAATCTTCTAAAGGAATGGTAGAACTGTAGGACCTGCCTTGATGTTATTTTGAAGGCAGGTTTGGTGCTCTAGAAATGCTATGGTGGTTTTCTTATGATGAAGGCTAACTTGCACTTGCAACACATGTAGCACCTACTAATTAGGTTGTGAAGTAATGAGGATTTTCTGAATTTCAGTATAAATGCATGTACCTTTTGGACATATTTAACTATTCTACAGGTATTTTGTTTTGATCCTTTTATTGGTTGGCAGATTAACGATGGGTACAGTTGTTACCTGTAGTAGGTAAACTGCTCTTTTAAATGTAAACCTCTGCTTTCCAGTGGTTTTTCACTGCAAAATAATAATTTTTTAAATCTGCCAAAATTAAAATTTTATTTATCGAATTTTAGTTTCTCAATCATAGCAGCCACTCTGTATTGAAAATTGGCAAGTTAATAGAATATGATTATGAAGATTTCAGTGTATTCCTATAGATAGATCATAGCAGTCTTTTCCTGTAGTTAAAGAAACATATCTGTAGTTATTAGAAAAATTATATATTTTTACTCTTATTATTGACCTATCAAAATATCAAGCTATTTAAAAGCTTTTTGGTTCTTGATACCATAGATTCCAGTGTTACACACAAAAGGTGAAATGTTATTAACCAAATGATGGTCTGTTACCACAGTAGAGTGATGGTAGGTGAATAAAAAATGTAGTATTTCTTACATTTTTCTTTTTAAATTGTAGAGTATGTTAATAACAATGTCATTATTGTTGTTGGTGGAAGTGTAAGAGAGACAATTTTAAGTTTCAGAAAGAATTGATTAAATGTTTTCCAGATGCACTGGTAGTATAGTTTCTTAAAAAGAAGTTGGAAATGGGACAATATGCCAGTAATAAAGCTGTTTTATAGTGTATTGGGACATATTTAAATAAAACTGATTGACAAACTGAAAAAAAAAATCTCACTAATTCAACAGCATTGGAAAATGGTCACTTTATATAGTTAACATTAATAGCCCCTTAATGTGTACTGTGTATTTTAGGTTATAGTTCAAATCCTTGAATATCCTAATGCTGTTTTTCTGTTTGTTTAAATGTCATTTACTTTAGCTAAAAGTCATAACCATATGGCCTTCTATTACCACTTGTATTATAAACAGAAAAAGTACTTCTTTGTAGAGAGAGGAATCATCATATTGAAAGGGCTTGTTTACTATAAGCTGCTGATACACTAAATCCTTATGTCATTTAAATAGAAGAACTACCTAATAATGTCACTTATAACAACAAGGATATCTAAACAAAGGACTTGCTTTTTGCAGACTATAGTGATAAAAACCTGTGCTTCACATCCATTTCTCAGCAACGGCTCCCAGGTTAATCAATCATAGCATACTGCTAATGCCTTGATTGCAGCTGATATAGAGGAAATATGTTTACTCTTTTGCTAAAGTGAAGTTCATTGCGGAGATGATGTGACTTTTTCATCCTATAGTTAACACAGTTCTGAAGATAAATTTGACTTACTGTTTGCAATTCTGAGGTGTTTTTCTTCTGATGTTAATACTCAAGAATCATCTTTGAGGTTCCCACAACTTAAGTATTTTCTGATGTGTTTGCTAAACATTTTCAGAATAATTTGGTCTTAGTTTAACAATGCGTAGTTTACACAATTTTATTTTGTAGAAGTGTGTTTTATATATGTTTGAGTATATATATGCATGTATGAAGATCAGCATTTCTAATGAAAGATTAGCAAGTCTTCCTGAAACTAATGTGTTATGCTTATCTAAAAATATTTAACCACTCAAAGCTGGAAAGTCAATGCTATTGGTGTGAATCTAGGGAGGCAGTTGTACAATTCAGTAAAATGCAAATGTTTATTTGCAAGTTATGAGATCTCTGTATTTTAAGGTTGCCTAAAAGTAACTGGGAAAAATTAAGACCGAAATTGTAATGCCACTCTTCAATGTAAGCATCTGAAGCAGACACCAACTCTGATAGTAGTAAAAAGAATATATTCTGAGTGTCATGTGGCTTCTTAATATGATATAGTAGTCTGCTGGAAAGTTGCTGTTGACTAGGTGAAATGTGTTCAGATGTCTTTTGAAATAAGCAACTAAATGAAGTTCTGTGTTACCACTTTGGGTAACTAAAATCCTGCAGGTTTCTGTGACCCTTTTAATCTTAGTCCATAAAAGCTTTCTCATTCTACTAAACTACTCTCTACCTAAAATAAGATTGGAAAAGAGGAATAACAGAATAAAAGCAGGTATGCATTTTATAAAAGAGTTGAAGATAAATTGGCAAGAAAATATTGGCAATAGAAGCCACTATACTGCTAACCTAAATATGTGGGAGTGCTTTCCTCCTGGATTAGAATTTTCATAACTTTTAATTTTTAAGGAAATTTAAGAATCATTTAGTTTGGCACAGCTAGTACTTGCATGCCCACTAGACATACGTGCATAGCCAACAGGAAAGGAGACAAAGTACTTAAACTGTAGGGTGAGTACTTTAAAATTCTAAGGTCAAGTTGAGAGTCTGATCTACTTCCTATACATGGTGTGTATGAACCATTAGAGAAGTCTTATGTCTGAAGAGACTTGAAATTTGACCCAACTTTCCTGTGTAAAGAAAGTCAAAGTAGATCTAAGGACAGAGATTGATATGGACTTCTGGACCCTAGCTGCAAATGTACCTAACCCAAACCAATTTCGGGCAATTTTCTTAAAGAGGCTGTTCTTCAGAAGTAGCTGGAACCACTAGGGGTCTGGGATGGAAAGATGATTTAAATGGCCTTCAAGAGGCTACAGTGGTGGCTAAAATTTGCCTGGCATTAACTTTTCCTTTTACTTTTATTTATTCATGTATTCATTAATTTCACATTTATTGAGCACTTTCTTGCGGGCCACCAGCAAGCACCATGTTGAGGACAAGTCCCTGCCTGCAGTGTTGTCCAATAGAACTTTCTGCAAAAATGGAATATTCTGTATCTGCACTGTCCAGTATGGTAGTCACTAGGTACATGTGGCTACTAAGCACAGGAATCATGGCTAGTATCTGTGAGGAACTGGATTTTAAATTTTATGTAATTTGTAAAATTGAATAGCCACATGTGTGGCTAGTGGCTACCATATTGAACAGTTTTAGGAGCTTGTAGTCAAGTTGGAGGAACAGACAAGGAATTATAATATGGTGTAACATAATTATATACAAGATACTATGGTAAGACACAAGAGGATATTTATCCAGACTGGGGTGGATAGGATTATTCCATACTGGGGAGGTAAAGCCTGAGTTGAAGTTTTAAAAGATAAGGAGGCTGTAGCCAAAAGCAAGCAGCACATTCAGGTCTAGAAGGGAAAGTACAGCATTATGCTTTGGGCAGCTGCCAAAAGTAAGTCCTGTGTCTTGAACGTACAGTAGGGAGGGGTGAGTAGTAAAAAAAAAAAAAAAAAAAAGGTAAACAGGTCTCAGTTCTTTGTCCCTAGCAGAGGAATAATATTATTACATTTAGTTTTTAAAAGATCACGCTGATATTAGTATAGACTAATAGAAGATGGTTTGGAGTAGGAGAGACTGGAGGCAGGAGACTAGTTAATGGGCTGTAAGACATAATCGAGATAATATGAAGAACGGAAAGCAGTATAGAGTTTGGAGAAAGATTAAGGAAATATCTAGACAGGATTGGATGCTGGAAGAAATGGAACTGAAAGGCTTAAAACTGACCCAAATTTCTGGCTTTAGTGGTAAGGGTCATAGTATATTAAAATAAGGGATTCTGGGTGGGGAGATGTTAATTTGGGAAATGGGGAGAAGATATATTCAGTGTTTGAGTATTATAGAATCCTACATAATAAGCCTGAGGTAGATGTACTTTAAATTAATATAATGGCAATGAAATTATTATAGGAAATGGAGAAAAACAAATGCTTTCTCAGAATGAAAACTGGATGCTATGCTATTCCTTCCTTGATGTCCACAATATATTTCCATGATCTCCACAGTATATTTCCATGATTTCTTAAACAAAACAATGTTTTGATGCTCAGCCTTCGGAGATCAATCTTTTTAAATATCTTCAGCTATTCTCTTTGTATCTTACATCATCACAAAAAATGTCATCTGTCATCCACCTGCCTAATTTGCAATTTAGTATTCACAAAGCTAGATTTTATTCTAAATAACTTTCAGAGTATGGCACATTGGAGTTGTAGTTTTGATGAATAAAACACAAGTAGGAGAATGTCTGTCAAAGAAAATATGCAACACAATGTCTTTTTATAAAGCATTAGTAATATCAAGTACAAAATGATCTACATATTTTAATCATTTCTTTTTTTGGAGTATGGACTCTTTTTACCCCTCATGATCTATTTCTAATACCGTTTCAGTTGTAAGTCAGTTTTCTAGCCAATCTTTGTATGAAGCAGTTATACATAGAGGACACAAGAAATAGAAAAGAGCTATAGACATTCATCTATAGGAATAAATCCACACAGAGATGAGTTATGACTTTGGGAAGAATTATTTGAAGACCTCTTCAACATTTAACACTCAAAATTTTGGTGGAAACATATTAGTACATATTTTGTACAATATGTATCTGATTTCCCAACTATTGAGACTTTCTGAGAGCATGGGAAAACTCTATTAGCACTATATTCTACTAGTGTATTAAATACCCTGTGTTTTATTAAGTTAGGCTCATGTTTTGGAATAGAACCAGATTCTATATCAGGTTACATTAAAATGAAAGTAGAGACAGTCTCAAAATGAGACTATAAGATGCTCCTTTTAAATACTAATCTAAAAACAGCAGGTAACATTGTTTTATAAATAGAACAAGAAAAGAAGTCAGCAAAATAATCCATTGTCCTATGGAAAAAAATCTGTAGGAATGAGACATTAGTATTCTAATGGCTAGGATGAAAGGGCCTACTTACTGGCTTCAATCACAACCTTTTTCCCCTTCCTCTTGACTAGCTGGTAGATGGTTCTGAAGAAGTAAATGCTTCATAAGGGAGAGCCTAAGCATTAAGTATTTAATAAGCATTGCTTGATGAAGATGCCTATTAAAAGAATTAAAATGTTAGTCTTTAGTACATTTGGATGACTTGGTCTTAAAACTGAATTTCATTAAATCAGTTAGCATAATTAATATGGCAGCTATTCACAATTAATGTACATTTTAAATTATATTGGATTCAATTCAAAGTCTTGGCTAATACCAGAACTATATAGTTGAATACAGTATAAAATGACCAAAAACATAAGCAAAGTAAAACTGCAAAGCACATTTGCAGATTTCTAAGAAGACTGCATAGGAAAAGCAGGAACAAAGAATGCCTAGAAGGTATCGTTCATACCAGCATCTGGGGCAACTGCTAATATAAAAATAGCTAATACGTAGTACATGCTTACTGGGTGCTGGAGCCTTATGTGTTATTTCACTTGGTTCTCAAAATATTTCTGTAAGGGATTTATTAGTCCCAGTTGTACAGAGGAGGTTTAAATAACTTGTCCAACATGCTTAGTAAGTAGCAGAGCTACACTTTGGACTCAGGACTATGACTGTGGACTATATGTTTGAGCACTATGCAAATAACCCATCAGAGTTCTATTCAGAGTGGATGATGTTGAATACTTGGGGAGAAGATGAAGGAACTTAGCTTGAAAAAGCTATGAGAATGAGCAAGTCAAGTCCTTACACTAATATCTAAACCTACTCAGTAGGGAGATGCTCAGTAATAGAACTTGTTAGTAAAAAGCATTCCCCATCATTACCCCACCCCAGTGCTGTAGGTGTAGCCTACTGGAATTTCTGTGTAAATTCCTCTTTGGTAATAATTGGCAGTGAACCTAAGGTGACACCATTACTAAGTAGGAAAGGATAATAACAGTCTCCAGGAATGAGGCAGATAGGGTAGTAATAAGTCAGAATTTAAATGGGGGAAAAAAAAAGCAGGACCGCATACATAGAAATAGTATCCATTGAAATAATCATGTATTACTGTTCCAAACCTGATCCTTTGTCCTGTTAATCCCTTTGTCATGCATCTAGCATTTGAGAGCACCTCTATCAGGACTCCAGAAATTCCACTTAGGTAGACAGATGTGGGTAAGAAGTTTTGGCAAGGAGAATGTCAATGACAATAGAAGATTAATGAAACTGTTCCTTGAATTTTGCTTTCCTAGATACCTAAAACTGACACTTGAGACACTCCCATTTTTAAAAATTAAAGATTAATAATGTGTTCTCAGCTTTTGTTCTTAAAAGCTCTTTACTTGATTGCCTTCTGTGGGTTTAATGCTTCACTTTTTTGACATATATGTCTTTGTTTATAGCTTTTGTTGGTGTTATAGGAAGGGTAAACTCCAACAGTTATTTACTGGTGCTGTTTCTAATTTTGCTGTTGTATGAGTCAAAAAAAAAAAAAAATACTGGGTTTTATGAAGTCCTCTTAGAACTATGTAATTAGTAAATTATTTCATTTTCCAAATTCTCTACATTAGTTTGTGTGCATATTATACCATGGCTACATTTTGGTTATATGTGATAATTAAGCAGAATATGCATTAGCTACAATGGATAATAATTTGACTTGATCTCACTTACATGGAACATGGTAACATAAAAAAACATCATTTAGGTATAAATTATTAGACTGCAATGACATTTTATGAATGAACATTCATTACATGGACTTTTTTCCTGGGCATAGAAATTATATATTTTATATTTCACATTTATCATTCCATGAAACACAAAACAAAATCTTTAAAATATATGTGGAAAATGAAATACTTTTAAGATTAAAGTGTTGCTATATCCTTCCTGTTTGGTTTTGTCAAAAAGATAAAAGGCTTTCTGATTGCTTTCATGAAATGCGTATGCCTCTCCTTATATAATTCAGGAAAAGGAAAAAATGTCAAAACAGGATTCCAAAAACTTTGCCCCTCTCCTTGCCTTTATGATTTTTGTTTAATAACCTATTGTTTCCCTTTCATTTGTAATCATTTTAGAAGAACCATTAAGGAGGCATGAGCAATAACAGGGAAAGTACCCACCAGGCTTTTGCTGTTATTATAAAATATCTGGCAAACAAAGGGTTAATTAAAAATCAGATCTTTTATTAGGCTTTTCTGTTTTTAAAAGGTCAAAAATACAAATCTTACTCTGCAGTAAGAACTTTTTCTAACTTAAGTATTCTTTGTATAATCAAATAAATAAGTTTGATTATAGTTTAGTAAATGTGTTATTTGATATTGTGGACTCTTTCATCAGATTTCACTTGAATCAAGAAAGGTAACACCTGTGGGTTGGTTCACAAAAGCCTCTTTTGTTAAATGGACACCCGCAGGCCATGAGGCAATTACATTTGTTGCCTGTACTATAAAGGAGCCACTTAACTAGACCTCAGTAAGTATAGCTGAGAACTAGGGGCTTGATTCTTTTGTCCAGCCTTGAGATTAGGTTTTATCATAGCTCAGGAAGTAAACCTCTGACGTAGAAAGGAAAAACAAGAATGATTTAAGGGTTCCTTTAATGCTTTAAAATTTAGCCCTAAAGTTAGCTGTATCTGAGACCCTGGGAAAATTCTGATTTGAGCAAAAGTACAATGTTCTAGGTGGCATTCATTATAAAAACATATTTGTATATTCTTATTTAGTCTCATGGATTCATTCAAGTTACTATGGAAGATTTACAAAAGTATAAAAATGCAAAGTAATCTAATAAAAGTTTTGGTTATGAGAAATAATGAACAAAGATATGGAATTGAGGATTTCCATTTTTTGCCGTTTGTAAAACATTATAAATGCATTTATTGGAGTCCTCTTCTACTACAGTTAGAAAGTTACGGTAGCTTTTTAAAAAATATATTTAAAAATATATTTTAATCTATTTTGTTAATATTTTTTTATAGTAATGCTACTGTAGAATTTTCTCGTTTGAATTTTCAATTTCATGATAGCCAATTGGTTAATCCAACAGATAATAACTGTTTTGAGTTAGAAAGAAAATTTTTGCTCTGTTCTTTGTCTCATTCTATACCAGAAAGGCCAGGTTTTAAGTTTCAAACCCATACCAAAAATGCGTTGTACTTCGCTTGTTTAAATAAATGAGTTCTTAGCTAGACTAATATTTTAATTACCCAGTGACGGGTGACAGTACTCTTCATTGCAGTCATTTACTTGTACTATACAAAGAAGCAGAGTCTGCTATATGGATTGTAATTTAGGTCTCTTTCCATACTACTAGTTTTTTTTTTTTTTAATATTTGATAAAGTTCTTCCTAACCTGCATGGTGATGGACAGTGTTCTCTTTTTAAAAAGTACCAGTATCACTAAAAGGGCTAGAGATATTAAAACATTTACATGTATGTGTATGTGCATATATATGTATATATATTTCAAATGTCTAATACCTACTTGCCACAAAAATGTACATTTTGAAATATATAAAAAATGTTTCCTAGGTTTTCTTTAAACATTTATATACACTGCCCTGTAACTTACTTTTTTCACTGACATTATATTAATATAACTCTTGCTATTACTTTTAAACAGTTTGTTATTATACAAATAAACTGTTTAACCTCTGCCTGAGGAATATTTATACTCTTGTTATTTTGGTGATACAAACAGTACCATAGCGAACTTCCATGTTCCTACATAGTTGCAGGCTGAGTGTGGCAAATCTTTTCTGGAGATTTTGATAGGGAAGGGGTAAACAAAATCATATAGGGGATGCCAGTAAAGGAGATGCCAAAGGCACACTTTACCTCCATCAAAACCTTTAGTTCTCACCAAAAGGGTACTCTTCATATTGTTATGAAGTATGCTAAAATTAATAATAAAGACTAAAAATTAGATAATTTGAACCTCTTTATCTGGCAGTGACGGAGTAACTGATGCTTAACTTGCCCTCCTGCCATAAAGAACTAGAAAATTGGACAAAATATATATAAAACAACTGTTTTCAGACAATGCACAGCAGGCAGTATTAGATCCCAGAGAGAAGGGAAACAAACCAGGTAAACCCTGTATTGCCTCAACTTCTGCCTTAAGGCAGTTTTCAGGAGGGAGGAGGAGGGAAAATTCAAACAAAGCACAGTGGTCTTGCTCAATTTAGACAGAGATTAGGGTTGAGGGAAGTTTAAGTGGTTGGAATTTGTGGCTCAAACCACCAGGGAGTACAAAGCAACATAATGATCTCCAGAAATCTATGTAGGTATTCTCTTGGTTTTTAGGGTAAATGCATACTAAATTGTGCCTGCTTATGGTGAAACTTAGAGACCGCACAGCTAGTGGGGAGCTGAGCACTTCCCAGAGCTCACACAGAGCTGAGAGCCATTTAAATTCTGACCAGCCAGAGTGGACAGATCTCACTGAATTATCCGGAGCATTCACTGGAGACTCCAGAATATTATGGCTTAGTGGCAGAGCTAAAGTAGCCCTTAGTGTACTGTGTGAGATAGACTCGATCTAAGAAGCTTAAAGACGGCTTGAAAGGAATAAGCTGATTCACAGCTAAAGTAACTGCCTCTTCCAAAACAGACCTCTTCAACATTTAACACACTCTAAAGAAAAAACAAAATTCACTCAACAAATGAATGTCCAACTCAATCACAAATTACTAGATATGTAAAGTAGGAAAATGTAACATAATTAGATGAAAAATCAGAGTAGATTCAGAAATGACAGAGATAATGGAATTAACAGATGTATACTCTAAAACACCAATTCTAAGTATTTTCAAGGATCTGGAGGAAGAACATAATGAGGAAAGATGTGGTAAATATGAAAAAGAACCAAGCGAAATTTCTGGAGCTTAAAAATACATTGTATGATCTTTGCAGTAGACCAGAAACTACAAAAGAGAAGATCCCAGACTGGGAGAAAATATTTGCAATACCTGTCAAAGAACTTGTACTCAAGTATATAAAATACTCTTAAGATGAATAATAAGAAAAACCACCCATTTTTAAAATGGGCAAAATATTTTAACAGATACTTCACAAAAGATAGATAATAGGCACAAGAAAAATGCTCATCAGAGAAATGCAGATTGAAACCACAATGTGATGCCAGTAGCTACTAGAATAGCAAAAAATTTTACAAACTGAAAATACCACGGTTGTGGAGCAACAGAAACATCATACATTGCTCTTTGAAGTGTAAGATGGTGTAATCACTTCGGTAAAATTTAGGTTAAGCATATACTTATGACCCAGATATTCTACTCCTAGGTATTTACTGAAAAGAAATAGATTTGTACATGAATGTTTGTAGTGTTTTATTTATAAGAGCCCAAAACAGCAAAAAAATTCAACTGGTTCATGTATAAACATTGTGATTTACAGTGGACTACTACTACTCAATAGTAAAAAAGAATGAACGACTGATACATACAACATGGCTAAATAATAAAATATTGCTGAACAAAAGCCAGACACAAAATAATATATACAGTGCAAGTTTATTTATGTGAAATTTAGGAACAGGTAAAACTAGTTTCTAGGAACAGAAAACATCACTAGTTGCCTGGGACTGAGTATTGGGGTAGGAGGTTGACTGGAACAGGAGGGAACTTTTTGGCATGATAGAAATGTTTTCTGTATTGATTGTGGTTGGTGGTTGTAGAGGTGTGTACATTTTTCAAAATTAGTATCAAAACCTAAAACAAGTACATTTTACTGTATATAAAGTATAGCTCTGAAAAATTGCTTTTTAAGGTATATACCCTTATGCCTTACCAAAAATAATTATGTGTTTCAAAAGTGGAGTAATTTCAAATGTGAATTTTTACTGGGAAACTGAGTAATTGATTGAGAATTAGGGTCAGTAAAGGTGATTGCTTTCATTTTAGAAGATCCGTACTTAGAGGTTTTCCTGTCAGTACAGAAGCTCTTATTAAAGGCATTTCCCCTTGCTTGATTTGTATACTTTATATCAAGCATCGAAGTCTGTGAGATGTAGAGGAATACCTTTAAATGGATGCATTTGTTATAGATGGGCTTCAGATAAGTAGAAGTTAGCATGTCCCATACTTCAACCTACTTCTATTAAATATCAATAGCAGTACTTCACAGGTTGTTTTAAGGACCAGATGAGGTGTTTTTAAAATTATTACTGAATAAACCAGAAAGCCATATATACATACGGGTTTGTGTTAATATTCCTCCCTTTTCGTTTCATCCCTTGCAATCAAGGACTAGGTGTAGCTAGTCTGGGTCACACTCCAAAGGCTTCTGGTGATATGTTCTGGGGTTCTCTTTGATTTCTTTTTTGTACTTGTTAATTTTATTATACCAGAGATAATACTTCACCACTTTATTTAGCTAATTTGGAAGAAACTTAGGTCATAACTGCCATAAAAGTGATTGTGCTTTATAAGAAGTTCTATTTACTAATATAAGCCACCAGCAAATATTTGAGTTTCAACTTTGGTTTATATCTTCCTAAGTTGTTAGTATGTTGCCTTAGTTTTTTCTTCTTTTGCTTTTATTGGTGTCCCTAACTTTATGATTTCATTTAACTATTCATATATATTATTTATTTTTAGAACTCAGGAGCAAACACATATTAAGGAAATTTAAACACAAAAGACATTAACATTGTAACTTCTCCCAAGAAAGTAGGTCAGAATATGTTAATGACACATGGACTTTTCAAGTACACAGTTTTGTTGTTCTTTTCGTTTATGATCTGAGATGTGCTCGTTTGTCCACTTAAGCAGTCTTGTGGTTCACTGCACATACACACTTTTCATATTGGTGTGAACTGCCCTTACCATTGGCCTTGAAACCTATAATTAGCTCCACTAATAAAAGTGGGTGATCTTATAGTATCTGATACTATTTCAAGGAACTTATGTCCTTTCTCTACAAATAGAGAAATTTAATACTTAAGTGTATCTAAATGAAAATAATTACCTTGATTTTTGGCAAACATTTCTACATGATATAAGACAAAATTATATAATCTCTGATGTAAAGTTAAATTAAAATTTTACATGCTTGTATAAATTTATTTTTTACAAAAGGTAATGGGGAAAGGAGGAATGAACAGACAGATCACAGAGGCTTTTTAGGGCAGTGAAAATATTCTGTATGGTATTATAATGATAGATACATGTCATACATTTGTCCAGACCCATAGAACATACACCATGAGTGAACCCTAACGTAAACTCTGGGCTTTGGGTGATTATGATGTTGATGTAGGTTCACCAAGTATAATAAATATACCATTGTGGTGGGGGCAGGAAGTATACAAGAAATCTCTGTACTTTCCTCTCAATTGTGCTATGAACCTGCAAGTACTCTAAAAATGAAGCTTTTAAAAAGTAATTTGTGACATTTAAAACACTGCAGTCATTTCTTATTAAACCCAATATGATTATTTTTCTTCACATAAGGTTCTCAAATAATAGTCATAAAAATGCAGTGAAATAAATTCCTTCTGACAGATCATTTTGGACTGATCAATAATTCAACTTTCTTGGGTAACAAAAGTTATAAAAACTTTTAAAATGCAGTTTTAATGTCCAAAAAGGGCATTTTTTTAAAACTAACATGTTCTGTTCTAAATATGCTTCTCATTGAGTATTTAAACTTATGTTATTTACCAGTTAATGTATAGGACATATAGGAACTAGGGTCTTTTCATTTAGTAGAAGGTCACCATCATTAATTTTACAACTGATGATTTTATAATAGGTCCTTCTAGTTCTTGATGGTCATCATTCAAGTATAATGCATTGAAGATATGGCCTGTACAAAGGCAGAACAGGGATCTTAATTAGAATTCTGACAAGCCCACTCCAATAAAATGATGAGATTATTTGTAATTGATGTCACAATCAATTACCATTTAGTTCATCATGAGCATTCTAATAGGTCTGGCCTTGGTGCTGGCCCCAGGATGTTGCTGAGTGAGTGGCTGCCCTGCTTATGCTGTTACTGAGACAGGAGGGCACATTTTCAGTCAGCATCCTAATGACCTCTTTTGAAGTCTATTAAATTAATGACCCTGTCACACTGTTTTGATCTCTTATAACCTCAGTTTGGGGTTTGTGTAACAAATTAATGATTGGGAACCATGTGGCAAAAAAGATAGGTCTTGTAAAAAGTTGAAACTTTATTACTAATTTTAGTTATTTTATTGTGCAAGAAATAAAAGCAAAAGTGCAGATCATGGGGTTTGTATTTTATGAAAGAGAACTTTAAGACATTTCTCCTATAAGACATACTTTTTATTTATAGTATGCATTTTTTTTAAGGGGATGCTTTTTTCTTTACTTCTAGGTGCCAGTGGGTCATGTTTGGATAGAAGGTGATAATCTGCAGAATTCTACAGATTCTAGGTCCTATGGACCTATTCCATATGGACTAATAAGAGGACGTATTTTCTTTAAGGTACTGTCTCCTGTTTAAATGTAGACTTTCTTCTCTGAGGAGGGAAAAAAATCAGTTTCTTTCAAAATAACTTTGAACTCCTCAGGCTGTCATGGACTTAACTGTTGCAATAACAGTTATGAACATGTTGGCTTTCATAGCTATAAACATAAGCCTTCCCCGCATTGAGACAGGTAATTGAGAATAATTTTTTATTTGAATAATAAAGTTCAAACTACCTTAGTTATATAGTAAGAAGCCTTTATTTTGAATCTCCAAAAATTTCTCTCATACAACTTTTATAACCATGTTCATATCCTGAGAATATATTAATATGCATTTGTAGAAGATTGGTCTAGGTTGAAACTACCTGTAATGCAGGGATATCCCAGTTAAGTACAGTGAGTAATGGACTTATCATGGTTGTAGTAAATATACGATTCTTAGGAAAGATTACTGTTTTCCCTGGCTCCTCCGTTTTGTCACAACCAGTAAGGAAAAAAACACATAACACTTGGGGCTGTTGGATAAATTACAGAATTCTTTACACTTTAGCGTATATTCAAATACTTAGGATTAGTTAACTTTGAGGGTAGTAAAAGAAAACACACACACACACATTACACATGTATACAGTAGACCCTTAAACAATGCAGGGGGTAGGGGCACTGACCTTGCTGTGCAGTTCCAAGTCCACGTATAACTTTCCTATAACTTTCCTAAAACTTATCTATGGTGTTGGGTATTGGTTCCAGGAATCCCAAAAGATACCAAAATCTGTGACTGCTCTAGTTCCTTGTATAAAATGGCTCAGGACAATGCATACAGTTGGCCCTCTGCATCTATGGATTCCCAGAATGATCAAAAATATTTTCTATCCACTGTTGAATCCATGGATGAGAACCCGGGGATATGGAGGGCCAACTGTATATTTATTGAAAAAAATCTGCATATAAGTGGACTCATGTACTTCCAACCTGTGTTTTTCAAAGGTCAACTGTATTCACATGACACATACAATTTCTTATATGTTTGAATGTTCTAAACTTTAGAGCTTAAATACATACACACATGAAAGTTTACTTTCTAAAGTCTTATTTTGATGTAGAAATTTTGTTCTTGACTGAAGAGTAAGGTGAAAGTGTTTATATGTCATAGAGAAAGGAGATGAATGATTAAAAAAAAGGAATATGATGATCATATAACATCACTTTCATTAATTGTCTTCAATCACATTTTGATTTTACAGATTTGGCCTCTGAGTGATTTTGGATTTCTACGTGATAGCCCTAATAGCCACAGATTTTCTGACGATTAGCAAGCATTTATTCTTTTGATAATTGTTTCCTGTTCAAATGAATTTGTTATTGCCACTGAAACCATGTACTTACAAATAAACTGTTTGCTATTCAATTTGTTACTTTTAAATTGTTAAATATAAAGAGGAATAACAAATAATCTTTAGGCTATATTAATTCAAGATATATGGATAAAAATAAGTCATCTAAATTTTATGCTAGATATAAAAATATTTTTAGAGGGAAAACTTGGGTAACAACCTTCCTTTTGAATTTTTGGTTTTATAGCTATAATGAAAACGTAATCTAATGGATATGCTTCATACTTTAGCTACATTTACAAGTCAGAGTAGAAACTAGTTATATTAGTCCAAACCAGCAAAAGTTCAACCTAATAAAAAGCTACTAAGTTACACGCTTGGCTCTGAATGAGTGAGAATTGAATGAATTGAGTGAGAAAGTTTCAGTGATCCCCTAAAGGATTCCTTTTTAAATGAGTTCTTAAAGTGAGTGCTGACTTATACTATACATAGAATATTAAATATATAAAAAAATAAAATCTTTACAGTCTACTATAGTCAATAATAATACATTATAAAAGTCCATTTCATCATACCAGCAATGCAATGGTTCCTTATTCCTAAATATAGGCATTAATACTATATCATAGTACTCTGAAATAAAAAGGAAAGTAATGCACGTATTTCAAATTTTTTTTTCAAAGCTACTATTTCCTAAGTTATATCTAAAATTGAAGATGGCAGTGTTCAAGAAGCTTGCTCCCTTTAATATAGCATGAAGAATTTGGAACTATAATGCCAGGACTGAAGTTAAGTCTTCTGACTCCAAAGCTATCCTTTTTCCTGCAGTTGCCACTTTGCCTTCTTTATTAACTTTGAAATAACTTCATGAATATCCATATTCAGCGTACATTATGGGAGAACTAAAATCACATTTTATTTGCAAAGATTCTAATTTAATTTTAATGACCTCAGATTTCTGAGGCAGTTGTCAAATAGGCCTGGAACTTTGGCAGCTAGAAATATGTTACTTCAGAAGCTTAGAAACTATAAATGAATATGATGATACTCTGACCCTTTAAAATAAGAGACATGCTTATTTAAGGAAATTAATAATAAAGTACTCAAATGCGAATTCACTAAATATAATTTATAATTCTAGGCCATTTTTTGGCAATCTATAAATATAAATTAAAAATCCATATAGCTAAATTAATTTTCTATTAATCTGGAGTAGACTTTGCTTGACAGTCTTATTTCTCTGCAAATAACAGCTGACCAAAAAAAAAGAATCCTACCTCTTTTTTTTTTTTTTTAATCAGCTTTATACAGTTGCTTGAATGGACAAAGTTAGAATGGACTCTCTTCAAGGTATCTGAATACACAGTTAAAGGATTCCACTTGGTGAACAATTTCAGCTATAATGAAGGAGTTCTATAATTAGTGAACACGTATCACAAGAAATCAGAGTAACTTCTTCTGCTTCATCCTTGGAAACACTGTATTTTCCACCACAACGGCAACTCACAGAAAAAGAGTGATCATCTGCAGAGAAATCAAAATAATGCTTTAAATGCTTACAAGTAAATTTGTAAACACTATAAAAAAAATGCAGTTTATTCCACAGAAATTGCAAAACAAAAGAAGCTCTGTAAATATAAAATGTATTCTTAAATGAGAACTTGGAAAAAATTTTTTGTATGGAGCAGTTGTTTCTGAAAATGATCTATCAAAGAATCTTTATCTGTAGAGGAGATGGATTAAAGCTATGGATTAATAATAGTCCAAAGATCTTGGGGCAACAGCAGATCCTCAGAGCGACCAATGAAATTTGTCTTTTTTTTTTTTACATTTTTCTCAACAATGTATTTATCCAAGCTATTACTGTAAAGGAAAAAGAAAAATACCCTACCTGTTAAAGAGCATGCTTTTTCCTAGAGTATATGGTTTTAGAGAAAACTCCACACTTGACTGCTTATCAAATTCAACATATGACTATATCTGTTCTGGTATCACACTATTTCAAGAATCCTGACTCAAATATATAAAAACACACTGTGTTTTTTTCTGTAGGTGTTTGTACCTGTTTGTTTGTTAGGTGTTTACAAATGATTTATGAACCAAAAGGACAGTCACTGAAGTAAGATGCCCAAAGGAGGCAATATGGTGTAATGTTTACTGTACTACTAATGGTGGGAATCTTAAGTCTGTCATCTTCCTAAGAAGATGAAATCTCTGAGTCCTTTAAAAGAATTTCTGATCCACTGGTCATTCAATTTTA
This sequence comes from Eidolon dupreanum, assembly GCA_028627145.1. Classification (NCBI taxonomy): domain Eukaryota; kingdom Metazoa; phylum Chordata; class Mammalia; order Chiroptera; family Pteropodidae; genus Eidolon; species Eidolon dupreanum. Next base: position 19,115,852 of record CM053510.1, read on the forward strand.
CTGTCATTGAGAAGTGACTGTCAAGGAAAAATAATTACTGATCACATTATTTTACTATAGTTTTTTATATAGATAAATGAACTAAGTAACAAAATACATGATTTCTTACAGATACCGTTATTCAATTCTCAAACTTCATTTTTAAACGCTCAGATCTCAACATATGCCATTAAAAGAGATGGAAAAAAAGAAAGGAAAAGGGAAAAAATTCAACTGCCTTGTTTTTGTTCTCTAATGAAGTTTGGCCTAGAAAAAATCAGCAATTAAATGAACCAACTTCATGTGTTTATCAGTAAGGAAAACGAATTCATTCACCCAATCCTGCCTTTTTTTAACCACAATGCCTTTTTTTCTCCATAAAGAAAAATAATTTCATTTTGAATTTAAGACTGCTATCATATTCCCTGTCTAAGCCAACATATATGTATAGCAGAGGATACTTTCACAGTGCATTGTTTTTTTATTGTGTAAAAATGTATATAAGCTAAATTTTTTTTTTTTTTACCACTTCAGGGAACATTGAGAAACAATTTGAGGTGACATGAGCTTGGTAAATGATGCAGAGGCTACCATGGACTACTATGGAGTTTTGTCATAGATGACTCCAAATATTAATGCTCACTAAAAACTCACATCTTGTTAAATTTCTTCTTATATTCTACTGACACTTAATAAAGTGATATCTACACAGACATCATCATTTTAAATATAACAAAGACAAAATGACCACACAAACAAAATAACAATAACTGGGAGGGGAAAGGTTAACTTCAGTCTCAACAGTTCTTCAGGTATACCTTTTAAGTGTAATAAAATACATTATTTCATACTGTCTGTCCTTGCATCAAGAAGCTGAATTTGGCTTTCTATCATGTAAGGCTTCATCCACTTTCCTGTTCTGAATCTTCACCTTCCAAGGCTATTCTGAAAGTGACTGAAGAAATCTTCAAACAATTTTTTACTTGCCCAGTTGATCTGCTTTTTAACTTTATCTGCCAAGGCTGCTCTTTTCAATTGCAAAGAACAATTCAAAATCTTAAATTCAATTGCAAAACTTAACATGACTAGTTTTTAAACATTCCTGCAAAAATAGCTTCATACAGCTGTTACTCAGTATTTTCTCTCACAAGGATAAGAACTATTTCAATTTTTACAATTAGAAACCCTTAATTTTAATAAGCATGTAAGGACATCCTATAGTATTAAAATTAACTATAGATGCTTATAACTAATTCATTGCCTGTGGTTGGGATTCTTCTGTATCTTCTTCACTGTCAAGTTTATTTTAGGAAGTCCCAAGGACAACACACTTATAACATTATAACTATTGACAATTTATACATGTTGTACACTTCCTTCATTATTTTGGCATTATCATTTGTATCAGAAAGTTCATATAGTTGTTGACTAAACAGATTTCTGAATCATCAATCCATATTCTTAATTTAAAATAAATCTTATATCAATTATATTTTTAAATGTTACTGAATGGAAGATTACAAAAATCAAAACTATTTTCACATTATCAGGAATCATTAGTAAACAAAATATATCAGTCAGTACAGCAAGAAGAACTGATTTGTCTAGTAGATTAAACATACATATGGATTGTTAAGGTAGCAATACTGTATTTTCAAAAGATCTGTTTAGCTGGCAGGTCTCACTGATAAATGACATGTTCTAGTTTGTCTCCTTCACCTAGCAGTAAAAGCTTATGTCACTAGCATATTCTGTTTTCACAGCAGTAGCTCTTCCTGTTTAGACTGATTAAACTGTCAACCCCTTAGAGCCCCAATTACACAAAACCTCGTTTTCCAATCATTCACTGCAAATAAGAATTTCTACTCTAGGATTTCATTTGGCAGCTCAGGAACAGAGTGGCCCACAGGCAAAAACATGATTCCCCTTCCAAGCCAATATAGCTTGTGACCCAGCTTCCTAAGAGCACTAAACTAAGAATTTACCATTAAAAAATATTTCATTAAACTTGGTTTCTGGAAGGATGGGCTGTTTATCTTCTGCCTACCTACACTCATTAGTAAATTTTTATAAACCCCTAGGGAATCTGTACCCCAGGCTGAACAATAAAGTTACGGGGTTAAGAGTATATAATAATTCTAGGAACTAGTAAGATTTTCTTCATTTGACCAAAGAAACATGGGAGTGTGTATTCATGGCTTCCATTTGGAAAAAGGAACTTAATAACCAGAGCGATTCACAGAACTATGAAGAATGGAGACATTTGTTTTAAAATTCTAGTAAAAAAGTGAAAAAGACATGACTTCAAAGTAGGTAAAAGGGAGTGACAGATTTTTCTTTTCCACCTAAGACCCAATCAAAAAGTGAGTGTAAAAATCAAGCTCCAAATAGAAAAATTTAACATTGAAAGCCCTGCTCTGACATGTTATGATTCTATATAAACAAACAAAAATAAACAAAAATTCTAATAAGAACTAATCTTGAATGTTAACATAGGAATGATGGAAAAAATTACTTTCTTTGACCTTATTTTCCCTATTACACAGATGGAGAATAAACCAAAAACCAAAGTAGTTTTAAAAAAGAAAACCTTATGAAAAATTATGTCCCTATCAACTAATTAGAATAGAAAAATAATTGGAAATGAGTCATATAGGGGGACATCGATAATTAATTGAAGTTTAAAATAGAACAAAAATATTCCAGACAAAAATATTCCATATCCATATATATATACACACACATATATATATCAAAAACCAAATTATATTTCTTTTTAAGATTCCAAATATGAGTTTTTTTTCCTCTTTAGAGAAAAACCCTAATATTTTCCATTACTGTAGTCAAGAGAAAAAAGAATTCCAACCTTCATTCCAAGACATTTCTTCAAGATATACTTGAGCATCTACTGGTCCCATATTTCTTAGATTATCTTCTGTAAAATATAAAATACTTTAATCATAACCACAAAGAATGCTGAAAAGGCAACTCCAGCCTGGTCACTATTAACTCTAATTTACTTACCATTTTAAAACTCAGCTTACTACTTCTGACAACAGTTATAAGGCTACTTGACTTCAACTGACTAAATTCCAGAGCATACCAATTCTTATGATCTTTAATAGTCAAAATCTATCCCATTTTTTCACAAATATGCAACCTGCAAAACCATAATGTTGATTTTGATGACTCCTTGTGATGATGAGTTAGTGACCTCTTTTGGAGAGAGGAAAATTTTTTTGTCAGATAAATTATATCAGTAACTAAAGGCAGAATGGAGTTGAGTAAAAATAGCTATATTTGAAGATTAGCTCTAATATTTGACTAGCTTTCCAACCCTGGGTATATTGAGTTCTCTCTATCTTATCTACTTCAGAAGGGTTGCTATGGGACTGAACTATGACTGCCCCCCTCCCCGAATTCAGATGCTAAATCCTTAAGCCCCCAATGTGACTTTATTTGGAGATAAGGCTTTTATGAGGTAATTAGGTTAAATGAGGTCACAAGAGTGGGTCTTAATGTTGGTCTTATAAGAAGAGGAAGAAAAAGTTCTCTCTCCATGGATATGTACTGAAGATTATCATATGAAGGCACAGCTAGAAAGAGGCTCTCTGCAAGCCAGAGGGAGAGACCTTACCAGGAACCATATTCACTGGCACCTTGGTTTTGGAATTTCTAGCTTTTAGAATTGTGAGAAATAAATTTCTGTTGTTTAAGCCACCTAGTGTATGGAATATAGTTAACGGCAGATGAGACAGACTAATACAAGAGTGTTTTACCAATCAACTCATATCAGGCTAAAAGTGGTTTAAAGAATAAAGCTACCCAAATGTAAGGGGCTATTAGTTACCCAATTTTTATCTGCTTGCAACAGAATATTAAGTAACTTAAATGAAGAATTACTTTACAATATTTCAAAAACCATACAACACAACTGTGTTGTACTGATGTTCCATTGATGTTTCCTGGGCCAAAGCTTTCCCTATAGAAGGAAGGTCCAAAGAAGGCTGAAATTCCAACTAAAAGTAAGAGTAAGGCCCAGGTAGCATAAGCATGCACTCTAGCTAAAAATAAGTGCATTTTGGGACAAAGAAAGCAACTATAGATGAGAAGCACTAGTCTTTGTTTTAAGGGCATGTTATACTTCCTGTATGCTTGTATCGTTCTTCTAAAAGTTAATGCTTAAAAGAAACTACTAAAATCCACCTCCCCCCAATGAAATTTTCTTTAGCTGTCTCACTAGTCTCTTGTTCACTTGCTGAGAATGCTTCCCTTTGTTCCGTTGTGTGAATGCCTGCAACTTAATTATATTTAATAACTGCCTGTTCAAAATTTATTGGTGAGTTATACAATTTTAAAATAGATGAAAAGATTATACAATATTTTGAACTCACCATGGTTTCCTATTAAGGTATGTCAAATATTGTATCACTTCATATTTACCAGGTACCAACAGTCTATTAAACTGTCCTAAACTCCAAAGATACAGACTTTGCCCGGTGGTCAGGGTTATTGCCTCCATCTCTGTGGGCTCACTGTAAAGCTTATGCAGAGTGTATCAGTATGCCTATGCTAAATAATTTCTGAACAAAACAAATTTCCACATTCTATATAAAGTATACTTGGGTATAGATTATTATTCCTAATTTTCTAAAAAATCTACATAACAGTCTCATGGATGAAAAAAAATGTCATGAAGGACTAGGGTAGCTTGCTTGAATGGAGAAATGAAACACCATTTTAGACTTGAAGAATGGGGGTAATTGGCACTTTTAACAGATCCTGATTAGAGAAAAAACAGGTATAAATAATTTATAATCAAGTTGTCTGTGTTCCAGAATATCTTAAAAATTATCTTGTACTTTTGAAATCAATTTAAAGCAAAACAGAAATGGCAGAATTACTGACAATAAATAAACCTTCTTAATCTGCCCTATCTTGGACACCTGTATGTAATACATTAATTGTACAAAAAGAATTAACCCATTCATGTATGTCCATTATGTCATTTTAAAAGTAATAAATGAGAAATAACTGGTAAGTATAACTGCCTAGCAAGTTACCTTTGTATTGTTCTGCTTCTCTACTAGGAAGCTATTGTTACTCTCACCCAGTTACTATTTCATGTGGAACCCTTTCTAATATATTATTCCACCTACTCAGAAAAAGGGCTTTTACATTTTTACTATTTTTTTCTTCTTTATGTACAGGAACTTTAGCTACCTATTTCTTAGTTGAAAGATCAGCTTAGACCTTATCTCATGGTAAAAGAGAAAATACAAAAATGGTTAATAATTTGCCCAAGGTCAGAGCTAAAAGTATATTAAAATATGATCATGTTCTGTGGCTGTCTAAACATCTATATATTGACCTGATTATTCAACACTGTGTGCACAGAGTCCAAGTTTCTGTGGGGATTCTGGTTTTAAAAGTCAGTATCTGACAAAAAAGAGGACATACTGTATGATTCTCCATTATGTGAAAAATAACAGGAAGAACTACCCTAATGCTGTTGGGCGTGGGGGAGCGAGTAGCAACTGGTTGGGATCACAGGGGTCTCTGGGGTGCCAGTGAGATGGGTGTGTTTACTATGAATATCCATCAGGCCGTATACCTAGGATTGGTGCACTGCTCTGTGATAAACTTCAATAAAAAGTTTTAAAGGTAGTGTGTTGAGACTCCAGTGGCTACATTTTTTAAGAGAAATACGAAAAGTTAGGGGAAAAAGTTAAGAGCCTCATAGGAAAGTCTGTATGCTTTGAAAGGACGGTAATCTAACAACTTCTGAAAAAGGCTGGGGTGATTAACTCGGGAAAATTGGATCCCTGGAGAACTGTATAATGAGCAGAGGGGGTACATACAAGTAAAAGGTGAATCTAAATGCAGGGGGTAAGGATCTTTTGTTGAGAAACAGGTGTCCAGGGAATGGGGCAACAGCAACCCCCACACTACGAATACAAGGAAGGAGCACAAACAAATCAATGTTTTTTTTTTTTCTTTTTAAACAATGATCTCTGCTTGTCCACCACTGCAGTTATAATTAGAAAACTTAATTCATTACTAGCCCTTAAAATAACTCACAGGAACCCTATAATTAGCTTTGATAATTGTCTATCAGGCATGGCATCTGCAAAACAGATAACTTCATTTTCTTTTGAGTGTTACATATTATAAATATTTTTGCTCATTACAATGAAATATTTTAATAAGTATCTGACAAGATAAATCTTATCTCAAAGTTCTCCTGTTAACATGACACAACTTAAAATGTTGATGAAACAAACTGACTTAGAAAGTGATTTAGTTAAAGGAAAAGATCCAATATTTAAATCTGGAATCTTAGCTACAGAATGGTAATAAAAAAAAAAAAAAAAAAAACAGCACTGGAAAGAAAATGTACTGCCTGGCATTTGATGTGCTCTATCTTGAGACCAATGACACTACATGTTCCTAATTCTTTTGAAGTGAATGGACTCAGCTCTTTCTAAGGTATCTAAGAACATTAAGGTCTGTTCACACCCTGTGCTGTGCTCACAAGCTTACATATGGAGACAAGAAAAACTTCCAAATTTACTGACAGATAGAAAGCAATGTACTATAGTTAAAGAGAGATTCCTGAGGAATATAATGATAAAATCAAATAATATGTGCTTACTTGAAAAAGAATCTTTAAACCTTTAGAAGTATAGGCCCTTCTGACCTTATATTCTATTGGATTTGTCTGACAACAAGAGGTGAAAGAATTCTGTGGCTCCATTGTCTCAACGGTGGGATCTAAGAAAACACTGGCAGGACTCATCAGAGAGGTTTATGAGCCTGCAATTCAAAGAGATTAAAAGGAAAATCTATGGAGATTCTTTCACACTGAAGAATAACATTAAATAACTATTAGCAGCTTGGTTCAGTAAAGCTTACCAGAGCTCTCGCTGGGTCATTCACAACTTTCTAAAAGAGGAAAGGTTTTTTTCAGGTCCATTTGGGAATCGATAAATATTTCTTATTTCTTACAAGACAATGGAATTCCAGTCTTTTAAAACTTCCTCCTAAGGAGGATACTAAAATTTCTAAAATAACTCTTTGCTGCCTAACTAATTATACTTCCTAATACCAGGAAAGTTTTTTCTAACTGTAGCTACAATTCAAATAAATAAATAGATAGATAGATAGATAATAAAAAATAAAAAACAGCAATAAAAAGGCACAAAGGAGAGGAATTCAACTTTATTCATTATGGCTGCGGTATCTAAATGTCTCAATCAACCCAATATTGGCCAAAAGATCGAGTCCATCAGCAGCTCTGTCCCTATTGTTCATGTGGAGCAATATCGTATTACTCCAGTGATCAAGTCTCCAGAATGCTCTCATTTAGCAATTGGTCCACTGTATTTATCTTCATCCCATTTAAAATATTTAAAGTTTATTTCAAATTTAAAGAAGTCATGTTTGTGTGCTAAAAGCAAACAGTATTGTTTTCCTTTAGGTCTTAGCATCTTGCTGTTTTAAAACCAAATAATTTAATTCTAAACAATCACCTCATTCTTAAAAAAATCATTTCACTATATATAATTAAAATTTTTGTGTAGAAAATAACTTGAAGGAAATTGTTTCCTTGTCCATAACAGTCTCTGTTCTTGGAACAGTCTCTACCTTGATAAGAGATTGAGAATCAGCTAACATTTAACTTAAAACGTGCTCATTAAATCGTAAAGCTCTATAATCCTTTCCCAGATAGTCAAAATTTTAAGTCTTTCAATACAGAAGAAAAATTACAGATCTGGAGTTTAATTATGGACTTGAAGAGCTGCAGAGCTTTTATAAACTAGTGCTCATGAGAGGTACCAAATGAAACCCAAAAACTGAATTTCATGTTTCACTACAGAACAGGTAGAACAGCAGCAGATGTAGGTCTGGCCTCTTGTTCTGATCCTCAAATATGCCTCATTCTTGACTATTTGGACCAAAAAATAGTAGACTGTATACACCTATTTAAAACTTGGCAGCCCAGCAGTGATTAAGACTCACAAAATGGCTCTGAATTCCCTCTCTATCAATTATTAGTCAAATTAGTTAATTATCCCCTCACTCTGCCCGCACCCCCCGCCCCCCGCCTCATACTCTTTCTCTGGAAAATAGATATTAATTTCTTCCTAACAAGGTTGTTAAACAATGATTAAAAGACAATTACCATAGTGCCAGTGCTCAATAAATGGCAGCTAATTTAACTGTTATTATTTTATAATGTTTGTGTTGACCTATCTATATCAGACCATAGAAAAGTGACTAAACACCAATCATTATTGGAAAGGTGACAATAGAAGCCTCAAGGACCACAGTGTAGGAAGGCAGCAGCTCTTGACTTTGGATTTGTAACAGTGTTTAAAAGTTTAGAATACTTTGCTATTGTCAGTCCCATTAAAACTGACCCATTATTATCAATGTCATATCCATTTAATTTTTCAGTTCTTTGAAAGTACCAAACAACTAAAAGATGGGAACCACAGAAGATAAAGTCAAAATAATTTGTGGATTAAATTCAGAGGTTAGAAATGATGGTGGATTAGAATGTCAGGGAAGTTTGTTGTTTTTATTTTTGGGGGGGCAGGGTGGGAAAGAAGACAGGAGGATTCGAGTTGGAACTTGAATAAAGAATAAGCTGTGAAGAATAAGCTGGGAGGGTATTCTGAGTAATGACAAATGGCATAAGCAGATGTGTTTGGGAGCTCCTAAATAGACTGGGGAGAAGATTCACATTAGGTTTGTGATTGGTGATAAGGTTAGAAGAAGTAGTTAGAAGCAAACTTAAAATCTTCTGCCTATTTAAATTCCAGGTGAATGGGTAAATGTTGTGTAGGGGAAGAGATGCTTATAGAAGTTCTTTGAGGAATAAGAATAAAGAAAGCGAGACCAATCAAAATGTAAAAACCTGTGGTAGAAGGCCAATTAGCAGCTTTGGAAATAATAAGGGTATGTGTTATAGTCTGGGTATGGACTACTGTGGTAGCTGTGAGAAAATTACACAGAAAAAAATTTTAAAATGTCAACACTCATTTCTAATTCACTGGTTGTATACTGAGCAGCAGAAGTAATCAGAGTATAATATGAACTGGTTTCAAGTCTGGGAAAAAACAAGCAATGAAAAAGTGACCCCGTTTAGTTTTAGACTCACTGATTTCAACTGGGTCAAGTACCCAAGCAGAAATTGGGAGAGAGGTTCAACTTGGTGATACAAACTTCCTGAAATCCTACATTTTCTCTATTATTAAATCAGAACCCCAAATTAGGTCAAAGTATACCAGAGTTATAATTATAATCTTGCTCATAGGTTTCTATGACATTATTTGAAACTAACCAAATTTTTATTCAAAGTCATGGAGAAATGATCTTAAAATACATTTTTATTGCAAAAACACTTTTTATTTACTTATTTATTTATTTGTTCATCTATTTATTAATCTATCTATCTATCTATCTATCTATCTATCATTTATTTTAGGTGAGGTAACCCTTGGTTGACCTTACAGATTGCAAGGACCCTGTCAGCTTACAATCTCTTACTTTTTTTTTTATTTTTTATGCCTATAGCACCTGGTCTTCCTAGGTAGTCTCCCATCCAAGTACTAACCAGGCCCAACCCTGCTTAGCTTCCGAGATCAGACAGAAAAACAGTTATTTGCATTCAAGTAAAATTAACAAATAATGTGAGTAGTCACCTTCTTGTTACAAATAAAATGGAGCAGGAGGACCCTCACAGAAAGTGCCCATCCCTAACTGTCTAGATGCCAATCCCTCTGAAGAAAATGCCAATCCCTAACTGTCTAGATGGATTTTCTGCATCATTTCACATACTTACTTTTCCCAGAAATAGTCACCAAAAAAAACATTCCCCTGATGCTTATCTTCAAGTTTTACCTGAAGCACATTTTTATAGTCAATTTTCAAATTCCTAAAATCAAATGGCAATACTGGATATTACCATAAATGGAAACCTTAACCTAAGTACTACAAGTGTTTTGTAAGGGTCAATTTTAGCACATAATTTGCACAAATATCAACTGCCTAAGTCGTTATTCCTAATAGTCAACCCAAAGTCATACTATCTACATTTAAAAGTATTATTTACAACACCAGAAGTGACCTTTTGTATCTAGCTAAGAGGGAATAACTGATTAGCTCTGAATAAAGACATACTAACTTTAAAATGTCTGGCCCAATTCCCTTCTGAGCCAGGATGTTTTTGGTATCCAAGTACTTGGCCAATTATGTAGAGTAAAGGCTCCACATTACCAAAATAATTCACTAACAGAGAACCAAGATACATCTTAATGTAAAATAATAAACCACCAAGAATTCTAAACACATTCATTTTTTAAAAATATTATTTAATTTGATGAAGGTTTAAATAAATATTATTTTATCTGAAGGTTTGTTCTTCAGTTCACAGAGAAGGAACCTAACTCATAAGCTGTGTCATTTTACAGAGCTACCAAGACATCAGAGATCTGTGTGACTGTCACAATACAAAGCTACTGAATCATGATCCCTATTATTTTCCCGTGATATACTTCTGATGTGTTTTCTAATGTACTTAATATATGAGAAAACTATAAGATTTATAAAGGCACCAAAATCTAGTCTACAGATCTTGTTCATATGAACATTTTATAAACCCTGAAAAGATTTTCCAACAGTGCTCATATGGTTGTCTAAAATGCAAAGCCTAATCTTAAATAACTACATGCCTTTCAAGGGGACATGGAAATTGGCCTTTGCAAGGATCCTTAGAAACAATAAAGTAAATAAACCAACTGGAACGAATTGATTAAATTCACTAGTTAACAATGCTTTCAAATTGTATAATATCTGGGAACTGAATATTACTCATCCTTTTTTTTAGATTTGCTTTTCTTCAGCCTGGTCAACAGTACCCCAAAATATCAACTAAGAATATAGAAGTAGAAATAAGGGAGAAAAAAACATACGTACTTTACTTCAGGTTGTCTACCCTGGACTTTTTCTTTATTAGAACTTATCTGATAATTCTTTTGTGAAGAAAAAAAATATGGATGTCAAGGGCTCCTTTAAATGATCTTTTAGAGAAATAAATGATTGTGGGTGGTATAAATGAGGCCTTCCTTACAACAGAGCACCAACTTTGAACTGTGAAATATGAGAAAGCATTCAACATCAGCCAATAAAACATCTTCTGCCTCCTTCCCCACTATTAACAGGGTTCAAATTTATTTTATAAACCAAGTTAATGGAGGACAGGAAACAAATATTTAAAGCGCACCCTATGAAAAGAAAGTTCTACAATGAACTATCACCACATGCAAAAAGAGTTCTGTGTGACAAAGCTATTTCCATGTCCCCAGGGGGTGACCCAGAAAAAAAGAGTGCTTTGACCTGGTTATAACAAACACTCTCTCTCTCCGTAACCTATCCTGGTCTTTAACAAATCATCACTCTCAAAGGTTTTCCTTCTATCAAATCTAAATCCTTACTGCTATAAGTTCAAGTTCATTTCCTTCTTCTCAGAAGCAATTTACTAAAGATGGGTCAAGAAGGAAAAATTAATATCAATATTCAAAAGAAATGACAATATGAAACTAGGTTTATTATTAGATTTTTAAAATTCTAGTATGAAACTTAAAAAGCAAGTTATATTTGGATAAGAAACCTCTATTATCTAAATAGCAAACCAATCTCAATTTAAAACTGAAACAAAGCATTCTCACTATTTGGAGAGTTTGGTAGTGAAAATATTTAGTACTTAGATTTGAGGTACTAAAATGTAATGAAAAGTTGTGCTTCTACTATTCTTTTAGAATAGCTCAAATCAGCAATCACCTGCCTGAAAAACTTGCAAACTGACATTATATAAATTCCAAGCACAAGATCTGCCTATTTATCTGAATCATGAATCAGGCCCAACTCTCACTGTATTTGGTTTGCCTAAACTTTACTGTGACCTTGTCAACGACCTACAAGAGTCCCATGAGATACAGGAGGCCAAAGCTGTTTCCATTAAAACCTTAAAACCAAGGACTCAAACTCAAAAGAAACCCACATTTCCAAGGACTTCTCAAAGGCAATGAGAATGGCTTGAAGATGTTGATTATTTGTTCTTCCAACATCTCTTTAAACCTCCCTTCATGTAATTCTGTTGCTCATTTTAAACCCCATTTCTTATTTTTCTTCATTTCTGGTCTATCCCACCCTGTACCACAGCAATATTTTTTGATTCCTGATCTCTCCCTACCTCTTTGCTCTTTAGACAGCAGGCTTCTAGTCAGTTTCAATGACAGGTTCTTAGTAGGACATAGGCTGTGGAGTGGCAAAAATGCAGAGCAATATTGCAAGAACATACTGTACGTTCCTTACGGTACGGTTTTGTGGATTATCCTTATCTTAAGCAAATCAGCACCCCAAAGAGTAACGACTGGGAAAGATGTGCAAAAGCACCATCAGAAAATCATCTCCAGTACAGCTTGGTCGCTTTAGGAACACAGGTAGCTTCTTACACATAACACATTTGTGTGTAATAGTTTTAGTACTTTCACAGAAATTATATCATGTGAACAAAGGATAAAAAGATATATCTATGGATAGAATTCATCTTAAAATGGAACCATCTCTACATTCTTTTGCTAGAAGTAAAAAAAAAACATTTACAAAAGAACTACATTTGAAAGATGCTCATATATGCACCAAATAGGACAAAATATTCAAGCCATATTTTAAAATTAATCCAAATTTACTGCAAAAACACACTCATCAATTTCTTAACATTTAGAAAAATATAAACTTATCAGTCTAAAAGCAGAAGAGCCTTAGAGCTGATCGGTATTATGAAAGTCGCTGTTAAAAAGAAATACTCCAGTACATAAATAAATAGCTTATGAAGTCTTTACACACAAAGGTATCACACACTGCCTACAAGAAATAATTTTATTGGTACAACTCTCTCTGAAAATAAATATGGGTATTTGTATACATCACTGGCTTTATCCTATAATGCTGTGTTTTAGAAATAAAGCCTTGATTCTCAAATTTTCATAATTTTAGTAGTAGGAGTCTTAAAAATCATTTTGTTAGGTTTGACGGTGTGCCAGCGTAGGGTATGGGAGGGGACTCAGTAATCAACCACAGAGAGAGCTTTTACCGACGTACAGGAGTCGATGCTGAGCCTGGTGCACGGCTGCAGAGTGCAACTATGTGTTTTCCCCATGGGCTGTAACTGATTATCGACTCCCCCCATTAGCATGTAGGGTGCATATCGAAGGTTCAAAGAGAAGGCTGGGGGACTCCTATCCCAAGGCCAGTGCTGAAAGACAGCCTATCACTTTGTGTAATCGCAGTCCATGTGTGACAAACCTGACCTACATTTCTCCCTTTCTTTCTCGCAAGAGCTAGTCACTGTTTTAAGAAGCTATTTTCTAAAATGCATAAAAGAAATGACTTTTAAAACTGCTTGGGAAATGTTCATTCCTAAAACACCATATATAGCCATCTTATGAGGAATAGTTTATTCAAGATTGAACCATGAAGCCTAGCCTAAAACAGGCACAAAGACAGCAGAGTGCTTTATGATGTTATGCTATACATTATCTTCTTTCAGACTGTCATTTATACAGTATAAAGTCTTAAAGGTACTACAATTAAAAATTTTAATCAGCACATAATTACATTATAACATTTTTAAACATATAAAACGTTAATTAGGAATGTGTGATGAAATATTTTTCTTTAATCAATAAAAAAATCACTTCCACCGCTTCACAAGAAGCCACATCCTAGTAGTTTTGTGAATTCATCAATGGAAACATAACAATCATTATTAAGAACAGAGCATAATTAAAAACAATGATCTGGGGCAGGGGGAGTAAAAAAGGCAATAATAAGTTTGTGTAAATGCTGGAAAATGCTCCCCGGGAATGGCTGCGGACTGTACTTCAGAGAGGTGCCAACGTGAGTACCTACCATGCCGCTGCAGGTCATACTCTTTTTTTGTCTCTTCATTCCCTAGAATTTTCCATGCCTGATCAATTTCGATGAACTTCCGTATACATTCCTCCACTGTTCCTGCTGGCACATCTGCATTTTGTTTATCTGGATGATACTGCCAATCAAAAATAAGGGGGTGGTGAATAGAGAGGGTTAAGTGGGTTAGGTTAAAAAAAATTGTAAATCTGAGCTTTAGTTAAGAGAGAAGGTAATGAGAAGATGAAGCTAAGATGCCAAGGCAACGAGACAACAGTGGTGGGCACAGGAGACAACTGCCAGGGTAATTAGACCACTGGAGTAGCTATAAATCCACCAGTGACATGATCTGTCACAACGTGCAAAGATAGCATTTTCTGGATAATTTGCTGATGGAATCACTGGTCTCATGGACAATTTACCTAGAGAGGATGACTAACACAAACAGAAATAGGTACATGCAAACGAGTGGGACATGACAAAGGAAGAACACAAACTATTCAGAGAATAAAGCTTTCCTTATATAATGCACTCAAGTGTAGATATCACTAATGGACTACTAGCTTTTTCTTATAAAATTAAATTATGCAATCATACTTTATTTAAAAAGTGTTTAAAACAAAACACTTTTCATCTTCTGGCTCAGCCCTGAAGATTTTAAAGTTATAAATCCACAGATATAAATTATTATTGAAAAATGGTTATTCTAGGGCAAATTTGTAAAAAATAACTTTAAAGAACTCAATGAAACATTAGAATATGAATTAATTCATTAGTAAATTTTCCTATATGTGCTTTCTAAGAAATTGTTAAGAATGTTTCCAATATGCAGTAATTTCTTCATACTATTTGGTTGAAACCAGAAAGTTTTATACCAATTCACCAATTCTCAAATGACAATGTGAATGTGCCTTATTGGATACCACACTTATATTATCCCCGTCTTCCTTTTCTTCTGTTTTCTTTTGTTTTCCCTTCTCTTTTCAAAGAATCAGTATGCCACTGTTTTTCAGCAGTCTCTCAAGAAACAAATGAGAGAAGATTATCTAAATTTAGAAACATTTCACTTAAATAATCTGGGGTAATATTAGCAGATATTCAGATATGTAATTCTTCACTCTCAAGTAAATAAGGAACCACTTGATAGTATTCATTAAGAATTTTCAATGAGCAATTACTCAATGCTTTATCAAATATATTACAGAACAAATTTTAATTTTAAAAGTTATCAGGAATTTCTTTTGAACTAGTAGAATAGTTTTTTCCATTTAGTTCTTACTCTATAAGTTTTTATAAAAAAATAGGCAAATCAACATACATTTCATGACACTGATGTAGTTAGTTCACGTACTTGTCAATTAATGATACAATCATTTAAATTCTTTGGACTGCTTTGCAGACATTTAAAGAGCACAAAAAACTTACAAGTATCTTGTCATTTATTATCCAAGTTGCTAAGGCCAAAATCACTCTGTGAGTTGTGGCAAGTAACATGAAGTCAAATGATTTCAATTCTCAATCTAGAATTCAGAAAGTATATAAGTTTTTAATCATAATGTTGACTATTGGCTTTGATAGTAAATTTGTTTTCATGCTGAACTTCACACTGCTGATGATCCTCACTAGCAGAGCAAAAGCAATTGTGATATTTGGTTGCACAGAAGAACTAATGAATATCATGCATGTTGAGAGAAAGATTATATGGCAAACATAGATTCAGGCTTCCATTTTCCCTTTGGTAAATTATTTCTCTTTCTATGCCAAATCTATCAGTTATCAATATTTAAATATTTTAAGCTAATTAATATAATGGTTGAAGAAAAGGAAACTAAGGCTCTATTGTTTAATCTTTTCTCAGGCCATGATTTATCAAATGATGCTTATAAAGGTTATTCCCATGCTGAGGGTTAGGCAGTCCCTAAAGCTGGGATGTTTAAGCAACACACCAAAGCCAGAATAGAGTTGGTTACATTAAAGATTTCTAGCTGACCCTTTCCACTAACACTATGTGAAGATGATTTGTGTAACAAGCTTGCTTTGATTCAATGTTATTATATAAGCATGCTCAAATATGCCACCAGTATACATTGAAGATACACTTGCACAAGAAAACTCAATCTCAATGTAACAAGCTTTGAGTGAGACCCCAGAGAAATCATTCTAAACTAATAGCTACATAGAAAGAGTGCAGACTAAAAGTCAGGTAATTACTAATAGGCCACTATAGAAGGTGTACTTGGTACAATGAACAGAACAGACTGGGCTTGACCATGTACCAATCTGACTAAGAAAGTTCTACAAAACCAAGAATTAGTTCCTGACTGCCTCAACCTAAAAGCTATCATTAAATTTTATTGAGTCATATATCGGTTTTATGAGAGTCAAAGCACAATTCAATCCCTTTTGCTAATTTGGTATTTTCTTGACTACCATTTTAATTAAGTAACTCACCATGTGAGGCTTTTAGGTCTATTCCGTTGTACTACTAGAATGCAAAACATTTTATTCTATGATACAGGGTTCAACTTAAAAATGGTAATTGTAGCAAAAAAAAATAATAAGTATGTCTTTGGGGCACTAAAAGCCTCAGTCTAATTTGTTTTGATGGCAGGTTCCTAAACAAAATGAAGGTCTAAAAAAAATAATACAGTCTGCGATAGGCTGATAATGGCCCCCAGAGGTATCAGGTTCTAATTTCTAGTATCTGTAAATGCTACCTTATTTGGAAAAAAGGTCTTTTCTGATATGATTAAGGTAAAAATCTTGAAATAGAAAAATTATCCAGGTGGGATAAATACAAAGTATACTTATAAGACTCAGAGGGAAATTTGGCACACAGAGAAGGTGACGCTAAGACTGTGCAGAGAAAGAGAGACACATCTTAAATACTGGTCTTAAAGATTAGAGCGATCAGGCCACAAGCCAAGAAATGCTGGTGGCCACCAGAAGCTAGAAGAGACAAAGAATGGGATCTCCCCCTAGAACCTCTAGAGGGAGTGTGTGGCCCAGCCAATACCTTGATTTCAGCCTAGTTAAACTGATTTTCGACTTCTAGTATTTAGAATTATAAAAGAATAAATTTCTGTTGTTTCAAGCCACTAAGTTTGTGGTAATAATACCTAAAGAAGCCTTATTGTTTAAAACTGGAATACAACAGACAACTAAAACTTTTTATGATGTTTCAATTACAAAGCTCACTAATGAAACGGTATTAAGTACATTATTAACTTCAAAATCTGCAATGATTTTTTATTGCCCATGTGAAAACAAGTCCCTAATTCTAGGTTTCAAGATTTGCTGGTCTCAAAGTGAATGTTAATTTCTTTCCTTCTGTTTCTATATCTGAGCCGTCCCTTGCGAGGCAGGCTCAAGCATTCACTATTATTCTAAGAAACCAAAATCATTTTCCTCTTGTTGTCAAGGCTTATTCTTTGTTTTTTTCTTTGATCCCCATTAGCCAAACCTTCTCACTATTGAGAGCCCAAATCTATTACTACTTCATTCATTCACTGATCAAATGAAAGACAGATGAAATCTGAAGCATTCTATGTTCCAGGAATAAAAAGATAGCATAGACTTCCCTATATTAGAAAAATGCTGGCAAAATCATACGAATAACAGAGAGTTCTGAGAAAAACACCATTCAAAGAGTAAATACTGATACTCTTAATTAACGGAATAAGTATGTACTGAAATCAATGCTGCAAAGTTCATTTTAACTGACTTCTATTTGCTTTCAGTACTAAATTAAAATGATTTTTGCTAGAACTGAAGAACTTAGCTACCAGGGAGGAAAGAAATCAAAATGAAGAAATCAGCAAATCTTGCAAGGAACAACTGGCAAATGAAAGTTTAAGAAACTACCAGTGACGATAGCATCGAGGGAAAAAACTGGAAATATTTTGAAATAAACTAAATAGATGATGTATAAGACTTTTACACTGAAAACTACAAAACACCACTAAGAGAAATCAAAGAAGACTTAAACAAATGGAAAGAAATATGTTCATGGATGGGAAGATCATGTCAATTTTCCCTAAACTGATATATAAGTGTAATGCTATCCACATCAAAATTCCAGTCAACTACTTTGAAGCAGACAAAATGATTATAATATTTATATAAATCTAAAACAGGCAAAAGAATCCTGAAAAAGAACAAAGTTAAAGAAATATTACCTATTTCAATGCTTATTAAAGCTATGGTAATGCAGACTGTATTACTGGTATAAAATTATACAAATAGATCACTGGAACTAAATAAAAAGTCTAGAAATAGATCATCCACATACAGCCAATTCACTTTCAAAAAAGGTATCAAGGCAATTCAATATGGAAAGGATAGTCTGTAACAAATGGTGTTGAAACAACTGGATGTCCATGTGGAAAAAAATTTGACCTCAAACCCTATCTCATTGCACATATAGTCATGTGCCACATAACAACGTTCTGGTCAGCAAAGGACTGCATGTACAGTGGTGGTATGCCATACAGCCGAGGTATGCAGTAGGCTGTACCATTTAGGTCTGTGTTAGTACATTCTGTGACATTCACACAACAATAAAATCACCTAACGATGCATTTCTCAGAACATATTCCTGTTAAGCAGCGCATGACGGTACAAAAATTAATTTAAGATAAATCATAGACATAAATGTAAAATTCAGAACCATAAAGCTTCTAGAAGGAAACGCAGAGAACGTTTTTGCCCCTTAGGGTGGGCATAGATTGCTTTGACAGAACAAAAAGCACAAACTATAATGGCACAAAATTGATAAACTAAACATCAAATTTTAAAACTTTCTCTTCATCAAAGATACCATTAAGAAAATGGACAAGGCACAGACTGGGGAAAAAATACTGGCCAAATATATATCTAAAAAGGACACACCCAGAATATACAAAAAAATCCTATAAACTGATGATAAGAAGACAATTAATAATTAGGGGGAAAAACTTGGAACAGGCACTTTTCAAAAGATAGATGAATAGACAATGTGCACATAAATTATGTGCTCAAACTTTTTCTTAGTTATCAAGAAAATGTACATTAAAATCATAATACACTTATAAATATCTAAAAGAATGGCTAAGATAAAGATAACACTAAATGTTGCCAATGATATGGAATAACTGGAACTGTTATAAGTTGCTGGTAGGAAATTATCTGGCAATTTTTTATAGAGATACATATATATTTGTGGTCAAGCAATTCCACTTCTGGATATTAAGAGGAAAAAAACATAAAAACTTAATGCCCACAAAAAGACTTTTAAAAGAATGTACTCACAGTCTTATTCTTAATAGCCAAAACTGGAACCATAAATGTCTATCAACAGGAGCATGGATAAACTAGTATATCCATATAAGGGACTAGTATTCAACAATAAAAAATAAAAAACTAAGATACACTCAATAACAGATGAATACCTAAAATATTATGCTGAGCAAAAGAAGAAAAGGGCACATACTATATGATTACATTGAAATGAAATCCAAATTCAGGCAAAACTAATCTATAGTGAAAGAAAGAAGTTGGTTTCCAGGTGGGAAGAGGAGGTAGAAATTAATTAGAAAGGGCGTAAGGGGATTTTCTGGAGAAATGGCAATGTTCTGTATTTTATTTGGGGTGGTTGTTATACATATCGAATCTCACCAATAAAGCACTTAAAATCCACACTTTTCATTGTATGTTGACCATATTTCAATAAAAAAAATCTTCAAACACATCAAAAAATTTTTAAAGTAATTTAGCAAAACTTCCTAAGCCATAAAGGAAAAATGAGAACTTTCTTCCAACATTAATGAATTTAGCAAAATGTTGTTATACTTTTCTCAAATGACTTGGCACTCAATTTTATGATCTATTTAACTTCTTCATATTTGGGAGAAAATTTTCAATTATACAGACCTAAGTTCTTTCAATCTCCATGACATTTACTGATAAGAAAAATGAACACAAAAGATTAAGAAACTATCTTGATTCAAAAAATATAGGATCACTCATGATACTACAAAAAATATAGAAAATGATGTAATATTTTATCAAGATTGGTATATGTTATCTATTTCCAAACTGACTAATTAATAACTAATGCTTTATGATTAGCTGAGATTTTATGGCAATGGGTTGTCCAATTATTTAATTTTGATTTTAGACTTTCCCCATATAATAAATCCAAGTGATTTCTGAATTACTAATTCTGGAGTGACTGTGCAACTTAAAATGTGGTCCTCAGATCTGTAGCATCAGCAATATCTGAGAGCTTGTTAGAAAATCCCATCACAAATCCTACAGGGGGGAACCCAAGAATCTGTGTTTCACCAAATTCTCCAGGCAATTATTATGCATGCTAAAGTCTAAGAAACACTCTGTTAGCCCCCTACTGTTTAAAACATGGAGTTAGATGAAAACCAAAAAATTAGTGCTTCACAGAAATTTCCCTTTGACAGATGCATTTCTCCATGTATACCCCCCAAAAAACAGAAAAAAAAAGCCAACTCACACTCTTCAACTTTTAACCTATAACACCACAATGAAAATTATATTGTGTTCCAAGTCAGAAATTTTTTGATATTTGATACCTTTTGTTCACTAATCATAAATGCCAACCTCATTATTTCATTGTTTACACAAATGCCAACTTAATTCAGTAATGAAGAAGCTGATTAAATCAGAACAATATGCAGTGGAATTTTAACCTGTTGATTTTTTTTAAAGGGGTAGGGGGTGGGTATCATTTGTATCAGGCTTCAGCTACCAAACACTACAATGGTTTCCAGCAATAGGTTTAACACAGAGACTACCAGGAGGGAAAAAAAACTTGAAGTGTGTGTAAGTTGTGAAAACAGTATAATATAATACACTGTAAAAATTCTAGTAACTTCTAAAAGTTTTTAGTGAAAATTTATATATTCATTAGTTCTTAAATGACCCTTTCTATTGGCTAAGCAATGTATAAAGTGGAAATGGTATTTCTTTAAAATAAATGCATATTATGGTAAATTGCCTACTACACAATAACCTGGTATTTCAGATCACCTAAATAGAGGTTCACCCACTCTAATGCCTTTCTTACATTCCCTTTTGAAAGGAAATATAGCTTTATTTACTAGTAGCTTGCTACTCAAATTGAATAAAAAGTTAGGAAAGTCATACATTAATCCTTTACTACACATCTGTTTATGTTGTTTTGATTTATAAAATGTTGGCTGCAAATAGGAAATAACAATTATGAAAAGGGCTCTGCACATGTTTGGTTACACAAAAATTCCCAAATCGTCATGCTGATATTATTTCATCTGCCAATGTGGCCCGAGGTTATAGTATTTGTTTCTTCTCTATGTATTAATAAATGAGTTTTAATACCATTAATAAGATGCTAGTGCTCTATCTCTAGCTTCAAACTTTTTTGAATTCTATAATCAAATTTCAAAATACCTTCTAAAAGTTATCTTATCAGCACAAGTTCAAAATGTCCAAAATCCAATTTATCACCCAGACTCTAAAATTAGTTCTTCCTCCTGTTGAGTCCTTATCTGTTAAAGAAAATCACCATATTCAATAAGTGCTGAATGATGAATGAATGAATGAATGAATGAGAGCATAATAAATATATTTCCTAAAAATCCAGGTTACAGTATCAGGTAGGGTAATCTCCCTTTCCCTAATACCATTAAGCACCAAATTCTGTAGATTCTACCTACATAATATCCTTTCTCTTCCCAAGGCCAAACCTAGTTCAAACCAACAGTAAGCTGGTAGCTCTTACCTAGTCTCCAGCATTCATCTTGTAAGAGCAGCCCAGTCCATCCACCTGCTTCCAGATTCACTTGCTTTAACTGACGACCTGATCAAATTATTCTCCAGCTCAAAATTTTAAATGGCAACCTACTGCATAATAATTTGCAGTCATATTCCAAGAAAAGGGGATAAAAGAGTAGAAGAAAAAGGAAGAGAGGAGGAGGAAGAGGGGGAAAAGGAGGTTGGTAGAAGACTGAAAAAGGAGAAATGGGGGTGATGGAGAAAGGGGAAACTGCAGGAGAAATAAGAAGAGGAAGAGTAAGGAAAAAACTGAGGGAAGAGACAGAAAAACACTGAAGGCAAACAAAGCCATGTGATATTTATGGTAGGTGCGTATCCTTTTCAAATAAAGAATTAAGAAGTAGATTGTAGGAATTGGATTTACAGAAATGAAGACATGTAAGAAGTAGAATAATATGAATAATCCAATCCATGACAAAACCTCTTTAAAACCAAGAACTACCTCTGTAATGTACTTTGGACTATGAGATTTGCTAACTCTAAAATATAATCTTGCACCAATTTCTTTTGCTAGTTACATGCCTTTTCTTTGTTGACTATAAGCAAGTGTAATACAACCTCTGCTTCTTTGTACATAAAATACAAAAAAAAAAAAATTAAACCTAAAGTAATCGATCGGTTACCTTATAGCCAATTTAAGTGCAAAGCTAGACCCATCTCCCCCCAAATCATATGAAACAAGTCTTCCATGACATACTCGACATGGGCTACACAGAGAACTCCAAAATTTACACTTTGCCTCCAATATCCCCCAATGAAAATTAGTAGCAGTGCACTGGCTAACTTCTCCTATCTTTGGGTCAAGGTAAGACTCAGTTTTTGTATAATTAAAGACTTAGGAAGCTGATGCCAAACTAAAGTTATCCCTGTGAAACAAGGGTGGTGATGTACATCTACAAATCCCACAGGACTGCTCTCCTGCAGCAATTCTGAGCTCTGCTTTGTGGCCATCAAGGCCATCAGGTACTAATTAGGCAGTGTGTTCTGTCAACGCTTTTGTGCTCATCTTCTATTACTTGATCATTTTGCCACATTAATGATACTAGTACATTACCTTTGAATTCCCTCACGTGCTTAATCCCTGAGGTTACAAAAAAAAAAAGATGTGAGAAAGAGAATTACTTTACTCTTTTTGTATTTGAATTAACACTAATACTATTTCCTCTAAAGTTTCTTTTATTTGCAGAAATCTCCCTGTGGGCCTAAAATGTACACATTTCCTTAAGTAACTTCTACTGAATTAACTTTAAAAGCTATAGAAAAAAACAATGGGAATGGAATGCATACTAAAAGCATTGGCATTTTCATATATAAGTGTTCAAAAATTAATGGTGGGATTATATGTATATGTATGAGGCTGGAGAGGTGGTGACAGTTTTTCTTAATTCTAACTACTTGATGATGAAGGAAATTCACCTAAAATGGAACTCAATAAAACAAGAAAAGTGACCTTAGCAGTGACAGAAACTGAGTAAGAAAAATAAAAGCATTTAATAACGGCAGCTAAAGTCAATGAAGTTAGTATACTATTTTTGAAGTAAAGGCCTAAGTAAGCTTCTTAGGATGCTGAGGAAACACATATCCTCTGAGATAATTTTTGGTTTTCTTTATTGCAAATCACTGTTATTATGAAGCAGCCATTAAACAGTTGGTGAGGAAGTGCTGTTAAGATGGTGCAGTAGTAATTCTCTAATGAACATGAACACAGTTTAGGTAAGCAACAGAGAGATACACACTGGCTGATATTGCTGTGTTTTGTTGTTGTTTTGTTTTGTTTCATTGTCTGTAAGATGCCTCGTAGCTTAAAACAACATCGTGTTACAAAAAGTTAGGTATAAAAGTACGACAACTGTGTCCTTTACACTTTGACATTACATTAAGATTATGAAAGCTGAAAAAAAAAACAATTACAAAGGTAAAGTCAAGTACAACACACTACTGCCACCTAATGCTTAAGAAAATATTGCCTACAGTAGCAGTCCCATTTTATGTGACAGTTAATACCCGAAACATGATTTCTAAAATGTTTGAATATTTTTAAGGTTTTCTGATTCATATAGAGAAAATGCAATACATCTGCAAGACTGGTAGCCCCAAAGTGTGCTTATTAAAAAAAAAAAAAAAGGCTTATTAATGACCTAACTACAAGTCAGATATTGTGCTAGCCAATGAGTATCCAATGATAAATAAAACAGGATCCCTGCTCTTAAGGGACTCACGATCTAATGGGGGAGAGCAGGCACAGAAAAAATTAATTATAATACAATGGGAAGGATAAGGTGCTAAGAAAAGATAACAACCTGGAAAAGTTGTTAACTGAGAATAAATTAGGGAAGATTTCTTAACAAAGGTGATTTTTGACTGGGTTTTGAAGGATGAATAAGAGTCAGCCTGTAGGAACTGTAGAAGGGTGGGAGGGCAAAAGCATTGCAAGTAGACAGAAACTGCAAATATGAGACAGGAAAGCACTAAAACAGATATTAGAGTTTTGAACAGCAGAATTGTAAGCTATACTGGGAATGAGTAAAAGAACAGTCGGTGGTAAAAGTAATGAGAGATGAAGTTAAAAAGTTAGACTGGGTTTAGACAGTAAAGGAACTTTTTAGTATGCTAAGAAACATGAACTATTCTCTACTTTTCCACATTACTTGAATGCTAAGGACATATACATATTTTTGTTTCAAAGACAAAAAAAAAAAATCTAACCCAATGATAGGATGGTATTGGCAGGGAGGATAGGTAGGGAGGCCGGCAGTAAGGAAACTAATGCACTACTGCAGCACTCCTGAGGAACTATGTTAATGATGCTGATGACTGAGGACAGCAGGAGTCAGACAAGGGGAAAGGTGGGAAGCTGGGGACATGAATTTGGAAGTCACCTGTGAAGCAGATAAAACTACAAGAATATACAGAGAGCAGTCCTTCTCAATGCTTTTGAGTTATAAACTCCAAGATTATGATAAAAAGTCTGTTAATCTCTACATACAATTGAAAGATTAATAGTCCTCCAATAGCACCAGGGCCCCAGATTAAGAGTCTCTGATTTGGTGACAAGTGAAGAAAGACAAAGCCAAAACTCTAAAGGACAGTAACGTTTCTATCAGATAGAGGAAAAGATGCTAGAAAGAAAAACAGGGCAGTGAGCAACGAGATAATTAGGAAAACAGGCACCACAGAAGGCCAGGGAGGAAAGAGTTTCAAGGCAGATGGAAGATCTGTGACAGCAGTAAATGTCACAGTAATTCCACTGAATGTGGCAAGCTGGGGGCACTGGACACTTTAGAAGGCACCATTTAGAAGAATGCCAGTGGTGAAAAAGAATAGGTTGAGAAGCAAATGGATGGTAGTCAAGTAATGTTTGGCAAAAAAGGAGAGAGGAGTGGCAGCCATAATAACCAAGGCCAAAGGAGAATGGTTTGAAAGACCTTTTACTGCATGGGGTGGGGGTTGGGGCTGGGGTAGTGGAGGGGAGTGATAAGCTAATAGAAAGGGAGAATTCAAGGTAGAGAGAAGAGAGAACTGGAGCAGCACTGAACTTAAACTACGAGAATTTCAGTTTTTTTTCTGGCTTGGCTATTACTAGGTATGTGACCCTAGAAAAGTCATTCAATTGTACAAAATTTCCTTACCTGAAAAATAGAAAGGCCGCTTGCTAAACTAAGCTATGTATGAAAGTAAGGACCTTTGCCCATCATATTACCACTACATTCGCAGCATCTTGCACAAAGCTGGCACACAGAAGGCAATACATATTTAGTTATGAATAAATTATCTGCTCATATAGCTCGGTGTTTTGTAAAAATCAAATGACATAATGTGAGTATGCATGTTTCGATTCAATTAAAAATTTTAAATGGGGTATGGCAGGAGAGGAAGGAGGGCCATAGCAAGCTCTCTAATATAAACATAGTATAAATAAAATGGACCCTCACAATTCACATATTCTATATTTTCAAATTCTCTTACTTACAAAAATTTATTTGTAACCTTCCAATCGACACTTGTGATGCTTTTACAATCACTCAGACATGCGCAGAGTGGTGAGAAACTTAAGGCACTCCACATGGACGTTACCAGCTGAGGTCAAAGAAGCCTTCATGTTTCAGCTCTCATAATGTATATAAATAAGTGTCCTTTCCACAGTCTACTTACATTTTTCTCATTTTTATGCTTTTTATTGTAATTTTTCTATTTAAAATGGTCCCCAAGCATAGTGCATTAGGTGCTGTATAGTGTTCCAAAGCAAAAGAAGTCCCTAATGTGCCTTATGGAGGAAAACACATGTTTTAAATAAGCTTCTTCTTTCAGGCATGAGTTATATAGTGCTGTTGGCCCTGAGTTCAATGTTAATGAATCAACAATATATATTTGTCTTTAAACAGAAATACACATAAAACACAGTTATGTACTGATTGCTTAATGAAAATGTTGTGACCAGAGGCTCACGGGAACCTAACCCTGTATTTCCCCTGGGAGCAATGGTTCAGGATTTGCTAATTCAGTGTTTGTGGCAACTTTATAGAACATAACTACAACAACTAAGAAAAACTGACTGTATAATAATATGAACATGTACATAACAATTAGTTTACACCTGTCCCCTTTACAGAGCTCTCTCTGCCCCTTCTCCTGCCATACCCCACAGTATGCCCATGAGAACCCTATGTCCTCCTTCCAGCCATGCCCTACTCCTTCTTTTAGGAGCAAAGGACAAGGAAGTCTGCACGAACAGCCTCAGGTTAAGCAGAAGCTTAGACTACAGCGAGGTCTCCAGTTGGGGTAGACGAGAAGGGAAGCAGGGCAGGTGGTGGCTCCCTCTGTTCTGCTGCATTCTGGCTTAAGAGTCCAAGAACTCAAACTCTGATCTTGGATTTCCAGGTCAACATGAAGCTATATTTGTCATGAAAGTATATTTTTTAAGTAATATTAAGTCTGTTATGTTAGTTTGATTTGCACCTATTAAGTATTTAAGCACTTGGTACATAGACATACCACCCCCACCACACTCCATTTGTAATCTTTCTCAGGGCCTAAAAAATATTAGGCATGGGCCTTATAATATTACATTATAATTGGTACCTTTTCACAACCTTATCAAAAGAGGAAAGAAAAATAAAATCAAGATACCTCCGCAGACTTTAAGTGACATTAGTGGTAGTTAATTCACTTGGAAAAAGAACAACTCTTTCAATGATAATTTAATTTATAAGATTTACCTTACTCTGCTCCAGGGGAATCTAAACCATGAGTGATTTAACTTTTACATTTCTAACATCTCCATACATTTCAACGCAAGACAAACCAGCAGTTATCTTCTAATGTATAATTTATTACAGATGCACATGGGAACACTCTTCTAGTATGTGCATAAGATGGCATTCAAGAACATTCAGAGACAGCTAGATAGTCCTAAGAGTTTGAGGCAGTTCTAGGTGAAAAAAGGTCACTATAAGAATAAATAAAAAAATTTGCTTAATCTGAGACCATGATTCAAACAAAACATGATTAAATAACCAGCTTTTTCGGTCTTTCTTATCATGTAATAAAAAACTGCTTCAGTTGAGTACTTCACCACCTGAAGCTCATTTTAACACTGACTTTCTAGAATACTAATACCAAGACTATAGAATAATTTGTCACATTATTTTAAAATAATTTTTAAATTACAAAATGGTATGCTGTGATTTTGTCACTGTGATTATGAAGTAGTCAGGTTCTAACTAAAAGATGCATTAAAATGGGTAACTGAGACTTTTTAAAAAGCTTTTTTGTCTTAGAATTTTAATGACTATGAATTCCTCTATCCTAAGAACAGTCTTCTTTAATTTAATAAACTGAAAACTATATGCTGATATTCCCTATATTGTTTTCCAGATACCGTCCTTTAACTGATACATTTATTTTTTCTGGTCTCAAAATTCTCTTCTGTAATACTATTTAAAGTTCTCAAAAATATGTCTTTACTGAAAATCTAAGAAGATTCTATACTCTTGGTTGAATTATTAAAAATGAAATGTAACAGCTGGACAGGTGCAGACAAAACATGGGCTCAAAGATTGCCACAGATCAAATCACTTCACATGCTGTGGTTCTATTTTGTCATCAGTTCACATGGGTCAAGGACTATCTAACATCATCATTGAACCCGTAAGGAATAACATAAAACAGGACAGTACTGCAACCCACACAGAGAGGCCAAAATAACAGAAGCCAACTCCCTTCTTAACCTTTCTATTCTATTTCAGCAAAATCCAGTGCAATTCAACCAATGCATGTAGTGAAAGTGTATTATATAAAGTACACAAGTTGGTACACAAGTTGGTGCTACCAAGGACAGAAAAATAACTGAGACAGGATCCCTGCCTTCAAAGACTTTACTTCTAGCTGAGTGGAAGTCACTGGCCTAAGTAATTACAGTAAAGACAGGATGCGGTCAGTAGGATAACAGTGTTACAATACATCAATGGAACACCTAAAGGGAGACTTTTTTTTTTCCAACTAGCTATAAGGGGACATGGACTTCTTCCCAGTGAATTGTGAAAGAGTGGAAAAAATAAGAGGAGGATTTCTTGCTCCAATGGTGGTGGGGCTAGGTTATCCAAACCAACTTTTCCATTGTAAACAACTAAAAAACTTGCATAAAATATTTTTTAAAAACTCTTGAAAGCATTAAAGAGTTGATAAGACAGTAAAGAATTCCAGGCCAAAACTGAAGAGAAAACTGTTAGTCAAGGACAAAGAATGGAAAGTGCTTTTGCTCCAAGGGTATCTCACCTATTCTGCAAAGTATCCTGGAAATGAACTTTCATTTTGACAATCCCATTTGGCTTGTGGTGGTTATACACGCTAGGGGAGAATTGACTAAAGGAAGAAAAACAGGTTATTGGGATAGAAAACATGAAACTGAGTCTGACACCTAGTAGTGCAGAGACCTTAGGATGATAGCTAAGTCCGGGGTGGGCAGGATATGCTTCCACACTTAACTGGCTCACGATACAGCAACCCAGGTATTTCTCCCTCACAAACGACAAGCAAAATATGTTGTGCAACCTAGCTCTCCCTCTCCTGCAATCTAGTACAGCATTAATTTCCCAACACTAATATCCCTAAATGAACACTTACAGAAGAGGATGAGTTTCATAGATGTTAAGGTCCAAAGACAATGTAAAAATGACATTTAATCAAAACTACTCTTGAAAATCATTAAATTTTTCATTAAGTATAGTATCTGGTTTCATGAATGCAACTCCATACAGCAATATGTATATATTAATGTGTAACATATAACAACAATGAACCTGATAAGAATCACACATCCAAAATATAATTTTATCATTTTTAACTTCATTTTTTTTTCTGAACACATAATTTTGCATGATATAATTATGCTGTATTTTTATATGGTCCTGCATGGCTCTCTAATTGCATCTTATGCATAATTTCTAGTGACTGTAATAAACTGTAATAAAGTACCACATGCGAGGCACTGAGCAAATGCTTTACATGCATTATTTCATTTCATCTTTATGAAAAAAGAATAACAAAAAAAATATTTATCTTGATTTTTGCAGGTAAGGAAACAGAGGCTCAGAGACATTAAGTCACACAGAGGTTAAGACCCTCCATGGTCACGTAGATCATAAATGGTACAGGTGAGATTCAAAGCCAGCGCAAAGTAATACGACATGAGGACTCTTAAATATTATGCTATATACAGGCTTCCCTGTAAAACCACATTTTAGAACTTATATGCTGTACATATCATAACATTTATTATGCTAGATACTAGAATTTAAACATCTGTGTCTTTCCCCTAACAATAAACTCTGTTATATATGCAGCATCTATAATAGTGCCTAGAAATATAGTAGGTACTAACCCTAACAAAGATTAAGTGAATGGATGAATAACTGAAAACAAACTCAGATCATTTCAATCCTCATAAATAGATCGGAACCCACACATTTAAGTAATTTAAAAAGTATAATTCTCAAACAAAATATTTTGGATTACCTTCAAGGATAGTAAGAATTATATTTCATATTTTTTAATATTTTGAGATAGCCAAAAGGTAATGGCTTGTTTAAGTTGCTTCTGGAAAAAAGACACATCTTTTCTGAGCTATCTTATCCCACACACTGTACCAAGGATAATGCTGAATTTATAGTCAAATTTTCAGAAAGCCTAAGAAGGGGTTTTATTTTTCACTACTGAGTTTAAGAATCTATTTCATCTTTAAAAAAAAATTATTAAACTTATTGGGGTGGCATTGGTCAATAAGATTATATAGGTTTCAAGTGTACAATTCTATATCATCTGTATACTGCATTATGCTCATCTCCCAAAGTCAAGTCTCCGTTTGATCTTTAATTAGTAGATAACATGGGCACAACAGCATTAATTTTATTTGTGACACAGAAAATAATTCAAGCATGCATATATGGAATATAAATTATTATAGTTATTAAGAATAAATTAATTTGAAAATACAGGAAAAATTAGTCAAAACACCAATAACCTTGATAAGTAAAATGCGATTAATGAGCTAAAATCCATGATTTACTTGAAGGTAAATTTTAAAGGTGTTTCATATTTCATATGGCATGGTTTTATGAATACCTTGCAAGATGATAGTTACTATTTTTAAATAATGTAAAACCAAGCTATTCACTTATAACATACCCAAAAGGTGCTAAGTAGACTTCTCATACAATATTTTTGTTGAAGGCATATTATGTAATATGATATAACAAGGTTTGCTCTTCAAAAATAGGTAAAAGGATAAATTAATTTCTCTTTAAAAATCATAACTAATTTGCTTCATTAAAGGCCACATAAAACATCAAGAAAATTTTAGAGCTTAAAATGATGACCAAAGCAATCTGCACGGCCAGTGAAAGCAGATCTATGGTTGCTCAGAAAAGATGGAAGAGCATAAAGAAACTTTTGGGGATAATGAAAATGTTCTGTATCATGATATAGTGGTGGCTATATAGGCATACTGAATCAAAACTCATTAAAATGACTAAAATAGGTGCATTTGATTGTATATAAATTATACTTCAATAAAGTTGATTAAAAAAAACTTAAAAGAAAAATATCTTAAACAATAAAGTTCTAGCTATTTTATATAGATAAAAGAAAAACGTGGAATAATACTCTAGCAAATTCCAACACTTTAACAATAGTGTGATATTAATTCCTTGGGGAAGCACTAGGCAAAATGTCTACTTGTTTTTTTTGTATCTTGGCATAACTAAATATAATGTACACCAAATCATAAGGAAATTCACTTTTCCCATTTCAATTTTTGTTTAGCATTTTTATTTTACACAAATTTTAAAAATGATTTTTGGTCTATAACGATATTATTTGATTTTAAATATTTAGTGTGCATCTTCTACTTTTGTGTTTAATAATTTTATTTCCTTAATCTCAGTCTTCTGCAGTAAAGGTTCCTTTATGTTCTGATGTTCTATAATTTTTTTACTTGGAGACTCTGAAATTCTTACTCTTTTAAGCCAGACTAAGATAAATATAACAATGCCCTAAATTACCCCTTCATGGATTTTCTATTAGTTTAGACAAGTCAAATCATAATTAGACAGTTATTTTGAGATGTTTCTTTCACTTCCTGCAAAAGCAAATTGTACAGCATTTATATATGCCCAGATTAAACTTTAAATTGAAAATGATAGAATTTTAGGCAAGGATATGAAGGGAGTATTTTTTTTTTATCTTAAATACATGGCAGTGTATTATAGAGTGTATGCACTATGAATCGACCCAACAATCTTAGATCACCAAAGCAAAGTTACTTTCAGTATGGTAAAGTAGGAAAAAAAATTTCAGACTTGGGTAGTCACCTGGGTGAACACTGAAGACATCATATGAGGAAAGAAAATAGAAGAAACAAATTCTAGACCTACCTTTAGAAAGTAACACAGTATAACCATCTCATTTTTACAGATGAAACTCAGTCTCATAAAGTTGTGACTTAAGACAAATCATAGCTGGCTCAGCACAATTTTAGTGGAAATGAGGAGGGTAAGAGATGAACAGCTTTTTGTCCTAGCTTTATCGAGATATAATTGACATATAAGAATGTGTAAGTTTAAGGTATACAACATGATGATTTATGTATATACTGTGAAATGATTACCACAATAAAGTTAACACATTGGTCATTTCATAGTTATCTTTTTTGTGTGTATATGGTAAGAACTTTTATGATCTACTCTCCTAGCAACTTTCAAGTGTACAACACAGTATTGTTAACTATCATGTGCTGTAAATTATGTCCCCAGAACTTACTCATCTTCTGACTAGAAGTTTGTATCCTTTGATCACATTCACCCATTTTACCCATCCCTGGCCCCCACCTATGGCAACCACCAATCTACTCTGTTTCTACAACAATGAGTTCGTTTTTTGTTTGTTCTTTAGATTCCACAATGAACTTCTTAAATAACTTACTTTCACATTCCCTGTATACTGGGAGAAGTATATGTCATTTATTAATAATAAGGCATAGTAAGAACCCAGGTTTCCAGTGCCACTCTGTGCTCTTTTACATTTTCCACCAAGTTTCTGGCATAATTTTTACTCATTTCTACTACTACTACAATATACTAGGTCAGACTGTATTCTTCTAAACAATGGAGCTAATTTACCCAATTTTCAATTTTTTTAAAACATTCAGCCAAGATTGTTAATCAAATCACAGATTCCAAGGGTTATCGGTGGTTGTACTTGATTTGTCCTGTAAGAGGGCTTACCAATTCTATACAATTTCTGTGTTGCTTAGCTCTCCAGGGTTGCCCATGTTTTCAGTTGCTACAGCAGTCTTCCTGGTCCCTCTAACAATATTTGCAACTGTTAGTCACGTTGTCTCTTTTCCTTGACTTTAGTAACATCTCATTCCCCTGGTTAGACTCCTATTATCTCTGGCCATTCCTTTTCAGTTTCTTAGTGAAGAGCCATTCCCCAGAGCTCTGTCTTAGGAAGCCCTAACACACTATATCCCCACCTCCTTGGCATCAAGGTAATCTCAGGGAGGCACTGCATGGCCAGTTTAAGGCTTTTAGCCCAGACCTCTTTTGAGTTCTATCTGCATTCCCACCTGTCAGCTAGAAATCCTTAAATGGCTCTAACATAGACACATCACTCCCAACCTGATCTTTAATTAACCAAACATCTTTCCCCAGAAAACTTCCTCCTCCTCTGTTCTTTATCTTAGTTGAGAATATAACCTGCCTCCTGTACCTTAAGCTCAAAATCACAATTCATTTACAACTCCCCACTTCCTGACATATTCAAGCCATCACTGAATCCACCTCCATATTCTCTTTCATCTCCCTCTTTCATTTTACTCCAGTACTAATGCAGTGGTTCAAGCCCTCATTATCTCTTAGCTTAATTGTTGTAAATGCAATATTTTCTCTGCCTCAAGTTTCTTCCCACTCCAACATATTTTTTTTACAGTTAGCAGTATTACCTGCTAAAATATACTTAATCTTGCTTAAGTATCTCCTTAAGACCTATAGAATAAAGTTGAAATGTTACAGCTTACATTCCAAGCCCTCAACAATTTGATTTACAATATTCATAGCCTCAATTTACTACAGTTCTTATAAATCCTCCTTGTCCCCAATGTACGCTGAGGACATCTATACCAGTTCTTGTCAATTTTCTAAGCATTCCTTGTTCTTCTGACTCTATCTACTAAACCATAAACTCCAAGAGAGAAGTCATGCTTCAGACTACATGCCTTTTTAGAAACAACATGCAATAATGCTCATACTAACACATACTTGCAAGAGTCAGTTTTACTTACTTCCTGAACCAGGAAGTTACCAAAAAAAAAAAAAAAAAAAAGTCTTCAAGCACATTAATAAAAATTCAGAACAATCAAAAACTGAAGGCAATATTAGCCCCAAAGTTCATCAATCAGAAGAAAGATACATTTCTACAAACTGGCAATGGCCTTTGTAAACCAATTAGTGACAAAGATGCAGGAGAGAAACAATAGAAAAGAAAGATGTAGTTCCATGAGTTGGCATGGCCTTTGAAAACCAATTAGTGACAAAGATGCAGGGGAGAAACAATAGGAAAAGGGAGACAAAAATAAAAAAGTAGGGAGAAGAAACACAGCAGAAGAAAAAGGCAAGAGAATTACTGACGAAAGATGAAAAGAAGCAATAGGAATAATGAGAAACAGGCCAAAGAAAAGTAATGATAGAGAATAGACACAGCTAAGGAGAAAAGAGGGATATTTCAAAATGAGACGAGTAAACATATTCAACAAAGGAACATAACATCTCTATAAATCTCAACAGTCCACAGTAAAGGAATGACGAAGCAGCAAAAACATAATGCATGTAGTCAACAATCAACCTAATCGAGCTAACTGCCTTTTGAGATTTATATATCTTTTTTCAATTTAGAAAATCATGGGTTTTCCAAATGGTACAGCATTATTTGATGGATAGCAATAACTCCAGGGCTGACAAGTAACTGCGCTAAGTCTTTTACTTTATTCACTTGTTAAATATTATTTTTCTGAAGTATGACACAGCCCCCTGCCTTCTTAAAGAAAATATATACATAACACAATTATATACAATTATGACAAAACAGTGCAGTTCTAAATACTATTGCCATACTATGTAAGAAGTGTATTAGACCTAAGATAGAAGTCTTGCTACCACCTACAAATGGAGGAAAGTTTAAAACTGTGCTGACCTCAAGCACAAAAATGGATGCTTTCTGTGTCTGTAGTCTTAATATTTTTTATAGTTAAAGAAAAAAAAAAATGCTAAGCACTGCTGTGCCCAAATGTGACTCATGGGTCTGAAGTACAGACTAAGGATTCCCAAATTTCAGTCCATCCTATACCATCTTCAAGATTTATACTAAATTCTCATAGTACTAATACTTTTATTTGCTTTTTCTGGAAATAGACATTAAATTACCTCATTGTATTACTTTGCCTCATCCTAAAACCAAGTATCTGCTGTGCTATATATGTATTACAAAATATTTTATATTTTATACAACTATTCACATAAAAATTGTTTACCTGTCTACCATCGAAAATTATTTTGCATTATGAACATAACTCATTTAACTCCTTAAAACAACCCTGTGAGATAGTTGTCTAGTTACTAAATGACTAGAATAGAGCTGGAACATAGTAGTAGGTATTCAGTAGTATTTGCTATAATAAATGATGATTCACATCTATTTTGCAGATAAGAAAAAAGGCCTGAAGTTATGGAGCTGGCTCAGAGTCACAGAACTAATACATGGCAGTCAGAATTCAAACCCAGGAAGTTACCTCCAGAGCCCACATTTTTAACTCTTCACTAACTATGCACCTTTAACATAAATGCTATCTTTCCTCTAAAGATAAACTCTATTATTGTTTCATGTATGCAGTGGGGAAGGGAAAAAAAAAAACACTGAAAAGGTTGCTCCTCTTTTTCATTTACCCAGTTTTCAAAGTTTATACAGTTTATCAATTTCTTGTCATTAATCAGTTTTTTTACTTAATTTCTGAGCTTCAGTTTCCTCATCTATATGTTAGGGATAATGATGATATCTCACCTCATAGGGTTAAATGAGTACACATAAAGTGATGAGAAAAGTGTCTGATACATAGTACTATGTGTTCGCTTAAATTTTACTTAAATGTTCACTTATAATGTCTCATCCCCACCACTTTTATCAAGGAAAATATAGTTTATAATGGAGTCTCCATGAAATATCTAAATAATTTATTGCTAAATATCTTGTATCCTATGACACCTAGATGTCAACTGAACAATCAACCATAGCAACAAAAATTACACTGTTCATTACAAGTTATTATACCCTTCTGATTTTCACTTATAATAATCAAATTTTTTTTCACAAAATTTCTCTTAATGCCTAAATTCCATTCCTATAATGAAGATCACTTCACTTTGTAACGTAGTCAAAGACCTACTTAAATAATTGTTCTTAACTTCCTTGTTTTCTGATGTAGTAATTTTCCTCCAACTACACAGCACAGGTACCCTTTCTATTTTATTTTTCAAGATGCTAAAATATATTACATAACTACCTTAATCCTGATCTATATATAACCACTTGTAACTGAGAGAATCTCTGAATGCCCATATAAGTATTAAGTGGCATTTTATACCCTTATAACATTAGGAACAAGAGCATCCTGCAAAAGCTCCAGCCTCAAATTATGTGAATTTTCTTTAAGATTACGGAACAAACTGTAAAAGCAGTATATAATTTTCCAACACAATAATTCTTCTCCAGTTGAAAGGCATACTGTAATATTATCAGCATCAATTGAGGGGAAAAGTCCTCTGACTTTAAATCTGACAAGTTTTTTGAAGAGAAGCTTTTTCCTCAGTAAATAGCAATTTTTTATATGTATAACTGCAAAAAAAATATGGGAATGATATAATTAATCATTCTTGATCTTAGACCATTTCAAAACGATGGATTATCATTCAACTTATATTAAGAAACTAAAAAAAAATTTTTTTAAATTGATTCATAAAGAGAAAAGAAGAGCAATGCATTTTTATTAATAAGTAAAATCCCTATTAATAAAATGCTGCTGGGAAATGGTGAGTCAATTATCTTTATTTTTATATGATAAATTATAAGGCAAAGGACTTAGTGGTATGTGAAATATATGTTTTTCAGTCTAATTCTGCATTTTACATTTATATGTATCTTTAAAGTATTCTAAAATATCTCAATCAGTCAATAAGAATTTTTTCAGAATTGGGACCTTGAATAAGTACTACATTTACAAAAACTGAAATAAGGAAACAGTATTTACTAAATCAACATGTATTGTAAACTTAGCAGCCTATGATTTAGCAATATTTTATCCCAACAACTAATTACGTAGGAGGTGTTAAATTCAAAGTCTTCTGAACTTGGAAAAGTACACAAAATAAATGTGCCTTTTTACAAAATTAGATACAGAATGGTATTTGTCAAATGTAATCTTATCTCAAACTGTTCGGTGATACTGTTGAAAAACAGACTAGGAAAATATGGTAATTCATATTGGAAAGCAAGAATATAAACTAAAAGTCTGTTTTTGTTAAAAAATCTGATAAACATAATAAATAGTATGACTTTCCCTTATAATTTTCTCAACTCTATTAGAAACTCTAAACTTATACAAAAAGAATAAGGAAAATAGTTTCACTCCATAAGCCATATTTAATCTAGATTCCTTCAAAATTAAAACAGAAAGTAGTAATTATGTCTGAACTTCTATAATACTTCATTAACTGTACATGAATGAAGTCTTCCATGGAAATCCAGAAAACTGAAAATTATGCCTTAAACAACTATTAACCCTTTTGGATAGCAATTATTAGAAGTCTGATATCATAGGTGAGGCAGATGAGATGTGATCAAGCCTAGATTTTACTCCTTACTAATTGCGTGTTTCAGACAAACCACTTAGCTGTATCTAAAGCCTTGGTTTTCTCAAATGCAAACATGGGGATGGTATTACTTACCTTACAGGACTGCTGAGAGGATAAAACCAGATCAGATGTGAAAGCATTTGTAAACTGTAAAGTACAAACTAAAAATACAATACAAACACTACTAATTATAGAGGTACTGCTATGTACTTCCTTATCTTCTTCAACAGAATATACGGAATGTAATTTAACTCATGGCCATAATTATGAATATAAATTATTGTGCTAAGCTATAATATAGGGACCAAAGACACTAATACCCAGGCAAAAATAAGCCAAAATGCTAGGGAGATTGCTTTGGTGGCTCTTTATAGTTCTGATTGCCTTCTGTACAATTAGTTGTTGGTTGAGACTTCTTGCTGCTATAAGCATACACAGCTACCTACAGGGAGCCTTCTCAAAATAATATTAGTTGAAATTCTCTCTCTTATAATTTGTTGCTCCATTCCCTCTCATCTTCTCTCAATAGTTAACTTCGTCTTTTTCTTCAGAGAAAAAAAGAAGCCACTAAATGAGAGCTCACCAATTTTCTGCCACCAGAGTGACGAATGAACAAGCTCTTGTATCCATCCTTTCTTCCTTCTTTCCTGTAAATTAGAGACAGGTCCCTTTTTTCTTTACCCTTCTACCTATGCTTCAGATCCCATCTCCTTCTGCCTCTGGCAGTTATTCTCTCTCCCCTATAACTGCAATCCCATGCTTTCTCCTGGCTACTTCCTGCAAAATTTAAACATGCTCTAGTCTCTCCTATCCTCCAAAAAGAAAGCACATACCCAAAATAACACCTTTTATCACACTGCAGCTATCCTCATCCTCACCTGCCAGCTAAACCTCTCCTATCCTGGAGAAATAACACTAAATGCACATCTACTGGGAGAGAGTACCTAAAAGGAAGGGGGATATAGCAGGGATCATGGGAGGAAGGGATTAGAACTAAGATAATTTTGAAACAATGAGTAAGAGTTAATCAGGGGAGGTAGCAGAAGGGGTACAGTGCACCAGGGAGAAAGAGCAGCAAATGCAAAGGTATATGTGGTCAAGGAGAGGTATCTGGCTGAAAAATGGAAAGGAGAATAGTTCAGGGCTTCTACTAAATAACAAATTCATACACACAATTATCCATGTTCCTTCACAAAATTCCACTAAAATAACAGCAAAATAATAAGTTTTAAAGGCAAAGGCATAAATGCATAAGAACAAACTAAGAGGAGAGATAAGAAAAAGCAGGTGAGAGATACCAAAATTTGGGAAGATAGAAAATTGATCAGTAAATGGTAACCAATTCATTCAACCTGTAGAAACCGAAACCTAAGCCTGAAGCAAAAGACAAGAGGTGAACTCATTCATGCAGAAGCCAGAAAAACCGAGGAACTGAGGCATTAAGTACCTTTGAGAATGGGGTTGAGGGGCAGAACTAAATAGCAAGAAGACCAGTTGACATTTTAGAAGAAATAATTAGGCCTCCAACTCTCCTCTTCATCATAAAGCCAGACATCTACTCTCTCCTGCCACAGCAGAAAACCACAAGTTTACCATGTGGAGAAAAAGACCAGAGAAGATACTGGATTTAGTAGAAACATCAGGTTGAGGAAGCAGGATGCAATGGTACACTGAAAACAAAAAGAAAAAGGAACGCTGGAGCAGTACAAGTCCAAGGTCTTATTTTTCCAAGCAGAAGATTTGAAAATTCCTCTCTTAGACATGGATTTGATCACTATGCATCTGGGGTCATCCAATAAAATGGCTGACCCTACCTGATGAAAGCTCCCAGTTGTACACAGGAACCTCTGAATAAGCTTGTAACATTTCATTCTTAAATATGAACAGACAACCAAGGATCTCTAAATGTATGAAAAGAGCCTCCATAACAAAGGGGAAAAAACAAACAAAAAGAACTCAAAGGAAAACAAGATTGTCTTAACTTGCCACATGAGTTGCCTTACAAAAGGGGCATGCCCATTTCTATGAATACAGATATTATTTAACTCAGTCTCTACTTTTCATTTACAAATAATTTTTGTCATTTGATAAAAATAAAATGCTCAAAGAAGCAAGAAAATGTGATCCATCATTAAGAAAGGATATAGAACCAGACCCAGATGTTAGGATTATCAGACAGAAACTTTAAAATAACTTTATTAGGGGATTTAGTGGAAATGGTGAACAATGTAACTAAAAATTTGACAGAGGAAACAGAATACTTGAATCTTGAAATAATACTTGACTCACCCAAAAGATGGTAAGAAAGGCAAAACAGAGGAACAAAGAACAATTATGACAGATCCAAAAACAAAAAGATTTCAGATTTAAACCCAAACATTACCAACAATTACAACAAATGTAAATAAACTAGAAGATGGGGGAAATGAGATGTTGATCAAAGAATGCAAACTTTCAGTTATGAAAAAGTTCTGGATATCTAGTGCACAGCATGGTGATTATAATCAACAATACTGTATTGTCTACCTGAAAGTTGTTAATAGATCTTAAAGCTTCTCGACATATGCGCACATGCACACACACACACAACTTTGTGAAGTGATGGATATGTTAACTAACCTTACTGTAGTATTCATTTTGCAATATATATGTGTCTCAATCATCACATTGTACACCTTAAACTTCCACAATATTATGTGTCAATTATCTCAATAAAGTTGGGGGTAAAATATAAATGGACTAACATCCTCAATAAAAAGGAAGAGATTGACAGGCTGGAATTTTCTTAAGGCCCCAATTATTCACTATATACAAGAAAACACACTTTAAACATAAAAGAGACAGAGTAGAAAAGATGGGAAAAGCTAAATCATACAAATAGTATAAGAAGAGTGGTGTATTAATATTAATATCAGAGTAGATGTCAAGAAGGGTACTATGAGAAATAGAGAAGGGAATTTTATAATGATCAAAGGTTTAAATTAATGAAGACATAACAATCTTAAATACATATGCACCTAATAAAAAAAGATCCCAAATACATAAAACAAAATTTAACAAAAGTAAAAAGAAAAGTTGACAAATCCACAATCATGATTCAAGAAGTCAATATTCTCTCAGAAAATGGTAGTAGACCAAAAAAAATCAGTAAGACTATAAAATATTTGAATGACACATCAATTTGACCTAATACATATTTATAGAAAACTAAACATATGTTTTTTAAGTGTATAGGAACAGTCGCCAAGATAGATCATATGCTGGGTCATAAAAAAGTTTTGATAAAATTGAAAGAAATGAAATCATTTGAAGTACATTCTCTAACCATAACAGAATTATATTAGAAACCAGTTACAGAAAGATCTAAATGTTTTCCAACATTTAGAAATTAAACAATGTACTTCCTAGTAACCCACAGGACTAAGAAAACTATTATAAGAAAAATTTTAAAATGTTTTGAACTAAATGATAATGAAAATACACATCAAAATCTGTGTAATGCAGCTAAAGCACTGCTTTTGGCTTAGAGTGAAATTAACAGCTTTAAATGGCTGTGTAAGAAAAGAAGACAGGTGTACAGTCAGTTATGTATGTTTCTACATTAATAAGCTAGAAAACATAAAGCAAATAAGTAGAAAAAAAGGATATAATAAAATTAAAAGCAGAAATCAAGTGAAGAAAAAATGGACAAATGATACAAAAAAATCAACAAAGTAAAAGTTGGTTCTTGGAAAAGATTAATAAAATGGATAAACCTGTAATAAGACTGATCGGGAAAAAATAAATAGAAAACACAAACTGCCAATATAAAGAATGAAATAGAAAACAATTACATATCTTATAGCAATTAAAAGATAATGAGGAGATAGCATGAACAGTATGACAATAAATTTGACTTCTTAAAGGAAATGGACAAGTTCTTAAAAATTTGCATTGACAAAACAGGAAATGAAACATTTCAATAGCCTTATAGTCTCTAAGTAATAATTATAGCATTTCCCAGGAAAAAAAAAAAAAAAAAACCCGTCAGGCCCACATGACTTCTCTGGTGAAGTCTACTAAACATTTAAATAAATAAAGGCAATCTCATACAAACTTGTTCAGAAAAGAGAGAAAATAGAATTGCTCCCCAATTCAATTATTTTATGAGGACAGCATAACTGTGATACTAAATTTAGGCATGGCCATACAAAAAAAGAAAATTGCACTAATATACATCATGAAACTAGACATAAAAATCCTTAACAAAATAACAGCAATTAGAATCTTGCAATATATGAAAAGCATAATACTTCATGAACAAGTGAGATTTGTTTATCCTAGCAATGCAAAACAGATTTAATATTAAGGAGATAAATCAATAAAATTCACATATTAGGGAAGAAAATACATGCAAACTTCAATAAAAGTAAAAAAGAAAATCTAATAAAGTTCAATACCCATTCATGATAACACTCTTAGCAGGCTAGGAATAGGAAGAATGTCCCTAACTGGATAAAGGGCATCTTAAAAACATACATCTAACATTATGTTTAATGGTAAAATATTGAAAAACTTTCCTTCCTAAAATCAGTTGAAGT
This sequence comes from Eidolon dupreanum, assembly GCA_028627145.1. NCBI lineage: Eukaryota > Metazoa > Chordata > Mammalia > Chiroptera > Pteropodidae > Eidolon > Eidolon dupreanum. The sequence continues at coordinate 19,157,670 of CM053510.1, forward strand.
GCCCTCACCACTTCAACTGAACACTGTAATAGAAGCAAATAAATAGTGTGTTGAGGCAAAAATAAGAAATAAAAAGCATACATTATTAGAAAGATTTAAAGGTTCCTTTATTTGCAAATGGCATAATTGTGTTGGTAGAAAGTTGTAAAAAATTTACAATAACAGCTATGAGACAACTAAAAAGCAAATTTATCAACACTGTGGGATCCAAGATCAGTATATAAAAATATAATTCTACATACTATCAATCAAAAACTAGGCAATAAAATTTTTTAAAAAAATACCATTTACAAGGAACCCAAAACATCAGGAAACTAGAAGTAAATCCAAAGAAAAATGTGTAATACTACATGGAAGGTTCTAAATTATTTCTGATAGAAATTAAAGATGACTTAAGTAATGAAGAGATACAATATATTCATGATTTAGAAGACTCAATATAGTTAAGATTTCCGTTCTGCCAAAATGGATATATATTCAATAAAGTCACAGTTAAAATTCAAGCAGGATTTTTTAAAAATAGAAATCTGCAGCTGATTCTAAAATTCTATGGACATGCAAAGCAACCTAAACTAACCAAAATAAACTTGAAAAGAAGGATAAAATTAGAGAACTTAACTTTATGTGACTTTGAAACTGACTAATCAAGACAGAGGTATTAATAAAAGGATAGACAAATATATTGAATAGAAAAGAGACTAGAAACAGACCCATACTGCCAAGACAATCCAATGTAGAAAGTAAAATCTTTTCAATAAATGATGAACAACTGAATATCCTTCTTGAGAAACAAAAACACGATCTCTCATTTCACACCATATACAAAAATCATAGGTCTAACAGTAAAAGCCAACTATAAAACTTTTAGAAGAACACATAGGAAAATACTTTCATGACCTTTTCACAGAAGACAGAGAAAGTACTAACCACAAAATAGAAAAATGATAAAATTGTATTTTATCAAAATAAAAAGTCTGCTCATCAGAAAACATCAAGAAAAGGAGCTGGCCAGCCATACACTAGGAGAAAATATACATATCAAGAATATATTTAGTTTTTTAAAAAAGACATTACACACACAAAAATTATATGAATGGCTAAGAATTACATTAAAAAGTGCTTAACATTACTAGTCATCAGAAAAATACAAAAGAAAACCATAATGAGATATCAGTACAAACACAGAATTGTGCAGTGTTCTCAACTGGATAGGAGGGTTGGCAAACTTGACCTCCAGGTGACATTTTTAGTTGTTACTGGCATCTAGAATGCTACCAAACATCTTACAACAGTCCTACATAGAATTATGTATCCTGCCCAAAAGGCCACTGGTGGCAAAACTGAGAAACCCCCAACAGGTGAAATGAAAGAGATTAATAGTATCAAATGTTGATGAAGACATAGAGCAACTGGAACTCTCTGACCTGCTATCAGGTTTGCAAAATGGTTCATTTACTTTGGTGTCTGACATCATGCTAAGTGTAAATGGCTTCTCACTGCCGAATTAAAGGCCAATATTGTCACAAGGTCCTGCATCATCTCCCAGTTAACTGAGATACAAGGATGATTTGGTATTAAGAAATTATTCAATAAAGTCTACTTAATTCTACTGAGATGATTTAAAAATTATGAAGCAAAAGACATCTTAACATAATTTAGTCCAACTTATTACCTAAAGCAGGGATAGTAATATATTCTTGACAATGAAACATCTACTGTCTCTCAAAATAAATACTAAAAGTTATGGCAAAATCTCATAGATCTATTTGATCTAGAGAAACAACCAACACTATGTAGGTAATGGTCCTTGTCTCTTTTCATAAACTGAGTTAAATTGAAGACCTTATAAAGTTATTTGCATTAGCTTAAGAAACACAATTAGGTGGAAAAAAACTAATGTAATAGTTCATAAGGATACTATATATTTATAAATACAACTCACACACAAATAAAACTATAAATAGCCTAAACTGGAACTATTAAAAAAAAATACAATGCAAAGTATCAATGCAAGCCATATATACAATGCAAAAAAGTAAAATGAAATCAATTTGATATTACATTTCCTTACATATGCAAATGTATACACGTAGAGAATATGCAAAATAGCCAATATATCTAAAATATTACCATTTCAATATGTAAATAATATAACAAATTTTAGATTTCTTTTTGTACTAAGTCTTCAAAATCCAATTTGTATTTTACATTTACAGCATATGTGAATTTGGACGAAGCCACATTTTAAGTGCTCAAGAGCCACACGTAATTAGCAGCTACTGGATGCTAATGTTGCTTATTATATTATACACTTCCAAGCATTTTACTTGGATTATTTCACTTAATCTTCCCTGAGGCACACACATGGCAAAGTAACTTGTTCAAGTTCTCACAGCTAGTGGTAGAATCAGGATTCTAACTCAATCAGCATGACTCAGATTGCCTACTCCAAATCATGCGATCTAACCACAAATCAACTTTTTTTTTTACAATATGATTGAAACTTTTGATGAAGCAAATTAATACCCTGATTCTTGCTTTGATATCATATATCCATTTTATGGAAACTTAAATTTCCGGTCACATAAAAACACTGATTACTCCCTACCCCCGATTTAAAATCTGAAAGAATAGACTTACCATTAATATGAGTTTTTGATACTTTTGTTTTAAGTCTGACATACTTGCAGATGGGTTTGCTCCCAGAATGCTGTACCAATCCTTTTTTGGATTCTGATCAAATGCCATCATCCACTGAACAAGTATATTCAGATCAGCTAAATAGAAATATTGATGACAATTCATTAGATTCATCAGTTTGCATGTATCTAAGAAATAAGCAAGTACTGCTTTTCTAAGTTCTTAAATTTGGGGGTATTTAGTTGAGTAAATCATGATTATAATGCAAACCTGGTGAAGCATATATTTTCGTTTAAACGCCCCAATGTATAAGAGTACAGGCAAGTATGGAAAAACCTGTTAGATGTTTCATGTTATACGCTTATATCTTAAATTAATGAATATACAACAGCATTAAAAAAGAATTTGATAAGGAATCTGAGTGGTGGATAACCCTCTAATAAAGTATTTCTGCTAGTCTTGTAAACACGGCACACAGTAAGTACTCGCTAAATACACTAAAGGAGCTTAATAAATGTTCACAAAACGAATGATTAAAAAAGAAAAGCAAAATACTGAAGAATTAAAATGACTGGGAGCATTCCCTTTTTAGTTTTCCAGTTCACTTCTTTACTTCCAGATTACCTTTAAAAAATAATATGAGAAATAGCCTCTAGACACCAGGAAGTAGCGAGCTAGTCTCTCTGTCATTGGAGAGGCGCTCAGACCTCGCAGTGTGTCCGCGAAACTATCCACTGGAGGATAATACCGTTCTGGAGGCTACAGGAGAGACCCTGCCAGGGAGCCCCTAGGACCAGGAAACCTCTGCCTACACCTGTGACCTTAAGGAGAAAGCTAGGGCCTCCTCAAGATTGGGATTTGGGAATCCACTGGATCCACAGGCGTTTTTACTGCCCAGGCATAGGCGGGTACCCTCTCCTGGCTTCTCTCGAAATCAAACTCACCAAACTTCATGGAGCCATCGGAGTCCACTCCTCTAAAGCGGTCGGCTAAAATTCAGAACCAGCTTCTTCTTCCGCCGGAAGTCATTGCTCTGATGCGACCACGTTTCTAGTCGGTCCGTAGTGGCCGAGACACCGATCGGAAGTGCCGCTCCGCCCTCCGGGACGCGGTCGCTATGGTAACCAGTCGCAGCTTCCAAGGAGTTTACAAGCAGTAAGTTCTCGAGCTGTGGAAAAACGCATCCTTCTTTCTGCTCGTTCTAAATCCCCTCTTGTCCCGGTTCCACAGCTGTCGCTTCTCTCATCTTTCTCAGCGAGCACCCCCAATCTCAGGCTTCCTCCGTCTTCCCCAAAGCTTCCACCCCTTACTCTACCCAGCGCTGCTCGCAATACTTTCGTGGCTGGTGAATGTACTATTGGCGGAGGGGTGGGGAGACTGGGGTAGGGATCTTAAGGAGGGTGGTGGTAAACTGATTTCTCTATTGTCCCTATACTTCCCTTAGAATTAAGAGGATTAAAACCTATGCCAAGTAAAGTTTTGCTTTTCAGTCTTAATTTTAATTTTTCTAGAAAGGTGGTTCAGTTCAGCCTTTTTTCTTTTAGATATTAGCAATTGGCCAAAAAAATAAAAAATTTCAAAGCCTTTTCACATTTACTATCTCGCTTCACTTTCATTACAACCCAGTGAGGCAAGAAAAACAGGTGTTACTATTACCACTTTGTAGCTGAGGAAACAAACCAAGGATTAACTCCAGATAGTTAATGGGAGAGCAGTAGAACAGGGCTCTTAGCAAGTCTACTTATTCCCGGGACAGCCATGCTATTTTTGAAGCTTAAAGAAAAGGCAGAATATATTGCTCCGATTTGAGGTAGTTGCTCGGCACCTTAAATGGGCACTCTTAGTTTTTTGTTATTGTTAGTTTTTCCCCTCTTCCTTCTCCTTTTTTTTTTTCTTCAGTTCTGTTGTTCCCTTTTATTATCTTTTCTCTGTGCTGCTTACTTTACATTGAGCTCTCTTCCTTGCTTTGTATCCTGAGGTGAAAACTGCATCTTATTTCTTGGCAGCATGATTTAATTTCACTTGGATATGTTAAAGACGTTTTGTTGTTGTTATTGTTTAGACTTGTTTTCCTTCTTTTTTATCTTCTACCAAATCTCAGCTCAAGAAGCAGTCAAGATAAACAAACACATTAAATGAAATGTTTTGATATGGTCAATTATTTTATGATGGTAGGAATTATAAAAAATAACTGAATGATGCAGGAAAGTTAATAGATCTAAAGTGAAAAGTATAGATTAGGTTCTCCATAGATTTTGTCATGTTTAAAAGTAGGCACAAAGAGCATTATACTAAGTCAAAGGATCTAGTTTTAGTCCTGGTTCCAACATGCCTTCTGTGTAGACCCTAAGGAAATACCTAAAGTGACAGAATTAAGTGTTGTTCTGAATATCTTCCAATACAGTATTATCAGAATAACACTCCATCGAACTTTTCTAACCCTCAAACAAACTTCCACTTTCACTGCTTAGTCCTTCCTTGTATAGTTACACTCAGGTCTTCGAGTTTTTACATAAAGAGCACTTTACCTTGATTTATGATCCATTAAGGATTTGTATTATCTATTTTATTCCTTTTTAACCAAATTCTGAAAAGTGTAATCACAGTCCCTCAATTTTCTCAATTCACTTATTTATTTATTTATTTATTTATTTATTTATTTATTTATTTATTTATTTATGTTTGAGATACATATTCCCCCCACAAGCAAATCCCAAGTGTTCTGTCATTTCATCTCAACATTATTTTGCATTTCTGAAGTATACTTTAGTTTGCAAATGTTTTTTTCATCTCCATAATGTCATTTTTCTGCCAAAATGATCAATTCATTGATGTTGTCTAATATCTGGTCCTGTCTTTTTATGGTTGGTTTCCTTGAGTCAGGATCCAAACAAAGTCTACACACTGCATTTAGTTATTCTGTCTCTTAAATATCTTTTAAGTTTTAGCAGTTGCACTTCTCCACTACTAATTTGTTTTTTTCTTCTTTTCCTGCCATTGGCTTATTGAAAAACTAAGCCAGCTGTCTTACAATCTAAATTTGCGTTTATTCCAGAACAAATTTCTTAAAACATTTTTACATGAATTCCCTACTCATTCATCTTCATTTATTTTCACTTTCTAGAACAGTTCTGTCCAATAGAAATATAAACCACAAATGTAAACCACATATATGATTTTAAATTTTCCACTAGCTATGTTAGGAAAATAAAAAGAAACAGGTGGAATGAATTTTAATAATATATTTTATTTAATTCAGTAAACCAGAGTATGATCATTTCAAAATGAAATCAGTATAAAAATTATTGAGATATAGTACATTCTTTTTTCATACTAAGTCTTCAAAGCTAGTGTGTATCTCAGTTGGGACTAGCCACATATCCATGCTCAATAGCCACATCTAACTAGTGACTACTATATTGAATCAGGCAGGTCTAGAAGATAAAGTCCTAACTCCTTAATCTGGCATTCAGTTCCTCCCCAGTGTGGTCTTTACTTTTCCAGCCTCATCACCTATTAAATCTGTACATGAAGCATTTAAACAATTGAATCATTTCTTGGTACTTCAGCCATTATTGAGTTCAGATAGTTCCCCTTGTTTATAACACCCTAACTCTTCCTCCTATTTTTATCCCTCCTTTAAGATGTATATCTCTTCAATCAAGCCTTTTATGATGGCCCCGTCCTGAGAAATTCCCTATTCCTCTCAACTTTCATAATAAGTCCTGTGTGTACTTCTCATTTGTACTCATCCTATACCATAGGGTATTACTATACACTTTAAATGCATATTCTGATTCTCTAATTGGATTATAAGATCTCTGAGGGCAGGAACTGAGAAACTAAGCACCAGCTATCTTGCCACATTCTTTGGAGTTTTAATGTTGTGTGTCTGTAATAGTTTTGTTTCTTACTATCTTATTTTAAGGTAATTTATCCATTTTATGTAAAACTAATATAGCAGATATATAAACTCTGTTAATGTAGTTGTTAAGAGCATGAATGCTGGAATCAGACTGCATAGGTTTGAATCCAAACTATCTCTTACTGATTATGGAACAGTTTAAATTACTTAATCTCTGTACCATGGTTTCTTCCTCTGTAAAATATGAAAAATAATGATATCTCATAGGTTTGTTGTGAGGATTAAGTGAAATAATAGTGCCTGACAGTATGTAAATACTCAGTAAAGATTAGCTATTATTATTATTATTATTATTATTATTATTGATAGTGAAATACTTGTTTTGATATTCATAGTAGTATTTTAGGAATCTCCAAACAGAGCAAATAAAAACCACAAATATCAAATTGGAAAATGAAAAAAAATCCAAATGTTCATTGAACTATAATTTAGTTTTCAGAATAAATTAAAAGCATGGACAAAACCCTCTTAATTCCAGAATAAATTAAAAGTATGGACAAAACCCTCTTAAACCCTCTTATGTCATCAGCATCTAATATAAGCAAGGTAGACATATATTAAATATTTAATTTTACGATGATTGATCAAGTAGTATATCTATAGATAGCTAGAGATATAGCTATAGCAGGTTTTTAAGACCCTTGGTTGTACTAATAGCAAAAAAAAAAAAAAAATCAAATTCTTACTCAATTTATCATTTTAGTACTTGTCTGTTTGTAAACTAATGGAATGTTCACCACTCATTAAGAAATTCTTAATTTGAGATCATATTAGTAAATTGTGCTTAATGATGAATATTACAATATATTTCTGCTAATATCTTCTTATCCTATGATTATATTTACTTGGCTTTTTCTTCTGGTTTCCTCTCCAATTCTTCTTTAATTTCCTTGATCTTATTTATCTCTGAATTTTTAAGATTTTCATATTAGTGACCTAAGCTGTATTTAAGTACCATAAAATATTACAGTTATGTTCTAAAATTAAATGATTGCCCCTCCAGCAACTTAGAATCTTTTGGGAAGGTAGAAAAACCACCAAGAGTTAGCTAATGATGAGATAATACAAACACACACAGGCACACACAATGATACAGTACATATATAGCTTTCATTTACTTATTCATTCAATCAACAAGTATTTATCAAATGTTTAGTATGTGTCCCACATTTTGTTACAAGAGGCAGAGGACGGAATTTGGCTCTAGCACTCTTAAAAGCTTAGAGTTTATCTGGGTAGACAGATAATTAAGCAAGCAACTGAAATAACTGTGGAAGTACTATGTCAGAGGAATACAGGGACTGTGACAGTAACTTGTAGTTATAGCAATAGAATAAAGCAGATTACTTGAATGATTGAAATCCTTGAATCAAAATGAGGCTAATCCAGGAAGATGTATGGAACTGTTAAATTTAATTTTTGATTGAGGGGAGAGATGAATGGCTGGAATTAGAGAAATTTCCTTTTTTCTTTTCTTTTCTTTTTTTTGTTTTTGTTTTTGTTTTGGCAGATTATCATAAAGCTTTAGATGATACTGAGAATCGGAGGCTCTAATGAACAACCCTGCCTTATCTTTTAGAAATGGTTTTTCATTTTTGCATTTTTTTCCCCTTGCTGATTGTCTTCACTTGAACTATTTTCTCTTTTGTCTTTGCAGCAGTAATCAGTGAACATTCATTAAGTTTGAGTAAGGCGATGCACTGAGCAAGAGAGATGAAGAGATAAATACTTTTTGTTGTCACACCTGTTGCTATGTTCGGTTTGTTTACTTTCAATTGCGTCAGTGTTCTTTCAAGTTTGTTTCACACCTCTTAAAGGTCATTATCTTGCCTGAGATTTTTGTTTCTGTCTTCTTCACGTCTGATGTTTTAATCTTTCTATGACCTATTAAAGATATTTTATGTTCTCCATCTTATGTTTCTCTTTAGTAGTACCAACTTATTATTTCCTCTATTCACCTCTTTATCCCTCTCTGTTCTTATGACTACTCCTGTGAGCTTTCTAGTTCCCTCGAAATTTGGAACCTTATGATGATCATTTCCAACTATATGGAAATGATATACATTTATAAACTATTTTTAAAAAGCATTCTCCAATTTAGTTTTTTAAACCTAGATTTTTTTTAAAGTTTATTTTATTTTTGTCATGTAATTGACTCACAGAAGAAAGGTTAATCTGAATGATCAAGGGGTGTTAATTTGCAGGTTAAAATGTGTTAAACAGTTGATATGAAGTCTGTTTAAGTCAATTAGAGAGTATAATGAAGATGTTTCCAGAGTGTTATGGAACCTTTTGAAGTTAGCTTGGAATTTACTTCTGTATATCAATGATGGCACCTGGCTAAACGTGCTATTGCATTTAGGTTTATAAATTTGTGCATATTCCAATAGATATGAATAGGTCTATGTATTTAAAAGAAATTTGACTTTATTACTAAGGATTTTGTTTTGTCATAAGAAATAAATACATGATTTAATTCATCATTAGCAAAATCAAAAACAATTAGTAACACTGTTATCTTTGTTACTTTCATAATTTTTCTAAAATAAAATGCAACTAACTGAAATGTATAACTAACAAAACATTTCTGGGTTATTTGCTTGTTTATATGCATATTTGTCTTTAAAACTAGATTAATGTCTTTATCGTAGTTTATCATAGTTGTTTTTTTTTTAAATAAAATATGAAGTACCTCATATAGAAAGGTAGCATTGGTAAGATGTAAAATTTGGTGTGGACATTTAAATTATTTTTTCTCTAAAATTATTTGAAGTAATATTATGAAATATTTTAGCGTGGGTTAATATCTGCCAACATTTCAAAATAGTTGATGTTATTATGCATAGTTTACTGTTTTGCTTAATTTCAGTAGTTGACTATAATATAATATAATAATATAATGTGGATCAGCTCTGTGGATCAAATCCACAGAGCTGATCCACAGAGATGAGGGTAAAAATCAAATTTTAAAATATATTCTTCACTTAGCATCAGGGTTACTATTGCATTATTTTTTATTGAGTCAGTTTACTAGTAATAAACACATTTAGCATTTCAGCTTCTTGCAGACTTTCATTTTAATTATTTAGAGTCTGATGAAAAACAGGTCTTACATGCTAAAGAGATTTCTGCAATGATGGATTAGATGCCAAAATAATGAAACCACACAGCTTAAATAATATACTGAAGTATAGATCTTTTCTGATGAATTTCCACAAAAATATCATATTTTAAAAATATTTTAAGCAATTCACAATATTACTTTTTAATCTCCTGTAGAAGAACCATGAGTATAGTCTTTTGTAGCTCATTAGCAATTTCTTTAATGAGTTTTTTGTGTGATAGATAAGGTAACAGACAAATGACAGATTGTTTGCCTTTAATGATTTCCCTGTTTCAAGCCCATTACAAAGCAATTAGAAATCTGACAGCATTTTCACTCTGCATTACTGATCATCTAAAGTGATGAGGAATGAGAGGTGATGAATATTAATTGTATATTTTCATATGATTATCATAAATTATTACCTTGTCTGAGATGCTTCAGGTGAAGCAGGAGCATTAGAGAAAGACAGTCAGATATATTAATTTGAAAGACTATGAGTTTTTTTATCTTTGTCTGTAGTGTAAATCCTGTTCTGCATTGTTAGTCTCTATGAATATTAAATTAATTTTGTACAGTTTCTACCTATATTTGGGGTAATTTAAATAAATTTTCTTATTTCAATACAAGAAAAGGAAAAGTTGTTACATAGAACAATGTACATATATGTATTTAAGCTCAGAATTAGAAAATCTAATTTAGAAAATGAGAGTGAATTTTGTTGATAGACATGTATGTAATACTCAGATATAATAATATAGAAAAAGATATACTTAGAAATAAAGCTTACATTAGTCTTAGGTTAAAGTCAGGTAATCCTGCAAAAAGGAATAAGAAAAAAGTTAAACTGGATGAACAAATAGATTTTTGTAAGTCTTTTGTAACAATTCTTTTGGTCTTAGTCCAAGGTTTATCCTGTTTCCTCAGTTTCTGGCTTTTGATAGATGAAGCTAAGCCTGTCATCAGGTCTCAAGTGCTGTTGTTACTTGGTTCCCAGCCTTGGACTTAAAGCAAAGATTGGTCCAGAAACTAGATAATAGTTTCAGTATAGGGAGAATTGGCAAACTTAAAGCATTTGAAAATATTAGAAATATATTTATAAAGTTGTTTATATTTTAATATCTTGCTAATTTATAGGTATTATTTGGGAATCAATACATAATGAATTGAGTTGAATTTCATTGCACTAATGAGACTATCTTGCTTCAGCTCTGCCTTTTGACCTTTTCGCTATGGCTTGTTATGTGGTATACCATCTCTTAGAGAGGCATGCCATCCTGGATCCATCAATATTTTTGAAGGTCATAATCTATATGATAATATGATTATAAATCAATAAAAATGAACTGTTTGTATGCTTCTTAGAAATCATTCTTATTTTATATTCAACTATATATATTCTCATTTATATATATTAAAAGTAAAATTGTCAGATCCTCACAAATGAACTTTTTGCATTCTGGAAAGTTGTGGAAAACCATCTGAAATTCATTACATATTTATTCAGGGAAAACTCAAGTATGATAATGAGAAAAGCAAATTATCAGTAAAGAGGATCAAGACCCTAGCAGTTAGTAGCCCAATTTAATATTTTTAAGGTGGATACGATTGTCATACACATAAGGAGATAAGACTGAGAAGGTACAGAGGCAAGATTCAAACTCAAGTCAGCTGACTCCACATCTTTTGCATTTTCTGTCACACTACCTTAGTTAGCTCTCCTATATGAAACCTCTCAATGGCTAAATTTTTAGAGATAGAAGAACTTTAGAGTTCTTCCATTCAGCCATTCCTTCATGCCTTTTTTAGACAGAGAAAATGAACCCACAAAAGTTTAGCATTTACCCCAGATCTAGCCCAAAACTGATGTCAGAACTCCAGAACTTCTTGGCCTAGTTCCAGTGGTTTTTCCATTACAGTTCACTTTATATGTTCTGGAGCTACAGGATTATTTGTTTTAGTTCATTTTTTCTTCAGTTATTGAAATAAATTACGATTATAGTCCTGGCTTGGTAAGTGTAAATGTTCTCTCCTTATTCTTACTGCATCTTAGTTATAAAATGAAGTCAGTTGTATCTGGCAAAACTTTTTTATAATGTACTTATCTCCACCAAAACATTCTGGACTGTCCTAAGGTAAGAGAAGGTGAAAAAGATGTGATGACTGTCTTGTGTTGAGAGAACAGAAAGGAAAGGGGCTTGGGGTAGTTACTTGCCCTAGTTTCCTTCTAGATGCCCCAATGGAAATAATGCCCGAGGGGCACTCTTCCCTCTCTAGTTTGGGAGCATCCCTGATTGATTATTTTCAAGGTATTTAAGTTTAAAAAGATAGTTAATATCAAACAAACAATTCAGTACCCCAATTTTTTTCTTTCTAAGATATATCTGTGTGTGTGTGTGCGCATGTGTGCGTGGGTATGTGTGTGTGTAATTTTTAATGGTGACAGAGGTTGGGGAAAATAGAGAAATTAATTATATAATGAGGAACAACAATTCTCCTGGTCCAGTAGTCAGCTCAGTTCAATGCAGTGTTGCCTCTTGTCTGATTTTCAAACCAAATGTTTCACTTCCTTTCCCTACTGGGGCCTGTTTCTACCATTGTTGGGCTTCTAATCCCCTTGTGTACTTTGCCAGCTGGTCATATGATGACACAGAGACTTCTCTTGAAAATTGGATTTATTTTTTGATTCTGCATTCTTGATCTTCTGTACATTATCTTGTATAACCAAATAACACCAATTTTTCACATTGTTCAAATTTCCAATGGTTTTACATGCACTTATATTTAAACACCACTCCATTACTTATCGCTTTCTCTAGACATGGAAGATCCTTTTAATTCATTTGCAAATTATTCCTTCTTTCCCTCTCAAAATTTCTACCTAAAATGGGTTTATGTCTTGTCCCAGTGCAGCACCACTTAGTCGATGCAATGTCATTTAAGATCCCTAGGGAACAGAAAAGTCAACAAGTTGGAAAGAAAACTAAGGAAATACATTTTTTAAATTTCAGAGAGCTCAGTGGTCTGATGTGGGAGCCAAAACAAAGGAGGCCAAGATTTGTGACTAGTCATCAATAAAGATATTGACTGTTTTGAAACAGTCCTCTAAAGAAAGATGTGTCAGCAGCCATTGGTTTAGCACTGAAGCCAGTTTTTAAATACTTTTCTTCTTAAACCAGTTTTTTCTATACTAGATTGGGGAATAGAATAAAAAGGCTTACAATACTGAAATAGATTATACTGTTCACTTTTTACTTGATAATATGACCTGTCATTCTGTCAGAAAAAGAAACTAAGTTCATCTGGCATATTTGGCTTTTCAAATACTATGTTGGTTGTTTTCCAGTATTTTATGAGCTTCTAGGTGTTACTAATTGACTGTTTAATTTGTTATTGCATGTTCCTAGGTTAAACTAAGCTGTCTAATTACCAAAATCATTTTCCTTTTCTTTTAAAGATGGGTATTTTCCCTTTTGCAGTCTCCAGAGACATTTTCCCATCACTTTAAGATGGTGAAAGCAGAGAGAAATGGTTAAAAGGTTTGGTTAAAAGGAACCAGGAATAAAAAGATGATATTCGTTTTATCTTTTGCGGTAGTCACATCATTCCTGTGACCTATTCTATTCTATTTTGATGTCATAAATATTTGACTAATATTTTGATTCATTCTTTGGACTTCTTAAGGTTTACATTTACTTCTCCTCACCTGGGGGTGGGGTTACTGATTTCTCTTCAATAAAAATATAGTTTCGTATCCCTGCTTGATGAGGATGTTCCTCTTGCAGGCTAGTTCAGTCAGTCCTTAGACATTACAATATATAGTTTCTTTATCAAGGAGCGAGCACAAGGTGAGCCCTACAGCACTGTTTTGTCACCTCATATTTGGCACCCTGCCTAGATGGTGAGCTTTAAAAAATTTTGAATTCTCACTCTGGAAGCATTTTACCTAATTGTTTTTATTGAAACAAATTGGAAGTCCAAATTTATGTAATCAGATTTGAAGGATTTGTTTCCCAGTAATAATTGAGCAACTTTCCTGTTCTGTTTTGGTGGCTTACTAGTACCTTTCAATAGATTTCAAACTTTATGTCATGGTTTATAGAACTGCTTCTCTCTCCAGCCCTATAAAATGTTTGTTAAGCCCTCTTAGGCGATAAGTACAAAATTCAGAACAGTTTATCAGTATAAATTCTGGTCTTCTAGGGCAGCGGTCCCTAACCTTTTTGGCACTAGGGACTGGTACTCCTATGAGAATCTAACGCCTGATGATCTGAGGTGGAGCTGAGTCGGTGGTGCTAGCGCTGGGATTGGCTGCAAATACAGATGAAGCTTTGCTCACTAGCCATGCCACGCACATCCTGCTGTGCAGCCACGGGTAGGGTTGGGGATCCCTGTTCTAAGGTACCTGTAAACAGGAAGATTGTATTTTAATAGAGAGGAGTAAGAAAAGGACTCTTTTCATTCCACTTCAGTACATTGGCATAAAGATTTTTAGAACATTTATTCAAGTAGTAGCTCATGGGTTAGCATTAAACTTCTTGGCCTTCTTTACGATCAAAGGGCTTGAAATTTTCCATGGTCAAGTGCTACATTTAATGCACATGAATAATAAATTAATGCGAATAAAAGGGAATTTAATGCTTGAGAGGAAAAAAAATTTATGCAATTTTACACTTACAAAAGAACTGACCATTAAAGTAATGTAGAATGAAAGGAGTTTTTTCCTGTGTTCATTTTAGAAAACTGAAATAACCTTAAGATTTCCCATATGGCATTTCAAAACTTCTGATCCTGCTTCATTGCTATGTAATAATCTTTTATTTCTCAAGAATTAGGTGTTTCTCTAAAATGGGAGCTAAAGTACGGGTTGAATAATCATTTACCTAGAAAATATGCATATTTATGAAAAGAGTGTATACATTTGAAAAACTGCATGTATTTTTATGCTCCTATTTACTTGTTACTATGACAACCACCACACTGACTAGTATTTATGTTGTCTAAGATTCAGAGCACCTATTCAAAAAAAATAAATATGCCAGAACCATGTATTGTATTTACTTCAGTGTTTAGAAAGAATATTTACTCTAATGCATATTTTTGAAGAAAAACAGCAATAAATAATGTAAACTTCAGTTTGGCTTAAATGGTATCTTTTCCTGTACTATGTTTTAAAATCAAAATAATTACATTTTTCTTTTCCTTGTTATAAAAATCAGAATAAAGAATAGAAATAATGAATTTTAAAACGCATGAGTCAATCTTGAAAGGTAGTCTCTTGATTTTTCTCTTTTTTTATGACTTACTATTTTGATTCATAACAAATTTCTGAACAAGAACACTTAGGCAAAACACTTAATGCTAGCTACATAAATCAGAAAATCTAAATAGTTTGCATTTCTGATTACAGATGGTTCTTTAATGTCTATGAACAAAAGACTTATATTTTGTATTTGAAGTGAAAGGCATGGTTGCTATTATTTTTCTTAGTTTAATTATTTAAATTGTTTTCTGACATGTGTGATACATAAATATAATTTCTTAATGTTAAACATCAGAATGGAAATCATGAAGCATAAAATCAGACATGTTTCATGTCACGTATTACCTGTTAAGAAAAACTGCAATACACCATTTAAGTACAACAGAATAGTGAGCATATTGTCTCTGATACTTGTAAACAGGATGGATCTGCAGTTTCACAGTTTATGTTGACAGTATCTTTGTGGGAAATGTAATTATCAAATAAATTATAACATGTCCTAGTATTAAGATTATTAATAGTAATTTTAATTGCCTTTTTCAAGATAATTGGATATGTTCTCATCAGTATATGGGAAAGGTGGCATTGGGCTAATTAGATAATTTGAACTCAGTTATCTTTAAAATATCTAGAAGTTTAACATATATAGTCTATATTTTAGGAATTCTTTTAATTAAGTAGTTATCTGAGTAGGATTAAAATAATTTGTGGTTCCTAAAGTCTCACTGATTATCCCTTGATATTTCTCCTTGAGTATGAGAGAGAATGAAAAATTTAAATAGTGGTAATTTTAAAAATTAAATTTTCACTACCAGTTACAAAATTACTCTAAAATTAGTAAGATTAAGAAATACTGTTTTACTCCAGTAATGGGTGCTGTTAGATAGGCTTTTGTATGCTATATCTGATAGTTTTAGAAATTGGTCCATTTCTGAAAAGCAATTCAATTTTAAAATATACATCATCGGCCATAAAAATCATTGCGTTCATACGTTTTGATCCAGGAATTTAACTTT
Organism: Eidolon dupreanum; assembly: GCA_028627145.1. Taxonomy (NCBI): domain Eukaryota; kingdom Metazoa; phylum Chordata; class Mammalia; order Chiroptera; family Pteropodidae; genus Eidolon; species Eidolon dupreanum. Next base: position 19,173,617 of record CM053510.1, read on the forward strand.
TACAACCTCTTAAAAAACTATTTAATGGTACAGTCATAGGTATATACAAGAACTACAGCTTTATTTACAATTGTAAGCATTTGGAAGCATTTGGAGTAACTAGCTAGGATGTTACACAAGTAATAAAAAAGATTATGTTCTCAACATATATTTAACGACATAGGAATATTCTCATTAACTGAAAACAGCTGTATATAAACTATATATTTTATATGGTCACACTTTTGTTTAAAGAAAAGACTATACCTATAAAATCATAGAGGAAAATCTGAAATATTCAAAATTACAATAGTGACTAACTCCAAGAATAGGAGATTATATGGGATATTTTTAATACTTTTTTTCTAATCTTTAATATGAACAGTTCTGTAATGACTGCAGTTATTATTCAAAACGTTAATAAGGAAAGTTAATTAAGACTGTGTTTACATTGATTATGGTAAAAATTCAACTAGTAGAGGAACCATACTGACTTGTTCAACATTGAATCTACTGTCTTTTTTTTTTTTAAGTTTAGAAATAGTTGCTAATAAATATTTAATGAATGGATGTATGATAGATAGGATCAGGATTAGCAAAGCGGTTTTAGGGAAAACAGATTTCCAGGGCCACAAAGATACCTTCTTTTGTTTAAGTAAACTGGATTTGTTTATCATAACAATGGGCGACAAGATAAAAAAGTGATAAGAATAAGCAAGAACTGCTCTGCTAACCATAGTTTTAGTATCATAGAATGAGGTAAAAGCTAGATGGCTGGGTTTATCCTAGTACATTTTGTTAGGATAGTTGTATAATTATACCTTTAGAATAAAACAAGCAAGCAACACCCTTTATTGTTGAAATTCCAACAGGAAAAATAAAACATTAAGACGTTAAAAACGTTAACAAGCTCTTCTTCAAATAGTTGGAAATTTTACATCCTTTCTTTTTCTTCTTAAACTTTTATTTCTTCTGCATTTCTTCCATTGGATTTTGTCTTTTATACTTGAGAGTCTTTTATAGGCCACTCTGTCATACAATAACAACAAACTTAAAAATGTCCTGTGACCACAAGGTTACAGTAGGTATTGAAAGATATCCTTAGGATTGACTTTTTATTACAATTATTTTTAGTACACAGTTATTCAAAGCAGCATGAATATATCATCATTTTTTATATTTGTTAAATGTAAAAAGTAAAATTTATTGGAAATGTATATATTGATATAGATTGATTGGAGACACAGTTTCTTCATTAAAGGAATAGTGGAGTTGTCACTTGGTTTAAAGACCCTGGAATAGGCATAAAAGAAATGCCTCTCTATTTTAAAATGACAGAATGGAGACTTTCCGAGGACAAACTCTCTAGTTGGATTAGGCAGCTTCTTGGGCAGATGCATTTTAGTAAAGCATATATATGGAAGAGGAAGATCTGAAATCGATTTGCTTAAAACTATCCACACTTGATTGTCCCTTGGAGAGTCTCCTGGTACTATTTGTTATTGGTACTTAGTGCCCCAACTTGAAGACGGTCAAGCCTCTCCTCTTCAGTAGCTGAAACATAGTACCTACTGTGTGTGAAACACATCAACTTTATGAAGTGACTACTGTTCTTAACTCCATTTTACAGATGAAGAAACTGATACAAAAAAGAGGTTACATGACTTGGCTAAAGTGTCACAGCTAGTAAGTGGGTAGCAGGGATGTAAACCCAGACACTGTGGCTCCAGAGTCCGCAGTCGTAACCACTGTATAATTGAATGCCTTTTTAAAAAAAGGATGGAAAGCAGATTTAAAAAAGGAATGGGCATGAGAGGAAAGCTTATATTTATATAAAGTTATTAAGAGATGGGAAATAAAGAAAAATGGTGCTTTTTCAGTATGTCAGTGAATAAACTATGAATGAGTTAATAAAACATAAGGTAATGCCTTTATCTGTACTCTACTAAAATATCAGTATTTAGTGTCAGTCAAATTAAAATTAACACTTTTTATTTCTTTAATTTTTAATTAACAATTAGTTCTCATTTAATTGGTAATGTGCAGGAATGTTATCTGAAAACCTATTGTATTCTGCATATTCTACTTAACCTGTTAATATGTTCTACTTTTAGTGAGGATGACACTGTTTTTATAGTAACATTACAGAAGAATATTGCCATTAATAATGGTAATGATTTCACACTTACATAACTCCTTTCACCTAAAAGCTTCCCCAAACTATTTTATATCACTAAACTATTTTACCAATAACTAAAATGATTACCTCTTTAGGTGAAGATTAGGATTGTAATTATGCATAAGTAAAAAGTAAAATTATTGCTGTATATCAAGAGATATTTTTGCATAGTTCAGTGAAAATCTTGTTTTTGAATAATTAGATTATATAATAAACACATGAGCATAATCAAAGGATTTTATTCTACAAGGTGATTTACTATGTAATCATATGATTTTGCCTTGCTATATACAGGTGGATTTTTCTTTTATAACCATTCCCTAGTTAGGAAGGACTTCACTTTTCAAAGAGGAGAACCTCAGCCCTCCTATTGTGAGAAGCTTAAAGCGGGAAGGAGAGAGTGAAGGCCAACAGTCCTTTGGTCTCTAATTGGAATATCAGAGGAGTGCTGGGCAAAGTACCTTCTCTTATTAAACTATACAGGGAGAAATACCTTTTCTAATTTTGATATAGATTCAGATTCATCTAATTCATTGAATATCGACCATGTACCAAGCACTGTGTCACATGCTTTTATGTTCATCGTTTTAATTCTCATAACCATGTGGATAACCCAGTTTTGCAAATGAAAGGACTAAAACTCAGAAAGGTTATAATACCCAAAGTCACATAGCTAGTGGCAGAGGAAGACATGATCTTTCTCTTATGTATTACAGGTATATATTCCTCCATAATACTTGTGAGTATAAGTTATATTGTAGTTCTTTTATTCTTCTGTATGTTTAATTAGCATCATAGTATACTCTTTGAGCTCCCTGTGTCTTACAGATTATCTAAGAACCTTACGAGTTAATCAGTGTTCAAAAGGGAAATCTCCGGATGCCTTCTCCCAAATGAGGAGGAGACCTGGTGGTGTTTGGTGTGTTTGTTGGTGCTAGTGGTGTGGTTAGTGTTGCTGTAGTTGCCATAGCTTCTTGCTGTCCAAAATCTACTACTGCATCCATCCCATTTCATCCATCATCTGACTGGCTCTACTGGTCTGTGCTTAAGGAAGGTCATTCTGGCTCCAGTTCTTAGCTCAGCCTTGCAAGGAGATGGGAGAGGAGAGATTGATTTGCTTTAGGGAATTGGTTCGTGTGATTATAGAAGCTTAGTGAATCCAAAAGACTCAAAGCCACAAATTGCTGGACTCTTAGTTAAATTTAGATTCCAAGCCATCCTAGTATTCTTCTTATTTCCTTGCTGTAAGCCAATACTATATATTTTAGGTTCTTGAAAGCAACTTAGTTCAAGGGATATGGGAGTTTCAGGATTAGGTTTCACTGCAAAGACCCAAATTAACATTCTTTTGAACAAGTTAAAAGTTTATGTTTCGCGTAAAAATCTGAAGGTAGGTAGTCCTGGGTTCATATGGTGCTCCATGTTGTCAGAGATTCAGACTCCTTACCTCCATGGGGCATAGCTTTCATTCCCAGCATAGTATCAAAGTTAAAGATGACCAATCTATACCAGTCTTCTTCATGTTTTCATTCTAAGTAGCAAAAAGGAGGAAAAAGAAGGGCAAACTTATTTTCATGGATCATTTCCACTAATATTTCATTGGCCAGACTTGTTCATATGGCCCTACCTAACTACAGGGAAGATGGGAAAATAGTCTTTATTTTGGGCAGACATAAGCCTCAGTCAAAAATCTGGGATTCCAGTATCATAACAGAAAGAAGGAATGGATATTGGCAGACAGTTGGCAGTCTCTGCCACAGAGAATTTACAAAACTATTAAAAGATATTAATATATAGACAAATCAGAATATTGAAATGCAGTTGTTTTGATATATTTGATGTATTCTTAACAAAGCAGCCAAAATTATTTTTTAAAGAAATTATGTTACTCCCCTGCACCAAACAGTCCATGGGTTCTCTAATTCAGTCAAAGTCCTATCCATATTCTATAAGGCCCGGTATTATCTCTGTTTCTATCCTCATCCCAACTACCTTCCCTCCTGTTCATCCATTCATCTACTCTTGCTATTCCTCACATCTGCAGGACCTTCTCACTGTTTTCACTCTTGGATGTTGTATGGCTAGCTTCCTTTCCTCTTTTAGATCTTTGCCCAGATATTGCCACCTCAATGAGGCCTGTGCTGACATACATATTTAAAATTGCAATTCCCTCCACCTCCATTCTCTCATCTACCCTTCCCAATTAATTTTTTCCATAGCATGTATCTCCTAAGATCTTAAGAATTTACTTATTTCTTATGTTTATTATTTATCATTTGCCCCCACTAGAATATAAGTTCCAAAATGGCACAATTTTTTTTTTTTTTGCTTTATTCACTGAAAAATTCTAAGTGCCCAGAACAATGTCAGGTGCATTGTAGATGCTCAATAAATAATGTGCGGATAAATGAATGCTTTAATTTCAGAATATCAGTAAAAAAGTAAAAGTATTTTTTTTTTATTACAAGTTATATCTTTCCCTAAGTAATGGTATGTCATGTTACCTTGGGACCCTCCTTAGGATACATCAGAAATGAGAGTATTTTCTGGCTATTTTTATTAACATTGTTAGTGGGTGAGTATACCTTAGAAAGGACTCTGTAACGTTCTTTGATATTATTTCTTATGGGCCTATTGTTTTGCTCTTAAGAAATTTTAGGTTGTGTGCACTACTCAAGATTTCTAGGCTGAAATAAGAGAATCCCAGCTCAAACTAGCTTAGGAAAAAAATTAATCTGTTGGCTCACGCACCCAGGAAACTCAAGAGGTGTGGTTGTTTTCAGTAGCTGGTTTCAGGGATTTAAATGTTTTCATCAGGAATCTCCATCTCTCATTTTCAGTTTCATTTGTTCTGGCTTCATTCTCAATGGTGGAGGTTAAATTGTTTTTAAAGCTAGCAATCCCAGAGAATACAGCACTACTTTTTTCGCCATCAGAACTGGGATTGAGCAAGTGCTGTGTATGGGGAGGGCACTTTGATTGGCTAGTCTTGGACATACTCATTTCACTGACTGGAAAGCAAAGCCATATAATTTACAGTCCCATCAGAATCAGGAGAAAGGTAGTATCCAAAAAGAAAAGGATGAAAGAAAGAACCCCCCCAAAAGCACTGTGCTGTACTTTCCAATAACATATTCTTCATGCTAAATTTGGATAACAAGCGATTTTCTAGCAAACAACAAAAATTGAAATACTTTGCAACTAATTATCATCTTTTTCTTTTCTTAAGTAGAATTATACCAAAGACAGATTTATGATTGTGTCTTCTTTTAGGCTCTCATCTCTGTTTAATTCTAGTGAGATTTCATATTTAGTAATTGCTGTATGGTTTAGAACATGATGAGAAGTAAACTGTGATTAATGCCCACCCTCAATTTATAACCCAGGAGATTTTGCATTTTAAATTAAATAACAATTGTCCTCATTTTTAGCTGAAGATGGCAAAAATAGAAACAGAAGATCACAGACCAGCACTTTCTCAGTCTTTATCACCCATGACTAAAGCCACAGAAGTATCACAGCAAAGCAACTCTGAAGGCATCTTCAATGGGGACACTGTTCACCCAATTTGCAAGTATATTTCAAGTGATTTATCACGGTAAGAATATTATTTCAGTAGCTTAAACTGAATTCTGAAGGGGATAAAAGTGCTACTAGAAGGTTGTCTATATATATATATATATATATATATATATATGCATGCTCAAGATTTGGTGGAGATTATGATGTCAATAATCACTTAGAGATGTGATGGGTTATGAAGATTGTTGCCTGAATTAAAGTTCTTCAGTTTTTCCTATTTTATGGGAAGTAAAAAGATAGATAATGTAATAAACATAAATTATTCCTGGAACCTGACTTGGACAGGTAGCATACTAATAGTAACAATAATGGCAGGGCAGATAAAATTTACTATGTTCTAGTTAACCTGCCTTATATCTCTCTAGTTCTCAAAACAACCCTGAGAGGAGTATAGGGCAGCTAGTATTTTAAACATCTCCATTTTTACCTATGAGGAAAGAAAAGACTTAGAGAAGTTAATCAGCTTAATTAAGATCACACAACTGGGAAGGAGAGAAGATACGGTTTGGTTGCAGATGGATCTAACTCTACAACTGGAACTCTCAACTACTATTTTCTACCATACTTCTCGAAAATACAAAGTAGAGGAGACAGAGGTATTTTTCCTGTGTTTTTTTTCTCTATTAGAATATGAAAGAATGAAAAAGTATCCATCAGGAATTGATAAACTATTTTTGACTGGCTAAATGTGATGCCATAGTTTTCATGTTAAATAGAAAATGTAGACTGTAAGAGCACGGAAGAATATATTTATAAAATGGGGATTATATTAATCTCTTTACAGAAATGCCAGGTCATACTTATATCTCAGAACACTTTGATTGTTTTTGTGTGTGTCATTAAGATTAGATGAACGTGAAATCTAGACTTTCAGCTACTTTCTGTTTTGTCTCTAAGTTACGAATGTGTATTTACAGTGTATGAGATCATTTACACAGTGTACTAGCTATAGAGACAGATAATTTTTTTGGAAATCATTATTCTGTAGTTATATTGCAGAGACATAAGTTACTCATAGTAGTGTTTTTCCAAAAGGACAATGGAACTAAGAGTCTAAATACAGTTTTTAAATATTCCTTTATACAAATGCCAATGCTAATATCATGTGTATTTGCATATTTTATTGCCTTTATCATTTTTTTTTACCAATTTTTCTTTTCAAAATAGAACTACATTCACTATTGTTCCAAATATCTTTTATGCATTTTTAGATTTTTTTTTCTTTTAGAGATAACTAATTTCATTTATTCAGTTTGTTCCTGCTTTTTTCTAATTTTCTTTGTTTGATACTGAGTCTAACTGACTTTTTTCTCCTTTTTAAAAATATATCAGTCTTTCTTTCTTGTGATACTTTCTGACCTCCTGTTTTTTATAGTTTGTTTCAGCATATTTCTATTTTTTTGAATCCTAACTTTTGTGACTGTTGCCTGTGACCATCAACTTTGATTATGATGTACTTAGAAAATTAAGTAATTCTCTTCTTGGTGCTCAATGGAAAATCAAAGACAATGCCCAGAGGTCCTTTATTTTCATAAAATAAAATGATGAGTTTCAACCTGTAAAGGGTCAAGTTCATAAAGGCTAAGGGTAATCTAAAATCTGCTGTTATTGTGATTACGAGAGAGAGGCAATTTTCTCTATGAGTAAAGACATTTTCCCCCTGATTGAGGTTAAAACTTCTCTTGTCTCATTTTTGTTTTCCTTGCCACCTTTCTTCTACCATCTTTGTGATCTTTTTATGAGAAATAATTATTAAAACATAGTCAATTTGTTGTTCCTCTACTTATATCACAAAGGTTGTACTTTTCTTCATTAATTAACACATTGTACATTTAAAAAATATGCCCACATATATTAAATCCATTTATTGTAACCATACAAGGATCAGTCACTTTATTCTTATGTTGTTATCTGATGCTGTTAATTTATTCTTTATTATATTTACATCACCCACTCTTTTTTTTTCTCTTGGATTCATTCAATGTTTCTCCTCTATCACTCTATGCTACATTTATTTGTAACAGAGTGAAAACTGCTGTACCAGAATCCTTTCCCCAAGAAAACTAATCACCAATGGTGTAAATGAGTTCAACATATTGTGCCAAAGGTCTGATTTTCCCACTTTATGACTTCCCATTAGGAGCTCAGATGACTGGAAAAGTCTAGCCTCATTCCTGGGGCAACTTCCAGGAAAGAAGCACAATAGAAAACTTTTCCTACTGAGCTGTAGTCTAATGTATTCCAGGTTACCTGAAACATGGAATCAGGCCTTAAGACATGGATGGAAGTATTATTTATTGGTAACAGGTATTTAGGGGCTTTTCTGCCTTATTTATAGAAGGTCTCTCCAAGTGCTAAGTGGAAGATTTTCAAATTAAACTGCATTTTAAAATTAAGAGAATGTTGTAAACAATATCTCTATCTCACATATACAATATTCTGTTTTAATGATTTTTAGCTGGTGATCATCTAAGGGTATAATTTCATATTTTTAGAATAGGAAGTTACAGGATTTTTTTTAATCCTGATTTCAGGTAACTTTTGTTCCCTGAGGGGGGCAAATTATTTTTATTATATTAAATGAGGACTTTGATCAGTTTTAAAGTGAATTACCAAAAATTTTTTGTTACAGATTATCTGGATTGCTTTTTCATTGACAAATCTAACTTTCAAGGAGACTAACTAACCATGCATTATCTATTCACTCACTTTTTATGTCATCTTAGTTATCTTGGATTTTTTTTATTAAAAGTTATTGGGGTGACATTGATTAACAAAATCCAAATATCCTGGATTTTTTAATTAGAATGAGTCTTAGGCTCTTTTTGAAATATAAACATTTGGTTATAGCACTTTTTCTAGGGACAGTTTAAATTTAGTAATCTCATTCCAAAGATGACCTATTAGTTCCCACTATGGAACTAATAGGGAGTGAGGGGGGCCAGCAGAAGGGAGTGAGGTGGGGCAGCAGCAGTGAATGAAGCAAGACAACACCTCCACCACTTTTAACCTCTGTTACACATAATTTTTTTTCAAACTTTCCTTTAAGCTTTATAAAAGAAACTGTACAGAGCTAAACATTAGTATATTATTTCCTTTAAAAATGTTAATCATTTCTTTTTGAAATTTAAATTTCCTTTGGAAAATTTATATGTAATATCTATAATTTCCCTACATTTTAGATTTAAGATATACCTTATTTTTATTCCTTTGTACTTGTGCATAAGCAGAAATATTATTATTTTTTCTTTTCGGTGGGATGATTTATGCCCCAATACTATACTCAGATGGGTCCTTTACAAATTTTAGAAATTGTTCTTATTTAGATTTTCCTTCTACAAAAGCAAATGAGTTCAACTTAACAAACATTAAATATCTCCTATAGAGTATGTAGTTTGAACATAATACATTGGTTATTATTGAGTCATTGAATTGTAAGTAAAAATTTGACTTGTATTATAAAATAACCAAAAATTGCTTTGCAACTGGGATACCCTTACTAACATTTCTAGGCCAAACTAGAATTATAGTTTCTTCTGGTGTTGGAAATAAAATATGAAGGAATTGTTCACTTTATTATTAACTATGTATGATGTATAAATAACATTTTATCTAAGAGTTGTAGGAAGTTAATTTATATCTTTAGAGGTTATTCATTTCATCAAGTTGAGGGGAAGGTAGGATAAAGTTTAATAAATATTTGTACTTTATGTACTCCAGAGATTTTATACAAGTTTACATTCACAAAACGTGTGGAGTTATTTCTTTTGTTGATTGCATTCCACTATTTTAAGCTAGTGATTTATTATTGAATATACTTTAGGTCATTTTCCTTTATGTTTATATTTTCTTATTTGTATTTATTCCAATTAGAGAGTTTAATTACCATTAAAATGGTAATAGGATAAAGATAAGTTTTACAAATGACAATATTAAAAAAAAAATAACTCTTCAGAAAGGTTTAAATGCCATAAGAATATAAAGCGAGAAATATATGCTTGTCAAATATACGGTATAAATAAATAATTTAGATGAAAATGGTTGACTACATTTAACAAAGAGACTACCAAATAATGACGGGCTAAAGAGTGGTTGTTAGATTTGATGTACTTCATTATATATTGTAAGTAATTGCTATCCATAAAAATTCTATGGCTTCTGTATAAAAAAAGGAGACATTTTGACAGGCAACACTGGTATGAAGCGACAGCAAGTACAAATCCTTGGCAACTGTCATTATCCTGCTGTTGAATTCACATTCAAACTGTGTGATAACTTAGACCTGCATGTTTGTTATTGAGCCATGATCTGTCAAAGTAGCCACACTTCCTACTTATGAATAGAATTATTAGCCACATGCAGAATTCTGCCATAGAAATCCACACTCACCAAAGATGCTTTGTGTTTCAGAAAGGGAGGGAATAATAAATTCTATCTCATTTGATGCTTATGATGACATTTCTAGTGAAATGTTTCTTATTAAGAAAGGTAGAATTTTTAGAAAACACTCTATTTTACATTTTCACCCATTATAAAATTATTCAAAATTTGTAAAGATTTTGAATAAAAATTAAAGTAAAGCAAATATGATTACAAAGTTGATTGTATGAGTTAGGCTCCTATTAGAAAGTAACAGAATATTCAGTTGAAAGTGACTTTAAAAACGAGGAACAGTCATTATCTCACATAACAAGAACTTCAGGACAATTCTAAGGTTAAATTCAGTGGTTCAACATTGTTATCAAAGCAAATGGCTCTTTGTATCTTTCCCACCGCTGTCCTCAGAATATTGGCTAGGTCCTTGGAATTGATCCCTCCTCTTCACAAGATGGCTCATCACATGCTCACTCAACAATGTCCAATAAAGAAATGGGATCAATTGGAAATTGATCACTTACATTTATTTTTTATTAAGGCAGAAAACCTTTCCCCAGAAGACTTCTCCTCATGTCCCATTGTCCAGAATTGGATCACAAGCTGATTGTTTAACCTGCAAGGGACAAAGGAAATGAATTACCATCATTGGTATTAGGTTATTGAGGATTCACTGACTGGTGCTGATTAGGGATACCTTCCATGGGCATATAAAGAAGTTGAATCCTCAAACATAACTGATTCCTTTTATCTAAGGAAAAATGGGGGGAATGGCTCTTAGATAAAGTCAGTATTAACTGACATAACTCTTGACTTGAGCTTTATTATACTTTATTTCTTAAATTGGGTTTGTTTCCTGTCAGTAGCATTTTTGTGACATTTTTGCACAATGCCATAATTATCAAAGAATAATCCTGCATATCAATCACTGGTTGAGTTCCTGTAGAAGTGTCAAATATATAAAACAAGGATCTTACCTTTGCAGAGTAGGATCTGAAATCACGTAGTAACTCACAAAGCAAACATATCAATATGCAAAACAGTGTACCAGTTCATACACAGGACCTGAGGGAATGATTTGGAATAAGGATTGACTAGGATCTATTGGATTGAACTCCTCTTGTGTGTCTTGTCAGCTTGAACAGTTTTGTTAAGGCCTTCTCTATACCCCTAACTTTTGAATTTCTCCCTTATAGTAACCAGGACTTTTCTTTCATTAATCACAGTCAGTAACTATTTGTTTAACATTTCTCTCTCCCTCTAGATAATTATTGTTATGGAAGAGGATTCTGGAAAATGTTAGCACTAAGTTCAGGTTCACATTTATTAAATACTTATTGAAAAATGTACAGTAATGGGTATAGATCAGTTGAGTGAACACCATTAGCAAAAAGGCATACAGATTAGAACTACAGAAGGCAATGTGGTGCAGTTATAGCTGAGGGATATTCCAGGGGGCAATGAGCAGTGTGAATGGGTAAAAGTCCTTGAATATGAGATTGATAAGTATGACTTTATTAGTTTTCTTCAAATTGCTGTAAAAAGTCACTAAGATTCACTAGTGCTATTAAAACAAAGTCAATTAGAAGAAAAATTGCTCTTGTCAAAACTAGAGTCATACTCTTAAATCTTATAGTTTTTCTGCGTTTTCTGCACTCCTTCCTGAGCATATTTTGTTGTACTTTTAAACCTCACATCTTTACTTGGTCATTGCTTTGTGAAACAAAAAATATAAATTAGATTCAGTAAAATCACAGAGTAAAGCATAATTAAATACTAGTCTGGGATGTCAAGGAGTTAAATTCCACAGTGTATAATATCTATCCCGGATACTCTGTTTGATTATAGTAGAAAACTGACATGTAGATGAGGTATAGTACTGTTTGAGAAAAGGATAAATGTTTACTTCATCTCTTAATATGACTTTGTAATTTTGCGATTTATCATATCCACTGTATCAAATGTAGAAGTTGTTTAAAAGATTTATTTACCTCAAGTTTGATAATTTTTAATTACCTGATAGTTTTTATCCATTCTGTTTTTAGGTTAAATTTTGACATGTTTTAATTCATCTTCCTCTAAGGACACATAAAATTCTTAAAAATTTATATAGTTTACATATGTATAGACACACATAACCACATTTATTCTTTGATCTTTTTATGACCTTTTTTCTAACAAATTATTCAAATTGCTGAATCATCTTTTTTCAATAATAGAATAAACTAACTCAGCAGTAATGTAGCTTATACTTTTTAAAAGAAATATACCAGAACTTTCACATTCAAATGAATGCCTTCCCCCACCCCTCTTTAAAATATCTGCTTTAGGAAGTAATTTATACTAATTTTTAATGCATTATAATCTCAAAGCATTTTTTATTTTTTGGTTCCACTTTGGATTTTCCCATCACCATCTTCGGTACATAACTTTAAAAACCTTCAGTATTGAATGATGATAATTTTTTTTTAATGCCTACAGCACTTGGTATTTTTAGGTGGGCTCCCATTCAAATACTAAACAGGCCTGACCCTGCTTAGCTTCCAATATCAGACGAGATCGGGCATGTTGAGGGTGGCGTGGCCATAGACCAGATAAAATTTAACCTTAAGTAATTACATTAGAATTTTCCAGAAAAAACATGGGGATCTAAATTTTATATAAAAAATGGATAATAGGGAGGAGAAAAAAAATGGCATAGATGATAGAGGCTCTGTTCATCCCTCTGGCGACCAAATCAAAGTTGTGAAGGAAACAAGAAGCAGCAGCAAGGAAAAATCACCTGGGATGAACAAGCCTCACAACTAGGGAAAATCCAAGAAATCACCCTGCCAACAGCAGAAGGTATGACGGGGTGAGAACACGGGGCTGCCCATTCCCCAGTAGCTGAGTGAGACAGAAGCTGCGGCAGCAGCAGACGTCTCTTAAAGGGGCCGCATCAGCAAGTGGATTTTCAGGGTGATGGACCTGCTTACTCTGAGCACCAGTGCCGATTAGGCTGCACACAGGGGGCACCAGGGACTTACAAGGAGACATTGTCAGAGTGAGGGCTGAGGGGAGACTCGCTTGATACAGAAGTACTGGCAGCACCCATTGTTCACTATTGAGCCCTCCCCCCTACTGGTGCACCAGACACAGCGCAGGCATAGCTGTGACTTCATCAAACTGGATAACAGAGGTCTTTCAGCCCAAAAGATTCCCTGAAACCCTGCCTACCCCAACTCGGGCCCCACCCAAGCCACATCCAGTTGTATCCTCAGCGAGTCAGGTGCTCCTTGCCAAGACACACACTGTGAAAGAAGCTGGCCTCAGTTTCTAGTGTGGCCTTTTGAGATAACTATAAGCACAGCATCTGTGGATTGCTTGCTGAATCTTAACAAGTGGCTCCAGAGGAGTAGGGGCTTGGGCCAAATTTGGCCTGTAGCTGAACCCCTCTCAGGACTGTGCCACTGGACACCTACTTCACAAATCCACACTAATAAGACCAGGAGACTTAGGAGCTTTGCTCAGAAACAGACACAGAAAGGCAGCAAAAATGGGAAGACAAAGAAGCAGAAACCATATGAAAAACACATTATCTGCGATCAGAAGTATATTAAATGGAATAAACAAAGGAATAAACAAAGTGAATAAAGAAGAGGAGCAAATGACCTATATAGAGGACAGGAAAGCCAAGGACTTTCAATCAGAATGGCAAGAAAAAGAAGCCAAGACTATAATAATAATTTCAAGAGCCTATGGGATACTATTATCCATCTCATCAGGGTACTGAAAGGAAAACAAGATGTTGAACAGGTGTTTAAAAAAATGATGATGGAAACTTCCCTAACCTGGTGAAGGAAATAGACATACAACCCCAGGAAGTTCAGAGAATCCCAAAAACCAGGAATCCAAAGAGGCCCACACCAAGACACATCATAATTAAAATACCAAAGATTAAATATGAAGAGAGAATCTTAAAAGCAGAAAGAGAAAAGCAGATAGTTACGTACAAGGGAGCACCCATAAGACTGGGAGCTAATTTCTCAAAAGAAACTATGTAAGATAAAAGGGGTTGGCACAAAATATTTGACGTAATGAAGACCTAGGATCTACAACCAAGGATACTTTATCCAGCAAAGCTATCATTTAGAGTTGAAGGACAGATAAAGAGCTTCCCAGACAAAAATAAGCTAAACGAATTTATCACCACCAAGCCAGTATTATAGGAAATGTTGAAGAGACTTCTTAAGAAGAAAAAATATGTATCAAAAACAGGAATAAAGAACAGTAACAACTAGATTCCTATTAATAAGTACCTCAAATGGAAAAGAATTAAGTGCTCCAACTAAAAGATAGAGTGGATGAATGGATAAGAAAACAAGACCCCTACATATGCTGCCTACAAGAGACTCACTTCAAATTAAAAGATACACACAGACTAAAAGGAAGGGGATGGAAAAAAGATATTGCTTTGTTGAACCTAGAAGGTATTGTGCTGAATGAAATGGGACAGATAAAGACAAATGTCACATGATTTCACATACATGTGCAACCTAAAAAACAAAACCAACAACAACAAAAGTGGAGATAAACTCATAGATACAGAGAATATTTAGAGGGCTACTAGATGTGAGAGGGGTTGGGGCAAGGCAAAAAAGAAAGACAAAGGGATTAAGGAAGTACAAATGGATAGTTACAGAATAGACATGAATATGTAGAGTGTAGCATGGGAAAGAGGGTTAATAATGTTGTAATAAATATGTAAGGGGGAAGAAGGGTACTAGATTTAGTGGGATCATTGCTTTGCGAGTTATATGGATCTCTGATCACTATGCTATACAACTGAAACTGGTATATAAGTGAAAAAAAAAACTCATTGAATTGTACAATGTTAATTCAAGCAACTAATTGTCTATTATATTTCAATAAAGACAAAAATGAAAAAAAATAAAAACCATGTTGCAGAAAAATAAAAGAACATGTTATATCAAGGCTAATTCTTCACTGCCCTGCCCATATTACTGTGGTATTGCAACATGTGTCATTCTCTGCTTCTTACTACCTGTGTCAAGTAGCATCTCTCCTCCTAGCTCATGTGAAATATAACATGAAGATTCTAGGGTGCAAGTAAGGTAAAGAATATTTACATAGGAGAAGTATGTTAGATGAATATATGTTCTTAGAAGGATACTATAGATCTCTTAATTAAAGAATAATACTACCAGATTCAGGTACAAAACTAGCACAGAGTTTAAGATGTAATAACAGAGGAATCAAATTATCCAGATAGATACTACCACATTCCCATCCTTCTCAAAGGAGAACACCTGAAGTATCTATCTATCTATCTATCTATCTATCTATCTATCTATCTATCTATCATAAAGTCAACTCTAAACTGTATTTTCACCTAAGGAGTATTCCTATTAATATTTTGCTATAATTTTCTTCATATGTATATCAAATGATATATCTATATATTTTATTTTGCTTTTTTCATATTACCTTATATCTTGAAGAAATTTCTATGAAGCCAGGAAATACCAAAAAGAAAAAAAAAAAAAACAAGATAAAACTACCAGGCATAACTGTGTTTGAGACAATAGAGAGTAGGAAAGTTTTTGACAAATTGGGAGCTCAAAACCTAATTGAAAGCCAAAAGCCACTGCTCACATTTGCCAATTGTGGCCATGCTGGATTTTGTAACTCTTTAAGAGAAACCATAAAGCTTGAATTTTATACAAAAATTTTCTGTATTTTAAATTTTTTCTAAAAACAATGTGAAGACTAAACAAAATATGTCTGGGTCAAATAGATACATCACACTACCACATTTAACAGTCTCTGCTTTGAATGTACTTCACACACATGATTTTCATGGATAAATAATCACATAACATTATCATCTCTCTATTCTTGGTGTAATTCCCTCCTCTTGAGTGTGGGTGGGATTATGAATATGATAGGATGTCACTCCCATTATTAGGTTACATTATGTGGCAAAGGAGATTTTTGCAGATGTAGTTAAGGTATATAATCAGTTGTTTTCTAGTTAATCAAATGGGAGGTTATTCTGAATGGGCCTGACCTAATCAGAGCAACTCCTAAATGAGGTCAGAGACAGAAAAGTCAGAGAGGTGAGTTCCTGCTGGCTTCAAAGATGATAGTCACTATAAGTTCTGTAGTTATAAGGAACTAAATTCTGACAAAACCTGAATGAGCTTGGAAGAAGACCCTGAGCATCAGATGAGACTGCAGCCCCAGTTGAAACCTTGATTAGCATTTTGAGATCCTGAGCAGAGGGTCCAGCTAAGCATTGCCCCAACTCCTGATATATGAAAACTGTGCAATAATAAATAGGTGTTGTTATAAGACATTAAGTTTATGGTAACTCGTTGTACAGTAATAGAAAATTAATATAGATAGATAAATAGATGATTGATGGGTAGATAGATATTTTTAAGAAGGTGTATTTTCGAAGTAATGTGATTGATGTTCTTGTGTCAGCCTAATATAATGAATTTTTGTTTTCAAGCTGAAAGAAAATGCTTTTATACCAGCGATAAAGAAGAAATAATACAATGATGAATTGAAATATTTGACAGATATTGGGGTCTAGCATTTTAGATGGTAGGAAATAATGAATGAGATATAGTGATTCCAGCTATCAAATCTACCAGGGCAGATTTCAATGCACAGGAAGGAAGTGAATTCCTACATACCAGAGTATCACAGAAATCTTAACTGAAGAAGGAGCTATTTGAATTCTGTGTATATAAGAAGTATTTACAGATAGAATGAAAAGTTTACAGTAGAGACATAGCATAGACTTCCAGGACAAGATTATAAGACTAACATTGAATATTAAAAGTAAAATCTGTGTTATAAAATTAGCCCAGTTTCCAGAATGTGGTAGAAAGCCTCAATAGTAAGTAAAGACAAAGTGAATTTATTTTTTAGGATAATGGACCATTACCTAAAACAATTGGTTTCAGAATTCACATGGGATTCTTACACCTATCCAATGGAAACTACAGATGAGCCAATAAATAAAAGTGACCATAGCACTAAACTAAATTTAGTGTCAGGGGAATATTTAGGGGAAAAACAAAGTTCAAGAAAACTATCATACAACTTAGCAAGTTTTGTAAAATACAGGTGTAATAAAATGTAGGTTTTAAAAGAAATTATAGTATAAAATTTATGTAATTAATAATCCATAAGAAGCACAGGAAGGACTGGTTGCAAAGCCTTAAGCCCATGCAAGGTAGAATTTTGGAGCTAACTCTGCACAGAACCAGGAGCCGTGAAAGATAAGTGCAGCGAGTAGCTAAGATGTGTTCTAAGGTTCTTGCATTGTCTGGAAAATAATAAATTAGTAATTTATATTAAACATCAATAAGACAAGGATTCATATTGTAATACATAGTATTACCAGCAAAAATAAAGTTAAACAGTATATGCATATAACCTATTATAAGGGTAAATAAAATAGTATACAAATTATTTAGTCTAAGAAAAAAAAAGAAAACAAAAAAGAACAGAACAGATAGGAAAAAATAGAAAACAAATCATAAGATTACAGGCTAAATTTTCAATTAAAAAACAAAGACTGTCTAGGTGAAGGAGATTATTAGATGTGAGTATATAGTAAATATAAATGGACTAAATTCTCAAAAGGCAAAAACTGCCTTTCAGAAGAAGATAACTATGAAACTATGTGTAAATCTGGATATGAAGGTAAATTCACTTTAATAAATCTGAATGTCATGGGATTTCTAAGATTCTTGCAGAGGGGAAAAAGGATCTTTCAAAGAAGAAAGGTAGGAAGAAACAAGAGAAAGAAAAATAGGGATACTACAATTATGGTGATTTAAATACCATCCAAATGTTAGAGTGATGTTAACTAACGAGCTAATGTAGATCTAGCTCCTTTGCTTACCATCCCATGACCCTCCCATTGTCCAAATTTCAGTTTCCCTTCTTTTAGCTGTTTGTTTTTCTGAATCCTTTTAGAAGAAATTTCAGTTTTCTAACTCATAGAAAATAAGGAAGTTTTAGGGTTAATGAGAATGAGATTATAGATGATGGTTAAGTGCAGAAATTGTGGAACCAAACTACCTGAATTTAAATCACGTCTCTGATACCTGCTTGCTGTGTGACCTTTAGCAAATTACTTAAACCCTCAGTTTACTCATCTATAGAAGAGGGGAAATAATATAGGGCTGTTTGAGGATTAAATGAAAAATATAAGTAAAATGCTTAGAACAGTGACTGTCACAATAAGTGCAATGTAGTTATAAGCTATCATCATCATCATCATCATCATCAATATATCATTTATTTCATATCTGGCTTGTAGACTGGATTAGATTACCTATAATTGATCAGATAAAGATTAAGAGCTGATAGAACTGTTCAAGGAAGACTCTTTGGAACTCTAACTACAATCTGAGCTGTTTTGGTGTCCAGGTGATCTAGTATAGAAAAGAGTTGGAGAGGTGCCTCTTCTCTACACCCCTGTACTAAACTATTATGGCATCCCAAGCAATGGAATCTTTGGAAACACTACACAGTAGCACCTTCGCATGTTCTTGTGATGGGCAGTGGCAGCAGTGAAATGGTGAGATGAAACAGCTGTGACTCCTACCAACAATTTTTATAGACAGTTGGGGGATACTTTTAGGAATTTATAATGCACCACTTTGCTGACTCAGAAAACGAATAGGGATGATTTTGATGGGGGAATAAAGTCCTGTATTATAGGATTATCATGCTGGTTATTTTCTCACCCTGAAGCTGTTGGGATTAAAAAGGACAATCCTGCCTGCTATCCACATCCCTTGAGGCCAACACCAACAATAAACTATTGGGCCAAATGATTCAAGACTGGGCTTACAATTGCAATATTACATTCTTCTGTTTATTTATGATTAGAGGTGAATGACTAATATCAAAATAATCAGAAGAATCACAATAGCCTTTGAGTAGTTGCTAAATTTAAAAACACTTGGTACTAATTTAAATTGTGTGATATATTTCAGTGAGTACTTTTTCAATCAATCAATATATAGTGTCTCTTCTTATCTCAGTATACTGGTAGGCCAAGCAAGTCCCTGCTAATTATGTGTTCCTCCTCCAAGAGCCCATCTTACTCTAATTTTTCTGTACCTTATCATTCTGCTGCCCTATCCATAGTTTTTTTGGGGGCCAATGATGGGTGCTTTCCAGTCTTGCCAGGGACGTATGAGTTCATCTAGCATGAGAGTTCTACCCAACAGGAGTGTCCTATACTAGGTAGTGATGAAATTCAACTTTTGGGAGAGTTGAATGTGAGTCATGCAGAGAGAGTCTGAAGAAAGTAATGTGGTATAAAAATGGGGGGACACAGAGAGGCAGTTAATAGAAGCCATGAGAGTGAGGAGGAGGTTAAAGGTAGGTTAGAAAATAATGACACAGGAAAAGGAATCAGACACAGGAAAGATGCGGTTTCTGAGTCAAAAAATATGGCAGTCTACTAGAATTGTTCTTCAGTCACTAGTATATTTTGGAGAGCAATGAATCGTCTTTTAATTCTCTTTGCACTCTCCTGAAGTGGTTTTACTTTCTTAGCTTTCTATGTGTCCTGGTAATAAGCTGTATCACCTGATCCTCAAAATGTGTGACTTTCAGTGCCAAAGCCAAGATAATCATGAGCAAACCAGGTTGAGTTAGCCACCCTGATCTTATATCTGCTCTGAAGCCTGTACCAACTTTATTCCAGCCTACATAAGTTTACCTTCAAGGAATTATCTTTTTCATTTAAAGTTAATACATACCCATACTTCTAAGCAGTTTATTTAATGTATATTCTCTCTTTACTAGGAGTTAGTTTGCAAGTTTCTCAAGGGTAGGAAGCACATCTCTTCCGTATTTCCTAATACTTAGAGTGGTTGTGTTTAATAAATGAATCTAAGAATTTAAAAATTTTATTTACATTGTGTCAATAAGTCTATAAGTAAGTAATTAAGTTTCATGGTTATGAATGTGAGTTTTATTTTAAGAGAAATTTGGGTTCAATTTCCCACCCTTTCAACTTACTGATTATTTGAACTTGGGTAAGTTAATTAGCCTCTCTGATCTCCAATCTCTTAAATCTGTAAAATGGGGATAAAAATAGTACCCACTTCCCAGAGATATTATAAGAATTAAAATAATGGGTAAATGTGTAGTATTTTGTCTAGCATATAGCACATAACTAGTTATTATGTGGTAGTTGTTAATAAGTGATTACAAATCAGTTCACTGTATTCTTTCATGCTTTGTTTCTTTCAGGGAGTTTCTGCCATCTCAGGCAAAAGCAGTTATTAAAACTACTGAAGATTATTTGCAGCCTCAGTTTGGCCCCAACAGACTTTTGCATTCAACAGCAGCATCAGAAGGGTCAGGACTTCCAGATTGCTCCACACATCAAACAGCATCAGATCATAGCTGTGATGAAATATCAGACCCAGATAGCTACAAATCAAACAGTAAAAACAATTCTTGTTTTATATCTGCTTCCAAGAGAAACAGACCTGTCAGTGCTCCAGTGGGTCAACTGAGGTAATCAAAGCTGTTCTCTGTTCTTTTTAACTGACTGTTGAAGCTTTTTCCTTTGAGCAGAATTTGTAGTGATTCAGTTGACTATTTCAGACATTAAAATGTAACACCTCTCTATCTCTAGAGTTTTGTTTCTGTTTTTCTTTTTTTTTTCTTTTTTTTTCTGGAAGCACCAGAGTAGAATGTAGCTAATTACACTTGGGGAAAACATGGAATACACTTCAACCTGGATAATATGAAATTCTGTAAAGAATATTTGAAGCAGAATCAGGCTACGACCATGAAATATCTGCTTAACAGATATTTTTTAAAATAGAAATGCATGCTTTTGATAGTTAACTGGTATTTCAAAATAAAATCGAATTGAAATGAACTCACATTTTACATGTTTTTACATCAAGATTATTATAAACATTTAACTCAAGAAAATGATAATCCCATTATTTTCATATGTTTGACTGTGGATATATTGTGATTTTTAATTATCCTGAATTTTTTATTTTAAAATGCTTATTTTCTACCTCTGGCATTAAGAATTAACAAGGTTGGTTAGATAATTCTGAAGCAAAAAATTTGACGTTAGTTGTTTACCATGTACTTTTGCTGAGAAAATATTAAGGACTGACACTGGTTTTAACTGAACTCACAAAACTTGGAACTGTTTTTTCTTACTGGCCCCAAACAATTTGAAATGAAAGCAATTACAATTAACTTTAGAGTAAAAAAATTAGTTTACAATCTATTTGCATTTCAAATCTTTTTTTAAAAAATCAAAGAACTTTGATAAACATGAAAACTTAAGGGAAAAATAGTCACTATTTACTATTTCATGATGTTAAGATCATATTACTATTGTTTTGCTTTCTATCAAAATAACATATAAATATAGTTTTAAAATGAGTGTTCTAATGTTTTATAAACAAAATGATAAAAATGATTCATTTAGAAATATATGTTTTACATGAATAGTTTTGATAAACTTATTCTGTATTAAGTATTTTTTAATATTTAAGTAAATGTAGACAGTCATATCCCATAAAAAGCTTTTTTGAAGAATACTTAGGAACAATCATTAGGGTTTCTATCTAAAAAATATAGGATAATATCTTTAAATGTTTTTACTAATTAATTTGCACCAATTTTTGTGTGTTTTTTTCCTTCAGAGTTGCAGAGTTCTCCTCTTTAAAATTTCGATCGGCCCAGAATTGGCATAGATTGTCTCAAAGGCACAAACTTCAACCCAGAGTGATTAGAGTAACAGCTTACAAAAATGGATCTAGAACAATCTTTGCCAAAGTTACAGTACCAACCATCACCTTGGTAACTAGAGTTCAAAAGTTTTCAGTGTTTATTTCTTCTCTTACTCTCTTTATAATATAAAAGATGAGAAAGATGGCATTTATTGTGTTAAAATTGTCTTTTTACTAATATGAATCTGTAAATTCCTTACATGTACATAGATCTCACAAGCATTTTATTCTTCTTTTTTTTTTTTTTTTATCAATATGTAAGTTGTATGTTTAATTGAACAGATACAATAGCTTTATATCTCATAGGTTATTAAACTGAGGGAACATTTAAGGACTAAAATTAGATAATCATTAGATATTCTTGGTGCTGTGATTTACCTTTTATTTGTTTTCAACTGCTAGAAAATAAACTCTATTGGTGGAGTTACTCAAGTTACTTAGCTCTGGCAAGTGAATCAGTGAGTTTCTATTTTGATTGTTAGCATCTTTTGTTTTGTGGAAATGTGTTGCTTTCTTTGTTGTAAATCACTTTCTCTTACCTCTTGCTTTCTTCTAGTTGCTGGAGGAGTGCACGGAAAAGCTAAATCTGAACATGGCTGCACGACGAGTGTTCTTGGCAAATGGCACTGAAGCCCTCAAACCTGAAGATATACCACTTGAAGCCGATGTTTATGTTTCGATGGGAGAGCCCTTTTTAGATCCATTCAAAAATATTAAAGGTAAAAAAGAAAAAGATACCCTACCCCCACATACAGTAAATTCCTTAAGGGGTGCAATTAAAAAATGATTTTCATCCTGTCTTTTTTGCATGGTTTAACAAAACTAATGTTTACGCATTTACAGCTCAGTAAGAGGATAATGTGCTTAATGAAAGAAAAATCCACTGACAGCCACGTTTATTGCCCTTCATTAGCATTGGCGCTTAATTTAATATAGATCTGAATAGACATTAGGGAGCCTGCAGGAGGTTAAATGGTGAAAATATCATAAATTAAATCAGAGATTATTGAATTTTCTGTTTAGTTTCTGTGACACCCAACAGATATAATTCATTAGACTTATTATCTAAGAAAATAGTTAAAAGTTTCAAGTATCATTTATTCATTTACACTATTGGTCTTTTTTTTCAGATGGCATTAACATAATTATGAAAATGTGGCCAGTAATGAATATAAAATTCTTATATGCATATAATTTTCCTAATAAAATTTTTCATAAGGTAAATGCTGCAGCGTGACTTTTTAAAATTCTTGAAATATATGTATATTTACATATATACATAATATAAATAATATGAATTATATAAAATACAAGTATATAATATTTTAGACATATTTACAGGTAAGGTCTTTTTTAAAAAGTGCATTGTTTTTAACATTTCAGAAATGTTGAAATTTTCTAAAATAAAAAACATTTTTCTTTCTTTAGTTGTAAAGAATACATTTAATACATATCACACCCAGAGTCTGTTACCAAGTCCTATATATGATAATTACATTTAAATGACATGAACTCTGCCATACACATTTAGTGTACCTAACTGATGCATTCCCCTCTGCTTTTTATACCTTATTTGAAGTATTTTTTTTTCCATGCAACTGCTATAAAGCTGGTGAACCAAAGGCAAGTCTAGGCAGTAATTGCATAAGTAGAAGAAAAGTAATTCTGGAGTTCATTACAAATGAGATGATGAAAATTCTTTCTCTGTTAGTTTTATATAGAATAATACTATGGTTTCTGTCTCTTTGATAATGCTTGATCATCAGGAAATAATTTGAATTCAATAGAAAATTCAGGGTAGTTTGGTCCTTATAAAGAAACTTGTTGCTATAATACTCAGTAAAAATTACCTATGAGATAGTGTAGACCCATGTATTCTTTAAATTTTGCTTTAGCTTTAAATATGGCTGTCTTTATTTTATATGCATTGAATAATTATGTATAAGCATGAGTCATTGTAGGTAAATGTTTCTGTGGGTTTTTTTTTATGTTCGGATGTTTAAGGAATGCTTTTTTAAGATCCTTGATAATTTTTTTTAAATAAGAAATACTTGCCTTTCATATGATAATGGTATTGTGGAAGAGATATATAAAAATTATTTATAGCCAAGCTTCTTGAAAATTTCCTGGACATGTATGCCAAAAATAACAATGTTATACACATGACTAAGCTTGGTGGATGATTTTTAAATGTACAAACTAATTTCCTCCTACTTTTTGTTTTCTCTTTTATCCTTTTTAAAGCCAAGTCCAGAACAAAAAAACTTCTCTGCTTTGTCTGCATATCTTTGGCTATGTTTCACTGTGACATGCACTGCTGTTCTTTTAGCACCAAAATGTTGGCACACACTCCTGAAAATTTCACACCATCTCTTGCTGGATCAGCAAGCTTAACCCACCAAAATCTGGTGTTGTGCAATGGTTTTTGACTGATAATCAATCTTTATGCTGCTCGACAGTTGTTGCTGGGACACGGAATAGAGCAGGTGGCAGATGTGCCTTGTCTTTTGAGAAAAGAAATTGTAGGTGAGCTTGGACACAGACTAGCATATCACATGTCTGTTAAAAGGACTTAGGATAAGTATAATGGGGAAAAAGCCACTCATCTACACTAAGCTCATAGATAAGCCTAAAGACTAATATTTGGTTTCTCTCAGAACATTAAGAATGTAAATGTAAAATATTTAAATATATACAAGTGCATATATATATGTGATAATGTATATGTACAACTTGATTTAGATAATTTGAGAGGGGTGTGAGGAGATTTCATATATATGTATATACATCATACATATATACATCTTTCATATATATGTCACATACTTTTTTCAAATCAAGTTAAAATTATCTTTCTTGCATGTGTCTTATAGGTAAATCAAAATTTTGCCAACTTGTTTTCATTAGTATACAATAAAAATAAAACATGTATGAATAGTTTTGAAGGTGGTAGACAAATTTAGAATAAGGAAGCATTCTAAGAATTTGGAAAATGGAACATTTTAAAGGTAAATAGGAGTAAAACAATTGGCAGAATTGGTGTTACTCTTTTATCTTTCTAAATGACCATGAATATTTTATGTACAATTAACCAACAGGTATTAGGGTCAGTAACTGGTCATTATTTTAATATAACTGATTTTCATTCATTGAGCAAACATTCATTGACAGCCTACTATGTGCTAGATACAAGGCTAGATCAGAGACAGATGAAAAAAGGGTCTCATAGTCTGATTTCTTTTTTATCCTTATTCTTTCATCTCTGATTTTAATTCAATTTAATTCAATTTAATTTAAATTTAAGCCAATAAATATTTATTATTTACATTATATGTAGTCCTGGCATAGGGATAAAAGCCCTGGTCTTTAGGACCTTAAACCGAGCAAATAAATTATAAATCCATAAAACTGAGAACACTATTCAACAATATAAATCAAATGGGTCATCTAAAGGAAAATTTACTTTATTTCTGGCACAGGAAGGCGAAATTAGTTTGTGTATATTTTGGCAATTATATTTCCATGCTTCATTGTTTTTTGGAAAAGCAATGTAGATGTTGAGAATTACCTTACTTAGAACTATTTCCAGATTTACTAAAGAAAAATATGTACAGAGCATCTCTGATTTTTTAAACTACTTCACTACCCCTTTTGAGCATTACTGTTGACAACCAGTGGCACTGGATTTAATAGAAAGCCAGAGAGCTATTCATCACATACTTTGAAACACAAAGCTTTTATATAGACATCAGGCCAAGGTCAAGACTGACATGAAGCCTTCCCTGTTGAAATGCAATATTAAAATAATTCTTACATTTTGAAGCTGAGTGCTAAGCAGTAAGATTAATTGTGTATGGGAAAAATAGCAATATTTTATATAAAGATTATATGAAGGTCAACTCTTATTAGGTCTTATAATTCTGCCATTGGGAGATTCTGAAATTTATTAATGATTCTGCTAGAATTGTGAAGATGCAGTTAATGAATTGTTTGAAAAGGCATTTAAAAGTTTTCAGATTTATGGTCATGTAGTTTAGGTTATATTCACAGTTTCTGAATCTTCTGCTTAATAGTGGCACAATGAAAATTTTTGCATCAGATTCATGGGGTTTATAAGAGTTCAGCTCCTTTACAACTGCTAGGTGCTACAAGCAATGAAAACTTAGCTTAAGAAATGGTTCACACCCTGTGGTTGCTTAAATGTCTTAAAAGAAGATGAAGGGAGAAAAATACTGTTTGGACCTAATTCATTAGGGCAAGCTTCCATTGTATGGAGCTCTGATTGTTTTTAAAAAATTTTAGTTTTAATTTTCATCTTTCCTGTATATTTCCTATTCTACTATTTAGCTTTCAGAATTATCATTTACAATGATTTATTTCAGTCCTGAGTTTTGTTCACCAGAAGTGTAAGTGAGTATTATAAATAAGATTTTACATCTTTTATGTACTGTATTGTAAAGATGTAATCACAGGAAAAAAAATTCATGAAAAGAGTTCTTGATATTACACCTAAGATCTAAATTTAAACCTAGAGATTTTCTGCTAACTGCCATGTGATTCTACAAAATGAAATAATTTGCTGTGACAGCTTGTGATTGACAAGAATATGTGTGAGCACATTTAAAATAGGCTATCTTTTCATGTAGAAGTAAATGTCAGTGCAATGATGGATTCTCATCATTTTAATTATTGATGATTTGGAAATATTTCAATTCCACGACACATGAGACACATTATAAATAGCAGCATAACACTTTTTCTCGTATCTGCGTCAATAATGAAATGTTCTGTCATATTTTGTTTTTCAAAAAATGCATTAATTTAATGAACCTGATTCATGCATTATATTCTGTTCCATTATATGTCTTCTGATTTTGTTGATTTTTAAATAGTTATGTTAAAAGCACAAGTTTCAAGAAGTGACCCACTACCCATATCACACATTCTTGCTGCTGGATCTCAAGATGATACTACAGTGCTACTGACACCAATGACTGCTTTAGTCTTGTTAAAGCTAATGCTGGTCTTCCTGATGCTCACCTATAGAGTGACCACTACTTAATTTGGGCAGCTACAACAGGAGTTAGGGTGGACTTTCCCAAATGTCCTGTTATCATATTGTTTGAATAACATACATATTAAGTGAGATTATTTGTCCATCCTATCTCCCACTTAACTGCATATATTCAAAAGTAGGAAAATGACATTATATGAGAAAAAACTTTGTTCTGAGACAGCACATGCTTCTTTTATCTACATCTACAAGTGAGACTAGATCTACAGGAATATATTTTATACATTTCCCAATTCCAAAAGTTTTAAACCTATAAATAAATGTATATAAATAAATGTGAATCTAATCACAATTGCAAGAGATAGACCCCTCCACCCCCAAAAAATGTCCTTAGTCAATAGGAAAGTCTAGAACATACATGTGGCAGTATCTCTTTATATTGTCAAAATATCAAATAATTGAGAAACATCTTGACACAATCATGTATTTGGTTATGGGCTGCTACCTTAGACCTTGCTGGGCACATTACATAATATATGATATATGCACCATTAGGATACATGCATCATATGAACTTTTTTGAAATCCAAAAAATTCTATTTATTGAATCACATCTGAACTAAAGATTTTGAATAAGATCTTTCTGTCACAGCTACAAAGAAATCTGATAAATTTTAATTCTCACTAGGATATTAACTCAGAAGTGTTATAAATATTGTCTTTATCACCTTGAGTTGCTTGCTGCATGGGTAAGAGTGGGCAGAGAGAATATCTTCCTAACTAGAGCTGAAAGAGTATGTGGGAGATAGGAAAAACAATTATGGTTTCATGTCTAAAGAGACAGAGAAGTAGTTAAAATAATACCATTTAGTCATTCAAGCATTCCCTTGACAAATATTTATTATGTCCCTACAATGTGCCAGACATTGCATCAAGCCTTAAGAGATCCTTACAGTGTGAACAAGACCGAGATCTCATGAATCTTAGGTTCTAGTGAGGTGGAAGGGGCAATAGACAAGTGTATAAAGAACTAAATAAGGTATTTATTGACAGTTAAGTGTTATAAAGGAAATAAAAAGGGTTGTATAATAACAAGGCATGTCATGGAAACAAAGGGAGGCGATTTTAAAAATGAAGCAGGCATTTTCAGTAACCTTTAAATCAAACCTTTTAGTGTCTGCCTATCTTGCTTGTTACTTTACCTGAGAATTCATTTATACATTCTACAGTTACTGTTTCAGAGGTTTCAACCTTTCAAACCATTTGTTTTTGAAGTTTTTAGACATTTCTTAGGGGAGGTATGAAAAATGCATTATTATTTAGTGGAAAGAACACTAGACTTGAAGTTAGTTGATTTTGCAAGAGTCTCGTTTCTGTTACATTACCTTGGACAGATTGATCTGCACTTTAATGTCTATACTTATAAAATAGATATAATAACATTTTAAAGAATTATTGGATATTAATTTGTTTTTCTAAAAAAATACAAATTTTTTGAATATTAAATGTCTATGAATCCCTACTCTAAAGAGAACACTGAAAATGCCATTTTGTAAACATAAATAAGATTCCAAATGTTATTAAGATCCCAAGGCTATTAATCAGAACCTGTGGTCACTCCTACCTTCCCAGAATAGCTGGCTGGGTTTAGGAAAACAACAACAGAAACGTTTGGTTCAACTTTCTTTATCACTGCCAGAGAAGCAAATTACAGCATGAA
Source organism: Eidolon dupreanum (assembly GCA_028627145.1). Lineage (NCBI taxonomy): Eukaryota > Metazoa > Chordata > Mammalia > Chiroptera > Pteropodidae > Eidolon > Eidolon dupreanum. The sequence goes on from CM053510.1 coordinate 19,202,278, forward strand.
TTCGGGCAAGTCACTTAATCTCTTTTAAGTCTCAGTTTCTTCATCTGTATGTTGAGGAAATAGTTAGTATACACTAATATATACACCTCATTGTGTTATTATGAGGAGTAAATAAGATGATGTATGTAAAAGCCTACGATATATGTGATATGTGTCTACAACATTGTATTTCCACTAGTTTTTCATACAGGCTGTCACAAATACCTGATTTTACTAACAGAGATATTTGCTAAGTCCAATATCTTAAAATATATGCACAATCAAATTAAAATGCCTGCTGAGCACTCATGTATATGGCATGATATGGGAATGTGAATTAGAGCCTTTGAACTCTCGCTATATTGCGCTTTTTGCCTTGAGAATTTTTTCTGGGATAAAAGTCAAAATAAAGTCCTTTTATAAAAGGAGCCATAAATGGCTTTGCTCTGCTCTCTTCCAAGAGTCATATTTTAAAATATGTTTATGACCCAAGGCTAGCCTTAACTTTCAGCTGCCATAACTTATTTCAAGAAAGTTCATAGAAAAGTTCAGGGAAAGGGTGACAACATTTTGATTGGCACAATAGATAGGATGTTTGCAATTATAATCAAATTTGAATTGAAGACATACTTCAAATGATATGTCAGACTAGTGTTACTGAGTTAAAATCTAATGACAACCACTGTCATTATTAGTTAAATATAGCCATCACGCCTATAGCAATAAATGATGACACTTAAGAACATGCAGAAACAAAGAACACAAGTATTTAGAGAAAAGGGAGTGACTAGAAGCTCAGTTGAATGCAGGAATGTGACCTGGATTTAATCTATTTACCATACACAGAAGCAATTGTATTTTGAGCAGATGATATAATTGAATATAGCAGTATATTTTTCTTACTGTCAGAACATTTGTATTTTATAAATTCATCTTGCACTCACGAAATGATGTGCTTGTTCATATTTAATGTTATTAGCTATACATACTTGACAGCATTAATGTATTTTCAAGTTTATTTCCCAACTATAAGAGAATACATTTTTAAAAAGAAGATTTTTAATAAGCTCATGGATTTGAAGTTTCAAGTTGGCTGCATTTATCTTGGTAACAGAAAAAGTAGTATTTTTTTTTTCTTTTGGCTTGGTACATGTAAAATGGAAAATTACAGTGCAGGGAGCAACAAATTTATTTAATTTTATGAACAGGTATTGTTTTTTTTGAAGTAGACAGCAGCAGGTTATAAAGTGCTTTATCTTTTTTTGTAAGTTGGTTATAAACCAAACCATGAAAATAAAATAGAATGTAGAATCTATGGTTGGAGCATAACGTTCTCTAAGTGTTGCAGGAGAGTAAGTATATGAATAGTCAAGGGAATTTGACAATCCTCAAGATGGCCCCAATCCCATTCTCACCATCGTGGTCTCTTAACTTTCTAGAGAGAAGTCCCAGAGGAGAGGAAGACTGGGATAGATCTGGTCCTTATTGTTTTGGAACCCATTGGGTGTGGCTAGCAAATTTAAAGGAGGGAATGAGGTGATAAGGTGGGAGTAGGACTCCTTTAGCAGTTGAGTGTGTAAGGACAGAGACTTAACTTAGAGTACTATCAACAAGGTAGAGATTTAAGAATTCTCCAAAGGGGAACTCCAAAGCTGCTGTTGTCGAGATTCATGTGCAGGTAGGTGTTGTATTTTGTACTTTTTGTTGAAGCTCCCACTGGGAAGGATAAGCTCCCGTTACATTCTCTGTGTCTCCTTTTGTAACTGGATTTATAAATGCTGGTGAAATAAACATCTGTTATTCCCTCTAAACCAGGTTTGCTTAGGAAAGAAACCATGGCTGCCTTATTTATTATCATTTTCCAGTACAGAGCCTGACACTTAATAGATGCTCAGTAAATGTTGTTCAATGGATGCGTTGAAGGACCAAATGAAATAGGCTCTTGAAACATCCATATCCCAAGTAGGTGGCGACAAGGGAGGGAAAAAGACCTCATTAGAGTAGCCTGCTTAGCAGCAAACAGTGAGTGGACATTTAGAAGGAGTATATTAAAAATTCCCTACTCCAAATTCATATGTAGATTTGTGAATGTTCTCCTTTGGCAAGGGGCCAGGGTAAACCAGCCCAAGAATAATTACATTGAAGAGAGGCTAATGGTTATGCTAATGCTTGTCTGAGACCAGACAATGGTCAGAAGTGGAGTGCTGGAATAAATGATTCTGTCAGGAACCTATAAATCTGAGATTTTCAGCCTTCCCACATCTTCTCTGGAATTCTTTTTCTTGTCCATTCTCTCTCTCTAAATTAATTAATTTATTTATTTATTTATTTATTTATGTGGTGATGGTTGTTTTCTCCTTCATTTAACATTTCTCTTTGTATTATAGTTCTCTGCGTATAGTAGGTGCTTACTAACTATTATCGAAGGTAAGAAAGAAAGAGGAGATGTGATCTTTGGGAAGGTTCAGAGCCCTGCTCACGGTTGTTCACAAATGAGGGACTGTGGAGCTAGACTTACCCTTTTCTAGTTCTACCATAGGGGAGTAGGTGGGTAGGAGGCTATTTTCTAATTCTTACAAAGGTACAAGAGAGCCTCAGCCCTGGGAGGGGAGTGGGGAGGGGGAGCTGCCTGGGTTTTGACATGAAAAAGTTAAGGAAAGACAGGTATAGAAAGCATTTGTTAGCTATGACTGGTATATTTTCCTAGAAGTTAAAAGTAGGTTTAGATGGAACTAAGTTTCTTGGTTTAATACTTGGCCTACCTCTCTGCCCCACATACCCTGTGATACCCTCAACATTTGATTACTGCTCATTCTATCCACTTTCAGCTTCTGAAATTAATCCTGTTCCTCACCAAGGCTAAAACCTACTCAGGTCTTCATCCTCAAGTTCTCTGTGCTGGCATGGAAGAATTGGATTCTGTTTTGTCTTCTCACCTGGATGTAATAATGCTTACCTTGGCCATCAGTCCACAATCACATTTCTTCATATGAAGGCATATGTCACCTAGAGCTTCAATGTACAGAAGAATCACTTAGTATTGCAAAAGATGAGGGTTCTTTAGTTCTCCAGCTGGTTCTTACATCTTGAGACATGCTGTTTTGGAACTGTCCTCATCCTCACTTATCCTAATAGCTTTCTTTTATAGGCAAATGGATTTTGCCATAATGTAAAGAAGATTTTTCCAATGGTTCCACCCATCTAAAAGATGGAATGACCTGCTTTGAGAGGTATGAGACTTCTCTTGTGCATGTGTACAAGGCTCTAATCTGGCTACTTCCCACATTCCTTGCTCCATCTGTGTGTTCATTTTGCACCCAAAGGTCTGTTGTATTGTTGCATGACTCTGGGCCTTCACCTACATTGTTTCCTCTACCTGGATTATGTTCTCTCTCTTTTGCCCACTCCATGTATCCTTCAAATCTTACCTGAAGTTTTTTCTCTGGGAGTCTTTCTTGACCACTATAAGCTGAGACAGATGCCCCACTCTGTGCTCCCCCAATAGCCTGTACACACCTCTAATTTAGCACACAACATGTTGTGTGTTGTTTTCCTGTCTTCTTCCCAAACAGACCAAGAAACCTGTGAGGTCCTATCTGTATAGCATCTCTAACAGGGAAAATGTGGTAGGAACTCAGTATATGTTTGTTAAGTGAATTATTGAGTAAATGAAATGGGTGGTTAGAGTCAATAATGTTTAAAAGTTTTTCAACTCCCAGGTTTTACTGTTTTGAAGCTCATGCATAGAAATGCACTAAGACTATGACTTTTTAGTTTCTTCCTACTCTGAGCTGCCTTCCATGATACATATTCTAGTTTTCTGAGTAAATTCAATGGGGGACATGGTAATTGATGCTAATTAATCATGAGTATAAAATGTAATCTTTTTCCAAAGTACTGAGAAAATATGTTAATATTTACCTAAATAAAATATTACCTAATATCTAACTAATGAAATAATAGTCATGCTCTCATCTGACAGGTTTGACAAATAGTCCACAAATATTTATTGAGCATCTACTATGTGACAAACACTATTTCAGATGCTGGCTATACAACAGGGAACATATGCTTACACTGAAAATGTATCATCAGTTTTTATTTTGTTAACCATTCAACAAGCACATTTGTTTACAGTGTACCAGATACTGGAGGTACATAGATGAAAGCACATCCTATGCCCTTGAAATGCTCAGTCTAACAGGGACACACATACAGAAAACTGAGAAGTCCAAAAAAAAAAAAAAAAAAATGAAGGGCACAAAGATGAAGCTGCAAAGCCTCAAGAGGGATACATCAAATAAACCTTCTTGGAAGAGGTGACACTGAGTTGAGAAGGAAGGGAAATAGTCCAGCAAAGAAGGAGGAAAAAAAAGATATGATTAAAGTTTAAAAGTTAGAAAAGAGCACAGTGTGTGTCAGTAGTTATTTCAGCTCCCTGCACCTCTACAAAGGGAGATTGTCTCAAACTCCTTTACTGTAGTGATTCACAACTGGGGGTAATTTTGACCCCTTGGCAGCATTTGGCAAAGCCTGGAGACCGTTTTTGGTTGTCCCAACTAGGAAAGTACTGGCATCCAGTGAGTAGAGGCTGGTAAACATTCCACAATGTACAGGACATTCCTGCAACAAAGAACACTGAAGTGCCAATACTTGCCAAGGTTGAGAAACCTTATTCAACTGCATCAGACTAATTTGACCACAGATGCAAAGATCTGTCAATAGCAGTTTTTATAAGGACATTTTGACCAAAATATAGGCGCTAAGGGCAATTTCATTTTAGATGATGCTGAGATGGGACTATGGTGGAATGTGGGAAAGTATGAAGAAGTGTGGAATATCAAGTCATTTTAAATTAGAGGAATTCTTTTGTTACTTCTAGGCACATGAGAGATTGTACAGTGTCATAGTTAAGAAAGTGGGCTCTGGAATCATTCAGCCTGGATCTTATCTCTGATTCCCTTAATGGATGTATGATACAGGTCTAATTGTTTAATATCTCCAGATCTCATTTTCCTCATCTATAAAATGGACATCATAATATTACTAATTTTTAAGGTTGTGAGGATAAAAGGGATTAGTGTATACAAAGCACTTAATACATTGTTTTCTATATGCTAAGTTCTTGATGAAAATCATGAGTATACTATCAACAACATTTTCTATTTCATATTTACATATAAATGTTTTATTTGTAGAAATTCCTTTCATCTATACCATATATATGGAAATTATTATTGTTCCCATTTCTCAGATAGGAAAACTAAGACAAATGAGATTGACTTAATTTTCCAAGGCCTTAGAGTTATTAAGAAGCAAAGTTAAGATTCAAATCCAGAGAGTATGGCTTCAGAGCCCATGCTCTTAACCACTAGGCTATGCTGCCTATCTAGTATATTATTAATAAATTTTAGTCATTATTAGTATTATTTTATTAGGTTGCTTTGAAGATTGGTTTAAAAATCTTTATATAAAAATTTTTATATTTCTAATAGTCTTTCCATGTTTATCAATATCAACAAAGATCTGGAAAGTAGGAGTGTCTTCAAAAAAACTATATATAATTTATGTTATAAATGATACTTTGTTTTAAAATTTACTTTATTGTGTGGTTTCCTTAGATCCATTTAGAGTTCTTTCAGAAAACTTGTTTGGAACTTCAGAAATGTGATCTTTTTTTTTTTTTTTTTAACTTTAGACTGCAAATTTTTAAAGCGAGTAAAGTGTCTTTGGATGTTATCAGGTAATGGAATTATGAATATATTCCTTTTATTGGAATAAGTTTTATTGGAATAAAGGTAGCACTAATTATTCAGCACTTATTTGAGCACTTATTCCATGTACCAGATAAGCATTGCTTGTTTAGCCAAGTATATACACAGTGATAGCACAGTGGGTAAGTTAAGTGGGAGATGTCTTCACAAAGAGCAGAAATGAGGAGACCAAGATGGAACAGGCTTCCTAGGAGAGATGACTCCCAAACGGAGTCTTGAGGAATATATAAAAATTTACCTTAAATATACTTTGATCATATTCCCATCTACTGCACTCCTTCTAGACTTTCATTTGGCAATTTTTTTTCTTTTCCTAAAGAAATTCTATGCCATTATGGTCATCGTTAATCATCAAGGTTATAGATCAATGATATATAAGATCATACTGGGGAGGGATAAAGAATAAAGATGGTAAGTACATACACAAGCAATAAAGTGTATTTTAAACAATTAGTATATTACGAAAAGCAAGAACATTAGACTGCTATCAATTGAACATTTAAATGCATAGGAAGAGTTAACATCTAGTTAACTATACCATGTGTAGTGAATTTATTTATACCTTTTAACAAAGTAATAAGAAATACAGGCTTGATTCCTACTTTCTAAGGGTTTAAGTATGGAAGCAGAAATAAGATATATACTTATAAAATATTTACATAATAATTTCAGACAGTTTATTCTCTTTCCTTAGCACCTAGCACAGTGCCTGGTACATGACAGAAAATATATGGTAGAAACAGAATAGTGTAATGATTAGGAGAACAGTTTCTAGAACTAAATTTATAATCCAATGCTGCTATGTATCAGCTATAAGATCTAGGGCAAGTTATTTGACTTTTCTGTGCCTCAGTTTCCTTACCTATAAATGAGGATAATGAAATTATCCTCATAAAATTATTGAGAGGACTACATGAGTTAATATCTATAAATCATATGAAACAGCATCTGGCTAATAGTCAACTTTATTTTTAGTGGACTTTAAGGAGTTCTGCATATAGAAGAGATAGTCAAAGCCAGGACTGGGATTAGGATGAGAGAGTGAAGCACCTATGGGACAAAATTTAAGCAGGCACTTGCTCTGAGAGCTGTGTACTTGTGCCACCCTGAGTGTGCATCCTTAAATTTTGCATTCTTGGTCCTTCAGTTGCCTCACTCTAATCAAAGAAATCAAAGAGGAAAATCCTTTATTGGTAAGATTGCCTAAAGGTCTGGGCACCTGTAACACTTCCTCCCTCTGCCTTTGTTTTCTTTCTGTTGCTAATCTCAGGGTTGCCTCACCGTCCTTCAGTTGTTTCTCAGTCTTTTCCATAACTTACTTAACCAATTCTTTCTACAGTCAGTCCCCTCTGCTCAAATGCTCTGAGTGGATTCTGTTTTTCTTGTTGGACTCTCACTGATGTAATGATTAGTATATTCTAATGCTCCATAATAACCATAGGATTTCAGGGATGTGGGGGAAGAAGCATTTATGGAATAACTTCAGTGTGTTAGGTACTTTAACATATAAAATATTTAATCCTCATTAGATGGTGGAGTAGTGTCCACTAGATTCTTTATAGATGAGAAACAGAGATGCAGGGAAGAATAACTCATCTAGGATCACTAAGTAACAGAGCTGAGATTCAAACCTAGTTTGAAGGTTTATAACCTCCTCACTGTCCAAAGCATCTTGGGGAGAGGGTACAGGGCATCCACATTGTGGGTAAACACCTATCAAACTATAAGAATTTGTTAACTTTTTTTCCAAGTATGAGATTTTTTTATTTTCAGAGAGCTACTAACCATTTGTCCTCCTCCTCCTCTTCCTCCATTATTTATTTACTGTGATGAAATACACATAACACAAAATCGATCATTTTAAACTGAATAATTCAGTGGCATTTAGTACATTCAAAATGTTATGTAACCCCCACCTCTACTTAATTCTAAAACATTCCATCATTTCAATATAAAACTTCTTATCTATTAAAATTTTCCTCATTCCCCCATCCTCTCAGGTCCTGGCAATCATTAGTCTACATTTTGTTTCTATGGATTTACCTACTCTAGATATTTTATATAAAGAGAATTATATCACTTTTTATATTTACATTTTTATATTTACATTATAGCATGTATTAGTTTTTCTGTTGCTAAATAATATTCCATACACACACACACACACACACACAATGGAATATATATATATATATATACACACATACCACAATTTGTTCACCATTCATTCATCGGTGAACATTTGGTTTCCACCCCTTGGCTATTGAGAATAGTGCTGTTATGAATATGTGTGTACATGTATTTGTTTAACCGTTTTCAATTCTTTGGGGGTATGTATAACCTCATTAACTTCTAGCTTATATTTCTAATTCTAATTTCTATCAATTTTAGATTACAAAATGACACAGTAACTGATATCTGTAAAAATACTTTTTCTCTTCTTGAAGGCTTAAGCATTTCTATAATCTAGTTTAATTTATTCTTCAAGTTTTGCTCATATTTCTGCCTGTATATGTATGTATATGTGTGTGAATATATGCATGAGAGAGACAAAGAGATTGAGAGAGAGAGCTCAAGATAGAGACAGCAAGAGAAAGACAAGTGTTCTTGTTTTTTTGAACATTTAATGTGGCCGTTCTGGGACTTGAAGATTATTTACAACTACTGGCTCATATCTCATATCAATACTATCATAGATTTTATGTAAAGGACCACTTCTAGGTCAAAGATGCCCTGCTGTTTTCAAGATGAGTTCTAATAGAAAAGCATTATTTGAAAATTTGGGCAAACGAATGCAGCTATTTACAGGTATATGCAAATAAAATGTTATTTCTCATTAAGACAATAAAGAACAGCTGAGGGAGGGATCGTTATATTTTTGTGTTTATGTGAAAAGAAAACATAATATAAAATAAATTGAATGCACAAATAAAATAACTCAGGTGCAAATTATTTATGAAATGAAGCCTCTTGAAAAGAAAGGAATGCTGATAGCAACTTAGTATGCAATATACTACTCTTCTGTTCTTACTCTTACATTTTCAAAGTCATACAAAGTAATTTAGTTGCACTCCCAGTAATATTAGTGGGAGTTTTGAAACTTAAATTCTTGCACACGTCTTTGAAAATGTATAGGTCAAAGTAAACTGTTAATGTAAAACTAGTTCTCATTTTCAGTGAAATAGTTTGAATCTCCAACCAAAAATGTCCTACAAGCCACCTTTATTTAGTCACAGGAGAAGAATTACGCATAAGGTTACTATTTGGAGGTCATCATCTTTAAAGCAACATAGATAATAAATCATATTAATGTGAGAAAAAGTGTTTTCCCAACCCTAAAAAACACAAAAGTTTAGGAGCCATGTTGTATAATAGTAAGCAAAGGACCTCGGACCCTTTGAATGGACCCCTTCAGCCCAGTGCACCTGATCAGTGATAGAGGCATGCTAAGGTGAATTTTAATTAGGACTAAATTGTTGTATTACTCTTTCATACCCTGAACATCTGTTCCCTTCAGAAATGATGATTTATGCAGGCTGTCAGAGCAGACAGCTTGCTACAGCTTATGTCACAGTTAGTGGGAAGCTGGTGGTAGCATTTCGGAAAACCAGCATCTAAATGGAGACTGGCCAGTGTATATGATATAGGTAGCAGGGGGAGGGGGAAGCATGATGTGTCCATTTTTAATTTTGAAGCCAAATATTGACTTGACTTTAAAAAAAATTCTCTTCTAGACCATCTGTTGTTAATGAAGAAAGTAACTTGGACAATGAATGGGCTGATGCTTCCTACTGATGTCAAGAGACGGAAAACCAAGCCTGTTCTTTCTACTAGAATGAAAAAACTTATTGAGAAGACCTCAGTCCGAATTCTGTTCTTTAAGAATGGCATGGGGCGAGATGGGCATGAAATTACAGTGGGAAAGGATACAATGAAAAAGGTATTTTTGTGTTATATATTGAAGTATAAATTAAATTTCAAAGGTTTTATGGCTTTGGAAACATGTTTTTTTTTCCTTCCAAATTTCAGTGTCAACTAATAAATTGAAATATTAATAAGGAGTTATGCAGAATGCAAAAATTCAGCTGTTTAGAAGTAAGCTTATTGTTCCAACAACATAAATTACGTTAGTAAAGCAAAAATATTTCGGGAAATTATTTGGCTAACAAGTTGGCCATTTACCTAGTAAAAGTTATATTTACATTTGGAGAATTATTCTATTTGGTTACAATATTTTATAAGATATTTAGATTGAAGCCCATCAAACCTAGCTGCAAAACTCAAATCTGCAACTTTTCACTAATAGTAATGATCTAGAAGTACCCCCATTCTTCGAAAGAATAAGTCAAGTCTGAAGTAACTAAGATTCAGTTTAAAGTGCACATGTATGTTTTTAAAAGCAAATCTGGTGGACCTAAGGAAAATCATGTAACAAGCAAACTTTAAAAAACAAATTTTAAAGTATCACATGTTATTTAAGTGCATGTTTTTAAGAAGATGTTTATATACCTTCCAGATCATTTTTTTATATTAAAAAATACGGAGAAAATAATGGGAATTTGAAAAAATATATATATTTTTACAGATAAGGATTTTTCAACCAATCTTAAAAGCAGCTTGATAATAACTAACTTTTATTACATAAGTATTATAAATACCTGTTTAGGTTTTAATCCTGGCTTTATTATTCACTATACTTGAGACCTTCAACAACTTAGCTTCTTTATTTAAAAAATGGAGTTAACAATAGTGCCTACCTCACAGAACTATGTGATGATTCAATGTGATGTTATTCATGGAGTACAATGCCTGGCACCCAGAAAGTTCCCAATAAATATTCTCCATTCTCATCTTTAGGATTCATAAATACACATCTAATACTTTGAAATTAATTTTCTTACTAATGGGAAAGTTTTATTATGAAATTAAGATAGGTATAAATCATTTTGTTATACCAGATTATTTTCAAAATAATTATTGATTGAAACAGGTGAATCATTGACTAGGTGTTGGAAATTTTTGTTATCAAAATATCTTTTTTCTTTGTCTACATATTTTTGTGGTTGTTTGATAATCTCAACTGGGTAAGTGCATTTACTGAGAAGCTGGGAAGCCAGCTTTTATTTCCTTCTTATCTGCAGATTTGGATTATGAGTAAAACAAGGGATATTATACACAAGAGTAAATTGCTAAAGCAAGTTGTAACATCTTCCCTGGAGGTCCTGAAAAATAGAGAAGATGGATATATCTCTTGGATTGTTAAAATGCTGTCATTCTCAGAGATGGACGCGAGATTAGATAACCTCTCAGTTCACTTCAGTTCAGTCTCTGTAATTCTATGCCTTAGTGGTAAAATTGAGGTAATAGTCACTCTTACAGATTACATGTTCTTAGATGAAAGGTTGAGTGTATATAAAAATGTCACTGCTATTTTGCTTTTTGACTATAGGGAACAACTTATTTAAAACTGAAAGATCAAGGAATTCTTTAGCTTACTTTTTTTCTTTTTACAATTTATAGAATTTAAAGAATTTTTACAATTTATAAAACTCAGGACGTGACTCAGTAATAACTGTACTTGTAAATATTTGTCTAGTTATCACTTTTAAGAATGAGGTAAATGAGAGAGGAGACAATGCAGTGTTGGCCTTGGGTGTCAATAGAACCTTTTGGAGGGGAAAAATTAGGCTAGCTAATTATTTTGTAAATTAAAATTAAAATTTTGAAAGCCTTTTTGATAATAACAGGGTAATGCCCTGTTTATAGATTTAATACCAAATCAGTAATAGGAATAAAAGTGTGACATATTCATAGGAGAAACTCAAATTATTTTCTCTATTATGATAACATTAGGAATGTTGAGATTAATGGCTATTTTTAGATTGCTAAAATTGTAAGCAGTAATTTAGATTACTTAAAAATTTTATCTTACTAAGCAATATAAAACTGAAGTAGAATGTAAAGCACTCTAATATGGTGAAGGTTATTGCAGTGGGATAAGGAGAGAATTATTGAAGATGGTTGGTAAAATAAAATAGTTAAAGCATGAAAGTCCTCTCTGAGATCAGAATGGAGCCAAAGGGAAATGACTGTATTTCAATCATAAGTTCAAAATCAGAAAGAAACTAATTTATTTTAGGAGGTTAAGTAATTAAGAAATTTGAAATGAGGGCTAAAGTGATATAATTCTTGACTACATTCTGGACTTTCAGAACTATGGTCTGTTCCTTTGAAACTTAAATCATATGTTAGAATTAATTGGTATGGTTTTAGTAATCACACAGCACCTGCCACTATGGGGTACAGGCTAAACATTATTTATCCATGAGTTGAAAAAGGTATTGAGAAAAATTTGTGAGCACAGGATATAAAGTAAATGGAAAATGAAAATGTCTGCTCTAGATACATAACTTTTTAAAGTTAGCATTGTGGTGGATAAGTGTATTTTTCCTCAATTATCTCTTAGAATCATTGTCAGAGAAGTGGTATTAAGCTGTGTGAATTTTTCTATTACCCAGGATAGCATTTCTTTTATGAGAAATCTTTATATTTTTTCCTCAGCAGTTAATAAAAATTATATTTATTTGTTTTTTGCTTGGTTTTCTATGTACTATAGCTAATGGCATGCAATTACAATGGTGAAGAAAACAGTGAGAAAGACAATGAAATGAATGAAAAAATGAAAAAGACCCCTGTCTTCTTGCCCCAGTTTGAACTGTTTGTTCCTATGACCTGAGATCTCCTCTAATAGATCCTTTTCTCCTAGTTCCTTAGTCTTCCTCTATCTTCATTTATTTTATTGTGCACATATTCTAGTGGCTTTTTGAGAAAGAGAATATGGGAGATAAATTTTTTGAGACTTTGGGAAACAGTTCTTTCCTCTAAATATTAAGGATATTGCTCCATTGCTTCTCGTTTCCAATTTTGCTATTGAGAATTCTGGTACCATCCAGATTTTTCACCTTTTGTAGGTGAACTGCTCTTAATTTTTCCTCTCTGAAACATTTAGAATTATCTCTTAGTCCTTAGGGTTCAAAAGTTTTTCCAAGATATGCTATGTACTACTAAGGGTTTTTTTGTTTTTGTGTTTTCTTGTTTTTTGTCTAAAAAATCTCAAACCTCTCTTTATGACAAATTTTGTTCAATTATTTCTTTGACAAGTCTTCTTTTTCTGTACTTTTTCTATTCTATTTCATGGAACTCCCACTTTGATACATTGATCTGCTGAACTAAACTTATAATTTTCTTATCTGGGAAATCCAATGAATTCTTTTTAATTCCGCTCCCTGAGCTGTCTCTGCTTTCTCTAAGTACTTGGTTGAATACTGTATATTTGTTTTTGGTCGTTCTTGTTACAGGCTTTTCTTAGTGAAGAGTTAATCCTTCATTAATATTTAAAAGCGGAGAGCTAAAAGCTGATTGAAAGCTTTTGAGCACAGGTCACAGGTGTGTCTTATTGAGGGATGAGTTTCGTAGGAGAGTGCTTTGACTAGGTTTTTACTTGGGAAGGTGGGGATCGGGGAGGTCTCTATTTGTTAGTGTCTGTAGATCTTTTCTCCGGGGCTGATCAATTTTACCAGATAGAATCTGCCAATTTGAGAGTTAGTAGGCAAGTGGAGAAGGGGGCTAATAATTGCACTTTCAATACGTAGATTTTCATTTAATTTTCCTCTTTTCAATAAGCTATCCTCACTCTCAGATCTGCCTAGTGACTCTGATTCCAGAGTTCTTCTGGTTTAGCCTCTCAAGAGAATCCATCTTCTGTCTTCCTTCTGATGACAGAAGTATAGTTGCCTTGAATGCTTGGTGTTGAGGGAGGGTTCTGAGGGTTTAACTGCTTTTTATAGAAATAGTCAACTTGTTTTTAGCCTCACTTTTTAGAGGTAACTGATGGCTCAAATTTCTGAGCCTTTTGCGGGGTTTAAAAATACAAAGCAAGTTTACTTTTGCTAGCTTAAGTTTTGACATTTCTGGTCTGCTAAGTCGTTTACCACTTAATTATCTTTCTTCTGGCTTCCAGAATTTTTGGTACTGGTATCTCCTTTCTGTTTCATTCTCTCTCTCTCTTCCTCTATCTTCCTTTCTCTCTCTCTCTCTCTCTCTCTCTCTCTCTCTCTCTCTCTCTCTCTATCTCTCTCTCTCTCTCTCTCTCTCTTCCCTCTTTCTCTTTCAAATGCCAAGTGTCAATCTTTTATTTAACATTGATTAAAGTGGATTTTTTAAGATGAAAAGATAATTCTAATATTCTCTTCCTACCTCAATGGGTCGTTTTGCTCAGTCTCTTGGGATTTGTACACCCCACTTTGGAAAACATAATTTCAAACTACTTGAATGAGAACAGAATACTCCCTTTTGTCACCTGAAGCATTGTATACTTATTGCAGGCAAAGCATCTGCAGTATTTCTCAGTGTATGGTCCACAGGACTCCTATATCAGGATCATCTGGGCTACGTGGCCGCACACCAGGCCAATTGAATTAAGAATTCCTGAGTGTGGGGTCTGGGAACTTGAATTTCAATAAATGTCTCCAGATGATTCCTAGCCCCACTAAAGGTTGAGAACTCTTGTTCTGGTGTTTTGAAAATTTCAAACTTACTAATTCACGGAAATCTTCATAGACTTCTTGTTTTTTCTCCTATACTTCTCATGTGGTTTAAGAGAAAGAAGATAAGTTGTGTGACGGAGAAAACAGGTTATAGGAAATTAGATCACTGGTTTCTAGATTAGAACTAGTGCAGGGAGTTCAGAAATCAGGAAGAGAAAAACATCTACAAGTCAGCAGGAAGGAACAGCAACTCTGACTTAGGAAAAATAAATATTACTGAAAAATCACATAAATGTTGAGGAAATTACTCATCTATGACTGTCAAGGTATAAATAAATAATACACTTTTTCAGATACCTTTAAACCAGGGGAAAATCTAGACTTCTATGATGTTTACCATTTGTTAATTTTAAAAATAATAAGTCTAAACAAATGAAACAACTTTAAGGAAATTTTCAAGTTTAAGAAAGGCTCAATTCAATTGGGAAAAAGTACATTATATCATGATTGTGGAATGTTCACACACAAATCAGTAACTATAACAGCAGAGGTTTTCCCAATAGTGTGGGCAAAAGAATTTAGGGAACATTTTAAAAGATTCAAAAGGGAGCACCTGGAGTAACAAAATTTGATTAAGGATGCTCCACACTGATTCCGACAGGGGAGGTCATGCATAATTAGTATGCTGGAAGTTCTTTAAAGAGCTTTTTTATGATATATGAGTAAAAGCCCATTGATACTATTATCACTTTAAAAATTAGTCTAGCAGTCATACCAGGGATTAATACCAGATTAGAAAATATGAAAGCAGATTTTTAAAAATATAGAATTGAATTATATAGTTTATTTTCAGGAGGCCTTAGATAACCAATTCTCTAATGTGTATTTAATGTGAATTTTAGGGTTATACAATTGGATTATTTTAGAATATCATAATTATTCAGTATTCAGAATTAATTTTTTCTTGAATGAAATCCTAGAGAAAAATAATGTAGGTTTCCTCAACTGAAATAAGAACAAATGAGAAATTTTAATCTAAAGATTTACTTTATTGATGGTAATTAAAGATAGTTCTTAACATTATGCCTTTTAACTCCCCTAAACAGTTAAGGCATAAACATGATATTAAATCTGAAAAGATAAAATTTATTTATTTTTTAATTAAAATTATCTTGTAGTTTTATATTTTATATTTTGATACATTGAATTAAGAAAATATAATGATAATAGTTAAATAGAAGGGTTTATCAAGTTAGTATCCATACATACCTTCCCATTAAAGTATCTCTGATGAACTTTATCTGATTTCTGGATATTAGAATCACAGAATTTTATGAAATCATCTAATGAAGTGACTCAGAAAACTGAGGCTTAGAGAAATAAACTGCCATATCCAAAGTGGATCAGCCAGAATAGCTGGGACTAGAATGTAAAAAGGAATCAACTCTGGGAGCATGCACAGGGTCAGGCAACATTTGTGTTTCAACTAGTCAGAGGGAAGTGGTTTTGTTGAACACATGAGGAATTCATGAAGATCCCAGAAAAGGTAGTTGTTATGTAGGAGAAAAGATTATCAATAGAAACAGAACCCAAATAGAGTTGTTAACTCTCTTTGTATAGGGCATTTCAAAAACTATAATAAATATGTTTAAGAAATTAAAAACATGAATATAATTTGAAGAGAAATGGCAACTAAAAATAGAACCAATGGAAGTTCTAGATATGAAAAATATAATATCTTAAATAAAAAAAATCACTGGGTGGGTTTATAAAATTATATAGAAGAAAATATATATAAAAGTATATAGAAGGAAAAGGAAAGGCAGAAAAAAGGACAGAGTGTCAGTAACTTGTGGGATTACTATCAAGCAGTCTAATATTTATATAATTGGAGCCCTAGAAAGACTGGGAGAGGGTGAATTTATTTGAAGAAATAATGGCCAATATTTTTTCTAAGTTCATGAAAAATGTCAAAACACAGACCCAAGATGCTCAATGAAAGCTCAGCAAATGCTATGGAATTAGAATTAACCAAATTTGGAGGACTTGTACTACCTGATTTAAAAATTTATTATAAAGCTAATGTAATTAAGGCAAGATGATATTGGCATACAGGTACATACACATAAAGAGCAATAGAAGACAATAGACGGTTCAGAAATATACCCACACATATATGGGTAAATTATTCTGGATAATTCAATGAGGGGAAAAGATAGCCTTTCTGATAAATATTGCTAAAAATTAGATATCCGTATGATAAGAAATTTTCTTGATTCCTATCTCATACCATCACAAAAGTTAAAAATTGATCATAGATCTAATCATAAAGAAGTAAAGCTGTAATAACTTTCAGAGAAAATTTAGAAGACTATCTTTACAACCTTTGGGTAAGCAAATATTTTTTAGATATAACTAAAATTAATAACAAAAGTTCAAAAAAATTAAATATACCTTATCGAAATTTAAGAAAAAATGTCTACTCTTTAAAAGAAAGCATTAATAAAATGAAAAGTATAGCCAGACTGAGAGAAAATATTCAGAAAACACACATCTGATGAAAAAGTTTTATTCAGAATATATAAAGATCTCTGACAACTCAATAGTAAGAAGATAATTTAAAAAAAGGTTAAAAGATATTTAAAAAGACGTAGGAACTGACCATAAGCCCATAAAAAGGTGCTCAACATTATTAATCATCAAAGAAATGCAACTTAAATTCACATTGTTACCACTACAAATGCATTAGAATGGCTAAAATTAAAAAGACTGATAGTATTAAATAGGTGAAAATCTGGAGCTAGTGGAAGTCCCACATATAGCTAATGAGAATACAGAATGATACAAACACTGCAAAACAGTTTGACAATTTCTTATAAAGAAACATACACTTAGCACACATTCAAGCAACCCATTCCTAGGTACAGGAAGTCCTCACATAATGTCCTCGGTATATTCTGTGACTTTAAGCAAATCGATGTATAATGAAACCAATTTTACCATAGGCTAATTATATAAATTAGAGTTAAGTTCCTAGGGCATCTCGTCAACATTGTAATGAAACAAGATTGAATAAAATGATATTGTTTGAGGACCTGCTCTCTTTACTCAGAGAAATAATACATGTCAATGCAAGGACTTCTAGACGAATGTTCAGTAGCTTTATTCATAATAACCTCAAACCAGAAACACCTCAAAAATGTTCAGCAATAAGTGGATGGATAAACAAATTATGATATATTTGTACGAAAGAGTACTGTTCAGCAGGAAAAATGAACAAATACTATGATAAAGGAAAGAAGTTAGATATAAAATAGTACATGCTGTATAACTGCATTTACATGAAACTGTAGAGCAGACAAAACTCTTCTCTGCTGACAGAAAACAATGAGTGGTTGCTTGGGGCAAGGGATACTGAACTGCCACTGGGAAAGAGGGTGAGGAATTTTGGAAAGTAATGGAAATAATCTATATCTTGAGTGTTGTGCTGGTCACACTGATACATTTTTCTACCTGCATTGAACTGCACACTTAAAATAGATATAGTTTATCTTATGTGAAGTCTACATCAAAATAGGAGATTTAAAAAGTAAACAAAAATAATATGATTAGAATTATAAAAATGTAAAAGTAATCTGGGCTATTTAATTATTCTTAAGAAGAGATCACTTAAGGATAAAATATCCAAGAAGTGCGTATTAATAGATTATTTAGAAAATCTCCTCTGTTTATCTACTTCTTATTCACATTTTAATCATAAAATGCCAGAACACCTACATATCAAATTCACAAGAAATAATTGCTTTTACAAATCATAGTCATGTAAGATCAAATAACTAAATTTGCTATGTGTTCTAACACTTACTTCTATGAGAATAACACAAGTAACAGCCCAGCAAATTTATCCTCAGGATTTATACAGAAAAATACCTTTAAGCTACTTAATAAGATGGGTACAAATTCAGCTCAATCGTGTGGCATCTTCAGGTTAAAATAAAGATTATAATTTTTATTATAAGTCATTGTAAAATGTGAGTTGTAACAAAAGGTTACACCAAGTATATTTTATTACATTTTAATTTTTTGAAAATTCATAGTGTATTTAATAGTCTTTCAGTTAGCAAAAATAAAATATCTATAAAAACAGGTTCTCTTTCTCAAAATATTCTTGAAAAATTGTAGTTCTCTTCTACTGAACAAGTATAACTAATTGTCAAAGGTGAAATATTTGTAGTAATTCAATGAATTAATTTTATAATTATTCATTCATTTTCACAATTTTCAGCTTGCTATATTTCTCTAGGTTTTTAATTAAATGGTTTGCTTCATAGGTTTATATAGTGAATACTGTTATAATATATTTTCTGTACAAATATTAATTGAATTAACTGAAGCAAGGTTTCTCATTTGAGGAAGCTGGGCTAAAAACATTTTTTTTTCCTATTAGGACGATTTTAGCTGCAGATAACAGAAAATCCTGATTTAAACAGACTTAAGAAAAAAGGAAGCAAGAAATCCAAAGATAGGGCAGTTCCATGCATAGTCTGACAGGATTCCAGTTATGTTCTTTACAATTTTCTGGATTTTATGGATTTTTTTTTTTTATCCACGAATGAGGAAAAATAACTAGAATAAGGGGAGATGGTACAGATGATCCTCAGGAAGACAGGATTTGTTTGTTTTGTTTGTTCAGTAAGAGGATTGAGGATAAATTATCTTGAAGTAGCATTGTAAGTGACACTACTTTCCAAACTTAAACTTGTGTGAGAGGAGAGAATAAAATCCCAGTGTTTGCAAGGGCTGTGGACAAATTAGTAAATTCAAAAGAAAGCCTGGTTTCTTTTAAAAGAGACTGAATGTTTAGTCAATTTTGTCTATCAGGGGAAGCATTTTTAGAGTGGATAATGGATGAAGGAGTTGAGGCTAATGTATAAAGGACAAGAAAACATAGAACTTTATGTGAATGATGATGCAGTAAAGCAGGAGTAGGCAAACTTTTTCTATACAGAGCCAGACAGTAAAATTTTTTTTTTTGTTTTATGGTCCATAAATTCTCTTGAAACTACTCGACTCTGTTGCTGTAGCATGAAAATTGCCATAGAAAATATGTGAATGAACAATATGGCTGTTTTCCAAGAAGACTTTATTTATGGGTACAAACATTTGAATTTAATATACTGTGGAAAAGTGACAAAATATTATTTTTCTTTTTGATTATGTTTTTAACAGTTAAAAAAATACAAACAATTCTTAGCTCAGAGGCCATATAGAAATAGACTGTGGCCAGAATTGCTGACCCCTGCTGAAGAGAGTGTGTGGGAAAGCGTAAATCAGGGCTTACAGTTCTGGGCATTGCTTTATAGAAACACGTTAAAAGGTTCTCTGTCTTTGAGGAGGACACCGTTGTTAGAACTGATAGCTTGTTCACTTGGCTCATTTGGCCTGCATTGGTGTTGAGCTAAGCATACTCTCTCACCTGGACTGGGCTAGTGGCAAACCAAATCCAGAGGTTGTAGACTGTATAACTTTACCAACTCCATGGTGGCCATTTCAGAAGCTCCACACTGTACCAGATGTGCCCTCGGATAGAGGAGACTCCCAGAACTATAAACAAATAGATTAAACTAAAAAGGTTTTGTGGAAAATCTCTCCCAGGTGCTTGTCAAGGAGAGTCTGGTTTTACAACATGATGGTTTTAAATTTCAGTATCAGAGGGTTCTCTACAATGTTAGCTGTAAGAAATTAATGAAATGTGAATTTGTAAAAGTAATATTTTAACAAGCTTAACAGGTACAGATTACTTGAAATGTCTTAATTAACCTTAATATTATAAGAAGATGGCACCATTAAATATTTTTCAATTGTGAAGAAGGACCTTGCAAGTAGAGGCTTCATTTCAAGGCTTTTTACAGAAATTTATATTGATATTAATTTATATCACTGATAATTTACTTTGAGAAAATGATTACCGAAGGTTGGCATTGTTTAAACACTGCAAGGATCTTTTATCCCGAAAGTAGGAGGAATGACAGTGTTGCTGATGCATTATTAATTTGTAGTATCTGAATTTCTAATGCCGCTTTTTAAACTCTTAAACCTTGGCTGCACAAACGTTTGTACTGATGTTTTAGTACAATGAAAAGAGGAATCTTTGAGTTAGAAAGCCATGTAATTTTCTCAACTGATCTTTTTCTAAGACTCAAAGCAACAATATTTGAAAAAAATTTTTTAAATCATTGAGATTTTAGTTGAATTAATTGAGACAGTTTTTAAATGGCTCATATTTTACTTAGTTTAATTGGTAAATTATAGTCTTATATCCTTTGGAGGATATTTAGATATTGAACCTTCTCTAGTAACTAGGGAATGTAATTTGTATCAAAGTGCTTTGTTGTGCTTCTAAATAATAGATTTGTTATTTTAAAAATTGAGAGGTAAACATAAAGAATGGAAAGATCAAGAACCTAAAGAGGAGGCTTCATCTGTTTGGGATCTATGAGACCAACTATAGATCCTTAATAGTATTCAGAGAAGATTGGCTAAGGAAGATTGTATACTGAATTATCTCCCTTAAGTATTTCTGTCAGTGAGGGTGGTAGTGCTGGTATGTATTTAATTTAGCCAGAGGTCACTGTGATACATTATTTATAGGTCTTTTTTTTTTCTTGTGTAGGTTTTAGATACTTGCACAATGAGAATGAACCTAAATTCACCAGCCAGATATCTTTTTGATTTGTATGGCAGAAAAATTAAAGATATTTCAAAAGGTAAGTAGCAATGAATTTGTAAACTATATGATAATAATTTGAAAGGCATTTACATAATTTTGTTTTTACTTTTATATATTTAAAAGGAAAACAGATATAATAAAACAGTTTAATTAGAACATGGATAATGTCTTTCTTATAGAAAGAGAAATCATGAAAAGACATTAAGATTTAGGGAATCTTTTATTTTAGCATATTTTAGTCCATTTGGGTTACTATAACAAAAATATCATAGTCTGGGTGGCTTAGACAACAAACATTTATTTCTCTCAATTATGGAAGCTAGGAAGTTCAAGATAAAGTACCAGTTGATTTGGTGTCTTTTGAGGGCCTATTTCCTGACTGCTAGATGGCTGTCTTCTCTGTGTCTTTGTGTGGTAAAAGAGGCCTCCACTCTCATGACCTAATCACCCACAAATATCATCTCATTGGGGATTAGGTTGTAACATATGAATTTGCGAGAGGACACACAAATATTCAGTGTAAAGCACAAAGCAAACTTAGATTTTTAAAAAATTGATGAGTATTTTAACCTTAGTAAGCCATAACTTAACAAAGTGATACATTTTTCATAATTTAACAGACTCATTTCTATGGTATACAGCTTTCAAATGAAAAAAATGAGAAATTGCACTACTGTATGTTCAGGTAGAGATTTAGAAAAATGTTTTGGTTAACATCTAGAGGTTTTTCAAAAGTTACAGTATGTGCTTTAAACAATTTTATCGTATGGCTTTGCCAAGATATGGGACCTCCATCTGTATTTCTAAAGGCACTGAGTGGCAGGTCTGTGAATGAAAAAATACCACGATTCCACATTGGTGCTATTAAATTACTATTAGTAGTAATTGCCACTGTTACTTTACTTTTTACTTTCACTTTCTACTTATTAAAAATTTACTTTTTATTACTTTAGTAGCAATTACTATTATTTTAATAATGCTATTGTTAGCACTATTAAATGTGCTGCTGTTATAGGCCTATCACTTTATATAAAACTTAATTCCATGTACCATATACTTTAACTGCAAGGCTAGATCCAGACAACGCTTAAGTGATTTTAGGATATGGCTATACTGGATACTCCCATTTGTTTCTAACATCCTTGCTTGTCCTCTATAAAAGCAAACTTTCCTAGCTTTAACATCCTTAGTTGATACTATTGAGTGATCACTATGATATTTTAATACTTATTGTTTGTAACTCAAAATTTTTTTTTTTTGCTAAGGATAATATATATGTGTGTGAATTTAGAAAATAAATCTAATTTTCTTGGTCATTTAAAATATTTCTATTAGACATGATAGTTATTTTTAATTTTATTAGGAGTTTCATCTGAAGATTTCAAAATACTTGTAGACAACCATTATCTAGAAGCATTAGATAGTTATTTACTCTGTCTTACATATGTAACACAGGGAATCCTTCCTTATGGTGTTTTTGGGGGGTAGTGGGAGGATATCATTATTAAAGCTTATTTTTTTTGCATTTTTTCCCTCCCTCATCATACTGGCTAAATTTTCTATGTGATCAACAATATTTTATAATTACTCTTAAACTTGCATTAATAGAATAAATAAATAACACTTTCTTAAAACCCTATCTAGCTTTAAATTATTTCCAGCTCACCTGTAATTTAATTTTAGATCTGAGTACATTGCTGGAATTGAAACTATGAGGTTAAGATGAAAGTTTTATATTTAGAAAGTCGATTTTTTTCCCCTTTCCCAAATATGGTATAACAGAATTGCTTATCAAAACAGAAACTCTCTGACTCTGAGGTCTGATACCTCATGGATGCCAGAGGCGTTCGGATTCATGCTTCATGCTTCACATGTCCCACAAGTGTGTTATTATCACATTTTAATGCATGCCTTGCCCTGTGTTTTTGCATACTTATAAAAGCTTATGCCAGCTGAAATTACCCTATGCAACTACTAACATGTGGAAGCATAACAAGTTCACTGGACTTAAAATACTTAAAGAAGCTAATCCTGTTCAAGGAACTTCCAGTCTGTAGCACCCTAGTCACTTAACATTAGGTTTCTGCATTTCTTTTTTCTTTGTTTGTTAGTGTGATTTTGTGCATCAAATGATTGAGGTCCCTAAACTTTTACGTTTGATGGTTTTCTGAACTTCAGCTTGGGAACAGTCAAGGTGGCTTAATTTATACAAACAAATGCTAATACTCCAATGTGATGCAGAACTTTTTTTCTTTTTGCTTGCTTGATCAGTATCAGATCCGAAAAAATCATTTAATAAATTCTAATATCAAGATCTATCAATTACTTTTTATTTATAAGCATAGATTTGAAGTGTAATTGTACCAAAGACTAAAAATAACACAAAATAAAATATCTTATATCTCTTCTTTTTTTGGAGTTAGATATATTTGCAAGTTTTCTTCATATGCGATGAGAAATGACCACATTTGACATGACATTAGACTACTTTTACTTTATCAAGTCTAATAAAACCTTTAAAAACTCATAAGATTTGCAGATTTCAGATTTCTAAACCATAGAAGACTTTAACAAAGAAATTTATATTGTTACTCATGGAAAACTTATTTAGAATGGTTTCTGTATAGATATATTTTTTGTGTAGAGGACAGTTACCCACTATGTAAAAGTCATGGTCAACATGCTAGTATAACATTTCTGCTAGGATATAATTAATATATGTGTGAAAATGTGTTCTGCAAAATCATGCCCACCAAAATAACAGGGATATGGGAAACAGGGTTGAGGAAGACCATTCAAAATCTATGTACCTTTAAAACCAGAGTACTAACTAAAAATAATAATCTGTGGAGATAATGTAAACAACCTGGATAGACGTTTCAGAGTGATGCTTCAGAGGATATTAAAGCTGCACAAAAACAATAGCATGTGAGACAATGCAGATGCAAATCTACTGGAGGTTTAGCCAGTGGGGCTTCCTTTAAGGAAGTCACAGGAGGAAGCAAAACTCCCACAGAGTCATGCAAGGCCGGGAATGCACCTTTCTGGGAAAGGAACCTTAGTGCAGCAGCCAAACTAAGGTCTTTTTTTTTTTTTCCTGGTAAAGAGTAAAATTCTATTCCTACTGTCATGGTCTCCTTGCCTAGGAAAAAATGTACGCATCAACAAAACTTCCATAACAGAAGTCATTATTCTTCTATTTACCAATCACATATGAGCTATTTGGTGTTACAGAAGTACACAACAGTGGCAGAATACATGTAAATAGTGTCACGTTTGAAGGAGTTATATAATAACACTCTTGTTCCCTCTAACATTGCCCAAATTTTTGTTCTCATAACTTCTTTGGCTAAACTATTACATTATGATGAATCAGAAGAGTCACTCTCCAACCTAATGAAGAAGATCCTCAGTCTCTTAGGACCTTCATGCGCTGCTTTTTAAATAACCAAACCCTGCTCTTGTGGATCCTTCTAGATCTTGGTTGGTAGTATGAAATTTACCACAGAAAAATTCTAGAAAGTACATCAATTAACTTGTCTCCAAGGCCGTGCTATGGAACACTGAACTTTCACTTCCTGTTTCATTTCTCCCTGAAACACTGTCTAAAATAGTAATGTGTTCTCTGACAAGTTCTTTAGAGATTCTGCAATGAGATTAAATGACAGAATTAACATATTTCAATCACAAAACTCAAATAACATAGAGATACCCTGACTTTAAATATTAACTCTTACCCATAGTCAATTTTTTTGTGAAGAAATTAAATTCAAGGAATAAAAATCCCAAAGAAATTAAAATACAAAATTTTTAAGTCCACACAGAAGTGAATTCCAAAATGAAATAATCTTATCTTTGTGAGTTAAAGTCCAATAAAAGTCTAAACTCCTCAAGTTAAAATTCAAAGAAATAAAGTCCTCTTTAATTTTTATTCTTCCCAGTGTCAGCCAGATGGCTTCTGGATGCCTGGTTTGAGCTGGCATTTCTCCAGTAGCTACTGTCTGGGCTCCTGCTGTGGGTGTCATCCCTCAGGACTTCAGAAGTTGAGTTGGGTCTACACCAACTTTATCATGTATCCTACTTGCAACCAAACCAAAAGACAATCACAATATTATCCCCACACCCAGCACATTCAGAACAGCAGCTAATCCCCAGTTTTAAGGTGGCCGTTCCAAGCAAAATGATGGTCCCAGGACCCTATATTTTTGATGTGATCTGGATTCATGCGACTATTGACAAAGACCATAGCAGAGACTAAGGGAAGGAAGTCAAAAAACAGAAAACATTCTTTATGTCAGTCTTTCCAAGATGCCAGTTGATTTTTGGTGTTGAGCAGGGTCAATGACCTGTGCCATAACTTGTTGGGAAGCAATTTTCCATCAAGGCATTAATTATAGCATCATGTATTTATACTATCTTGAGGGAAAAATAGACCAGTGCACACTGTCTCCTCTCTCTAAAAGGCTGCATAAAGTGTTGGTTAAGTGCTCTAAATTTGGAGCCAGAGTTCAGATTCCAGTATATATCACTTATTGTCTGACCTTGGATGTATTATTTAGTTTCTCTGAGAGTCAGTTTTCTCATCTGTAAAAAAGAGATTATAGTATTTATCTCAATAGGTTGTTGTAAGTGAATTATATGTGAAGTTTTTAAACAAGTATCTGACACTTGATAAGCATTATATAACTATCATTATTATTGCTATTATTATTATTCTCAAAGAGGGCACTGAGAATGTTGTATTCTTGAAACATTTGGAAATTTACATTGATTGCAGATTCAGTCATAAAGACTTGTCTTAGGTACTGATATTTCCCTTTGTAAAGTATTCCAAGCATCTAATATCTTTCTTCCTCTGAGTCTCATGTTTCTGGACTGTGTGCTGAACCTCAGGTGAGCCCTGTCTGGTGGCATAGCACCAACCTTGTCTTGGGAGCAGTATTTTCAATCCTGGGTCACAGTGGCTGCTGTAACAGCTATGGTTATGGTATTATTTAAGCCTAAGAAACCTACTTCACAGCTTCCTCCTCATCTCCACATTGGTTCCAATTAGAGAATAGCTTTTGGTTATTTCTGAATTGAATTAGCTGTTTATGTTGTTGAGGCTCATGTTCTTACGTGCCCAGTGAGAATGAACACTACTGCCATTTCCTGCTGAAGACATGGTATTTCCTTAGTTGTTTAATGCTCCTGATCTTGAGTTGACATTTCTGTCCTCTTTTTCTGCAGTATTTAGGATTTGCCTCCGGGGTTTGCCTCTATTTTACTCCTGTTCCTTTCAGAAAAGTTCCTTTTTCTAACATGCTTAGGGCTTCATTGTTTGCTACAGTGGAGTTCTTTTTTTTCTTTTACTTTCCCTTTGCTTTCTGGTCCACACTTGTGTTTTTCTAACATATTCTTCTAGATATATTTTGCAGAGTCTCATAGTGAGAGATTTGAAGTCAATAAGTTCCAAGTTTGTCAATAGCATCCTTTGTTCAAACCAGTCTTCTCTATTTTCACCTCCCTGAGTTAAAAACTCATCCAGGATATATTTTCCCACCGTCTAACATCTAATTTAGATCTGGATTCCTTGATTTATTATTGTTCTGCCTGGATCCCTGTAATACAATACACCTTGCCATTGCCTTTTCTTAATCTTAGGCCCATAAATTTTTGGAGTTCACTAAGTTAGTTAGTTAATTAATTAATTAATTAATTATTTATTTATTTTAAGTATTTTATACTAATTGTCCTTGTATCCCCTCTCTAATTTATTCAGATTTTATGTGTACTCTTTGTGTAATTGTCCAATCCTTAAAAGAGATTCTCCAGTTGTTCTTACTATTAATTTATCTGTAATGTAAATGCCACCTCTTCACAGTGTTCTGGATTCTGGCTCCTCTGGGGAGTCTGAATTTGTTCTCCAAGATCTTACTTTTATTCCTGTTAGGTTTCACTAGGCCCCAGTTACTGTTTCTGATTTTGTAAGAATTAAACTATTTTCATTTTTTATAATAATATCTTTAAGAGCAGTTAGATTTAGATGTATCTCCTATACCCTCATACCTGGCATTCAAGATCTCACTTTCTTTTTCATATCTGTAAAGTGTGTATTCTTAGATCAGATATTTACCTTTAGTCTGAGACTTCTTTCCTCCTCCAGCTAAAGAAGGCCTGTCTTTGTTTTCATGCATGTAATGGTCTATTCTGATGATTAGATTTTATTTTATTTTTTTATGCTATTTTCAATTAAAGTATAGATCACGTACAATATTATATGAGTTTTAGGTGAACAGTTATTCAGCATTTATATACCATACAAAGTAATCACTGTGATAAATCTAGTAATCATTGTCACCATACAGAGTTATTACAATATTATTGACTATATTCCCTGTGCTGTAGTTTGCATCCCCATGGATTATGAATTTTATAAATGGAAGTTTGCACTTCTTAAACCCCTTCATCTTTTTTACCCACTCACCCCTATGTTCCCTCTGGCAACCATTAGTTTGTTCTCTATATCTATGAGTCTATAAGATCGAAACATATTTTAAACCACTTTACTTTCTCTTTGATTCCTTTAGCAAATCTGATTCCTAGATTTGTAATACTTTCATCAAGTTGTTTCTCTATCTAAACTAATGAAGATGGTGTCCTTTTTATAATAAATCTGTCATCTTTTTGTAGGTAAAACTGTGGTTTGGGTTTCTGAAATTTAGAATCATGGTAAAAATTTATGCGATAAATCAGTTTGGAACCAAATTGGATTGGTGGAGTTTACTGTGAAAGTTTGTGAATAGACTATATGTCAGCTGATCCACAATTCATTGCTCTTCAGAATGCAGATTTAAGTAATATAATGAAGACTTGGATTGGATACAGGGAGTCTAGTGCTGCCTATCTGGCCTGGTACTAACAATTTAAAGATAGAACTTCACTGCAGCTGCCATTCATAGTTTAAAGTCCTGGCTTGCAGATTTGTTTACAAAACACAGAAAAGCAGCAAATGTTGTTCTACATTTCAGTGCCTAAAATCTCATATTGCCTTCAGTGTCAGGTGATACTGAAGAGTAAGTACCAGTAGCCTGCCCAGTAGGGCAAGCATGACTAACTTGGGGTGCTAGAGCCTCCACTGACATGCTCAGTATACGAAAGTCATCATCCACTCCTCCTTGGCTGGCATTTTCTGAAGGCCAAGGCTATTGGAAAACAATCCCAGCTGTATTTAGGTTGTGACCCATCAAGCTGAAAACTCTACATAGCCCTTGCCTATTATAAAATTTCAGGCCAACCTCCGTATTCTCCATGTACAAGCCCTTTGATAAAAATACAGCTTCAAAATGGTAAATTCATTTACGTGACCCTATATAAGCTGCCATATATCACCAAAGTTAAAAAGCAAACAAGCAAAAAGCTCTCATAGTATTCGCATATTAAAGCACCATCAAAGCGTGAAGTCATCTAGTCAAGGCCCCTCCATAAGTCTGATTTTTTTATGTGTTACTTGCTTTCCAGAATTACTTGTATATTGCTTGTGGGAATGTAAAATGGTGCAGCCAGTTTGGAAACAATTGGTGTTTCCTCCAAAAGATAAGCATAGATAAACATAGATAAACACATGGCCCTATAATTTCACTCCTAGGTATAAACCTCAAAAGAATAGAAAACAAATAATAAAACAAGGACATGTACATATATGTTTATAGCAGTATTACAGATAGTAACCAAAAGGTAGAAACTAAATATCTATGAAAAGATAATGTAGAAACATATATAGTCTATACATACAATGGAATATTATTTAGCCATGAAAAGGAATAAAGTACTGATAATGCTTTGATGAACCTTGAAAATATTATGCTAAGAGGAGGAAGCCAGATACAAAAGGTGACATATTGTATAATTCCATTTATGTGAAATATCTAAAATAGATTCCATAGAGACAGAATGCAGATTGGCATTTGTCAGGGCCTGGATGGATAGGGGAATGAGGAGAAATGGCTTAATATATAAAGGATTTTACTTTGGAATGATGACAATATTTTGGAACTGGATAGAGGTGGTGATTGTGCATTTTGAATGTACTAAATGTAACTGAATTGTTTATTTTAAAATGGTTGGTTTTGTATGTGAATTTCACTTTAATAAATTATTTTTTAAAAAAAGAAGTGGAGTAGAACCAATTTACTCCAGTTATTTCAGCCAACATCACCCTAGATCAGCTGACAGCCAGCTGATTCCAAGACATGTGAGCAAGCCTGGCCAAGACCAGTGAAACCACCTAGCTAAGTTGCAGACTTGTGAACTAAGTAAATGCTTGTCATTTTATGCTTCTGAGTTTCGAAGTGGTCTGTTACGTAGCATTATTGAAGCAATAGATACCAAATACAATTAGCTATTTGTATTCATAAGTATTATCACATTATCTTTATTCATTAGTTAGTTTAATTCTATTCCTACATCTTAATCTTTTATGTTGCTTGAGTGTAATTTTTCTGAAATATGCTGTAATTTTTTTCTCAAAACTTTACATATCAGCATAACCTTCAAACTCTGTATCTTGACATTCGAGAACCTTCATTATATAGTCTAACCCTACCTATTCAATGTTATCACCCACATCCCACAACTTCCCAATATGCACCTTCTGTTACAGCTGGAGCAGTCCCTTCAGTGTCTTAGACAGTGCAATGACTCGTGCAGTGCCCGGCCTTCTTACCTTCTATGCTATTTTGTGCTCACTCAGTAATCTTTCTATTCTTCTCCATCTATTCAAAGGTTAGCAATTTGCATCACTCATGATATATTACATTATTTTATGGTAACAAATGACTCCAAAACTCCCCGTTGCTCACACAGAAGTCTTTTTTCACTCATTCTACATGTCATTGCACCTGCTCTAGTTTACGTCAAAGCAAGTCAAACACCATTTCCTTAATTCAACAGTGTGGGAATGTATAACATTGGAAGTCACATAGCGAACCCTGATATGATAAGGTGGGAAGTATAATTTTCCTTTGAGGAAAGGCAGCAAATGTTTTGAATAATAACTCTATACTATCTGCTATCCAAAATCTGTATTTGTTATCAATTGCTGTGCAACAAATCACCCCCAAATTTAGTAACATAAAGCAACAGGTATTTTATTATTTTGGTGAGTTGGGAACTCAGGCTTGGCTGAGCTGGGTCCTCTGACTTTGGGTCTCTCACAAAGCTTCAAATAGGTGTCAGCTCGAAAGTTTTAAATATTACCTGAACCCTACTTTATCTATTTTGTTTACTAATATTTCTTTTTCATAACTTTTTTTGATACCACATGTCTGTACCATATATTTTTTATTTAATATCTGCTTTTTATATAAGGCTTATAACTTTAACTTAAAGGAAATTTTGTTCTTAGTCTTTGAAAACTCCAAAAATCTCCTAATATCCATCATGGGACTGGGCATATAGTTAGACCCTCAGAATATTAACATTGAAATACACAATTTTTAAGCATAATCTTTGTTAAGTGTCTGAATCATAGTGATGAAAAATATCTTTTTAATGAATGAATTAAAAATAAGAAAATTCTTTGTTGAATTAAATTTGCGTTGAATTACCCATTATTAACTACTTTTGGCATTTTCACTGATGTCACTTAATAGTTCACCAACCACTTAGAGTAAGTAGTATTTTGGCATATTCCATAGATTTTTAAAAACTTGAAGATTTTCACTGGTTAGATGCATAGTGCACACTATAAGAACAAATGATAATGACTACCTTTTCTATATCTACTTTAGAATAATGTTGTTGATTGATTTATTTTGGATCTCAGCAACAGAAGGGTCTTTGGTCTTCACCAAAATATCTTTTTGTCATGAATCCCTTCTCAGTCATCCCCAAAGTGTTCATCCAGTAATTGCTTGTTTCATTTCTGACAACTATAATTTCTTAAAAAGTAAAACCCTATCTTATAGCTAACTGAACTCTCTTCTTATAAACATTTACCATTTGTCTTGATTTTGCTTTCTGGAGTTACATAATAAAAATTAATTTTAAGTCTATGACTGCTTTTCAAATATTTGACCATGTATGATTTAACTCTTTTACCAATTAAATATCTCTAACCTCTCTAGCTATTTCTCTGGACCTTCACAAACTGGTCCCTCTTTTCTGTTCTGTCTAGTTTTTTTGCTATTCTTCTTTGTGGGACCTCACATTGTACACCATTTTCCGAGGCAGTTAATGACAAGTAAAGCAGCCCCACCTCTTCTTTTATTTTTTCCAGGTCATTATATAACCTACAATTGCATTATTATTTCTATTAGGATGCATCATATTAGCCTGTATTGAACTTAAAGTCAACCAAAGCCCCCCAATTTTTGCTCACAATTTACTTTTAAGCTACTCCTTCCTTATCCTGTGCTTATACTGCTGATTTTTTTAGATGTGAGAAAAGAGCTTTATATATCAATTTCTACTAAATTTCTAACGATAAAGTTTTTATTTTGTAGTTTAGCCTGCCAAGATCTTTCCGATATTCATCTGTCACTTGGAGATTAACAGTATCTAAATAATATATTGTAGATATTCTAAAATAGTATAAAAGTTAAGGATGCTGCCCTTCTCTGGGAAGCGTTGTATTTAGATTCCTTTTGATGTAAGTGGAAAATTCAGAACACTGAGAGAGTTTAGTCAAAATGTTTCCTTCTCCTTTTATGCCCTAAAGATGGTGAATAACTCAGAAGGGTATATAGCCTACAGCCTGCAGTTTAGCTCCAAACAGGGACAACTCTGTATGTGTGTGTGTGTGTGTGTGTGTGTGTGTGTTCATTATGATTCCTTTTATTACTTTCTCCATGACAGCATCCAGTCATAACTTTCTTTTGCCTTGTTTTGGTTATTAAGTGACATATTTCTCTATCATTTAAAATCCAGCAATCATAAATTCTAGAGGACTCAACCAGGAAGTTTGCAGAATTTAGATGTTCTTCTACCTAGTTGTAGATACCCCATTTATCTGGGAAAGAGCATGGAGGTTTAGCTGTACCTTGCTAGAGGACATAGATGTTAGCCATGTTCTTCTGGGACCTACTTCCCACTGGAAGAAATAATAGTTATATTGAAACCTCAAGACCCATGTAGGGAATTTTCCCAGGAGTCTCCCTCTGTGCTCATTAAATGTTTATTTAATATGTAAATTATCCCGTGTCAGGTCCCAGTGATTACTGTTTATTTTTCTGAGTTTACAATCCATTCATTTTATAATCTGTTCTAGAACTTTTCAGGGAATAAGATCAAATTTATGGATAAATATCTTCTTTAAAATTAAGTATATTTGCTTCCCTTTATTCCTCAAATTTTATAAAATGTAAAAAGATATGTCACTTGCTGAAGAGGGATGCCAAGTGCTCGTGGTTATTAACCAGCCCTTAAATCTCTCTAGGGCGAATTGGTATATACAAAATAAGCCAGTTAAGAGCATTTTTGTGCAGGAAAAATGTTGCTCAGGTTTTCAGACCTTCTTTGGGGCTGTGTTCCCTGTGACCTTGCCTTGGGTCTAGGGCTCCTTAGACATGGACCTCAGTGTCTCAGTGATTCCTAAGCATCAGACTTGAGTTACCTTTGTTGCTTGGACAAAAACAGAAAGTGCTAAGTAATCACTGGTTTATATTTCTACCACAGATCTATAAAGAATATTAAGAATTTTGTTAAGGCTTGATTTTAAAAAAGTTTTTTAGTGGCAGTTAGAGAATCCCATTATAATTGGATCACTGTCATCTTTTATTAAATATGTGAATGCAGAATTGTGTGATATGAACATTCATAAAAGTCTAATCTGCTCATAGACTCTTAAATATCTGTCAGAAATTCCCTTTTGAAGTCTTTAAAACATAGACTCTCTTTTATATTCATGAAGATGTGATCATCACTCCTTGGTTTTGTTGGGCTAAACCAGCTTTAGGGTTTATGTAATTTTTTAACCAAGTCCTTGCTCTTGCTCTTTTTCCCTTGAGTTTGTCTTTCCAGTTTCTGGTTTTTATCTTTTATTTCTCAGCATTTGAACTCTAAATACAAAAATTTTGCTCTGACTCCAATGACTTGTCCATAATCCTAGAAATTCATCATAAACATTACAATAAGCAAAATTGCCAATAAAAAATAACTTAAATGTTAGTACCTGTTATAAAACAATTTTTTTAAAATAGATTCTCCATGTAAAAGAACATGACTCTGCAGAAACTGGTTTTCTTTGTCCTAAGAGTTTTTAGAAGAAACATGGAATAGCAGACAAAACTATGCAAAATACTAATTATAGAAGATTCAACTTTTGTGAAATAAACATGGAGAAGTAAATGTTAAAAGGGAACCCTCTGTTGTAATTGCTGAAACTATTAAGAATTTATAGTTTGTCACATTAAAAATATAAATTTTCCATGACACATATATTTTATACTCTAAATAAGATATTTAAATATGTTATATGTTGACCCAGTATTTGTATCCAAGGAAACCAAAATAGCTTTACCCACATCATCTGACTCCTAGGTCTGTCTGAATTAGGTATGTGTATTCCAGGTATTATTATTATTATTTATTCCTGCTTTAGAGACTGAAAAGAAAACAGGAAAAAGAAAAGAATCCAACTTAATTTTTTAGATTTGTATTAGTTATGACTTTACAACATAACAGTAGAATTTTGAGATGTTCTACAATTAGCTTCCTTTTGAATGTTACTTATGTCTGTAAGTGCTTTGTATATTTGATTTTGTTCCTAAGTTTTACTGTGTTTTCTATTACATCTTTCTCTCTGTGTCAAAAGTTAATTGGCACCTCATTTAACATTGTTTATGTTAAGATATCATGAATAGTAATAAAAATATAAAATAATGTAAAAAGCGTCAGTTATTATGGCAAAGAATTATATAATGACATCTCTAAAGGACTTTACTTCTAATTCTTAATGGTTTTCTTTATTAAGTTTCATGCATTGTACTTTCCAAAACTAACTCTAAGATAATACTTTAAATTTTAAAGATCTTTAAAGTTTTCCAAAGCAGGTCATATATATTCAATTATGTATTGGTATAGACCATAGCCACATAAAAATAGATTACATAATTAATTCTCAACATGTCTTTAAGCAACCTCAAAGTTGTACATATACCAATTCAATGAAATTACTTGACATTATTACTAAATATCAAATATTTTAGATGCCCCAAGATATTGAATTCACAAAATACTTGTATTTTCAAAGACACAGACACTATTATTTTTTGTTGAGGGGAAAGGCAAGATTTAGACAATACAATCTCAGCTTATTTCTACCTATATAAATCAAGTTATTTAAATAAATGAATTGTGTATGCTGACCTGTTCTACCAATGTGCTACTGGGGGTATATGAAAAAAAGATGTGCATGGTGGTGGAAGTAGAAAGAGGCATAAAGCGTATTGGAAAACTACCAAATGTCCCCTGCAAATGGGCCCTATTCAGAATCAGTAAGCGTATGATGAGTGAAGTGGTTTTGAATATCGCCTTTAGATTCCATGCTGTTACAAGGCCAGCCCTGAACATGGCAACTCTTATTTCCACACACAGTACCTCTTCACTCTCAATTTAACCCCAAAATCTGATGAACCCATTACTCCATACTTGATTTCATGGAACAAGGAGTAGATATAGTTACAAATGATCAATCACAAGCCGTGAACCAAAGCAGCAAGGCATTAACAATTCACACCATTTCGGTCCACTTGCTCAAGCAGAAGATGTGCCAGCATATTTAATACACAGCTACTTCGTTCACTTTAAGAAAAGACATGAGTCAGGCTGCATTTTCAAAACAGAGGAGACATCCTAAGATTCATACTTCTGAAACCCCAATGTCAATGTTCACCCACATGTCAGCAATTAAAATAACCAGGTGTTCTGTAAAGGTCACAATGTCTAAATTAAATTTTAGTCAGATAAAAACAATGTGACCTATGAAATTCTTCTCCCCAATGCATCTCTGTTCTGTTTGATCCTATCATACAAATCAATGTCTCTTACAGCAGCATTATAACACTGTAGACCCCACAGGCAATATGCCGTCAGTTTAATAGGATCACTGAAAAACTAAAGCAGCTGTGAAAGATTGCTCTAAGTATAACAATCCTGTGCTTGTCATTTTATTCAATGGAGGAAAAATCCAAATTTGGGTAGGCATTGGTATTTAAGAAAACAACTGCTAAATCTTTTCTCATAAGTACCTTAGGGACAATAAGATTTGACATATAGCATGTAAACAAAAGTCTACAGCAGCTGTTAGTTTGGTTTTGTTTGAATGAAAATCTACTGATATAAATCAACTAAAATAGGAGACAGTATGCTCTCCATCATTCGATCTTCCCCGCAGATCATACTTTTGAGTGGGTCTGTTGGTTGCTCTGGGACCTGGAGTTTTCCAACTATTACCTGGGTTAGGAGCACTGAAACACACACAGCTTGACACTAGCTCAGACTCCCTCAAGGCATACTTCCCCAATGGAAACACTCAAATCTCAGTATCTTTTAAGAACTCACTTTGTTTCATGCAAAAAAGACTCTTTAGATAAACTTCATTTAAAAAATAAATTCCAATTGAATTGGTGGAAAATTTCCAAATGACATTCTGCTAACAATAGCTGTGTATTTTTGAGATTGAGATCTGAAACTTGCTATTAAAGAGCACATAGAAGTTTCTTTATAGGTAATTATGCTCTGGGCTCTACTCGTTTTTCTTTTTCATAGTCTCATACTCTGAATGAAATGTGAAAATTACAATATTATGTAAATTATGATTCTGGATATTTAAATTTGGCATGAATTTTAATTTATAATTAGAAACAGGTTATTAAAGCCTTTGACTATTTCCAGTGCTTTTTGAAACTATAT
The DNA here is from genome assembly GCA_028627145.1 of Eidolon dupreanum. Lineage (NCBI taxonomy): Eukaryota > Metazoa > Chordata > Mammalia > Chiroptera > Pteropodidae > Eidolon > Eidolon dupreanum. The sequence continues at coordinate 19,238,199 of CM053510.1, forward strand.
TAATAAAAAAATTATCTTTTTAGCTTTCCATTGTAGATTCAACTATATTGTACAAGTGTCTCCTTTAATGAGATGTTGCTTTTGGAGAGAGGTGTATATTCTCTAGGCATAGAACTTAACAGACCATTCCAGTCAATATCAATTTCATAAGTTCCACTAGCTTTGTGGTTTATCTTTAGAGGGATTTTTGGTTCCTTGTCAAAAATCCTTGTACTGCTCTCATCATAAATCCAAATATATTCAAGTTTCTTACCAGTGATGAAGTGGTTTTAATATAAGGTCCTCTTAAAGGCTGAACTGTTTTTCTTATGAATAATATTTAAACTCATTGTGTTTGAAGTTCTTAGAGGAAATTACCATTATTATTTAAAATAACTAGTTGACCTTAATTTAATAATAATTCTATGTATTTAAGCTTCATGGTGTCTTTTCCCATAGTAGCATGATTTATGACAGGGTAGGCTAGAGCACATAAGGATTTTCCAAGGACTTTTTAAATGCCCACCTCTGGCCTTCTCCTGTCTAGTTAATGCTTCATTACCAAATTGTATTTTTTTAATATTTATTTTCCTTCAAGCTTCAAAATAATTTTATATGGAAAATTAAAATAAAACAATTGTACATACCCTAAATGTGCTTCAATATTATGGTATTTTTATATTTATAAAATTTTGATCAAATTTTCATTAGGTCATAGAAATTTACAGATTTGAAGTGGTTGTGTATAGTTGGATTCATATCTGAAGTATTGTTTATTCATCCAGTAATCAGTTTACTGAGATCACTGCTTTTACCAAACTGAAAAACACCATCACCTCAAACCTCAAAGGGTTTATGATTTACTGAAGGTTGGAAGTAGGAGGGAAGAAGATAAGGACTAATACAAATCAATAAGGGAAAAATAAAAGTATAAACAAAGCTCTGGAAAACACAGAGAAAGTAGCAATTAATTGTGCCTAAACAACTTGGAGTATTTTGCCAGAGGACATAACATTTTATATGAGCCTTGAAGGACAAGAATATATTAACAGGTAGTAAAAAGGAGGAAAAATGCAAAGGAAATGGAATAGCATAAGTGCGAAAAGCATCAGTTGATAGTTATGAAATTAATATAGCTACCACTTTTAATCATATGATATATTTACCTATGAGGCTCAGCGCTAACTCTATCCAGTGAAGTTACTCTTTTTGGTCACATGATCTATTTACCTAGCATCCTCAGTCTTAAATCCAAACCTGTTGAACTATTGTATTAATTTCAATTTATCCCATAGTCATAACTTGAGAGTAAACAAAATGGATAAAAAGTGATCATTCATATAACTTTTCACCTTTCCAGTGGTGGAAATGATCCCAATGGGTTGATCACATTTGACTAATCTATGCAAATTGATAAATTTAAGGGATGATTGATTTCCAAATAATTTATCTAATAAAAATGTTGAGGACTTGCTAATGAAAATACTGAAATAACAGAAAAGCAAAGTTCTTGTCACAATCATGTAAATAGGAGAAAAAAGGTAGATTACCCATAATGAAGGCCTCAAACATAAGAAGAAATGCTGTGTATAGCTATGCACAAAAACATAAAGGAACATAGGATAATAGAAACCAGCTAACCTTCTTGAATGAAGCAATAATTCTGAATAGCAGTTTGGAGGAGAAGCTCATCGTTTGGAAGGACACACAAAATAATATCCTGGAGTTCATTCCCTTGGAAAGACATGTTTTTGTTTGTTTGTTTGTTTTCATTAAGTATCTTTGTTAGCTCATAACAACATCTAGGTTTATGCTTGTTCCAAGGTTGAAAAGTATCTGTTGTCCTTTCTAAATCATTGCCCTTGTTTCTTGCATCTCTTTATGCAATTGTCTTCTTTAACAGAATGATGTTTTGCTTCAGAAACAGAGAAAAGGAGAAGTGTACCTGAAAGGGAGAAACTGTTGGTTAAGAACACTTATGAGTTTTCTTTGGTATAGAATATTATGAATATGCACTAAAATGCTTACAAAATAATTCATATTCGTGAAAATCTATTGTTGGGGTTGAAAAGTCAAGTGACTTTTAAAAAATCAATTTTTCTATTATATTTTATAACTATCATGTTAGGCCAACTTTTTTATAGAAAATTCTTTAGTTTTGGCTAATAAATTTTTTTTTCAATTTTGTCAATGTATTAAGATGATTTATACTTTCTAAGTGCTTTGGCATATCATTTTCTTATGTTTTCTGTACCTTCTTAGTTAGTGGAAACATTGTTTGTTCTTGGAGTGTGCTTTGTCTTCCTTTTCAAGAAGATCATCAAAGTTACTAGTTTGCAGCTTCCAAAAAGAAAGAGCTTTCTAATCCCTAGTTCAGAGGCTAACCTTTATTAGCACTCTCGTGGTTATAATGAGGACCTTGCTTCCAGCAGGGAGATTCTGGAATACTGAACAGATTATTCAACAAGTTCAGAGCAGATTCTGAAGTCCCTTATAAAACCTGCTTGTGAATACTGCTTTCTTTGCTTTGCTGTTTCTGGTTTCCATAGTATTCCTAATTACATAAATCATGTGGAGCATGGGAGCTGTTTTCCATTCAATGTCAATTCTGACCCAGCTTGAATTTTTATATAATTTGTGTTTTTTTTCTAAGCTGTATTTTTTCTTAGATTCTTATGGAGGTTACTCTGAAAAAAGTAATTTTATAGTAGATCTATGAAATTTTTCTTTGAAATTGTATTGGACTGACATAAAGAACTTGAAAGTTAGTTTGTGACAAGCATTGATGAATAAGGCTATATAAGTCTAGAGAATCTGATAAAATTTTCTCAGGTTTAAATTTGGATTTAAATCATTCAAATTTGTTATCTCTCGATTTATTTAACTTAAGTTTAACAGCTATTTATGTAATGCTTTTCCACGTTCAAAACTGTGCTAGATTTAATGAGTGTACCAATTAAAAGTGTACAAATTAAAATCTAATACATAGTAATATATGAATGTTGTAGCAGTTAACTAAAAGCACTGATGATTCTTTAAGTTTCTTTAGGAAAAATTATAATCAAGATTGATTTGTATTACACATTTTTGAAAGATTAAGGAGTTATAATCCTGAAAATAATCTTTTACTTTTTATTTCTTTTATAATTTATGTGATCTTATATATATATTTTAAGTTTGAAGTATTCGTTATGATAAAATTTATAGAGAATAGCAATTGCTCCAAGAGTATAAAATGGTTTTGATATGTGAATTTTAGGAATTTTTTTTAGGCCGGCTAAGCGCATTTCATTCTCACATCTGAAGATTTCTAAATAGTCATTGGGTCATAATTTCCTTTTAACTTTATTTACAGTAGTCTTGGAAAATCTTAAACTCTATTTCTAGTGTTCTCAGTATTGAACGTAGTAGAAAGAATTTAAACTGTGCTTTGGTAGAGAGTTGCAGAATTTAGTGCCATAAAATACGTAACTTTTTTACTAAGAACAAAATTCAGCAGACTACCAGTAGCAAAGGCCATTTGCATAACTCAGCTGCATAGCAGCTCAGCTGAACCTAATTGTAATTCAATTTCCAGATCACTACGCTAGGCCTCTCTGCATAAAACATGCAACATATAACATAACTAATGGCACCCGACCTATCTTCTTTGCTGGTGATCTATTTAATTTCTTTTTTAGTAAAAATATGTATCAGAATAAGGTAGCCAAGCCATATGGTTATATGTTTATGTTGTATCACAAGTATACACTTAAGATCACATTTTAAAAATGATAAACTTTTTGTAGGTTATCCTTTTTTTAAGGTTATGGCTAAAATGTTTTTTTATTTCTTTATTTCTGGCTTTTCAGAGGGAAATTAAATCTTGAAAAATGTTAGGTAGCTGCCATGTTATTTGACTATTTTACACTAGAAAGACTTCATAAGCTAATCATGTGAAAAAGTGTATAAACATGTCTGTCAAATCCATATGGATGTTGCAATACAGGTCCACAAGTAAATATCTTCTATCTGTTTACAAAGCACATACTGGAGTAACCTTCCTAAATCTGACTAGCTTTTATCCCAGAAACTTAAAAACAAAAAGATATGATAAAATACTTGCTTAAGATTCTCCCCTTTACTTTTAAACAGACTTGCCACCTGTTTTATGGCTTATTTAAGCAATATGAAGACCCGGGTAAGATGGCTTATAAAGGTGTGGATTATATTTTATGAATAATTTCCAGATGTGATATTTAGGTATATAGGCTCCTCTACAGGAAGCTATACACAGAAACAACATGGATCTTACAATTTTATCAGGACAATGCAAGTAGATTTCAGCAAGGTTGGTTCCAACTCATCTGTGATAAATGAGAAGATAAGGCAATCAGTGCACACCATGACACTCTGTGCAGCTAGTTAGGCACACTTCAGAACTATTCAGGTGTGCTCACAAAGCTTATGAGTCTTGCATGGGGGGGTGTCTCAATATAAATACATCCTTGATGGTGGCCACTAGTAATGCAGGAATTGCCTCTCTAAGACTTAACCTAGGTCAGATATAAATAATAGATGTTAAGAGTTAGCTCTGGTATTGGGGCTGTGTTCCAGGCAGTGTATTTCGATCAGGTCAAAAGAATTATTTTCCCTTATTTTCTCGCACAGTTCCTCTGCTTGAAAACTGCCTGCAAAATTCCATCACACCTTTGCGGGGACCTGTTTGGGTCTCTAAGGGAGAAGGTTTCAGCCCCTCAGGAGCTAAGATGTACCTCCAAGGAGTTCTTTTGGCCTTTTACCAACGCTTAAATTCTGCAAAAAAATATTATAAACAGGTGAGTCATCCTTCTTTAAAAACTGCTTTATTATATGTTTTAAAATGTACTTGGTTGTATAGAGGCAATGATTGGCATTGTGTCATAAAAGAACTGTGACATGTATTTTGTGAGCTCAGTGCCCGTTAGGGAGCCAAAATGCTTCTTCTGTAATCTCAAAGCCAACAATAATGGAGCTAATTGTATCTCTCTTTTGGTATGGGATGTCATATGTCTCATCTTTTCTTGCTACATACTGTGCAAAGCAAAGGCAACTTCTTATGTGGAAATTCTATAGAAAGTTACTTTAAATAAGAAAATGAATAGCTTCTAGGAGTTGGAAGATTTAGGTGTTCAGCCTTTTTTTTTTTTTTCCAGTATGAAATCAAAATTGCTATTGTAGAAATTGGGCTAAAATATAACTAATTGTATCCTGGGCAATGAAATTGTAAATTAACCTTATGTCAAGCGTAATTTACCTCATGTATGTTTATTTAATTTGTATGTTTCCAGACCTGAAAATATAGAAATAGAATTAATATATTCGAATTAAGTCCAGGTAGATTTTGCCCTTTAATTACTAAATATCCATTCCATAATTGTGTGTGTATACGTGTGTGTAAAGTCTTTGATATTTTCATAACTACTTATATAAACTTTTATTTTAAAGTAGCATTCACATTGTAAAGCAGAATGATTGGTATCATTTATAATAAAACTGGAGTTGCCACGTTTTTAGAATCCCCTTTACATGTGGTTTTAAGCATACAATTTACCACGTTAAAGAAGAGCTAGGTTTTCTAACTGGGAGGTTTCAGTTTAGAACTGGGCTCATTATCTCAGGCCACAGGCTGCTGAAAAATGAATATTTTGAAAGCATCATGCTATTATTCTCTGGTTTTTTTGGGGGGGGGAAGGGGAGGTGGGAATGGGATTCAAGCTCAGTGTTCACACAGCACCTCCTGCTGTCTGGTTTGGAAAAGAACAACTTGTATTGACGAGGAAATTCTTGAACTAAGTAAGGTATCCCGGAACTATGAAGAAACATCTTCCCGTGAGAAACTTTTCATCTCAAAATTACCTAGTTAATTAATTACCTAGTTAATTAATTCAGTGGATACATAAATAGGATTAATAATTATAGATAAGGCTATTTATAATAATATGGAAAAAACAATCTTAAATGTTCTTTATTAAGCTTACAGTATATAAAAAGTGGTATAAAATATTTTATTGCATTTAGATTAAATTATTTTAACTGAAATAACATTTAACTTTTAAGATATAGTGATATGATAAAATGGATTGTGACCAATTTAATTACGATCATTTGGTATTAAATGGTTTGATTCCACTTATTAGTTTAAAATTATTGAATGTTAAAGAAAACATGAGACTACTCTCCAATGCAAGCAAAATGTTGTTTACATCAAATTAAAAAAAACTTAAACATTTTATAAATTTTATTAAAAATGAGAGTGTTAGAGAGAAGAAACAGCTCAGAAAGTTGTTATGGCATGTTTTTTTTCTTCCACTGTACTAAACATAAAATTTAAATAGAGATAAGCAGTTGTAGTAGGTTGAAAAGAGTTCTGTGTATCGTGAGAAAAGAAAATACTTTAAGAAAAGAAAATACTTTGAATTTAAAGGTTTCTTCATGACTCAGAATCGATGAAAAATATTTTATTAAAATAAATATTACATGTAAATATTAACAAAAATTAACATTTTTGGCATCTCTGAAATCATCTATATCAACATTATGCCAAATTCAGAAATATTTAAAAATGTAGGCTCTTTGTTATTCCTGACTAAACCTTTTTTATGTTGCTAAGTTGCTGTAATTTAGTTTTGCACTTTACAGTTTTGATATACTTGTTTAAGTTTTGTTTTAAAATATAAAACTGAAGAAAAGGAAATAGAAATTTGCATACTATGCATTTCATGCAAATTTTAATCTCTTTCAGATATTCTTAATTATATGTATTCTTGAGTCTCTTTTGTATTGTTATATCATAACTTAATTTAAAATTTTTGCAATATTTAGAAAAGTCACTGTGGTGGTACCCTTAGCAGGTCATCACTGGTTAAGTGTTAAACTTGGCAATAACTTTATTTGTGAGTAGGACTTCTTAGCAAATATCATTCTCAGCATTAATGAACTTTATTTGAACCACATTTACTTCATTTGACCTTAGGGACAGGCTTTTCTATTTAGCTTTATATAAGATTGTGTTAAGGAATCATTAGATAGAGAAAATGGAGATGGATGATGATCCCTATTTCCTTAACAAATCTAAGCTTATAAATTATAGGATTATGTGAACTCTTAATATCATTTTCATTTATTTCCACTTCTAAGATCATATATAAAAACAATATTGTTTTGCTGGAATTTTGTCAAAAGGTTATAGACTTGAAACTGATGTTTTGGAATTCTCACAGGGAATTTCTTTTAAGGAAACTGTGATAATATGGTTTTTAAAAAAAATCAGAACTACTGGTTTTATGTTTATGAACTTATTCATTTTTCAGTTTTTAACTTTAACTTAGCTATTATAGCAAGCAACTAAATTAAGCCCACTACATTATTGTGGTTTTAAATATATACTGATTCATGTATATAAAATGAGATATTATATTTAGGACAGCATGAAATCACTTACTCTTATATTTATCACATTTATTTCCTTAAAAGTGGAAACATCATAGAAATTTCTCAGAGCTAAGCAGAATCTATTTAATTGGTAATTTTTGAAGTAGCATAAACACGTTCCTATAAAACCCAGTTAACACTTTCAGAGACAGGGCCTGTTCCATCTCATTAGCATTCTGGTTATGTAGTGGTGCTGTTGGTGGGGGTGTTGAAGTAGGAATGCCATTGTGTCGAGTTCCAGTGTTTGGGGACAAACACTGCTGTGGAAGGAACGTGTGAAAAGGCCACAGTCCTGTCAGTGAATGAGGAAGGCTGTGCTTTCTGTGTGCTTCAAGCAGGGAAGCTGTCATTCATAGGCCTAACACAGCTAAACAGAGGCCAAAACACAAGGCTGCACTACCTTTTAAAATGATATTAGTGATTTTTAAACATGATCGTCTTTATTTATGATCCTACATAAAGCTTTTAGTTGCTGTCAATAAACAAAATATATGTCAGTCTGTTCAGAAACACTGTAGAGCTGCATAAAAGTCTGTGGAACTGTGCCAGGAGTTTATATAAATAATGATTCTGAATGGTTGATCTTAAATACAAATGTGATTTTTGGGAAGCATTTTTTTTCTGGAAATGTCTTCCCAATTTTGATATTCCTTTGAATTATTTCCCCTCAACCAACAACATTTCTGGTAACTTTTACATAATAAATGCATAGCACTCTTCTTTAAAATAACAATTTTTAAAAGAGTTCATAAACATACAATTTTAATCATTTAAAGTGGTTCACAGTATAGCTTAACAGTTGTTACAGATTGTATAGTAATTTCAGAAATTCAGAGAGAAACGAAGTATTTACCAATAATATCTTAACCACAATCTTAATTATAAAGAAAATCGTAGTCCCTTTGGTATTTAAGACATAAAAAAGTTAGAGGAATTTTTAATCCTAGTTTACTCCTAATTTTTAACAGTTTGAAAGAAATGGTCAACTTTGAAATTAAATTTTAACTTGTTTGATTACTTAAAAAAATAAACAAACAGTAAGATATCCTCAAATATTTCTTACAATCTTGGGCATTTTCTTAACTTTGGCATTGCATTGAAAAACACTGACAATTTCTATTTATGTCTGAAGTGTCAGTTTGATTTCTGTAATTTTAATTTGGAGATATGTACTTGAGCTATTTGTAATAGATAACTACATAATGAAGTTTGTTAAAAAGTATAATTTTCTGCCTAAGTGATTTAATTTTTTTGTGGTATAAAAACCTTTTTGTTTATTAAATTAAGCAAGGTACTTTTTCTAAATTCTTCATATTCGATGCATTGAGTTTAAAAATCTCACACTAAATTTCTGTTTTGAAAATTAGATTTCACTTTTTAAACTGCAATTGTACTGTAATTTTATTTTGAGGGCATATAATTAGATGAGGAAAGGACCATCCCACTTCAGCATACATTGATTTTGTGGTTTAAAACTGAAATGTACTTTATTGTTACATTAAATTAATCTTTACCAAAGCACTTAGATTTTGTTAAAAAAAACTTTACAAATTAATGTTGGTTCACTTTACCTATACTTTTAATAATTTTGATACTTAGATATCAAATCAATAATAATATTCTATTCAGAATAGATTCAAAGCAAAATATGCTTGAATTATATTTAATGCTGACAGAATTTGTTTATTGCAAAATGTATTTTAAAGGAAACTTAATGTTATAATTTTCTATAAAAGAAGTATTGAAAGTTTATCTTTTCAGATGATCTTTTCAATTTGTCTGTGTCTTAGATCAATCAAAATCATTTATTGGCCCTAACATTACTGAAGAAATAACTATTTCATAATTTAATTTTCTATATATATTCTTTTTTTTTTTTTTAGTATGCCAGCTACTTTTTTTCCAAGCTTTATTGAGATATAATTGACTTACAATAGTGTGTAAGTTCAAGGTATACAATGTTACGATTTGATACACTTGTATATTACAGTAGGGGTAGTTAACACCATCATCACCTCAGTGAATTAACGTTTTTTTGTTTGTTTTTGTGATGAGAACATTTGAGATATACTCTCTTACAACTTTCAAGTACATAATACATTATTTTTAACTATAGTCACTTATAGTTAGATCCCCATCTATATATATTAAAATTGGACTGTTTTCTTGATTTAGTCTTCCTTGGGCAGTACCCAAATATTTGTTTTAAACTTCTTGATGTCCTTTGAAACCTTGAAACAAAATCTATTATACCTAAACATAAGTTACTATTAAAAATATAAAAATAGAGTTACTGATGTTTCAAAATGAAAACTACTTCTGCAGGTTCTGATAGGTCATTTTTTTAGATTATTAGGTTGTTTGTAGATTTGAGTGATTGTTGATTTTTTTTCCCTGAAACCAAGCTGCATTCTAGTTACTTGAAGTATTTTAAGAACCTTAAACTTGTGTCTTTTTCTAAGTGTCATGCTTTGAGCAGACCTAACATCAGTTAAATGAAGTGAAAATTGCATTCTTGTCTTGATAGAGATGAAAATGGATTTCTGGTCATGAAATAGATGTAGTTGTCACTTTTTAAAAAAGGTGTCAGCAGTTTGCTTCAGCAAGTAAGGTGCCAATTCTGTATGGCAGTAAACTTGTGATCTGAGCAATCAATAAAATGCTTCAATAACTTCTGCTTCATTACACTTATAATAAGAGGCTATAGATCCGTGGCACATAAAATGTTGATAAAGAGGCTATGTGGGGACCGGCTGTGACAATTTTCTTGAAAGTACAGTAAGTGCAATATTGCCATCTAGAGTTTGTGCATAGGTAATTATTACAGAGAGGGAAAACAACAACAACGAGATAAAACAAGAAATAATATTGAAATACTGTTTATTTTTCATATTTATCCATGACATATTTGTCTTCATGGAACATTTCATTTGACTTGTCATAAAGCTGTTTAGGTCATAAGGAAAAATTTCAAATCTAAATTTTTCTCTAATTCTTTTAGAATTATACTGCCAAATATCACATGTGTATCTCTGGCTCAAAATAGAACTTTTCATCATGAAAATTATTTATTAAATAAGTCACTTTGAAAAAAATTAGACTTAAAGATTTTCCTTTTTATACATGATAAGTCAGTTATATAAAAATAGAGCTTTATTTACATCTCATTTGGGTACCTTTTAATTCAAAATATTATCTTTATTAATATTAAACACTCCTTCAAAAAATAAGAGCCCACTCACCTTAAAAATTGCATTTTATAATAATTCCATAAGAAGATAGACTTTCCTGCTTATGTGATTTTGAACATTTTTAAGGACGTGTAGCTTCATTTTGAGATTTTCTAAGAACATGCCTTCATCTTTAAACCAGCACTTTAAAAAGTGTTGTCTATTTTTTTATTAATTAAAAAGTTATTTAATTTTATAATTTTTTCAATGAACTAGTATAGAAGATACATTTTTAGCTAAGGATTATTGAGCTCTTTCTACCTCTGAACTTGTGACTGAAAATGGCAATTCTATAATAGAAAAAAGTTTTTAATTTGCATTTGTTTTATGATAGTTAATATAAAGTAAACTTAATATGGATATAAATGACTTAAAGAAAGTTAACTAATCTGGAAAGGGTAATTTTATTCTTCCATTTTTCTATTTTTCAATTTGAATAGATAGCTTTTATAAGTTTATGAAACTGACTGGGCCTTCAGATTTCCCTGAGAACAATAATTTGGCATTAATATATCAGAAATGCATTTTTTCTAATGTTGTATTGTTTAGATATTTTCTGTTCTTGTATGTCTTTGTGTGACTGACTTCTATAATTATAAAAATGGAGACAATTTCCTTTTCTGATCAAAATGTTATCCTTTAACATTCTAATATTATATTATCTTTACTTATTTAAGATAACTCGGTAGATGAAGAGCACTTTTTTTGAATTTTTTAATCATGCTGAGTAGAAAATGTTGCATTTTAAAGCCTGCAAATAAGTATGGAATTGTTCTGGTAAATAAGTGAAAGTAGAACTGACAAATTTTCTTTAAATTACTCAACCACCTACAGGTATTATTGCCTATGACTCTTCCGAAATGAGAATAAATTTTATAGAGTTACAGCAGCAAAGTGAAAGAGTGTGTTTGATAGATTCCCTGAACAGTTTCAACACCCACAGGTATTATTTGTAAGAAAACAATCATGCCGAGTCTTCAGCTGGTTAGAGAGGGCACAGTATTCTATCTTCACCTGACATCCTATTTGTTCCGTCAACATCCTGGGCCCCCTGCCTGCTGCCCCCTCCTCCAAAACAATAATGCTCACTGAGAGGTTTGTGTGAATGGACAAGAATATGAATGTTTTTTTTCCTTTCCCTTGAAGAACTAGAACAGTATTGAAGGCATATTCTTGGGGTAAGAAAAACCAACTGTCTTGAGGATTGATTCTTTTTTCTATTTTCTATTCAAATTGATCAATGTTGTCAGTGATTGTTAGTTAAAATCTTTGATTATTATGGCTGACTACTGATTGATGAAAGGGAGACTCCTAAGTGTGAATATTTTGGAAATCATTGCTTTACTTTATTTTATTAAGAGACATATAGTAGTTTCCTTTCACCTGTTATTAATAGCATTAGCTTGAATATATTGATCATAACAACAAATTGCTGACTTCCAAATGATATAATTATTTGCTTATCTTATATATATGTAAATAACAAAAGATGTAAATGAGTATAGCATTAATTTATTATTCTCTACAGTCAAATTTTTTCATTAACTGTTAGAAAATTAATTTTACATAATTTCTTAAAACATAATCAACATCCTGTTATATTTTTTAAAGATTTCAAGACTCTAAACAAAGTCAATTTTGCATGGAAAAAGGATATGGCAAGAGTTTTATTTATCAACACTTTATATGTGTCAGTAGGAAGTACATTCTGGAAGTTTCAGAGAAGAGAATGGTATCATAAGTAAAAGCTGCTGGAAAGATCTTAATCTTCAGCCTTGGCAAGCCATCGATGAGTTAAGTCTTCCAGAGCTGTACTGCCCAATACACTATCCCCTTGTGGTTTTAAATTTTAAATTAATTCTAATTAAATAAAATTAAAAAATTTAATTCCTCAGTTCCACTATCTACATTTCAAATACTCAATTGACATACCATCATTGAAAATTCAATTGGACAGTGCTATTCTAGAAGGAAGAAATTCAGTCTAGATCCTGTAATTATACTTCTGCTATAGGATTCCAGATTCTATGACTAACAAAATAACAAAGGCTATTTCAACATGGTCTGAGTTTAGTTCAGTATTGTGTAGGTAATATACTCTAGTTTCAAAAACAAACAAACAAAAAACATGGGGAGGAAACCAAACCCATAAGTTACAATCTGTCATCTAACCACCAAATGGATACTTTTAGGACTTTCATTTTCTTTCAAGACCTCTATAAATAAACTATGCAGTGTGGTATCCTTAGGGATTACGATTCTGGCAATCACTGAATTAACTTTATCTTGTTTGGTGAGAAAAGATCCCACCATCCCAGAAAGAAATTAGAGAACCAAAGAAGGAAAACTCAAATGTTGAAGTGTTGCATACTCCTTATGTGCCCAGTCTGTGCGTTAAGCAGGGTTGAGGATACAGGAGAACGATCCAAGACCTTGCCATTATGAAGCTTACATTCTTTTTTTGGAGATAAAGCATATTCATGTGAAACCATTAAGAAATATACTTTGCAGTATATAATTAAGTGACAAAAATACATGGTACAGATTCTATGTTGTATAGGAACATAAATATAGATTGAAAATAGAATGTGAAAAATTGAATGAAAGCGTCTTAAGGTTGAAATGAACTTAAGAGGCCATCTAATATGTCTAATAGTCTTCTCATTGTATATATAACAGTGTAACAACAACACTAATAATACTTATCTCATTGGATTTTGTGAGGATTAAATAGTTAATGTATATAAAATTCTTAACACAGTATCTGGGACATAGTAGTATTGGCTATCAACATCATCATTATCATCATCATCTTTATAATTATTTTTTTCAGCTTTATTAATGTATAATTGACAAATAAAATTGTAAGATATTTAAAGTGCACATTGTGGTGATTTGGTATACATATACATTGTGAAAACATTCCCTCTATCTAGTTAATTAACATACATCACTATATATATATATAAATATATATATAAATATATATAAATATATATATGTGGAAACATTTAAATTCTCTTTTAGCAAATTTCAGCTATATGATACAGCATTATCAACTGTAGTCATCACATTTTACATTAGATTCTCGGACTTTATTCATCTTACAGCTAAAAGTTTGTGCTCTCTTACCAACCTATCCCTTTTGCCCCACCCTGCAGCCCCTGGCAAACACATCCAAAATGAGACAGCAAGGTAGACTTGTAATGGGACTAGAGCCCTCTGTTTGTTGTTAGAGTAGGCAAGGTATGCATTAACTGAACTACAAGGAAGATTTGAAAAGGAGACAAATAGGCAATAGCATGAATTTGGGAGTAAGATATTTTCAAACAGGTTATACTTAATACAAAAAAGGTTACTGGTGGGCTTTGAATGCTAATGAAAACTTAGAGTGAAAATTAAAGAAAGCGTTGATGTTGAGGAAATGAGTGCAGTTGGCACAGCTTAGACCTCTCAGATGTTCAGAGTGGCTCATATTTTTTTGAGGTTCACAGTATATTAAGTAATGTAGAAATGTCAAAACATAATTTAAAAATCATTGGTTATATTTTACATGATTACACTTAAAATTAACTCTGTCAGCACCCTCCCCAATATGACATAATTGTTCTATTTTTATAATCATAAGAGCTTATAAATACACTAATTTATAAACCATGTAGGTATTATGGTCTGGTAGTGGAACACAAATTTTATAACAGGTGTCTTCTTTGGTTGATTCCATCACTGTATCTCTTTGATTGTATGTCTAGCTTTATTTGGAAGTAAGGAAAAAGACTAAGTCTGTGGCCCATTTTGAATGTAAAACTGAGGCCAAAGGCCTTTCTCAACCTCAGAATTGAACATAAGATCCTAGAGTGGTTGAGGACTATGGATAGAGAATGAAAGTCACTGAATTTGGAAAGCATATACTAGAGTTTACTTTAGGAAGGAGATAAATGTTTCAAGAAAGCAAATTCACATAGACTACACAAGGAATGCGAAGTATTTTTTAAATATTGCCTAAATCTGACTTGATCTTTCATATAAATTATCACTCATTGTAGTGGGGGGGAAAGTAAAAACTAAATTTCATTCAGGCTAAATAAATTAGCCAATCCTTTTAAATAATGCTCAGCCTTTGAGATAAATATGAGCTCAGATGCTCATATTTCTGCCTTTCTTCTGTGTTCCCTCCAGAAATCATCTGAGTTTATATGGCAGAGAGGGAGTTAAGTCACAATTGGGGCTGTTCCTCTTGTAGGTACACAAAGAGCAAGAGGGGTAGTTTTTAAGGAATGAATGACTAGATTCTTCTCAACTTCCATATATATTTATACTAAAATTATTCTGTCTGAGAATGACTACAGTGGAGGTGTATGTCATTTCTCATTTCCCATCTTTTATTATCCTTAGGCAAAGCATACCTCTTCCTCATCCTGAATCTACTCTGGCGCTCCACCTGGCAGTATAAAAATGTCCAGGGCAACCAACAAAGAGACGTTTTGAAAAATTAATGCCATAAACTTCTGGCAGGGCTCTAAATATTTCCTTGTTGTTAAATATGTGTTTCTGTTAAGGAAGAAATGGAAGATAGAAATATGAAGTTGAGATTTTCTGATTGTTAAAGAAGAGCTTTTTCACATATTTGAAAAAAATGGATGATGGTTGTTATAAAATCGTTCTGGTATTTAATCTCACTGGACAGATTTAAAAGAAAAATGATAGTTTTATTTATTAATGCCACTATTTATAATATACCAGAAAACACATTCTTTGCAACTGTTTTTAAGCTAATACAAAATTTTAATGTCAGCTTAAATGTTGGTATACAATTTTCTAAGTGAGGAATACATAGTTATCTAAATTCTTTTGGATAGTGTATGAGTAAAATATTTTGTAATTTTCATGGTGCCATGGAGAGAAAGTCGGTCCTTTGATCCACATAGCTTCCAACTGCCGTGGTATCAGTGATCTTGTCTGTGGCCTAGGTTTGCAGCTGATGGAACTCCTAAACTGTTGGCTGCTCTGCTTGCTCAGGAATGCTCCCTGGAAGCTTTAGCTTTAGCATGGCTCTCATTGAGTTTCTACCACATTTTCCATCTTGCCTATGACCTGAGCAGGTCACCTTACAACCTCTGCAGTGCAGTCACTGTGGCATTTTGGCCCTTAATATTTGTGGCCCTTCTGGCTGACAGCTTTTCAACTTTTTGGTTCCCTAGGGGCCATGTAAGAATTTGCAGGACTTATCCACACCCTGACTGAAAACTACTCAAGAAAGCTAGATTATGGCCTTCTTTCTGCCCCCTGCAGACTATTCCACTGCATTTACTTTGTGGCTCCATCCTGCTCACTTCTGCTCAAGGTTGATGCAGGAGGCAGCTTAACACAGTTACCTCCCAGAGTATCAGATGAACATCCAGATGGAAGCCATTCGTCCTTAACCTTCTCCTCAATTTATCTAACACACCTGACCTTCTCTGGGCTGAAGCTGGAAGATACTAGAATGATACCCTGTGTATCTCAGTTCTCCCTTATCCCTCACTCTTCACATACTTTCCATCCTACCTCTTTTTTACTTCTTTTCCTTATAATCCCTTGAGACCCAAAGGGATGTACTTTGAGCTTTAAGCCTCTTCTACATTGATGGCTTTCATACTGCTTTGGCTGAAATCCATAGTAAGAAGTATAGTTCCTATCATAATCCACCATAAAAAAATACATTTTATGTTGCAATTCAGTATTATATGTATACCCTTTCACATATGAATATGAAACAAGATTTAACCTTACTAACAGTGAGGCACTGTTAAAACTAGCATGGACCCACTACATTTATTTTATAGCCCACCGATGTATTGTTTTAGGGCTACATTTTATCCTGTGCACCTAAATATGTTTAAATTTTTAAACATTTCCCCAATACCCTATTATTAAATGTTCAAACATACAGAAATGTTGAAATAATTTTACAGTGAATACCCATATACCTACGATGTAGAATCTATTATTAACATTTTACTTTACTTAATTTATTAGTTGGCTATTCATCTATCCATCTCTCTATTTATCAAACCATTTTTTGATGCATTTCAAAGGCAGTTTCATATATCATGTACTCCCCCCTTTTTCTTCCCTCCCTCTCTTTTTTTCCTTTTTCCTTTCTTTCTTCTTTCCTTTCTTCCTTCCTTCATTCCAAGTCAGCATACATTGTGATTGTTTTGTGTCTGGGATGTAATAGGTCATTAAATATCTTGAATATTACTATGAACCAGAGGTAGAGTAGAAACACAAAGCTATGAACAGAACTAAAGCTGTAGGCCTGCTGGGCTTCTGGTTGGAAGTAATCTGTCTTGTCTTCTAAAGGATAGGGACTAAAAGGCTCAATGTGAGATGGGGGGCTGGGACCTGGTTCACTGTGAAGGCAGGGACAGGGGTTCCCAATCTTCTCAACCCCAATCTTAGTCCAGCTCAGGAAAATAGGCTGAATTTTACCTAAAGAAATTTGCAGGTGTACTGACAGGACCAAAGGATTTATAGAAACCTCTGGGCCTATTGAATGAGGGGAGCTAAAATATAAAATTTATTTCTCAGAACTGAGCCAGCCACCTACTGCTTCTATGACTGGATGTATACTATCCATAAAAATGCCAGAGAATAGGGGAACTAAACTTTTGGGATTTGGTTCTGGGCTAGAATCAGTGAAAACAATCGAAGCATCCCTGGATAGGGAGGGAGGAATACTCAAGAAGGATATTCACGAAGGGTTAAACTTTACTAAAAAGAAAAGTAAACTCATAAGGAAGGCAACAAATTCAAGAAACAATGGTGACCATATAAATTGATAAAATAGAAGTTTTTCAATTTTATTGATATTTTCTAAGAAACAACTTCCAATTTGATTTTATATTTTTTGATTTGCTTTTACTTCATTGTTTTTTTTGTTTTTAATTTCTTTTGTTTTTGTAAGGTTTGGTTGATTTTCATTTTCTAGTTTCATAAAATGGAAGCTTAGATTGCTTTTAGATCGTTCTGCCTTTCTAATATAAGCATTTTAATACTATAAATTTCCCTCAAAGCACTGCTTTAGATCTGTCTACTAAATTTCAATATGTTGTGTTTTTGTTTTTATTTCATTCAAAAGATTTAAAATTTCCTTATGATTTTCTCATCTGTTATTTGGAAGTATGTTTTAAAATTTCCAATAATTTGGGCATTTCTATATAACTTTTTGTTATTGATTTCTAGTTTATTTCCATTGTGGCCAGAGAACATATTCTGTATAATTTTCTTTGAAAAATTTTGAGCTTGTTTCACAACTCAGAATATTGTCTAAATGAATGTGCCATGTATTTTCTGTTTCGTTGGTTGGGAGTGTTCTATAAAATGTCAATTTGCTGAAGCTGCTTAATAGTGTTGTTTAAATCTTTCATCATCTTTGCTGTAATTGTGGATTTCTCCTTTCAGTTCTATAAGTGTTTTCTACATAATACTTTGAATATTTGTTAGTGGAGTCATATATATTTAGGATTTCTATACATTTGAAGTTTTATTTCCCTCATGAATTGACTTTTTAAAATCATTATGAAATATTTCTCTTTATTCTTGATAATATTCTTTGTACTGAAGTCTACTTTGTTTTATATTAATATGACTACTCCAGTTTTCCTTTTACTAGTGTTATCATGCGATATTATTTTCTATTCTCTTTTAAACCATCTGTTTTTATATTTAAAGTGATTCTTGTAGAAGGAATATATTTTGGCCTTGCTTTTTTCTCCAATCTGACAATTTCTTGCTCTTAATTGGAGTGTTTAGACCTCTCTAATTTATATTTGATATGATTATTAAAATGATTGGGTATAATCTTGCCATTTATGTTCTATTTGTCTCATTTGTTCTTTTTTTCTTTTATCTTGTTTCCCTTAGCTCTTTTAAATTGTTTCTTTTAATGATTTCATTTCATCTCTACCGTAGGCTTATTAGCTATATATCTTTATTTTGTTTTGTGCGTATAAGTTTACGTGTAGTTGCATTAGGATTGTCAACATACATATTTAACTTTTTATAGTTTGTCTTTGAATAACACTTATTTATTATAATCTCAGAAATTATACCAATGTATTTCCATTTATCACTCCTGTTCTTGGTGCTACCACTGTCACATATTTATGTCTTGACTATTTCATTGTTTTAAAATAAGGAGAAATAAGAAAGACATTTCCATTCCATAGAGGAGAATGGGAAACACAAAGCTAGAAAAGAGCATAGTATGACCATTGGACAGTGGCAAGATGACTTGACTTAGGAAGATATTCTAGTATTAAGGAATGAAGAGAAATAAATTTGAACTGATAAGAGGGTCTTGATGTTAGAAAACTTATGAAACCAGGCAGGAGAATATAACTGGAAAGATAGTGTTTATATTTAGAACATAATTTTCTCTTATATTTGAAATTCAGAAACTAAATGCCTTAATTCCAGGAAAACTGTTGTAGCTGCAGCTTTATTTTCTAACAGCTTCTTATGGAATTGGAGGTGATTTATTCCCTAGTTCAGCCCAATGGTTACCACAGAAACAATTCAAAATGAATAAAACAGAGAAAAAGAACTAGAAAAAGAAACATGCAGACTCAAATATGTGTTACTAGAATCCAGAAAAAGAAGAGAGAGAGGAACAGAAAAAGTATTTTCAGAAATAAAGACCAAAAATTTGATAAATATTAGAACCCAAAGATTTAAGAAGCTCAACAAATCTCAAACAAATAAATCCTCCCCTACCCCCAGTAAAAACACAAAAGACACTACATAATCAAATTGCAAAAAGGTGATAGATATAAAATCTTAAAAGCAGTGGAAAGATACCCCATAACATCAAGAGAAACTGAGGTAAGAATGATATCCAGTGTCACATGAGAAACTTCTATAGCCAAAAGATAATAGAACACCACTTTAAAGTTTTCAAATAAAAACCAAAACCTTTTGACTTAGGATTCCATACTTAGTGAAAATACCTTTCAACAATGAAGGTAAAATTAAGACTTTCTCAGACAAAAAAGTTTTAATAAAGAAATGTTTAAAGAAGTTCTTCTGGAAAAAGGAAAATAATCCAAGTGGAGACTTAGATTTGTTGAGGAATAAAGAGTGTAAATACCCATAAGAATGTGGGTAAATAAAATACACTTTTTCACATTTTAAAATTTCTTTAAAGGCTAAGTATCTAAGTAAAAAAAAAAATAATAAGATTTTCTTAGTTTAAATGGGCAGAAGATCTGAATAGACATTTTACCAAAAAATACATGCAGATGGCCAGAAGTACATGAAAAAAATGCTCAGCATCACTCGTTATCAGGGAGATGCAAATAAAAACCACAATAAGATATCTCACACCTTTTAGTATTATTAAAGAGACAAAATAACAAGTGTCATTGAGGATATGAAGATAAGGAAACTCTTGTGCACTGTTGATAAGAAGGTAAATTAGTGTGCTGCTATGGAAAACAGTATGGAGGTTCCTCAAAAGATTAAAATAGAACTATTATATGATCCAACAATTACACACACACACACACATGCACACACACAGTGGAATACTACCCAGCCATAATAAAAGAAGAAATATTGCCATTTGAGACATCATGGATGGACCTTGAGGGTATAATGCTAAGTGAAATAAGTCAGACAAACACAAATAATGTATAATCTTTTTTGTATGTGGAATCTAAAGCAGCAAAACAAAACAAACTCATGGATGTGAGAATATATTGGTGGTTGTAAGAGGTTAGAGGTAGAAGGTGAGAGAAATGGATGAACAGGTTTTTTTTTCAGTTTAAATAAATTGAATAAAAATTTTAAAATTTTGCAATACAAAAAGTCATTTTTGTCAAATCTTAAATCTTAGGAAAAACTTAGTGTTAATATAAAATATGGTTTTATCAAGAACATACTATGAGGCTAATAATTTTCATTAGGAACTAATTTCTAGATAAATATTGCCCATTATTTATTTCAGAGAATCTTTCAAATGCTTCAGCAATTATAAAGAAGAAACCTTATTGAGTGTTTTATCTGTGGTATGAATTTTGTATGAACAATGTCATTGATGTCAAGGAAATAAAATCATTTTCACTTGTGATTTTGACATGGTTTTCTTTGTGTATAGAAATATTGGTATCAAGTCTTTACTCTTTCTTTTCACTTAAAGTTTATGGTATGTCCTGTGAACAATTTTGCATTCTTTGGCCAAGTTAGTATACTATATTGCTTTAAGAACATGGGTGCTGGAGTCAGATGACCTGGTTTCAGGTCCAAGCTATTCTGTTTAACTAGCGCTCTAGCCTTGGGCGAGTAAGTTAATTCCTGTTTTTCAGTTTTCTCAGCTATAAAATGGGGATAATAGTAAAGTTGTGAGATAACACCTGTTTACACTTAAAAATTAGATAATACTTAAAAATGGAATATATCTGTATGTGCTTAGAACAGTGCCTGGCACATAGAAAACACCAAATAAATATTAGCTTCTATTATTATTATTAATTATCTTATCATCTCTCTTTTCTCATATTTAATCAATTGCCATCTTTATCGAGCATAGTACCTTGCTTTTTGTTGGAACTCATTATTTGTTGATAAACCAGTGAAAAAGTGAAAACTCTTATTCAAATTTTCTTTTAGAATAAGTCTGATTCTTTGACTAAATTTAACTCTTTAATCACCTTTCTTTCAATTATCTAATTGGATGCACTAAATATGCCTTTAACATATTTGAGGTAAGTGGTTTCTAAGCCTGATAGCATCAGAATCACTTAGGTTCCACTTCTGGTCAATTCATAGTCAGATGGTCTGGGGCAGAACTCGGAGTAGTTTATTAAGAAGGCTCTCAAGATGATTCTGATACTCAGCTAGTTTGAAGTATCATGAGAGTCTTCTCTACTTTCTTGAAAACTTTTTTCAAGTCAGTTAAAAAAAATCTTTTTGGCATAACTTTATCCCCTCTAGCATCTTTTAATAGGTTGTGTATTCTTTTGCAGATTTAATTTCACATACAAATGATTTTTTAATCTCAATTTATTCTACAATTTTTACTCTAAAACTTTTTTTCCTGCAGTTATTTATTTATTTATTTTTGCTCTAAATCATTTGTTTCTAAATGGGCTCTGTGTGTGTGTGTGTGTGGGTGTTTGTGTGTGTGTGTTTCTTTAGCACCATCTCCAGCATGGGAGCTGGGCAGCCTTTGGAGCACTGTTGCCCCAGGTTAAAGCTTGTTTAGACTTGTCCTTGCTGTGATCACTTCTTTCCTGCTTCTTCAAGCCATGCATGAGAATCAGCCTTATTACTTTAAAGTGGCACCTCATATGCGCAGAAAACTCTGCTTTTCAATTTCAGCAAAATGAGCTATTTACCTACCAAATTCTACTGAAAATTAGGATCTTGCCATAGAATTAGGATGTTTTCCAATTTGGTGTACAATCAAATATACCAGTTGATGGGAGTGGGGAAGGAGAGAAGAAACTTTAAGTTAAAAGTCAGAACATAGGTTTGAAGTACTAAAAATGTTATTCAAAGTAATACAAAATTTTTAATCCTTTCCAACCTATCATGTGTTTGACATTTAGTTGTTACATCTTATTGTGACTCTTTTTCTTTTATAAAAGTATATTTATGATGATAACATAAAGATAGAATTTAGTTCTTGAAGCCTTCTGAAAATACCATTGGACACTGGATAGTAAATGTAGCTCAAATAACCTGATATCAGGAAAATATAAAAATCAAGGCAGCATTCTAATGGAAATAGATTTTAAAAAGTGATGCCTGTTTAAGGAAGACAGTCTTGTTTTTTAACATTTATTTAGTGACTGGAAATTAGAAACTTAGAAAATGGGACTTAAAAAGGAATCAGTGCTTTAAGCTTTTCTCTTTAAACATTCGTTCTTAGAGTATCAAGAGAAAAGCTTTTGGAGAGATGGTGATGATGAGTATAATGATATTATCTTGTATTTTTTGTACAGATGTGTATATCGATTGCATTAATTTCCTGGTGTTTTGGCTTTTGTGAGAACTTCATTACACATTTGAAAAGCTATCTCTTATTTCTCTCCCCATGTCCTCATTAATTAAGAAAACAATCTTTCTATAATCACACTTGTATATTTTCTGCTCTGGCAATACTTAGATTATTACTGATTTTTTTTCAAAGTAAAAGACTAAAAAACAAATAATGCATTATGAAAATTTATCCTTTTCATGGGAACATACTTTAAAGAGGAGTTATTTCTGCACCTTGTAATGCTTATCTTTCTTTGAAGTCTATAACATAGATTTTTAAATAATGGCCAATTGATAAAAACAAGTTGAACATACAATCTGTTAGAAGGTATGGACAGAAATATAGAGTATACATTATAAAAAGAACTATTAGTTCAATTCTACTTACATATTATTTCTCTACTAATTATTTTTTACAAAAAATGAAATGGTGTTACTTTAGTGACTTTTGTTTTTTAAAGGTAGGGAAAGACCCATATAGCATATATAGGTTGGATGATTTTTAACCATATGTATTTTATGACTTATTTTTAAAGTATCATATCTTATAGTAATTTTCCTTTTAATCAAGTATGTACTTGCCTTAAACAGAATAGTTTCAGTGTACAATCATTGAAATGACACATATGAAAGTACATTATTTGTCTATGTAAGACATAGTTTCTAGTGACAGCACGTGGATCTTTTATAGAATTACTTCTGGTTTTCTATTATGTGTCTAATTTGCAGGTGGATTATATGGAATACTTTGTGCTATTCCTTTGTATACATATATACTTTTCCCATTTGTGATTTTATTAACTAAGACAAGTTTTCAAAATTTAGTTGACTTGTTTACAGCCCTCCAGATAAGAAAATTTAAAAATTTAGTTTTTTCATAGTTTTCAAATCATTTTGAAGTTCATATATTTCAGCTTGCATTTACATATCGATCTCCTCTTTTTCAAATGTACAAATCAGCACAAATCAGAAGTTAAGACATCCACCTACTTCTTGCCATAATTTCTTTATCTGTGGGGAAATGAGAGCTGCTTTCTTGAGTGTGCTGCTCCATCTCCCTTTCCCATCTTGTTGCAAGCTCACTGTAGTGGAGGGATGTGTATGGTCCCAGCAGAAATGATTCTTCCTTATTGTCCTACTCACCTCATTTATAATGTTGTTTTCAAGGGGGATATATTTTGAATCTTAGATGAATTAATAAACACGTTCATTGAAACAAAATGCAGTTATAGCACTGAATTAAAAAAAAATAAAGATTTAGATTCAAACACTGAGAAATAAGTAGAATTATTTTACTGCTGCATGTGACACAGTTTACGCTTTAGAAAGACTGCTCTGGCTGCTCTGAGCATGCAAGCAGGAAACCCAGTCATTACAGAGTCTAGGCTTGCACATGAAGTGTAGGGGAGGGAAATTGGACAGGTCTTTGAAAACCAAAGTCCACACACCATCTCTGTCTGCTTGGCGCAGCCAAGTCTTGAGTGGCCAGGACTCTCTGGGCTTGTCTATGAGATAGGTGCTGCATGGCTAGAGGTAGCTTCTGCTGCATGAAACATGAAACACTAGCCTTGGGGTTATGGCATAAAGCTGCCTTAGCTGATCTGGCAGGAACAATTTGGTTTTATGACATCGACTGTCATTTTAGCAAAAGTGAAGTCTGCAGTAGGCTAAGTGGCCAGATTGTTTTCTTAAGTAGTTTAGACTCTTAGGGGTAGATCTGCCCCTTTTGCAAACAGATACTGTCCACAACTGCAGCTGAGTAAGTCCGAATTCTTCTCAAGTGTGCAGAATGTATCACAATTCATCCATGGATCCTGAAATCTGAGTTCAAGTATTATAGACTTTTATAGCATAAATTCACCTCAAGAATTTTGTATGCATGTGTTATAAATTAATAATTGAGTTCAAGCTTTTATAAGCATTAGAAAATTTATCTGTAGGGCTAATCCTCTGTCAGTCATCTATTCATGTCTACCTTCTTTGACCCCTGCCACAAGGGGAAAATAAAATTCATATTAATATAGTTTCTTTCTGCCCAGATTAGTAAGAATTCCAGTATTTCCTCTGGAATATTCCCCTTCTGAAGTTTCTCGGTGTCCTTTCCTATTAACACATCTCAGTGGGGGACCATCTCATTGCATTAGTGAAGCTGTACTAACAGCTTTAATGCTTCTAAAGGCAAGAGGTCAGAAACTCCACCATATTCTGCCCTAGATGCTCCGTGATTCTGCACAGAAGTATGGTAAGGGGAGCTTTGTCGAACTACAGATAAAATTGTGTGACATCCTTCTCCCAAAACATTTACTGCCTATTTGCCTTATGTTTGTGAAACTACCAAGGGCCACTCCAGAGCTTCTTTCCAGAATGAAAAAGTCGGCCCTAAGGAGATTTGCTGCCTTCATTTGTAGGTGGAGAAGTGGCTGACAAGCTTAAAATGGCAGCTAAAAAAGAGATGAAAACATTTTAGCTAACTGAGAATTTTGTGAATACCTGTACACAACATACAAATATATGTTATACATATATACCACATCTATACACACGTAAAACTTATAATCTCTAGATTACTAGTATTGAGCAAAAGTTTGTGTTTTAGTTTGGACATGCTCGAAGTGACTTTAGACAATTTATTAATAACTTTTTATAAATTAATTTTTTAGAAATGGGAATTTTAACCTTATTTGGATGTGGATCAATGAAAGAACTCACACATATTCATGCACATATGTCAGTTAATATACAACTATTAAAATATCTTGCTTAACTTACGAATATTTTATATTAAATATATATTAATTTGTAACTTTGTATTTAATTGCATGTTTACAGTAATTTATTTCTTATATTACTAAAGGTAAGAAGCAACTTACCCTCAATTATCATATCTTTTAAATTTAGCTGCATTATATAGCAAATAATCTCCTTTTCCTTCACAAAGAAATTTATATTAGAGAACCAAAATGATAAAAACACATTTCCATTATCTTATTTGTAGCCTGTAATTTCTGAAGACCAATTTAAGGTATATTGTCTCCTTAAATGACATTAAATTAGACCTCAGTCGTCTGTTTCCTGTCACTTTCTATTATTTTGTACTTGTTCATCATTCCTTGGGGGAAATTAGAGCCTGTGTAGCTGTCTCTGATCTGCATGATGCTCGGTGAGGGTGTGGTCAGGAGACGCCTCCCCACCCTTCCCTTCCCATATCCTCCTTCCCCTCTCCCCTACCCCTGTCCAAAGACTGACACTCTTACCCAGTGTCTTGCCCACTGTTAATGCCACTGGGTCCTGGCCCTGTGAAGTAGAATGAATGAGACTCAAAAAATAGCTTAAAAGTAAACTATTTTATATGTTTAAATCTACTTTTACAAGATACATATTTAAATTTAGTCTTTTGTTGTTGTTCACTATTTTGTGCTTTGTCACTAAAGTTTCTTACAGTTAAAATATTAACCGTTGTTCCAGAGTTTTCACCTAGGAAAATCCAGGGACAAATGACCTTATTCTATAATAGTCTAGGGGATTAAATATGCACACATTTCTAATTATGGAGACATAGTGTTTGCAACTGTGAAACAGAAAGAATCAAGGCCCCCTGTGGTAACCTCTTTTCATGAAAACAGGTTGTCTTTTTCACAGTGAATTAATATTTTTCATCTATTTTTTTATGTAGTTGTCCCATAAATGAATAAATGACATTCTATAATATTATAGAAATTTATAAAGCATAAAATGAAAGTCTTCTAACCAAAATTATCCCCTAGAGATAACTGCTGTTAATAACATTTTCTAGACATATTCATATAAATACATACATATACTATATATACATACCCAAAAAATACAAATACTCTATGCTTTTTTTTTGCAATACTCTATAATTTGTTTTATTATTTACTATATCAAGAACCTTTTCCACATCACTACATAGAGAGAGACCAGTTTTCATGGCTGTATGTATTCCACTGTGTTAGGTTTTGGAGATCTAATAACTCTTAGGTGTTGGTAAATAGATAAATAGATAGTATGATACATAGACTCAGGAACCAGGTAGCAATTAAAATACAGTTTTCACTTTACCATTGATAAGTGAGGTGATTGAAGAACTTCTTGCTTTCCCTGGAGGACAGCAAATCCCTGCCCTGGCAGAGAAGAGGTATGCCAGCCAAAGAAGGGGAGAAGGTGAGGAAGGAAGCAGAATGAGAGAGGGAAGTGGGGGACACTTCTGTTAGAAATACTGAGTATGAACTTCTAGAATTAGAATTGTTGGAACAAATAATATCTACATTTAGTTTTCTGTAGATGTTGCCCAATAGCTCAACGAGAATCCTGAGCTCATTTACATTGTATTCAAAAATGAATGAGTGCACCATTTCCCCGCATCTTTACTTTTATTCACCGGTGCCAGCCTGATGTATTAAAAAATTCTCATTTAAAAAAATCCATAGACTATAAATGAAGTTAGCTATATTTCTGTATGTTTATAATTCATTCATTCATAATTTTGCTCAATTAACTATGTTCATCTTATTTAGTTGTGAATATCCTTTATAGGTTAAGTGTTTTTACATTATCTGTCATATGAGAATGTAATATATTTCTCCCTAAGTTTGTCATTTAAAAATTTTTTCTTGTGTCCTTTGACATATAGTAATTAAATTTGTATTTAATAAGTTTTGTCACTTTTAAAAAAATAGCTTCTTGGTTTTGTATTGTGTTAAGCAAATTTTCACATTCTAAGGGTATAAGAATATTTTCCTCTAATTTTTATGTTTTTATTTGTAAATCTTTAATTCATATAGAATTTAATTTTATAGTTGTACTAGGAGTATAAAAGCGCATACTTTCCTATTATAAAAATTAATTTATTTGTGTTGTAAAACTTTTAAAAGTATTTATTTTATTAACGGTGCTTAGCTATTTAAGTTCATAAATGAATTACTCTGAAAGTTTAAGCATTCCATAACACCTTATATTAATTTTAACTATGACTGCATATAGACTCCTATATATGTGTGTTGACTCCTCTTAGGAAAGGGACTAGTTGGTCCTGGGTGGCATTTTGTCTTCATTCATGTAAAAGGCTCTGCTATTGAATAACTACCTTTAATTTGTTTGGGAGGGTACCAGCTTAGGGCTATTCAAGAAAAACTGAGAAAGCCAGGTATTCTGGCAGCCTGAGGAACTGGCACACCAAAATTTTCATATACTTGAAGTGTGATTGATTTCTGGTGAGAAAATATGGACGTGGGTATTGGGAGAGACTAGATTTATTGAGCTCCTCCCCTGTGTCAGACACTGGTCGACATTAATGTTTACTCATTGATTAATAATAAAAGTGAAAAGAGAAAGATATGACTCTTGTCATTGCTAGGCTAACCCCTATGTTTATTTTCTCTGGTGCAATCCCTTCCCATCATTTCTGGTGGGCGTTCCCTCTTTCTTGCACTTTCCTGTATTGGCTTCTTTTCCTTACATTTTTATTCCTTTTTCTTAGCAGAAATCCTTCCACAACTCCTCTGTTCCCTTGACATACTTCCCCAGTGTTCCCCTATAAATAATGCAGGGAGGAATTTTTATTATCTGCCTTAAGTTTCTCACCACCATTGCTCAATCCCATAATTGACATTTTTTTTTTTACAGACTCTATGAACTCTTGCCTCAATTAGCTCTGACTGAAACCTACTATGCAACAGCTGCCCCCCTGAGATATAGCAACCATACATTGTGGATGTTCCAGAACTTGAGATTTAATTTAAGCTTATTATTTAATCTTTTAAATACAATTAATATACTAAATGTTGGAAAGGGTAATAATGCCCCTTAGTTACTAAAATCACTGGCCTTTTCCTATCGCTATAATATTGCCACTATTTAATTACTTTGAAAAGCTATTTGCTCCCTGGCTTTTGTGAACTCATCTCATTTTCCTTCTTTTCTCAGACCATTCACCTGTATTCTCCTTTTAAAAAATCTCTATTCTTCCCTACTCCCCACCAAGTATGTATGTTTCCTTAGAGAAAATAGTTTCCTTAGAGGGAACAATATTGTTGACACCTATCTCTATGCTGAGGGCTGCAAATTTTGTATTTGTATAAGTACTACTTGTTTACAGTCAAGCTCTGAATTTCCAAGTATCCACTGAACATGATGTTTCCCTAACACTTTAAATTCCACATTCAGTGGCTCATTTATTTTAGTGCGTACTATCTGCCAAGTACTCTAGGAATTGTGGAATTTAGAGGTATGCAAGAGTTCATGCATTAAAGGGCTTAAAGAAAAGGAAGACATAAAATAAAACATAAACAAATGAACAAGATAATTCTAGATGCTCTGTTAAATGCTCTCAAGGACATGAAGTAGGATATAGTATCTGAGCATGGTTAGGGAGTTGATTTTCGTTGATAAGGCAACCCTCAAATAAATGATATTTGAATAGTTCCCTGACTGATAAGAAAGATCCAGTCATGTGAACATGTGGGGAAGGAGCTTTCTAAGAAGAAGCAAAAGCAATTGCAAAGGTCTTGAAGTAAGAAAGAGTTGGTATATTTGAGGAGACAGAAGAAATAAGACCAACATGGCTTGAGTGTGATGATTGAGAGGGAGATCAAGAATTGTTTTGTGAAGCATGGTCAGGAGTCTGCATTTTATTCCTGGAAGATATTGGGAAACTTTAAGCATGTAAGTGAAAGACCATGCTAACTCCTGTGTGGAGGAGGGACAGTAGGAGAATAAGAGTAGAGACAGAGAAAGTACTTATGAAGCTGCTGAAGTATTCAGGCAGAAATTGATTTGCACGGACTGTGTTGTGAAGTTGGAGATTATGAGAAATGATAAGATTCATGATATATTTTGGAAATAGATCTGAAAAAAATATACTGTTGGATTGGTTTTTGGGGGTGAGCACAAAACAAGAATGGAAGATGTGTCCCATATGACTTAAGCCCAAAGTGTTGTTTTATTTACTGAAATGGGGAAGACTAGGGTGAGGGAAGAGGTATGTGCCACCAGATCTTTAAGCTGAGGTATTGAGTAGGCAATTGGATGTATAAGAGAAGAGTTCTGGGTGAGAGATACAAGGTTGATAACTATTAGTATATAGATAGTATTTGAAACTATGGTAATAGTTTAGATCACCAAGGATGAGAGGGTAGACAAAGAAAAGGCAAATGACAGACTTAGGATTCTCCAATGTCCAGAGATCTGGTAAAGGTAGGATCAACTAAGGGAGCAGAGAAGGAATAGGTGATTGTTAAGGCACAGAGCTCTGAGAAGAAAATATTTAAGGAAGAGGGAATAATGAACATGTCAAATGCTGCTGAGGAATAAAATTGGAAGGTAATGGGAATTACCATTGGCCTTGACAAGATGTAGGTCATTTGTGACCTTAATTTTTAGATGGTGTGGAGGAGATGAAAACCTGATTTGAGTGAGTTGAAGGAGGAAGGAAAAAAGGAGACAGGAAGTATAAGACAACTTTTTTAGAGTGTTGAAGTAAGCAGAGCAGAAAAATGGAAGGGGATGACCTGTTGAGGGGATGGCAGGAGTGTGTGTGTGTGTATTTCTCAAAGTGAATTATGTTAAGGCAAGTTTACATACTAATGGCAACAATCAGATAAAAGTTGAGAAAATGATCATGCAAAAGACCAATTGTATAATTTCAGGAGAATGGAGTGTTTATCTAATTTAATAGGAAAAAGGATAGAGTGTCTGAGCACAGACATAGGTGGGCTGGTTGGTTAGGAATAGTATAGCTCACCCAATAGCTTGGGGCACACTTTTCAGTGAGGAATAAAGCACATATCAAAGATGTGGCATGTGGCTTGACTTTTGCTTAGCTTGGTTTTATACCTTGTATATTTTATAGTCAGAATTAACACATTTATAACATTTAGTTTTAGTAACCATAAATGCCTTAAACTGCTTATTATGTGCTAATTACAGATTTAAAATCTTTTACATATGGTATGTTATCTCACTTAATTTTTACAATGACCCAATATACAATTTCTATTATTACTTCACTGTGCAAATGAGGAAAGAGGCAAGGAGAGGCTAAGTAATTTCCCAAGGTATGCTATACTGCCTTTCTTTGCAGCAGGTATATGTTACTAAGTCTTTTGAAATGTAGAATTTTATTTGCAACATTTTTAGTAACTGTAGACAGAATTCTACCTCCCATCCTTGATTCTATTTCAAAGTTGAATGCAAATTTTATGTATGTATGTATGTATGTATGTATGTATGTATGTAAGTATGTATGTATGTATTTATTTATTTATGCATGAATGCATGCATGCATGTCTACAGCACCTGATATTCCAATGTGGTCTCCCATCCAAGTACTAACGAGGTCCAACCCTGCTTAGCTTCTGAGATCAGACAAGATTGGGCATATTCATGGTGGTATGGCCACAGATGAACAATATTTAGATATATATATACTACTAATATTTTATGAAAATACCTGTGATTTACCTTATTGACAAAAGTCCCAGTATTGCTAAACCAACTGTAAACTGTTGTCTACATTTATAATGGAAGGAAATGTTAAATTTTAATTAAGAAGTTAGAATAAATAAGCATTTTACCTTTTCCCAATCAAGGTCACGAACACCCTACATTCTATTCACAGACCCATTAGAAATCCATGGACTCTAGATTCAGACTTCCTTGTCTAATGGCTTGTATAGATTCAGATTAAACATTTTTGGCAGGAATAATTCACAACTAATGCTTTGTATTTCACTTTGCCCCTTATCAGGAGCCCCTTAATGTCTGTTCATCCCATTCTCAGTGATGGACATTGAGAGAAAGATTTTAAAGTTATATTTTCCCCCTGTGACCATATGGATTAATACTTGAGCACCATGAAAATATATTTCTTATGAAAGTTTCACCTAATGGTATTAATATTCATTTGTAATTCTTTATCAATTTGTCTTTAGGTTATAAATAAGCGTATATTCTAAAAGTTTGGTTAAAGTTGTCTAAAATTTATTTGTTCCAGGAATGTTCATAATCAGTGAGGACAGCAGTAGATGGGTCAAGTTCAGCTTTTGCAATAGATGTAGGGTTCCCCAAAAAATTATAGGGCAGCCAGGTAAATTTGAATTTTAGATAAACAACAGATCGTTTAGTGTATGTGTGACCCAAATAGTACATGGGACATACTTATATTAAAACTATTGAGTATTTATCTGAAATTTAAATTTATTTAGCATCTTAAGTTTTTATTTGCAAATCTGAGAACTCTATATCATTAAGACTAAGAGAGGTAAGGTGAATGATGGTGATTAGAAATACTCAGATGTAATCCTAGCAGGATAGACTATAAATAGACTTTATTTATTTTTTTTGAATATCTTATTTTTATCTTTGGTACCATATTTTTTGATGTTGCTATGAATGGGTTTTTAAAATTATTAGTACATTTTCCATTTCGTAATATTTTTGTCATTGTATAGTTGTAAATATTTTATGGTGTCATTTGTGATGTTCCTTTTATCCCATAATTTATTTAGGAATGCATTTTTAAGTTTTCAAACATATACCCTGTTTTTTTCTCCTTAAATTATCTTTCAATTGCAAATTTTTAATTTAATTACTTTTTTTGTCAGACAGCATGATTTATATCTTAGCTTAAATTCCCGTGGAAACAAAGGATTTCTGTACTATTCTTTTATTAGTGAGGATAATTCTAGCAGCAGAAATAGTGGATACAGGGATGCAGAGAAGAGGAAGAGCTCATGCAAAAAATTGTTATTGTGCTGGCAAACATTAAGTACGACTTAGTACTCAAGTTGCTGAGCTACTTCCTGAACAGCCATATGAACTACTTCTCAGGACTATCAGTCCTGTAGGAGACAGAGGGAGGAATTTATCTAGTGGCTTTCTTTTCCCACTAGTCAAATGTTAGCATTGTGGAGCATCAACTTTCCCACACTTCTGGATTATACATAGAGCACTCAGCAGTTCCTGCAGCATTCTGTGCCTCAACATTAATAGAGTAGCTACTGGGTAGGGGTGAGAGGTCTATGGTTAAGACTGGAAGCAAGTTCCTTCCAGGTCATGCCAAGAGATGGCAATGGATATCCTGAATTAGCTGTTATATAGGTACCTTAGTCTGTAACCAGTGGCTGCAAACTATACCTGTGATGTCAGAAACAGAGTAATCACTGCTTGGCTACTCTGATATATATATATAGATATATAGATATATAAATATCTATATCTATATATATATATATTTTTTTTTCTTTCTTTCTTTTTCTTTCTCTTCCTTCCTTCCTTCCTTCCTTCCTTCCTTCCTTCCTTCCTTCCTTCCTTCCTTCCTTCTTCCCTTCCCTTCCCTTCCCTTCCCTTCCCTTCCCTTCCCTTCCCTTCCCTTCCCTTTCCTTTTTACCAAGTTGTATTTATCACAAAAGAAAACTATAGGGTTGTATGTTGATCCTTTCTATGTTGTCCTCTTTGATACAGGCATGTTTATTTATTTAGGATACATTTTGATATAAATTATTATATTTTATAGTTATGTGGTGCTTATGTGTGCTATTATGAGAGTCTTAAGGCTAAGATTTATAGTACAGAGAAATCGGCACTTCTTTATTATCTTGAAAAAAGAAGGAGGACCTCTAACATCTTCAGGACTGCATGTTCTCATACCCCTTATGGAGCTGTCTCTTAGATATGGATCTGGGGTTGCCCAAGGTGGCTCTGACTCTTTAGCTCTGTCCTTATCCTTTGCCTAGCTCACTCTGGTCAGGGACTACAACTTGGGCAGTCACCTTTGGAGTAATACCAAGAATGTATTCATAATCTCTCAAGCCCAGAATCAACATTTTAAAATTAAGACTATTGTGTTTTTCGAAGAGTTTGAGGACATTTTTAAATAAGTACTATGTTAGATAATAGCTGTCTGAGAATGCAGCTAGACTTTTTAGATGAATTATGAAAAAAACAATTCCCGTTTTTGCTATAATTTGGAATTTTCCTGAAATATAATCTTGACATAAAATGGTGCCACTCCATAAAAAATTCCAAATTAAAAAATAAATGAATTGGGGATTGTTTTTTCTTTAGGATTACAAATGTCGCTAATCCTCTCCATGTGTATTTATTTTTATTTTTATTTTTTATTTTTATTTATTTTTATTTTTGGAGCAGTTTTAAATTCACAACAAAATTGAGCAAAAAGTAGAGATTTCCTATATACTTCCTACTCCCACACATGCATAAACTTGCCATTATCAATACCTCCTTCAGAGTAGTAAATTTTCTACCATTGATGAACCTACACTGAGCTCACAGAGTCCATAGAATATATTAGGACTCACTCTTGGCGTTGCACATTCTATGGGTTTGGACAAATGTATAATGACATGTAACCACCATTCTGGTATTATACAGAGTAGTTTCCAGCCCTAAAAATCTGTGCTCTGCCTATTCATTCCTCCCTCCCCCCAAACTATGGCAACCTTTGATCTTTTTACTATCTCCATAGTTTTACACTTTCCAAAATGTCATATAATTGGATTCACACAATGTGTAGACTTTTCAGGTTGGCTTCTTTGACTTAGTAATATGTATTTACATTTCCTCCATGTCATTTTATGGCTTGATAGCTCATTTCTTTTTAGTGCTAACTAATACTCTGTTGGACAGAAGTTTTCACTTCTTTTGGGTATATATGAAGGAACACAAGTACTGGATCATATGGTAAGACTATGTTTAGTTTTGTAAGAAACCACCAGACTGTCTTATAAAGTGGCCATACTGTTTTTCATTCCCATAAGCCATGCATGAGAGATCCTATTGCTTTACCTCCTTGCCAACATTTGGTGTTGTCAGGGTTCTGTATTTTGGCTATCCTAATAGATACGTCGTTGCATCTCCTTGTTGCCTTACTTTTCATTTCCCTATGACTTATGAAACAGAGCATCTTTTCACATGCTTATTTGCCATCTGTATATCTTTGGTGAGGTGTCTGTTAAGGTCTTTGGCCCAGCTTACTTGTGTTCTTATTGTTGAGTTTTAAAAGTTCCTGGGATATTTTGGAAAGTGGTCCTTTATCAGACATGTCTTTTTCGAATATTTTCTCCCAATCTGTGGCTTGTCTTTTCATTCTCTTGAGGCATTATATTTTTCATTTTTCACCTTATAATTGATTCTTTTTTAGTGTCCACTTGTTCTAGTTTCAATTTTGCCTTTTTTCATATTTTGTTCTCTGTAAATAAGTTATTTCTTCATTTATCTCTTGCAGCATCCTAGAATGCTTATTTCATCTAAACTGAATACATAGTTCATTACTGAAAAAATTTTGGCTATTTTTCTTGGCATTTTATTTTTTCATCTGGTTTAGCATTTTGATTTGCAGGCTCATTCAAGTGGAAGTTTTGGGGGTTTGTGTCTCTCTTCCTCCTCTGTGCTCACTCTTCATTGTCAAGCAGTTTTATGATTACCAGTCTGGCCTTGTGGGGAGTCCAGAACCCAGTGTTTTATGTGTGTTGGTATTCCTACCAACAATATCATGTCTTTTTCTTTCCTTGATTTTCTTTTTAGTATCCACTTGCTCTAGTTTCAGTTTTGCCTTTTTTTCATATTTTGTTCTTTATCAATAAGTTATTTCTTCATTTATCTGTTATAGCATCCTAGGATATTTATTTCATCTAGACTGAATGCATCATTCATTACTGAAAACATTTTGGCTGTTTTTCTTGTTGTTTTATTTTTCCACCCATCCCTTGGCTACCTCTAAGGTTATATATCCAAGCAGTGAGTAGGCTCTGACTTTTTTCCAGCCTCTTTTCAAGGGAAACATCCTCAGTGATCTCCTGACTATGTGGAGCACCTTTATTCCTGTTATCCCACAGGACTGACTCGCAACAGCTTCTGTATACTTCCACTCTTTGGAATCAGCAGGCTAAAAACGTTAATCCTTTCTTATTTTTGAAGTGGTGTATCTTGGTTTTGAGTGTGCCTGTGTTATTTGGATTTTCTTTTTCTTTTAAAAATTTTATCTATCATTGTTATAAATGTGAAGCAATGAACAATTGTCCTGGTGTGAACAGCTTGGATAAAATTACATAACTTTAAAGTTTAGTCATTTAAAGGAAATTGAAGGAGAATGGACAATATAAGAGGACCACAGCACCCAATATGCCAGACTTGTGGCTGCGATAGAGATTTGTAGGCTGGGTACCTGCATGGGCCTGCATGCCGTGTGTGTGTGTGTGTGTGTGTGTGTGTGTGTGTGTGTGTGTGTGTCGTGGTTCAAAACACTTTTGAGATTTTTTGACACTGTCATATACTACAGAGGCAGATTCACAATTTACGGTCACTATTTTTCCTTGCCTGTATCAAACTGAAGCAAACTGGAAATCTAAAAAGGATTTATTTAAAAACATATATCCTTTTATATTCTAAGGCACATAAGAAGAAAAAAACCCCGAGAGGCATTAAAAAAAAGATGTGCTAGCTCTAACACATCCTGTCTGATAAAGGAGAGCTTCAGTCTTTTAAGGATTTAAAATGAATGGCTTGTCTAATTTGTTCTCTTCGTTTTCATTTATTTCCTCCCAACTGTCTTATTTTTACCTCACATGTCATATATCATACTTTTAAATCCCTGCCTTACTTTGGCAAATTTCAATCTTATTTTTGTTAATATGGCCAAACCCATTATGATTTAATACTTCAGCTTGCATTTCGTTGTATTTTTTTCCTCCCCCTCGTCTTCTTTCTTAGTTGAGTAACACTTTATAATATATTTTTGTTTAATGATTTATTATTTTAGGCAAGATAGGTGGGGGAAAAGCGGTACTGGGTAAAAATGACACATGTCAAGAAACTTTAAGAAACTCTTCTGGGTGCA
Source organism: Eidolon dupreanum (assembly GCA_028627145.1). NCBI lineage: Eukaryota > Metazoa > Chordata > Mammalia > Chiroptera > Pteropodidae > Eidolon > Eidolon dupreanum. The sequence continues at coordinate 19,274,760 of CM053510.1, forward strand.
AGTGATAACTATGGATATTGTTACTCTCTTTTTCTAATCTTAATATCACATTTTCTAAGCTTGATATCTCTTTAAATATACTCAATACTTTATTAATAATCATATTATAGGTGGGTAATAAATATGACAGAGTTCAACTATTATAAAATGACCAGATCAAAAAAGTATATAGCTGATACCCATTTACTAATATCATTAAAATGTTATTTAATTTTAAGATCACATGAATTTTAATTTAATAATATTCATTGTATTATGAATTTTACACATGTATCTTATTCAAGAGGTATTTGAGTCAGTGTACAATAAAATACAGATACAAAGAAACCATAGAAATAAGAAACTGGTAGGAGTCACATTCATTCATTTTTTCATTGGGTATTTATTAAGTACCTTCTAAGTCCAGGGCTATAAATATAAAGATGATAGGTCTGAGTTTATAATATAATGGGATAACTGACAATCATCTGATTTTGTGAAATGTAGAAAGTGCTCTAATAAGGGATGTGTAGGGAGAGCCTGATTGAAGGAGATTTGGAGACCAGAAAGTCTTTCTGTTAAGAGCAAGTAGTGCTCAATTTGGTAGTGATTATATAATTTCTAGAGTCTTGGGAACTTGACATGTCATGAAAAGTAATATGCAAAATTTTGAACAATTAAATATTATTACAATAACAGAAAGCTACCAATTTTAGCTGGCTACTAGTTGCCAATGATAGCATGTTGTCAGTTATTTTTACTTATTTTAATGAATTTGTCACCTTTTTTCTTGAAATAACAGATGAGATATAAGAAGTACTAAAGCAATCTATCTAAATGAAATCATCAGAAATTCCTGGCTTTTTAAAAACAATGATGCTCTTTTTAATGTGAAAATGAGATATTTGCTTCAATAGATGAAAAATATCTAATCTTATTAATTTTTACATTAATTATAGATACTTCTAGCAATTAAATTGACTTGTGTTTCTTTTTAACTTGATGAATTTCTTGTCATTATTACATAAAGGAGAATTTTTTCCTTACTCAAAAAATTATATTGTTGCCACTGTGGTACTTTTCCCTGGGTTTTCAAAATTCTTTTACTTTTTCATTTAAAATTACTAAATATGTTCTATAATGCTTGTCACACATTAATGCCAATGACTCTAAGCTATGTTTAAGTTATCCACTGGCATCTAGTAATTATCCAGAACCATGAAATGCAAGACAGTATCTTCTGATGTGTAAAATTTCAATCCTTAAGAGAATTTCTTAATTTAAAACACCTCTTTAGATAGTTTTAATTTAAACTTTTTTAATATATATTTTAAAATTACACACTTTCCTTACTTAAGGTTCTCCTTTTGATCAATAGTTTACTAAGGTCCTGTATATGCAAACATAAGTTATTAGAGATATGGCATAAATATTAACAGTGTCATTTCAGGTCATATTTTAAAGCTCTTAGATTTTCTAAGGAAAAATTTCATTGTATAAAGACACCATACTTATAAAAGGTGATCAACTGTATATGTTAAAAAGTCATTAAGAGCAAATGATCTTATATAGAATTTTTTGTAGTATTTTGCAAAAACATGTATTCCTCCTACATATAAAAAGAACATTGAAATAACTATTTTGTCATTAGAAGTTTTAAGCTAAATTTTATTTTCAGTCCTATTTTGAACTAGCATTAAAAAATCCAAACACTCAAACCTGAGAATTGTGTTGGGATCAGAGTATGTGAATTCTGATACCTTTTCATCACTTGTACACTAGGAATTCTATTTTTTAAATGATATCCTGCCAGCTTTTTCACAATCCATTAATTCCTGGATCAACATCAGAAGGAATGTCAGAGCAGAGTGAAATTCTTGTAAGACACAGATGTCAGGATCAAAAGTCAGAGACATTCTCGGAGCAGCAGGGAGGCAAGCTTGTTAGACTTTAATCGGAACAATTAGTATCTGCCATGTGACAGTCTGGATGCCCTGCCTTATATTTCTGTTAAGTTTCAGGCATGCTGAAAGACAAAGTCCTCTTCCAAGTTTGGTGGAAAATTTCATGAGCTTTTGTTCTGGTTATTTTTGGTCAGGATTCTTGAGCTTTGTTGATTCTCTCCAAATTTCCCTAAATGGTAAATTGTTGATACACTTAGACAAACTAGGGTTCCATTTACTATAGAGACAAATTTTCATCTTCTCTAAGTGCATGTAATACAAAATGACTTGCTTTATGGATGTTTGTGATTGTTAGTACTCAGGAGGCTTTTCCAGCTATTTTATAAAATCTCAGAGTAAGAGCTTTTATGGTCTGGTCCAAGATTGCTCCAGGGGATGCTCAATAAACGTGAATCATTGATGAAGGGAAAAAGTAATTAAAATTAGATGTTGAGATTTTAGTTAAAAATTTTCTTTGAAATCAGCTATTATATTTTGCTTGCATTTTCATTAAACCAAAGTAACTATCTTTGAAAAAAAAACAACCAGTTTTTTTCACTGTATTATCGATAAACTAATGTGATTTGTATGTTTCTTTTAGTAATATGTTGCTTTCAATTTTTTGCAGTTATCTTTTGTTAAAAATTTATAGCAATAATTTATTCAGAGGTCAGCTTTTGGGACAACCTAAAACATCAAGAATTCTAAGTTAAAAAATATTTCTAGCAATTAGAAATGATTCTTTAAGGCATAAGCAGTAATGAAAAATAATTGAGAAGACCCAGATACCAAAGTTATCCCTGTTGTGATAGGCTTGATCAATTCACTATTGGTAGAAAAGGGCCACTCTAATTGGCTGTAAAACCAAGCCAAAAACCATGGGAGAGAGTGTAAATTAAAGAATAGAGAAGAATAGAAAGGAGACTAAGAGTATGACGGCATCAACAAGAGCAAGAATCTTAAATAATGACAAGGCTGGCAAGTGGCGGGCACTTTCGTAGCAGAGACTTAGCCCCTTGCTGTCTCCATGAGTTTCCCAAATAATAAAGTTATATTTTGACGTGACCTGCTGATATTTTCTTAATATTATTCAAAGTGTGAAAAAAGCATCTTTAGAGTTCACGTTTTTATTGTTCTATAACCTAAGTAAAAATATACATTTGTTAGTCAAAAATTGCTTTCAAGAAAACCTCATGAATACTGCTTCCCATTAAAATTGTTACCTAAGACATTTTTATGTAACATTCTAGACCTACCATTGAGACCATCTTAGAGTTGAATGAAAGACACTAGCTAAAACTGTAATAGAAGGGTGCATGATGATAACTGCATGATAATTCTGACATATATTCTTTAGCAGTAGAGGCAGATGATTGCATAGTTTTGCCAGATGGGGAATAGTAACATGCCTCTCAGGAATACTTAGGGGCCTTACTTATATTCATTTTGATGCTGATGATAACAACAACAGTCGTAGGACTGACAACTGTATACTTCAAATACTTGCACGTATATCATACCAATTAGTTTTCATAACAACAGTGAAGTAATCATTATTCAATATTAGAGCTGATGAAATAGGCTCAAAGTAGCTTAGTAAAGTGTTCAAGATCACTTGACCGGTAAGTTCTGGGGCTGGTCTTGAACTACATACCCTGTCTGCTGCATCATCACTTCCTCAAACAGTCCAGGTGTGGCAGATATGGCAAAATAACAATAAAAGATTTGTAATCCATTAATAAAGGAAAGATTAAATAAATTATGGTACATGCATATAATGGAATTGCACAGTTATTAAAATAATGATACGGAACTATTTTAATGATGCATACAATATAACATTAACTAAAAAGTAAAGTTTCAGAACAATAAATATATGGTCAGTTATATAAAAATATATTTATGTGAAAAGGAAAACATGGTGGTTTTTTTTTTAAGTTGTGAGATAATAGGAAACTAAATTTTTTCTTATGTTTTCATTATTTTCTAAATTGTCTAAAATTGATATATTATTGAATTATACACTTGAAACTTATATAATTTTATTAACCAATACACATAAAATGAGCAGGGTGAGTAAACAGAAAAAATTACCTTGTATAATAGTTATTTAAATAAGTTTATATTGGTTGAGTTGGTGTCATCAGGAATTCCAGTAGAGAACTTATAGGTAAATTTGGGGTGAATGATTCCCCTGCCAATTATATATGTATTTCCAATGTACCTGTGTGCCACAGCAAGAGACAGTATTGTCAACAGTGAATCAAAGGCAAGGGCTTGTGATAACCAGAAAAAAATTATCAGTCACAATATTATAGAACTTCAGTTTCTGAAGGCTTTTTGTAGCTAAATGACTGCAGCGGTGCTAGAGGTAAGGACATCCAATTTATTTATTTTCCTACTCCTCTCATTGGTTATGTGAAATATAGAATTTGTAGAATTTCCCGTTAATATTATGATCAAGAGCTAGTCAAAGCAGGCCTCAGTCTAAATTGTCCAGTTTAATTCACTGTCTATAGTCATTGACTTGCTACATGTATCCTTTAAGAACTGGCATGAGGGTTTTCTCAAGAAAAAAATATATATATTTTTGTCTTGGAATCATATATTTAGGCAAAACATTTGATCCATAAGACCTGGATGGTATCAAGTAAACGATTCCTTCTAATGAGTCAGTATGGTCAACAGAGTAAGGTATACTGGTTGTGTTTCTCAAAGGGCCAGTGAATGGCTTTCAGTGTCTGGTGTAATGCCCCTCACTGCAGGATGGTGAGGCCATTAGCGGGCAATGGGGCATTCACCTGGTGGTCTGTGTGCCATCTATTATTTTTCCAAGGTGAAGGAGTCAATCACTTTGTTAATTTTATTTATTGGGCGCTTGCTCAATGTGAACCCTGCACAAGGACTATTCATAAGGAAAATTTTAAAATAGAAATCACAGTCTGTGCCCTAGAAAGGCTTAGAATCCAATTAGAGAATTGAGTCACATATTGATGTGAAAACATATGTATTATAATATAGGAACAAATACAGATTGATATAGCACAAGCTGCATTATTGTTGAGAGATCAGCTCAAAGGTATAGTTTGCCTTTATCACCCAAAATGTGAAAAAAATGATTCACTTGTATATCTCTTGCACAGGAAAGGGACCTTTTGTATTTGCCTTTTTATCTTTACTACACTTGACCTAATGCTTAGCATGTGGCAGGAACTCAACAAATACGGTGTTTAATGAATGACTTAATGTTTGACGCTTACTGGTTGACACTAGTAAAAATTCGCAAGTCTCTTAAATCGGTATTAATCTACATGTTCTCCCTTCTCCCTTTCTTTTTTCCTCCTTTCAATTTACATATTGAGCAATCTAGTTCATCTGACCTATAAAGTTTTCTACAGTCTGGGTTTTGCTAATTGCATCTTCAGGGTGTAGTTCAACCTATTTCTCAATTCTCTGTATTTTCCATCAATTAGTTATGGATCCAGTGGCTTTATCAAAGTCAGATTCTAAGTTTTTGGCAAAATTATATGTGGCAGTATGTTTTTTTGTGAGATAGCATAATGCCTCTCTTTGTGGTATTAGCAGTTGCTGTTGCTCAGTGCTCTGATCCTTTAAGCCATTCGGTTTTCCAAAATGGGTGTAATTTACTTGTTATTTAATAATTAGTATGATCCTACATAAAGACACTTTCCCTTTTCTACTATTTGGTTACCCTGTGCTGAGGAAAGATAATTTCTCAATTCTTTCTCTTTATTTACCAATTTTTAATAATTTAGTCTTCTATTATCTCTTAACGATGACCAATTAGGTTCTTTTTTATCATTGTAAACTCATTTATTTAACCATATTTGATGTGTTTCACTCCACTGCAGTTATTATCTTTATTGAAGAAAAATAGCCCATTTCCAACCAATGGTATTTGTGAATGATTTGAGTGAGTTAGGATTAATTCAAGGAGTCTGATTTTAAAAGAAACTGTAGAAACCGTATTTTAAAAGAAACTGTAGAAACTTATAAGAAAAAAAGAATACAACCAATAAACATATAACTTTTTACCAAATAGCCAAATTATCATTCTAATATTTAATGCCCAAACACATGACTTTGCATCGTTGCAGTGAGGGAGTACATATTTTGGGAGGAGTCTTTATTTATCACTAAACATTATGAATTTCTATATCAAAATAATTTATATTTTTTTCATTTAAATTTTGAATTATTTTTTCTTCCTTTAAAAATAGAGTATATATGTGTCATATAGTAAAGGGCACGTCATAAGTATATAGCTTTATGAAAATTTAAAGATATAATTCACCCATATAACCACCATCTAAACTAAGATATAGGACATTTCCAGCAGCCCAGAAAATTCTTTATACATTTTCTTATTAATAGTCCCTGAGGTAACCACTATTCTGACTTGCATCACCATTGATTAGATTTACCTGTTCTTGAACTTCATATAAATGGAATCATACATTATATACTCTCTGATGCCTGGTTCTTTTGTGCAGCATAATGTAAGTGAGGTTCATCCATGTTGTTGAGTATTTTAATTTATTCTTTTATATTTTGTGTAACATCCATTAGAAGCTATACTACACTATACAATTTATTCTCCTATTGATAGATATTTGGGTTCTTTCCAGTTAGTTTGCGACTATTATAAATCATATTATGTGTTCTTATACATGTCTTTTGGTGTATATTCACTCTTTCCTGTTGGTTATATATACCTCAGAGTGGAATTGCTAGGACGTAGGGTAGGCATATTTTTAACTTTAATGGATACTGACAAGACATTTTCCAAAGTGGTTGAACCAATTTATACTCATACCAGTAGTACATAGAGGTTCCAGTCATTCTGTGTCTTCAGTTAAACTTGGTATAGTCAGCTTTTTAAATTTTTACCATTCTGATAAATGTGTAGTGGTATCTCATTATGGTTTTCTGATCATTGTTATTAGCTCCATATCCATGTGCTACAGTTTTTTGGATATTACCTTATTGTTGAGTTTTGGGATTCATTTCCTTTAACAAATATCAAGTGACTACCATGTGTCAGGGACTGTTCTAGTTATTGGAGATAGTAAACAAAACCATTATATTTAGTTGGAATATATTTACACACTGTTTTATCTTTTGTGTGTCCCAAAGAATGAAGCTTTATGGCTCTTTTTAGACATTGCCAGATTTTTTGGAAGAAGTGTGAAAATCAACAGGAAACACACTATGGGTTTTCTCTTCTGGAATCTGACCTGAGAAAACAGGAGACTAGTCTGCAACTGGTCACTCTTTGATCCTGGGCATGTCTCTTTGCTTTCAGACTCACTTTTTTCCATCTATAAATAAGGGGATTGAACAGGTTGAGCTGAGGGTTTTTTCAGCCAAGAATTTGCCTCGCTGATTTGTCAGACTTCAGCGATGTGGGGTTGGACCTCTATAGTCTCTCTTGGGGCCTTAGAATCTTACAAGATAGATGCTAAGAATTATTCTCTAGGGCAGCTTTTCAATCTCACCCATGTTTGCAATATTTCTGTCATTATTTATTAATAGTGCTGTTTAATTACGTTTTTATTTTAGGTATGTTGGCCAGGAATATTAAAAGTATATTAAGAAGATTTAGTGCACAAAGGAGAACTGCATCCATTATGAACAAAATATTTAAAAAAATAATGAGATAATTTTCTAAATTTCTATTAACCTTCAGATTTTATTTCTCTTTCTTAGGCCTAGAAAGCTATTCACTGACAAACAGACAAGTTCCCACCCTCATGGGCTTATGGTCAATTTTTACTGATCAGAGGCCTAGGAATCCTATCATTCTGGTCTTACAACCCAAAATTTGAATAGCATTTTATCAGTATCACTTTCAAAATATATGGAGTCATGTCGTACCACTTACTTGTGACCCAAACACTTAGATAGAGCATGCGCTCACCTTGTTTAGTACTTTGATTCTACTCTGTGAAGCCTGTGACCCTGAGATGTATTGAGTGGCTAGAAAATTTCACACCCCTTAACCTTGTCTATGGAATACTCAAAATAGCCTTCTGTTGTTAATATTTTCCAGCCATCACAACTTCCCCACAAACACTTCTGAACCTCTGGCACGGCTTTAAAATTACCCTTGCAAGCTCAGATATAGCATTTTATTATCTAGTTTGAGGTGCTTACTGGGGTGGAAATGAGTATGCCAGACTATGACAGAGTTTTGGTGCAAACAGAATTGTTCTCCTATATTCTCTTTCTCATTGCTATAACTGGCCATGGCAACTAATAAACTGGCACAAACCAAGAAGAGGAGTTCGCTTTCAGAATTCTACTGCCATATAATAGAAAGGTTGGTAGAAAGGTGAGGGGGTCATTCAACTGACAAATATTTATGCATTTAGTTATTCAATAAACATTTACTGATACCTCAGTGGGTACCAGGTAGTCAGAGTGTTAGGAGTGAAATATACAAAAATAGAAGTTTTGGGTGCTGGCCTGAGAAGGTCATGGTTTAGTTGGGGAAGTGCTGTAAATCAATACATTCAATATGATGTAACAATCGCTATAAAACAGAACTTGAAAGGTGCTATAATATCACAAAGTAAAAGGGGATGCATTTTCCTTATGTGTGCATGCACATACATACAAGTCAAGGGAGGCTTCCTAGAAGATGTGATGTTTAAGCTGAATTCTGAAATATGACTAGGACTTAGGAAAGATAGGAAGACATTCTTGCCAGAGAAATAGCTTATGCCAAGGAATAATAGCCCAGTAAAGCAGTGGAGCACATGGGGACCTCTAAGTATAGAACTGGTATAGTTGAATTAATAGTTGAAAAATAGTTCAGCGGAGAAAGATCGTAGGTGGGACACATACCTGGAAAGGCAAACAGTCACTGGACCAGTAAGTCCTTGTGTGTCATTCAAAGTTTTCCCATAAATGGTTTTAATTAGGAAGTGAAAGGATTAAAATAAAATATTTAGGAGAATTGTCAATACAGGAAGGGATAAATCAGAGTAGGCTAATTTTAGAAGTAAAAAGAATAGTCAAAAGGCTATTGTAATAATCGAGGTGAAAAGTGATGAGGATCTGAATTAAGATAGTGAGAGTGAAGATATGAGACGGAAGGATCTGAAGGACTTTGGTGGGATTTTGTGATTGGCCGAATTAGGAAAAGAAAGGTTTGGTTCCCCGGTTTCTCATTTGTTAGATCAAATTGCATCATGTACCTATTTAGAGAAGCCTGTCTACTTATAGAAGACATACTATGTGCTGGTCATGCCAGGGGATACAATGAAGTTTAAAATATATCCCTGCTTACGTACAATGTATGCTTCTTTACAGTAGCATGTATTGTACAGCTGGAATGGAGTGAAAGGGCACATTAGATGAAGGAAAATGTATGGTCAAGCAAAGGCATATCGATGAGAATGAATATGGTGATTTCTCAATACCCTGAGAAGACATACTAGACTGGAGGAAACCGTTAACCCTTTCCATCTTTCATGCCTTCACCTCTTTGTTGCAATTTAAACTTAACCCTCCACAGACATTACTCTTTTCCTCAAGACCTCCTTTTGAATTTTATCTACCCACACCCCCATGCTCACTACGGGAGGAGGACTGATAAACACCATAGAGTTCACCCATTGACCTTGATCTTGTACCACCATCAATCAACATTTCCTTTTTAGAGTTCACAGTATCCATTATTTCCATACCTTTTGACATTGTCTGCGGACTGCTAGAACATTCTTTCTTTCTTGATAATATCTGATTGTAATAAAAAAATAACTTAGTAAAATTTATCATTAAAGTAAGAAAAAAATGAAAGCCAAATGACAAACTATAGACATGCAAATGGAAAGATGCAATATATATTCTTTGAAAACTTGCTTTTTCAACACATATGACAAAGGCCTAATTTCTGAATATGCAGAGCCCTTTTAAGTTAATAAGAAATAGATGGACAGTAGAACAACAGGCCAAGGATATAAATAGTAAATTGACAGAAAAAAGAAATACAAATGGCCATGAAAATATTGCATAATGCTAAGTGAACTTACAGATAACTTAAAAAACAAAAATCAAAACATAATATGAGTTTTCACCTAACAGTATGATAATGATTAAAAAGTTTGCTCACATCTAGAGTTGGTGAGAATGTAAGTAAAATAGATATTTCCATATATTCTTAGTGGTAGTATAAATCAGGGAAAATTTTTTGGAGGATAATTTGGCACTATGTATCAAAATGGGGATTTATATTAACAATATTTGAAGCTGAATGTTCAATGTTATTCATTATAGCAACGTATATAATTCCAATTTGGAAACAACCTAAATGCCCATTAATTGGGAACTGCTTAAATTAGAGTATATAAATTGAGTTAAACATTATTCTGCCCATTGGTTACACATACAAATTGATCGAATAGCATGATCTTGAATATTCACTGCTACCACTTTGCTTTTGCTATCAAGTTTCATATGTTGAACACTTTCAATATTTTGTTCCTGATTATAATCTTTGCTTGAAACATGGAGTGATGCTAAAAGTACAACAGGTAAGAATGGAACAGATTACACTTTTGTTTGGTGTTGTTATTACTCCCATCATTTCCTCATGGAGTAAAGGTCTCTAAAGTTTCTTTTCTTCCCAGAAGTTCCCATAAGCCCACTCATTTAATAAAATCAAATGTCTTTGTCCTCAAACAGAACATACAACTTATGTTCTGTTTAATTACCAGTATTTCCTGCTATGAAATAAAAAAGAATTAGAGTTATTGACTGACATAGGTATCATGTTGATCTGTAAGACACTCACATTAGAAGTAAAAAGCACAACGGAGAAAGAAGAAGATTTTCAGTGTCACATGTGGGTTCAAATCCTGGCTCTGCCGTTTAATAATTATGTGACATTGAACAAGTTATATTTTATCTTCCCTGAGCCTCAGTTCTTTTATCTATAAATAGAAATAATGTAACTAACCTTTTTAGTTGGAAGATTAGATAATATAATATGTTAATCACCTTGCATAGAAGGAACTAACTCATAATACAGGTCTTCAGAGAATGCTGCTAACTCTTCTTAAAATGACATTCCTAGCTGACACATGGGATAAAATATGTATGCTCTTCACCAAATTAGATAAGTGATCCACACGATATTCTTTATACTAACTTGTTAGGACATACTATTAAAGTAAGTGGTTCAATATTTGCAACTGTTTTGTTTTACTGGTCACCATATTTACAGGATTACCTAGGAGTAATACCAACATCAAGAGCCCTTCATGATCACTGATTATTTTGGTCAATTTTGGTAAATGCCTAATGGCTGAATAATGGCCTCTCAAACATGTGCACACCAAATCCCGGCACTCTGTGAATATGTAACCTTATGTGGCAAAAGAGATTTTGCGGATGTGATTTATTTGAAGAACTTGAGATGGAGAGATTATCCTGTCTTATCTGGGTGGCCCCAATGTAATCACAAGAGTCTTTATAAGAGGAGCAGGAGCTTCAGAGTCACAGAAGGGGATGTGATGAAGGAAACATGGGGAGAAATTGTGTAACCAGCAGAAGCAGAGGTTAGAGTGATATGGCTGATTTTTTTTCAACTAACTCTGTGAAGGACAGTAATTGTACATTTTGATTTTCTGATTAGCGTGGGACTTTAATTTTAATTTTAAAAAGTCACCTTTATTTTGTGGTTCTATATGAAGTTCATGGCCATTTATCCATTGTCTTTGATTTTTTTTTGACCCTCCAATAAAGAAACATTTGTCAGTGTATATTTTTAACCTATAGAATAATTTTCTGCATGAAGTTCTGATTAATTTTTTTTTTGCTTTTTTATGTTGCTACATATCTATGTCTACTTTCTTTGACCTGCTTTCAGAAGATTGTAACTAGGAGCTTCGAGAGATTCCTGTTCTTGCTAATAATTTCTAGTATTAATCTTGCCAGTGATTTTCAATTCATTAATAAGTCAAACATATTTTTTGAGAGAAGCTGTGTTCCAGGACTGTGCTAGGCCTTTAGGATACAGCAGTCAACAAGACACATATAGTCCCACTGAATCTGTTTCTACAGTTAGATTGGCATACAGCTGGCATTTGATACTGTGCTGTTGTGCTTTTTTATCCATTCAACAAATATTTATTAAGCACCTATTATGTGTCAGAAATTGTTCAAAGCTGTAGTGAACAGAACAGATACAATGTCTGTAGTCAAACAAGTTCCAAGCTTTCACATCCTAGGTATGTTGGGGTGAGGGGACCATGGCTCGGGGAAGCTGGAGGTAGAGAATAGGCTTATAAACAAAGTGTTAACAAGAACATATCAAGTAAGGAATTAAAATAGTGTTACCGTTTTACCTTGGGCTCCTAAGAAAACAGAGCCTGAGATAAAAGTTTGCGTGATATTGCTTTATTGGGGGTATAATTCCAGGGAAGCAAGAAGGAGGGAAAGAGGGAAGACAGAGAAGGAAGGAGGGCCAATTCAAAGAAATGAAATACAAAACTGGCCACAGGTTTGCAACGAACATAATTGTATACTTGTCTTGCAGGATGTTTCCAGAAAGGCTTCATGAAGTTTCTGCCCATCAGAGCAGCATTTAGAAGGGTGGGGGAGTAAAGCTGAATAATTGATCAACTACTTTCTTGCCACCTCCAGTCTCTGCTAACTCTGCTAACTGCCATACAAATTCCTCTGGCAGGCTTTGGGCAAAGCCAGATTCAGAATCTGGGCCAGCCAGTAGGTGAGTATGGTTGTCTGTTTTTGTTAGTTGGCAGTGTCTGTGGGCCTTTTTGGCCTCTGAAGGCTACAGTGGTGGCAGTCATCAGGAATTCACAACTAGAGGAACTAGTTATGATTGGTCACTAAGGCTGTTCTGACAGGGAAGTAAGGCTAGTAGCTGAAGAGCCGGGGTAGCAAGGGATAGAGACAGATGAGCCTCGTGTGTCTGTGGTGGGACAGAAACGGAACCAAGTACAGTTATGTGTAACTGGGTCGCTGGTCAAGGAGGGCCTCTCTGAGGAGGTGACATTTTAGCCAAGATTCGAATGACAAATATAATCTAGCCGCACTTCAGAAATAGAGAGCAGCAATGCAAAAGACCCCAGGTAGAATGCATGTAGGGTGTTTGGGGGAGAAACAAGAAAGAAAGTATGGCTGGGTGAGTAAGGGAGAGTGGAGGGGGCCAAGCTCTGAGAATAGGCAGAGGCCAGGTCATATGAGGCTGGAGGAGTTGTGATTTTATGGTAATTATGGCATTAGTCTTTGGAGCACCTTAACCAGGGGAGCTAAGTAAGCAGATTTATATTTCAGGAAGATCACCCTAGCTTCTCTGTGAAGAATGGATGTAGGAGTGGAAGCAGGGGAGCCAGCAAGGAGGTAAATGAGAGCATCATCCAAATGAGAAAGTGAAGGGCATTTAAGCACCAATGTTCTATATCCATACTTCTTGTGTGGCTTAAAATATTTGATATTATACTGAAATGAGCAATGATATTGATGCTTGTCCCTTGAACTTTCAGGTTCAGCATATTAACAACCTCAGATTACCTGCTAAACTCTTTCAAGATGATGCATTTTTGAAGCAACTAGTCTTTGTGTGGCAACTCTAATATCCATTTCATAAATCCAGCAGAGCTCCTATCCCTTTGACAACCAATAAAACACAGTGTGGAACATAACTTTATGATTGGCATCCAATTCTTTAAGGAAGGCAGATAACCAGGTTTTGACATAATGTTATTTTATTTTCCACACAATTGACTGCCTTGACAATGAGTCTAAGATCTTCTTGCAGATCGCTAAGCAGAGTTTTGGAGGCTAGTGCTTGATAGTGAATGAGGCATAACATTTAAAAACTGGGAATTTCTTCACTGATGCTCACTATACATCTTGAATGCAATTTCAGCCCTTGTTTATTTGCTTCATAGACACTGCATTGATCAGGGTTCCTGATTATAGTACAAAAAATTCAAATGGCTGCCTTAATCAAAATAAAACAGGAAAAGTATTGGAATGACAGAGAATCAAGAAAAGATGGAGGCTTGGCAAATGGCAGAAACCACTGGGGCAACAGAGGCTTTTTGTGTCTTTACGTCACTCACTCTAGATGGAATGTCCAAGGTGTGGGGGAAGTATCTGAGAGACCAAATCACACTAATGTGTCTACACCCTGTACTTCCAAGAAACGTCCTGCTCCTTGGCTTCCAAAGGGGGAGACAGAGACAGAGCATAACCCCCCTCCCAACCAATACTACATTCAGTGGGGAATTTGTCCTAAATTATATCTAAATTAGAAGGGAGCTTGGATATTGGATACTTTCTCTTTAAAAAGAATTTTTAATTAAAAATTTTTTTATAAAGAAGAAAAAGAAAGAAAAAATAAAAAAAATATTCACTACAGAGTCCATTGTGTTCCCAGTGCATAGGTTAGTATCTGCATTAAATTGATAACCAATATTTCTTAAGAAAATGAATGAATTTTTTATAACTCGAAAGATAACTGCTATTGTGATTGTCTTCCTGTCTTGATAAAATGGCCTAGTGTTTAGTGACAAAACACAAATCTAAGTACAATTTCTTTTATCACATGTAACAGCCCAAAAGAGCTACATATGCTCTTTAATGATACTTAAAATTTGACAACTTCAGCCATCAAATAGCTATCTTGGAACTTATATTCCCCATTTTCCTCTCTAAGTAGTTTTGGGAAACACTATTAGGTAAGAATCCTTGAGACTTTCTCCAGTGGTAGGAGTCTTTTATATGCCTCGTGATTCAAAAGGCTATCTCACACAAGAAGTTCTCAACTTTTGTGGCTATGTGAGTTTCAGAGTTCTCTAAACTGGCATAACACAAAAAAATTACCCTTTGGAGAGTAAAAAAAAAATCTCAAATCTATTAAAAAAATAACATCTATAAACTTGTGAATTATGTGTTATTCAGATAAAGAAGACCACATAATGCCATTTTAAAGCATATTTATATAGACAGCACATTAATGAGACTGAGTCTTCCTTTGAAGAATATGTATACCCTAACTTTATGAAAACTTTTGTTGGTTGTTGTTGTTTGCTTTCACCTTCAGCTATTTAAAAAGTTGTGTGTATGTGTGTGTGTAGGCAAGTGTGGGGAACTCTTGTAGAATTGATTATGATAATTTCATATTTTAGACAAGGTTAATGGTAGTTGTCAAAAAGTGAAGCTATTCCAAGTACCAAATAAGTCTTTTCCTCAGTAAACTAGATTCTTGTTTGTTTTTTGTATTTCTACACTAGTGACCTACTACTGTCTGACAACTGAAATGGTACCTAAAGATTGGAAACCCTATGATTTAATAAAATCTAGAGACAGAATAAACTTTAATTCAGTAAAATGGAGGATGTAACTGAAATAAATATTGGAAGATTTGAAAATCTTTTTATTTTTAAGAGGGTTTGAAATTCTTTTTTGAGTATTATATTGCAGTAAGTAAAGAATCAGCTTTGATTTTATATACTTACCATAAAATGTGAAACTCTTATTTTATCAAATGTAGTGTAAATAATATCCCTAATTGTAATGTACCTATCTAAATGGGCATCAGGTGATACAATATCATACACTGAATTAATTATTGGGCTCACTTCAAATTCTTCCTCATTTTATTATCTTCATATCTCCCTTAAAGTTAGGTTACTTTCTGTAGTTTTTATTGTAAAAACAAATGATTTTTTCCCAAATTTAAAATTATATTATACTATCAATGTGATTTTGAAAGTAAATCAGCCTTTATTCTTCAGGCATTGATATATAATTTTCATGGTCACTTTTTTTTTTCCTTTGAGAATTGAGTGGTGTAGAAAGTTGGACTGATTACTTCTCAGATCTCTTCCAGTTTTTAAGAGTCTATGATTCTATTTATATGTGCATTGTGTCTTTGGAATTTTCTAACTTGTTATTAGTATGTATGAGTGGGTAAGCCTTTTTTTGTAACTACAAGTTTATGGACTTCTTTATATTAATATCAGTAGGTAGGCAATAATGTGGATGGAAAATTTATTTTCAATTTAATCTCGTTAGTTTAACATAAATGGCATTTCCAGGAAATGTCTCTAGTTCTTTAAAAAATTAACATATAGTGCCTAGTGTCTATCCTTACAATTAAAATAATCATAGAATTCGTAGACCGAAGCTGATAATTACTTTTTTCAAAAGATAATAGGAAAAAAATCTGGTTGATTTTAGAAGGTATCATCTTGAATCTTTGTATCTGAAGTTTAGATGATAGGGAAAATATATAATTTTTAAAAATTATTATTAAGAAGCATGATAAGATCTATAATTATATATATCTAAGCTATTTTGCACATTTTACATAATGAAAATCTGTCACTCTGACCATCAGTTTTTTTATTCAATCATTTGTTTTTTATCAATTACTCTTTCTTAATGTATTATATAAAGTGAAATATGCCAAGTGAATTTCTCACAGAAGAATAAATCTTTTGAGAGATCATGAGTCTTTCAACTATGTCTATCTAGAATGATTATTAGATCAGTTGAAATGTCTATAAGTTTACCTTGATGGGCTACAATTTGTCAGTGCTATACACATGAAATTTGTTTGAATGAAAGGAAACTTTTCCTAAAACAGTCTGATTTAAACTAGGTTCTGGAAGTCACAAATGCTCCTTGCCAAACATTTCAGGCTCTCTACCTTTCAGACATCATATGATTTTACTAGGAAGCCTCTGATGATTGAGTGAGCCATGTGACTAGTTCTGGCCAATAAGCTGTAAATTGAAATAATGATTGTCACTTCTAGCATGGAACATTTATTTCCTATTGGGGAAACTCCAGAACTTTCTTCTCCTTTGCCACTGTGATGGGTGGATATAATGACTGCTCCATCATTTTGGGTACTGGAGTGAAGAGGTATGATGTAACTAGTCAATCTGTAATGGATATGTAGGTTGAGAGAGAAACGAATCTTAGTTGTTATAAACTAAGAATTAGCAGACTATAGCCCATGGGCCAAATTGGGCCTACAACTTGTTTTGTAAATAAAATTTTATAGAAACACAGCCATGTTCATTTGTTAATGTATTGTCTGTGGTGGCTTTCACTTTACAACACCAGAATTGAGTAGTTGCAGCAGAAGCAGTATGGCCAGCAAAATTCAAAACATTTATTATCTGGCCCTTTAAAGAAAAAGTTTACCTACCCCTGTTCCAGTGATGGATCTAGTGGTCTTTTCCCATGGATTGGTACTATAAAGGTGCAGGTGTTAGAACCATCTATCAGGACGCAGATTTTTTTTCACCTTGTCCTCTCTAAGCTCAACTATTGAGGCTTTGATTCCAATATGTCCAAATAGGTAGAAAGTAGGCAACAGAAATCTTTCGCTGTGAAGTGCATTTGCCTTTAGGGAATGTGGTGCTGTTCTATGGTTGAGTCAACTGGAACATCAGATTATAGGATATGAAATGTAAATTTGTTTGTTATTGTCTCCAAGTGAATAGAACTTAAGATGTTTTATTTGAAGAATATTATTATTCTTTTAAAATAAGATATAGGTTTTGCCAAACAGGTTAGAAAATAGAAGGTCCTAATGCCCTAACTAAATCTGGAAGCAATGATGACTTTGACCATTATTGCCTACTCCCTACCCTTGACCCCTACCTTGGGAGTCTTCAGCATCAGCGTAATGTGTTCCACATTTCCTGCTTTGCGCCTTAACTTCTGCCGCTTCTGCTTGGGGAAGGAAAGAATGTTCCTTGACCCAAATCTTTCCAAGGCCCAGTTTGATTGCAACCTCTTCCCTAAAGTCCTCCCTTATTTCTCCCTCCTCTAAACTTCTACAATGATTTATATACGCATCTCTTAGGTCAAGTACAGCTTTCTGCCTTGTGTTTTCTGCTTTGTTTATATACATGCTTTATCTCTCTTACTATACCAAAACTCATAAAAGCAAAACTCACTTTTTATAATTCAGTACCTAGTACAGTATCTCACAAATAATAATAAATATTTGTTGAATGAATGGATGAATGAATGAATGAATGAATGATTTGTCTTCCCTTTTCAGTGTGGGTGATGACAAAGAAGGAAAGTGGGACAAGGGAATGTGTGAGTCATTCTCTGGCCTGATTCTATGGCTGCCATATAGGCCACAGAGCCTGAGGTAAGGATTGTCTTCTGAGTAGGTGCTCAAGTTTATTTGAACTGCCACTTTATATTAAATTCACTTATGAAACTTGTCTGAATCTATACCTCCAGTCTCCTCAGTCATCAAAATGCTCATTTTATTCTTTGATTCTTTAATTATTTCATTGCCTTTATCTAATCAATAATAATTAACATTTATTAAATGCTTATTACATGCCAGGTACCGTGTTATGAGTAGGTTCTGTTCTTAATTCATTTTCACAAATGAGAAAAGTGAGACATAGTGATATTAAGTAATTCCCTCAATAAATATTTCTACATAGTTAGTAAATGTAAGAGCTGGGTGAGTAACTCAGTTAATCTGTCTCCAAAGCCCATTCTCTTAATTTATAGAAAACCACTTCCTCAAAGGATTTGCCCTCATTCATCTCCATTTTTGATACTCCATCAAGTCTAGTTTAATATATTAGTCAGTGTACATTTAAGTATCTAGCATTGTGCTGAGGGTAGGAATATACCATGGATGTATAAAACCATGTTCCTTTAAAGGACCTGTATTTTAGTGAGAAAAAGAAAATATACAAATATCAAATAGTTAGTGAGAAAAAGCATCTGCAATGAATGCTAAATTAGGCAGTACAGACAAATCATAAATTCGTAGATTGTTAGTGTCAAAGGAAATGACTTTTAAGGTCAACTAGGCCATTGTGCTTATTTTACAGATGAACAGCTTGACAGCATATAGTGAGGTGCTAATTGTGTGTTACAGAAAAAATAACAACCAAAGGAGCTTACATAGATTGGGGGTGGTTGGGTACATCAAATGGAATTAGAGGAAAGAGAGATCAATGTTGATAGTTGTCATCAAAGAATGATTCATGAAGGAAGTGGGACTTGATTTCAAACTCAAAGAATGGGTAAGTCACATTTGGTGGGAGGTGAAAGTGTGTTTGCATGTGTGTTTATATTAGTGTACATATACCCAGGGCATGGCTTGAATAAAGTCATGAAGTGACTCGAGCATAAGAATGATTCTGTTTGTTCACTGTTGTGTCTCCAGCAATGATTGGTGGTGGCAGGTGGGGATTTAAAAATATATGGTTTTCTGGGCCTCACCCAGATTAAATGAATTAGAATCTTTAGGAGTTTGCCTGGGACACTGGTATTTTTAAAAAACTTTCCAGATGGTTCTAATGGGAAAACAGGATTGAGACCTATGGAAAAATATAGGCATGGCATCTTCTCATGATATTACCATTTAGTAGAAGCGAAAACATACAAGAGTAAAGTAAGCGTGGTTAAGGGTCTATGGTCAGTGCTGTATAGGCAGAGAATGACATAATGACATGGAAAGCTATGAGATGAAATGAGATGAGATAGATGGATGAGAAGGGGGAGTTGGAAAGACCATTTAGAAAGCAATTATAGTAATTATGGATTAGAAGATTGAAGCCTAGCCTAGGGTGCTTTTTCTGGAAATAGAAAGGAAAGGTGTAATCTGAGAATTTTTACGAAGGCTGGCTGACTGGTCAAATCTAAAGGATGAGAAAAAAGAAAAGTCCAAGAAATTAAGTGGCAAATCCATGACAAATGAAAGGTTGCTCTATTAAACTTTTTAAGGGTGATGTTTGGAGTATTAAAACATATTTTCCAAAAAACTAACTTTTAACTTTCAACACGTCAACATTTAAGACTAATGATTTTTTGATGATTTTGAAATCTCATTGACTTATAATAAGAGTTATTTTATGCTGATTGTTTGCTTGGACATCCAATAATTTTTCCTAGACTTATGCCTCAAAAAATTCGTGTCTCCATTTTTAACCCCTCCCTTCCATTTTTTTTTTTTTTTTTTACCACTAATGGAGTGAAATATAGTAGTTTAAGAGTTCCACTTAAAAAAATTCATGACCTGCATTTCATGGACTGTATTAATTAGTATTAGATTTGACTGCAAAATCTCAGACAACCTGCTCAACTGTGGCTTAAATCATTAGATGAGAAGTCTGGTGGGAGCCAGTTGCCAGCATTAGTTCATGAGCTCGAGGATGTCAGAGTTGAGTCCCAGATTCTCTAGCTTTCCTCTCATGGTCCAAGGACAACTACTGAACCGCTAGTCAGCATGCTATTCTGAGAATCAAGAAGGAGAAAGTGTGGTAGGGTGTAAAGAGTTTTCTTGGAAGTCCCACAATTTGTATATATATATATCAACAGCCATGCCTATTTGCAAAGGAGGCTGGGAAATTCAGTGTTTGAACCAGGTACAATGATTAGGGTTGTGTTAGTGAAAAAAATCACATAGGCTAACCATATTTCTGTGCCTTTCTCTCTCCCTCTCTCTCTATCCTCTTTATTTTATACTTTATTTAGGGAAAAAAAAAACATGTATTAAGCATTTACTATGTATCAGGCATCTTTCACAGTGAACAAGACAAATATAATTTCTACTCTCATGAGGCTTAGAGTCTGGCAGGGGAGTGAGACATGAGGCAAACAATAGCACACACATTTAGTTAACTGAAGTTGTGATAAGCAATATAGAAGAAAAGTCATTTTCCTTATTTTTAATATTCCCTTTTAACTTATTCTTTCTCATTTTATATTAAACTTATGTTCATTTTTTTATATATTAAATTATTTTAAAACAAAGCCATTGGATGAATAAATATATTCAGTCTACAAATAAAACCAATAAGTCCACTTCTGTTTTATCTGGTTTTTAATATGATTTCAGATACCCCTAAATATACTAAAATTTGATGTTAAATTATGCTTCTTGTCCTTAAATGAAGTATCCAAACTTGAATAGCTTTGGTCATTAATTAAAATCAAGGTTTAGAAACATTTTAAAAACCAGAAAATTATGGAAGGTCTTATGATGAATCACATTGAAGTTTGTCAAGAACTGTGAAAGGTCTGATATTTCTACCCTGTTTGCAAACTAGCAAGTTAGACTACCAGAGCTTCATGGATGCTGGGCTGGAGAAACAGAGGACAGCAAGAGTCATGAGCTTCATGTTCATATTGGTTCTCCTTGCCCTAGAGTCTGATGGGGGCAGTGCAGAGTGGCACAGGTGGATACTATCTAGGTAGTAAGCTTGCATCACAGTTGGGGAACCCTGAAATTAGAAAATCTCTAATCTTATTAGGTGTTTTGCTAGAAAACCTGCCCAACCTTTGTTGGGATGTGGGGTAGAGGGAGGAGAAGGCTGGGGTGAATAGTGGGGGAGGGGAGATAGATAGATTATCTTTATTATCCTGTTCAGGAAACAAATCTTTGCTCCAGAGGGAGATACTATGTCCGTCTTTCAAGGCTGTTCACTGTACAAACATCCATGAAAAGATAATCCAGAACAAAAGCTTTCAGTGTCTCTTCTCTTAAGACATGCAGAAATGCTAGAGAAACCCGTGGAAACTTGTTTCTCAACAAAGTCCTGACTATCAACATTGGCAAATACCAACTTTAGCAGAGATGTTGCTTTTTGACTAAAAAAATAAAAGCTACCACAAAATCCTGACAGTTTGACAGCATTTTTGCAAATAATGCTTCAGTAGAAATATCAGAAAGTGTAATTGTGAAAAAAAGTTGATCATGCCTGTGATGTGGAGACAATGTTCGCCCTCTCTGACAGTTACTTATGAGAAAATGTTTCCTAAGGGAATCTGAGGATTCTGCTACTTGTAGAGATCTTCAAAATACGCCAATGAGCAATCTCTGATAACTAGCTTACAATAAAAGCTGGAAACAGTCTATGATCTCAGTGGAGAGGCCCGTCATCAACTGGTGGCACATCGATTTAGTTTCCAACTGGAAAATCTGATAGTTCCCTCTCTCTGCCTTGTCCCTGCTGGTTTCTGCCCACAGAAAACATCAAAATGGGCATTCTGGCCATTTAGCCTCTCTCATCGCCTCCAATATGCTTTTCAGATGCTTACTGAAACAAAGTTATCTCGGATTCCACATTAGAATTTCCTCGTTGAAGGTTGGGTGAAATTCTTCAGGGATGTTTAAGTATTCAGAAACAAGTCAGGGTGTATCTGAGGGAAAAACTAACTTTTTTGACCTGAAAAAAGGAGGGTGACATGGGGCTCTGAGTAGGAACTGACAGTAATCTGAGAACCCTTGTCAGACTAGGCTAGTTCTGGTTTCATACACTTTAGTTTTTGACAGAAATTATGTCACTAAAACTTAATCTGTGTGGTGTCTGTTATTGTAGCAATAAGTGTAGTGACTGCGAATAAATTTTTTCCTATTTAATGAACATTCTTTTAGTACCCGCTGTACTATATATTCTATGATGCTCAGAACTGGAGAGTCTTCTCAAGGATCTGTGAGTGATTCAATAAAAAACAATACCTAACACTGATATGTTTCTGGCACTTGTGAGTTGAAGTGCCTAAAATAAGGTGAATAACATGGCCTCAGCACGACTTATTTCCTGTCGGGGCTGTGCTCCCCTAGCTTTACCATATGGTGTTTTCCTCTTTACTCCACATGTCTCAGCTACACTGGCCTTATTCCTTTTTCCCAAAACACTCCAAACTCCTCACTACCCCAGGATGGGATATTTTCTCTGCTGATCCCACCCTTGTTCCCTAGTTTTGGACATTACACAATAGCTTAAGTAAGTTCATTTCCTGACTATTCTAAACTGAGGTGTTTGTTTGTTTGTTCGTTTGTTTTAACTCTTCTGGTTAAACTTATAGTAAGTAGTTAATTCAAGTATATAGCCATTCATTTGTGGATAATATTTCTTAATCTAAGAACTAGTTTTTTAGGTAAAAAAAGTAATGCATAAACTAGGTAAGAAACAATCAAATACTTCAAAAGTGTACTGAGAAAAGAAATGAACCTTTTTCCCAACCCCCAAAAGCAACCACTTTTATTAGTTCCTTGAATGTCTTCCAGACATGTTTCACTGATAAGCAAGCTTACAACCAACCGTATATCACCTTTCATCTTCTGTTCCTCCATTTCTCCTCTTCCTACTACTCTTACTTTTCTTTCTCCACTAATTGTGACATGTTATTTACATTCTGTGGTACCTTTTTTGGTTAATAATGTATTTTGAGAAAAATTTTGTGCCGTACATATCTGCCTTATAGTGTATGGATGTATTGTAATTTATTTAACCAGTCCTCTAGGTTTAAACAGTTGATTTATATCCAATCTTTGGCTATTATAAAAAAATGTTCCAATGAATATTCCTGTATGCACCTCTTGGGGCCTTGTGTCAGTATCATAGGTAGTATTACCAGAAGTAGAACTGCTAACTGAAAAAGAATCAAATTGTTATAGATATTATCAAAGTTCCTTCCCAAAACAACAGTATATGAGAGTGCCTGTTTCCCCTACCCACTGATGATATAATGTTGTTTTTAGTTTTTATCAGTGTAAAGGTAAGCAATCTGAGTTTTATTTTGCATTTCTCTTATTATAAATGCTGTTGAAAACATTTTATATCTTTAAAAGCCATTTTAAAATTTCACTTTTCATACATATCCTTTGTACATTTCTATTAGGTTATGAATATTTTTTCTTGTTTGCTTATAAAACTCTACATATTAAGGGAATTATCCCTTTGCTTTTCATATGTACTTTTTCATATGTACTTTGCTTTTCATATTTGAATTTCTTTCAAATATGCCATTGATTAGAAGGTTGCAGTGCTAATATGACCTTAAAAATAATTTGAGCTCAGCATGAAAAGAAAAACTTATAAAAAGCTTTATCTTTTAGTATCCATGTATGCACTCAGTTCAATGCCAGATAAATTTACATAGTAAAAGTGCTTATCACAGTCTAAAATTAACTTACTCAGTACTGTGTCACTTCAAACAACCTAATCTGTATAGTATGATTATAGCAGTAATGAATGTAGTTCCTAAGTCTAACATATTTATTTCTCGTTTAACTAGAATTAATTTAATACCTACTATACTGTGTATAGCTATCAGCATGTAAGTTAGTTTCATTGCTTTTTGTGAGTTCTAAGTTTTTTGAATCTAACTTTAATATTTATGATTAAAAATTCAAGCAGTTGTTCCATATTATTAGTGATGCAACTTTGAAATAATTTTTAAAATTTTATTTCTTTTTCAAATGTTTGGATTTTTGTTGAAAAGTGTCCTGAAGTTGCAGGAAAGCTATCTTAAAACTATTACTATTTGCAACTATTTTGTGTGTGAATCAGAGTCATTTCAGTGCTGTGAAACAAATTGAAATACAAAAATAAATTGGATGCTAAATTTGATATAAGCATCCATAGAACTTTGCAGCAAAAGGAGTACACCTTTATGTATGCAAATTTAAAAAAATTAGGAGGTTGGGTGATTCCAGGATGTAATGCAGACTCTGACAAAAGAATCATCTATATTACAAGCATATGAACATCCTCACTGAAGTGGGTGGGAAGATAAGATGCAGATCTAAGTAACTGGAAGTGAGTGAAGTTGGTAAAACTAAATGCAAAGGGAATTGCATCCAGACACATTCTACTGATAAAGTTGTTTTCCACAGGGATCTGGAATAGCAATTCTGAAAACATTATATATATACATGCATATATAAAAATAATTTACATAAATAAAATAATTCAACAATTAGGCAAATAAATGGCAGATGGTAGGAATCAGATTTCTTACTATTGGAGTGAAGGTTACAGGCAATCAAGAGAAGAAGGCTGGAATGATCCTTGTGGTGATGGATTAGAGTTTGGAGGCATTAGTATATAAACTCATGTTCATCCTAATATAGATACAGATGTTTGCATACAGAAATATTTATGTATATAAACATAAATATACATGTATTTCCTTGTTCTGTCAGCTGAGACAACCTAGAAGTAATAATACTCCTTAGTGTTCAGATCTTGGTTTCTTTTATTCAATAAAAGAAATCAGGGATCCTTGGATAAGTAGCAGATTCTAGGACTGAGATAAACCTGGAATATCTTATATTGCCCAAATGTAAGAAACTGCTCAAAAAACACACAATGATGGCATGTCAAAGGGACAAAAAGCTAACTGAAAGAACTTCCAGTAGACAAAGCTAGAGTAATTTGAGCAACAAAGTAGTTTTAGATTATAATCCAAAGTATAAAATAAATATTCATGAGTCTATGCTGATATAAAAAATAGTCATGAATAATTAAGGGATAATAAACAAATCTCCTATGCAGAAAAATTCTAAATAATTTATATAGATACTTCCTCAACGACATGGAGCATAACTTCCCGCTCATTTAGTGTGGGCTTTTCTAGTGACTTCCTTTCAAAGAATACAAGGAAAGGGAAAAGGAAAGAGTAAATTTACAGTGGAAAACCCTGGTAAACACTATGTGAGCCAGTGATCAAAACTGATATCAACAATGATAAACCATGCTGAAAGTATGTAGCTTTGATATAATGTGATAAGATTAGCACTTTATATCTGAAGTCTTCCTCAAACTAATAACTCGGATCTAATCATGAGAGCAACTGAAGGACGTGAATTCTGTGAATGAACTCAACTGAGGGACATTCTACAAAAATACATGACCAGTACCCTCAAAACTTTTAAGGTCATCAAAAACAAACAAACAAAATGTCTGAGAAACTGTCACAGCCAAGAGGACCTCTAACTCTATAATGACTAAATATAATATGATATCCTGGATGGTATCCTGGACGGAAAAAGGACATTAGGTTAAAACTAAGGGAATCTGAATAAAGTATGGACTTCAGTTTATGATAATATAATACCAATACTTGTTTGATACTTTTAACAAATGTACCACACCAATATAAGATATAATTTAATAATAGAGGAAACTGAGTTTGGAGTATATGGGAATATCTTTGTAAGATTTCTGTAAAACTAAATCTAAAATAAAATTCTAAAATAAAATTGTTCTCAAATAAATTCTAAAATGAAAATGTTCATTTAAAAAATAAAAAATAAAAATCATAAATATAATATCTTTTCCGTCACAAGATAATCAATACATATGTAGGTGTATGCTGCCTGACCACAAGGACTGAATTAATATATATTTACATTACTAACTTGTGAACTTTTAAAAGGTAGCAAAGTTATTTATATCTTTTATGGTAAATAGTCCCAGGATTTGAGCTGTATATGATTGCTAAATTTTGAGCTAAAATCTTAAATAAT